>JARQOC010000002.1:555741910-556941910 GCA_033576535.1 Allobates femoralis | reverse complement strand
CATAGGGCTCCCATCTCATATACAGCCTCCATAGGGCTCCCCAGTGGCGTAATGAGTCTGATGGGCCCCGGTGCGCAATTTTACAACCTAAACGACCATGGCTTGCCCCTCCTAGTTTTGATCCTGGGTACGCCCATGGTCACCAGTAATGTGATGCACAGTTACAACAATGTATATTAATGTATTTGTATGATCAGTGGGTCTGTCTATTTTACTGTATTACACTTCTTAACTCTCTTTTGGATACTTAAATAAAAAAAATGTTTTTTACTTGCAAATATGGATGTTTGACCATTTTATATTCTTTGGTTACTGTTCCCTATCAGCATGCTGTCAGAAGCTGTGGAAATACACACACAGTGTTGGCAGACTTTGGCCATGCCCACACTGCCATAAAATGCAGTTTTTAAAAGAGCACAGAAAAATGTGAGAAAATAAGTCATATGGCACAAAAACAGCATTATCCTGGCTGCTCTGTGACCCATCATTACCAACCAGTGCAGTATTGTTTGTTTTTCAATGAAATGACATTTACACTTTAAATGAAACCTGTCAGGTCCCATTTATACACAGAACCATGAGCAGTTCTGGGTGTATATCTGAAATCCTTTGTCATAGTCCCAGCATGTTGCAGCATACATAAACTGATTTTTAGAAAAAGTATTTCTAAAGATCATTTATGATATGCTAATAGGGCAGCAGCTTGTCGAGGGGGCATTAGTTCTCTGACTAGCCAGCCCACATAGCATGTTTTTCTGCCCCTGTGGGCATGATAACATGATAACAAGATATGCATAGCATTGCACAACTGTGTATTACACTCACCATTGAGCGTCTCTGTATCCAGGTGTATGCACTCCCGGCTTCAGAGAGACTCACCGCACATACTCAAAATATGCTGCGTTTCCGGTCACACACCCTATGAAGTCAAGATACTGACACCTGGTGAGAGAGATGCTCAATGGTGAGTGTAATACACAGTTGCATGATGCTATGTATACCACGTTATCATGCCAACAGGGGTGTAATAACATGATGTGTGGACTGGATAAAGCTCCATCAACTAGTTGCTGTCTCATTACCATATCATAACCGAAATACTTTTTCCAAAGATCAGTTTTTGTTTGCTGTGACAAGCTGTGACTATGAGAAAGGAATTTCAGATATGCACCCAGAACTGCCCGTCGTTCTGTATGCATAGGGGATCTAACAGGTTCCCTTTAATAACTACCTGACAGCAATATTGAATATATTGAGTGGTGCTGTTTTCAAAATGGTATTACCTTTGGGGTTTTTATAATATATACTGTAGATCTCCCAAAGTCTCTTCAAAACTGATTGTAATCATAAAACAATAAATTAGGTAAATTTCCTTGAAAAATTCAATCCAGGGACACTCTGCTGAGACACTGTTTTGTAAGCCTTTCTTTGCTATTCTCTCTCTCTGCACTGATCTTCCTCCTTCCCTGTCCTGCGCCTTTGTGCTACTAATCCAAGGCAGGCGACTGCGGCCCCTGCTGAGTGACGGCTAGAATCTTGGCCCTCTGTAGTCACTGTTCCTGGGAGTGTACACGGGGTTTGCTACTTCTCGTGCAGACCAGTAGCCTCCAGTTTTATGGCTTGAACGTGCAGATTTACACCAGATTGGGGTCTGTCCTCTCATGCAGCCGGTTCCTCCACCACGACCTGAAAAGTCAGCTGTGGATTCGGGATTCTCTCTGGACTGGGTTCCATGGTGACCTACTCCTCCTCAGCTCGAGTGACCCCTAGAACCTCATCTTGCTCCTACTTCTTCTCCTTCCACCTCTCTCTCCGACTAGCTCACTGTCTTCACCCCCCTAAACTTACTCCTCCCTTCAGCCAGCAGATGGGGACTGCCTTCTAGAGGGGACTCTTCCGCCCTGCACCTCCTGGCCTGAAGTTGAGAATGGTGTTGGATGTAGGGTATGTGTCTCAGATTTGTGCCCTGTCTTACCTGGGAGCAATGGCATCACACCTGTGGAGTAGGTGCAGTAGCGCTGTGGTGCAAAAGATGCAGGGGGACCACATAAGTGTCACTAAATCCCCAACACAATCTCCCCAACACATTTTTTAAACTAAAGTGGACTAGCCCTTTAAATTTCATACACAGAAGGCATGCATAACATATTATCAGTGTCTAAAAACTATAGAAACATGCTTTCATGCTTTCAATCTTGAATTTTTACAAGGAAGTTTATAAAACCTTATATAAATCCCTTTTATTTGCATTGTTGGAACATTGAATCTTAGGCACCCAATGTCTTGGTCACAATAGCATTGTAAGGCTGCCTTCAGACTTGCAGATGCATCTGCAGCGTTTTGCAGATGCATCTGCAAGCATCTGCATGCAGACCGCAGCCCCTATGTTTATAATGGAGCGCACGGCGGTCTGCAGATGCTTGCAGACCGCCGTGGGCTCTCATTGCCCGCCATTAGTGATCTGTGCGCCGGCGGACGCCTGCGCACAAATCACACACTCTCGCCCGCATCAGGGACGCAACATCTCGCGTCCCTGGTGCGGACGAGAGTGTGTGATCTGTATGCAGGCATCCGCCTGCGCACAGATCACTAATGGCGGGCAATGAGAGCGCACGGCGGTCTGCAAGCATCTGCAGACCGCTGTGCGCTCCATTATAAACATAGGGGCCGCGGTCTGCATGCAGATGCTTGCAGATGCATCTGCAAAACGCTGCAGATGCATCTGCAAGTCTGAAGGCAGCCTAAGACCTATAAAGGGAAGCTGTTAGCTTAATTTAGCCACCTATTCTACCACTACCTGTCCCTGCACCTTGCTAGCTCATTCCTAACCATCCCTCTTAGCTAAAACTGCACTACAAAACTTTTGAAAAATGATTTATTAACTTACAATGTCCTATGTTAATGAGCCTTCCAAGCTACGGAGTAGACTGAGATGGGTGGTCTCCGAGACTCTATTGTCACCCCCTTGCAGGCTGTTAGCATTTACCGCTGGGCATCAACATTCCTTCTCCTGTGCTTCTTTTATTTTGAAATTCCCACCTCCTCTTCATAGTATGACGTGCAGCCGGACATCATTTCCAGTCCAGCGCAGTGTATAGGTGTATGAGCTGAAAGGTGCGTCCCCGGCGCATGCGCAGTGCACACATGAAGCTGGGCCGTACATCTAATAAGCCTCCACAATGCACTAGAAATGACATCCAGCTGTGCATCATACTATGTGGAGGAGGTGGGAATTTCAAAATAGAACATCAAAGTAGAAGCAGTGATGACTCCCAGCAGGGCATGAAAAGATCCTGTGAGAATGGAGACCTGGAGACCACCTGTCTCAGTCTATGCCTTAGCCTGGAAAGCTCATTAACATGGCAAATTGTAAGTTAATAAATGGTTTTTCAAAAGCTTTATAGTCCAGTTTTAGCTGAGAGAGGGATGGTTTTGGATGTGCTAGCAAGGGGCAGGGACAGGTAGTGGTAGGATAGGGGGTAAAAATTACCTGACAGGTTCCCTTTAAAAGGAGGTTTTTGCTATGTAAACTGAGGACAGCATGCTGCAAGGGTTAAGAAAAAAAGCAAATGTGACTCTCTTGTCAGGCTTTGTGCAGTTCTTTATCTAAATTAATGGCTTTATTCCCCTGTGATTACATTACAGGACTATAATGTCACAAGCAGGGAAGTCTGACACTCCCTCTGCTGTGACTGACACCTCACAGTGAATGCACAAACTATAGAGAGCCCGGTGTTGGCGGGGGCAGCTCTCCCAGCTGAGCTGAGTATCTGAAACTAAATTCTTTGCTTCTCTTGATTTTGTGAGAAACACTGAAGTCAGTAATCTATGCAATGCATCTTTGGATTCATGGTTTCTTTGCCTACATTATGTTACTGTCAGATGAGGCAGCAAAAACCTGCTGACAAATTCCCTTTAAGGAGGCGGTGATAGCCATTACTTATAACATAAAAGGCAATGTAGGGTTTTTTGTTGTCTTTTTCTTTAAAAATAATTACAGTAAATATATTTTGGTGAGTTGTGTTTTTCCATTCCACATTATAAGGGAAATGAAATGTAGTATTTACAGTATGTAATATATACAGCTATTATATGCCCTATGGTTAGCAGCTTTATTTGAGGGCTAGCAATGAAATCATGCAGAATTGGATATTTGCAATTACCACTGAACTATATTCTTTCCAAGAGAAACGTCTCTCTTCCCAGTTATTAGAATACATAACTCTTCCTCCAATGGTTTGCATGCTCCCTTTACACTTATGGTGGAAATAGCATCTGTGCTCTTATAACATAGCCTTCCTGTGCTGACGATGGAATGGTGGAATGACAAAAAAGCTAAATTTGTACAATTGAAATGGTAAAATATTTCCTTTTATGTAAAACATTGTCATCATGAGGAATAGGAGACACTGTACAGCAGCTACTATTACTGGCTCTGAAATGCTCATACTAAAAGCATTGCTACCTAAGATTACAATATGTTTACACTTACTAATGTGGCTACTAAAACTTTACTATGTGCTAATCTGTATGTGTTGCAGATACTTAATAGGTCATATAAGAGAAAGGACCATAAACGTTATAAGATATCTGACAATACTAACAGTGAAAAGAGAGTGAAGTGATTTATGAGAATTAGACTCCTATTTATAATTATTATTGCTGAAAGTTTTGGAAATGCTAAACTTTAACTTTAGCAAATTCAACTTTTCTTTAGCCAAAGAAATTTTCATCTAAATCCCTATCTATTTAGTGCTGTAATTGTGGCGCCCCACTGGTCAGAGCGCCACGAAGGGATATTGCACCCAGACAGCTTGTGCGGTATCCGTGTGGCCAGTGAAGGGTTAGGTTTGTATGTGGCTTTCATTCTGCATCCACACACCTAGCTCAGGAGGCCAATTGGTTAAACCTGTTACCAGGTTAACCAGTCCCAAAGGGATGTTATATAGGTGGATAGTGGAGAGCGGGAGGAGGGAGTAAGGAAGAGAGTAGTAAAGTGAACAGTCGAGGAGGACCCTTCAGGGGAATGAATAGGGAGGACACCCAGAAAGAGCGGTGACCCAGACGAGAAAAGGGGAGCCTGAGGGTGTATGCTAACACCCGGCGTTAAACCTACTGGTCTGGGAGGATCCCAGTCCACGGAATCGATTACCAGCTCCAGGAGCAATGCAGGCAACTTCAACTCTGAGCCGCCAATACCAGTGAGACCGAGGAGTGTTCAACCTCCAGGTCACTTCAAGACCGTAGCCAAACAAGGAGCCAGGACCCGCGAAAAATCCCCAGAGGTGCGGCAATCCGTAGAAGGTTCCTACACATGATGCCCTGATGAAGTGATAACTGAGATCACGAAACCGGTAGGCAAACTACTCATTAAACAGAGTCTTATCTATCACTCTGTTTGTCTTCACTTGGAGGTCAGCGCAGTGAATCTATGAAACCCTGCACTTTCTGTTAACCCTTTTGGATCCTTACTCTTGCTGGACACCTGCTGCGACCATAGGAGAGAGCGGAGTTAGTTGATTGTGACTTGCACAACCAAATCAGGTGAGTCCCTTCCACAAAAGGGGGACACTGAGGTTATTGGTACAAAAGGATATTACTCCATTTTCCTTTTTTCTGTCATTGTGCACATCACACAATACACATCATGCTCAGAATAGCTCATCCTTGTAAAAGAGCCTCTCTAATGATGCTTCATTTCAATGGTGGGCAGAGGCTGTGGCAGTGACCGCAGCCTCTGCCTCCTGATGGTGCTTTGTTTGAGTATCCCAGCATGCACTTGGATTCTCAAACGAAGCATCATCAGAGAGGAAAAAGGAAAATAATAACATAGTTAGATATTGTAGTCAAGAAAGGATAGGGAATTTTTAATACAAGAATATCTGAAATGACTTTACACTACGGCACTACATAGATAGGGATTTTGATGAAAATTTATTTGGCGGCATTTTAACAACCACAGTAGACTTGCAGAGAAACTGATGGCTATTTTTGATGAGCCTGTCAATATACTTTATTTTGTTTAACTAAAAGATGCAGTTTTTATAAAAAAAATGAAACCCAAAATCTTGCTAATAAAAAGTGTCTTCATCTTATAACATTGAAATTGTGTCCTTTGATTGATGAGTGCAATAAGAACACTGACATCTTTCTGGATTACAAAGAGACTTCTGCAGCAGCAGTACTTTTTCCTTCTGTATAAGGCTGTGTGCTCACAGTCCGGAGGAGCTGCGTGTTGGACGCAGCTCCTCTGGACCTGAGTGAAGCTGCGGGTGCCTGCTTGGCGACTGCAGCCGTCCTGTACTCACCATGTGCAGCGGGTGCAGGGCGTCTTCTCCCTGCAGTCACCCAATGATAGCTGCTTCTGACTGGCTGGCAACCCGCACCGCAGCTGTCAAATCGCTGCGGTTGGGTTAAGCATAGTGAGGATGGGATTTCTTGAAATTCCATCCACTATGCTTATACTGTTCTACGCAGCGTTTTGCATGCAGCGGCCAGACGCTGCGTCCAAAACGATGCGCATACTGATTGTGAGTAGTGATGGGCGAGTCCTAAATTACTCGGAATCGCTTGACTCTAGCGAGTTCGAGCCCGGGACTCGCTACTCGTTGCTAGTCTAGCGAGTCCAATGTTAATGAATGGGGAAGCGAGTAATAGTGAGTAATGTGCGATTTACAAATTGCAGATGTGTCTCGGAAAGCGCTCGCATTGCCCTTTTGGCGGGTTAAGTGTGTGCTAACACTTGGCAGTGAAGCAGCACACTAGTCCCTGCAAAAATTATTAAGTGCGCACAAGTAGTCGCACAAGCAGGTGGCGTACGTGCTATTTGCAGGTAGGAGAGCAGCAACGCATTGGTCTGCCACAGAGAAAATAAAGTTGAAGGGGTTATTTTGACCCAAAATCTATCAGGTGCAAAAAAATAAGAAATAGTACCTCAGCTAAGCCTCTGACTTCAGCTATTAGGAAAGCTGTGTGAGTAAGCTAAGCTATGAGGTCGGTCCTGTGTGCACTGTAATGGTGGGTTTACACGTCACGATATCATTCCGATATCGTATACAACGGCGCGTGAGCGCACATTTCATGCCCGGTTTTCCCTGAATCGCATCGGCGGTTTACACGCTGCGATATCGGGATACAACGTCCCTACGATGTGTACGCCCCCCGACCCAGGAACGATCATTTAACATGGGAGTGAATGGGTGACGTTGCAGTACACATCGGAGTTGGGCTGTCACACAGGACGATCCGGCTCCAACCGGCGTCCGATATCGGGCGGTTGAATAGCACGCTCATTCGACCCCCGATATCGGTTTACCATTGTTCCTGCATCGTATCGGATGTTCACACCGTACAACGCAGGAACGATATCGGGTCCAACGCACGAACCACGTGAATTTTGGTCGGAGTTGGACGCCGATATCGCAACGTGTAAAACCACCATAAAGGCTGCTCCTCCCTGCCTGCCTGCCTGCCTACAGTCCTCTACACAGTACTCCTCTGTCCTCCTGGTAGCTCTCAGAAGAGCTGTTTGGGTTAAATATAAGGAATCTTAAAGTTTCCCTACACTGACTGACACTCCCTATGATCTGCTCCAGCATCTACCTCACCCTGCACTAGCTCAGATCGTCACAGGAATGTGGAGGTAATGGCAGTGGCAAGGCTTATATACAGCCCCGCCTCTCATACATGACATAGGCATCACGATAGGCAGAAGCCAATCATAGTCCTGCCACAACCAACATGGCTGTGGCATTACTGAATATGATTGGCTAACATGCTTGTCCATCTTCACAAGTTTTCTGAGCTAACACGCTAGGCTGTCTCGGAAGCTTTGTCGGAACATAACAGATTCTGTATTCGCGAGTCCCGAATACAGTATACAGGACTCGGATTCGTAGACTCGCTCAGACTCGCTCAGACTCGCTCAGACTCGCTGCTGACAGTGGGTATCCATGAAGCGGTGCGATTTTTTAAACGATTTGGGGAGATTCAAGCTACATAGCGATGTGATATAGCGAGTCTGGCGAGTGAGAAAAAGTAAACTCTGACAAAACTAGGATTGCCATTGACTTGCATTGGACTCGTTACTGTGTGAGTAATTGCTGGGAAACTCGCAGAGTACCGAGTCCTGCGAGTCCCTTACTACTCGCCGAGTAACGAGTCCTAGCGAGTAGACTCGCCCATCCCTAATCGTGAGTATGCAGCCTAATGCTGATAAGTTTAATCAGGACAGGGCAAGAAAGAAAACTAAAGATTCACCGATTAATGGTTTTGGTCTTTCCGTTTTAGTAATGTATTTAATGAATTGGAAAGATTTGTTTCGCAGATGTTGCTTTTATTAAAGTATTTTAAAATATCCAGTGTGGATTTGTATTTAAAGTGAATGTGAACTTAACACAATAATACCAAATATCCTCCCCCCAGAAAGATAGTATAGGTAAAGACAAGACCCACTAATTGGGTTGGTATAAGGGGGTGCTAATGGCAGTGCCAATCGCTGCTTAGCACTTAGAATGCTAGAGCAACTGCCTTAAGTGTCCCTGGACACAATTTTTTTCCAGAGTACAACCCGCAGCAGTCTCCCTTCAGAAAGAAAACTAGCAGGGCCTACATATCTCGAAAGTTGCATGGATGCGGCATCACCATTCAGATCATTTGATATGTCACATACCAGATACAAACTTTAAAATGTAGTAGTGTATACACAGTGTACAGTACAAGTGTGTGTTGATGTAGTAAAGAAGTGGGTTTTGATGTTGCAAATCTATGTGTTCATTTAGCAGAACTGTGTGAATCTATTAGACCTGTACTGTGGGTATGGAATGTATTCAGACCCCTTTAAATTTTTCACTCTTTGTTTCATTGCAGCCATTTGATAAGTTCAAAAAAGTTACTTTTTTTCTCATTACTGTACACTCTGCACCCCATCTTGACTGAAAAAAACAAATGTAGATATTTGTGCTAATTTATTAAAAAAGAATAACTGAAATATCACATAGTCATACAAATTCAGACCCTTTGCTCAGTATTGAGTAGAAGCACCTTTTGAGCTAGTACATCCTTGAGTCTTCTTGGGAATGATACAAGTTTTTCACACCTGGATTTGGGGATCCATTGCTATTCTCCTTGAGGATCCTCTCCAGTTCTGTCAGGTTGGGTAGTGAACAGTGGTGGACAGCCATTTTCAGGTCTCTCCAGAGATGCTCAATTGGGTTTAGGTCAGGGCTCTGGTTGGGCCAGTCAAGAATGGTCACAGAGAGGGGGCGTGTCCTAGCACCACTCATGCAGGACGCATAATACCGGAGCTCCGGCATCAGAGACCAGACTAACGGCGATTACACCCGTCTCCAGCCTCCAAATCGCGGAACAAGTAAGCGATCCTGCTGCAGATAACGGTGGGGAACGCGAGAATGCCCAGGAAATCGCTCCGGAGCCAGGAGCGACCGCCTAAAGTCACCGACTTCTTTACGGCGAGTCCAGCTCCAGCAGCCCGCTCTAAAATGGCACCGACTGAGCCTCCAGTGGCGCGCTCTCCCCATACTTCCCGATCCTCTAACAGCCCGAGGTCGGGAAGCGATCTCTCAGACAACAATACCCCTGTCACAATGGGGGCCCTGAAGGGTCTGCTGGACTCTTTACACAAGTCTTTGAAGGCAGACATTAAGGACAGTATAAGGGAATTGAGGGATGATATGGCTGCATTGGGGGAGCGCACCCACAACATTGAATCCAAAATGGCAGAATTTGCCACAGCTCATAATGAGCTTGCAGACAGCTACCAGGGAGTGGAGCTGGATATCAAAGATCTAAGGGCAATAACCTGGGATTTGGAGGATAAGATGCGGAAAAATAACCTGAAAATCAGAGGTATTCCAGAAGCTGAAGGAGAGGAGGACATTAAAGGGACGGTACATACATTCCTCTGTTTTCTATTACCTGATGTGCCAGCCACTGAACTTCTCCCAGATAAAACATACAGACTCCCTAGACCACCGAACATCAAACAAGATCTGCCCAGGGATGTCCTTGTGTGCTTGGGCTCCCCCAGACCCCGAGATATGGTGCTTCAGAAACTGAGACAACATCCTATGGACTCTGGGATTTATAAGGGATGGCAAGCTTATCCTGATCTTTGCCAAGGAACTCTGGCACGACGCAGAGACTTTGCTCCACATTGCAAGGTTCTCCGGGACAGAGGCATACAATATTCCTGGGGATCTCCGGTGAACGTAGCTTTTAGATACAAGGGAAACAGACACGTTTTTACATCTCCGTCCAAGCTCAAGACGGCCCTCGAAGTTTGGAACCTTCAGCGTTCCCCAGCTTCTCCATCCAATTCTAACAAGAATCAGCGAAAAAGCTCTAGATCCCCGACGGATTCCCAGGGGGCTGGGGAATGAATCCCAACAAATACTCTGGTTTGCGCTGGTGCCGGTTAATTAGTTTTCCCAGCCTAAACTTCCGGTTGTTTAGGCTGAGGGGTTGTGAGCACCAAGTCCCCTATACCACCGAGGTGACTTCCTCCCACCTCGGCTGAGGTGAGGAGTCCTGCTAAGCTCACACCAACTCTCCCCCTGCAACCAGTTCTCTCCTACCTGAAGGAGACAGACTGGTTTACACTGTGACCTTTTCTTTTCTTTTATATATACACTATTACACGTGTATAGGAGATTGTTGTTGTTTCCCTATATAGGTATAGGTTAATTCTTCTTGTTTTCTTTTTGTTTATTCCTGCCCCTCCCTCCCTACCCCTCCCTTTTGCCAACTTGGTAGCATTTTATACTGCTGCAGTCCGTCCTCCGGCGCTGCTTAACAGAGCATCACATATAGGGTGTATAAGGTTTTCAAACAAATCAAAGGTTTGCATATTTCTGTGATAATGGGTATTACAATGGTATCATTTAATGTGAATGGCCTTAATGCCCCATGTAAACGAACAATACTTTGGCAACACTTAAAAAGGGCACAAAGTGATGTAGTATTACTGCAAGAGACACACCTGTTGGGGAAAGATCACCCCAGATTAGCCTCAGCCTTATATCCGACACAATTCCTCGCTGGGGGGGCTACTAAAAAAGCAGGAGTGGCCATTCTGATCCACAGATCGGTCACTTTCAAACTGATTAAGGAGGTATCTGACCCAGAGGGCAGATTCATCATTGTATTGGGCCTCCTAAACGACAAGCCCTTTACCCTTGCTTCCGTTTACGGGCCAAATACTGGACAGGTTAGGTATATGAAGTCCTTCTTATCTAAGGTTGCATCTCTGGCACAGGGTAGTAAGGTTATTGCAGGTGACTTTAATATTCCAATGGACAAACAGCTGGATTGCTCGAAGCCATCTCTATACCGATCAGAGCTGGGGCGAGTAGCTTCTATGCATCATCTACATGATGTTTGGAGGAACATGCATTCTGACGAAAGGGATTACACCTTCTACTCCCATCGTCACAAGTCTCAAAGCAGACTCGACTATTTCCTGATTGATGACTCCGTGCTGCAGAAGTGTTTGGATTCAAGTATAGGATCTATCACTTGGTCTGACCATGCCCCGGTGTCTCTCAGGATAGCCGACTCTGCTGCTGTCCACCCTCCAGCCTGTTGGAAGTTAAATGCGCACCTCTTAGCTTCTCCTGCTAATACAGACCTTCTCACGGAGGCTATTAAACTATACTTCAAAGAAAATACTACACCTAATATGCCCCCGGACACCGTGTGGTTCGCTCATAAGGCGGTCCTTAGAGGCCAACTACTAAAAATGGCTGCCAGAGCTAAAAGAGAACGCGAAAAAGAGATGCACACACTACTGGATAAAATTAAAACACTAGAGGCCAAACAGAAAGACAAGAGGTTGATTACACAGCCCCCTGAATTACTGAGGGCTAGACGGGAGCTCCGTTCCCTACTCCTTTTAAGGGCGGAGCATCAGCTTAAAAAAACTGGGGCAAGGTTCTATGGCATGGGAGACAGAGCCGGAATGTTGCTAGCTAGGAGAGTCAAAAAGAGGGAATTGCAGGCAAAGATCCCCTTTCTGCGCAGAAATAATGGCACAACGATTCGCCACCCAACCGACATAGCAAAGGAATTCGGAGAGTACTACTACTCCCTATATAACTTAAAAGATTCTGAATTGGTACCTCAACCTACTTCAGACTCTATCGGGGCTTTCTTGGAGAGAGCTAAGCTTCCTGCCCTTTCAGAAGATCAAATTAGGGCACTCAATGTCCCTTTCACTGAACAGGAGATCATTGGGGTAATTGCTTCTTCTAAGAAAAGCACTGCTCCGGGGCCTGATGGCTTCTCGTTTCACTACTACTCCAGCTTCTCGCAGATATTGACGAGACCTCTACTGGACCTCTTCAATTTTTGGAGAGGTACGGGGAGAATTAGGAGGGAAGGCTTGGAAGCAATTATCACAACTCTCCCCAAGCCAGGTAAAACACCGGACACCCCGGGCAATTTTCGTCCAATTGCATTACTAAATTGTGACGTAAAATTGTATGCTAAACTGCTGGCTAACAGACTTGGAGAGGTACTGCCCACCCTGGTGGGTTTAGAACAGGTGGGATTTATCCCGGGGAGACAGGCAAGTGATGGAACGAGGAGACTGGTGGATCTGGTGGAGATCATGGAGAGGAAGGGGGACCCCGGTGCACTCCTGTCCCTGGACGCAGAAAAAGCGTTCGACAGGGTGCACTGGGGGTACCTTAGAGAGGTTCTCCAAAAATTCGGAATAGTGGGAGACTTCCAGAAGTCCATTATGGCTTTATATTCCTCTCCGTGCGCTTCGGTCAGAGCATCAGGCTTCAAGTCGCCAATCTTCGATATCTCCAATGGAACGAGACAGGGATGCCCCTTATCCCCGCTTATTTTTGCCCTGGTTATGGAGCCTTTGGCAGCGGTGGTGAGGGAGGATCCTGAAATTCGAGGGGTGGAGGTGGGACCTGTGGAACACAAGATTGGGCTGTATGCCGATGATGTGGTTTTTGTGTGCTCCCACCTCCCCTCCACGATCCCAAGAATTTTAAAAGTTTTAGAGGATTTCTCCCACGCATCCTACTACAAATTGAACATGGCAAAATCTTCTTTTTACCCAATTAATATCCCTGAAGCTCATCAGAGGAAAATTAAGGGACAGTTCTCATTTGCCTGGGTGGAGGAGGGGTTCACTTACCTAGGAATCACCATAACTAAACTAAACAAAATTGTGAGACAGAATTGTGAAACATTACTCAAAAGTTTACAACAGGAGTTAGAGAGTTACTCTGGCCTGCTCCTGACGTGGATGGCCAGGATTCAAGTAATTAAGATGATCTTTTTACCTAAAGTCCTTTACTTACTGAGGTGTCTCCCCCTCCACATCCCGAGCAGATTCCTACGGGCATTTCAGGCATCCTTTGGCCGTTTCATATGGCAGGGCAAACCACACAGGATAGCAAATAGAATCCTCACCCTCCATTCATCCATGGGGGGGCTGGGGGTCCCGGACATCTCCTCATACTATAAAGCAGTCCACCTCGAGGCGGCTAGAAGTTGGTGGGCACTAGAGCAGACCTCCCTGTGGCTTCAAATTGAGGCCTTTTTTGCCCCAAAGCAGTCCACCCGGCTATTACTTGAAATGAACTTGATGAAGAGCTCACAGCCGCCGCATTGCCTCTCTTCAATGAGAACCCTGATGACTATATGGTACAAAGAAAGTGGAGACTTGCTGCCCTTTTTGCACAGATATGTTTCCCTGGAAGCAGTGGAGCAATCTGTTGGGCCCCTGAGTCTTCGATCTTGGAAACTGAAGGGCATTCTCCTTCTGAATCAAATTGTAGAGGGGGGTGTCTTGAGGCCATTCTCTGCGCTAATGAAAGACTTTGACATTCATAAAAACGACTTTTTTAAATACTTGCAAGTTCGGCACTTCCTGGCCTCTGTCTCCCTGCTGGTTCCGTCCCAAGAAACCTTTATTGGTTCATTACAGGCTTTCTTTAAGTCACGGGGTAGCAGCTCAGGGGGGGTTTCAATCATTTATAGGGCTCTACTGTATCTGCGTGCCAGGCAGAAACTCACATATATGACCAAATGGGAGAGAGACCTGGGATTCTCTGCTCCCTTGGAAGCTTGGCAACAGGCAGCCTCCCATGCATCTCCCTACTCATCATGTATAAACCACCTAGAACAGGCGAAGAAGCTTCAGCTCCTCTGGTACTTGACCCCAGACCGAATTTCTAGGTTTAGAGGAACAGGATATCATAACTCCCAGTACTGTTGGCGGGGTTGCTCTTTTGTGGGATCTCCCGCCCACATATGGTGGGAGTGTCCTGTTATTAAGCCCTTCTGGGTGGAAGTAGAAGAGATGCTGGGTACGCTCACAGGACTACCTATGACACTGGAAGCTCCAGTTGCTCTTCTGGGTTTGGGCCTGGACCTGGTCCCTGGTCCCCTCCGCCCTATTGTCACTAACACCTTGATAGCGGCAAGAATGTGTGTAGCATCCAAGTGGAAATCCACAAGCCCTCCAGCCAAGATAGAACTGATAAACCGCATGAATCTGCACTTTCAATATGAGCTTATCTTAGCCCATGATCTCTCAAAAAGGAACAAGGTGTTGACATGGTGGGACCCTTGGGTACACTCCTCGCATAATGTTGTTCAGATCCCGGGGTAATTCGTGTTTATATTACAACTTTTACAATCTATATGATGCTGCAGGGATACTTATTTGTCTCATGTTCCTACACTCCCTCCCCTTTCTTATCCTTGCCCCTTTATCCATTGACCCTCTCTTTTATGTTTTGTTTTGTTACTTAATTCTGATTTTAATTGTCGTTGTACATTGATGATATGGTAACTGATACCTGATTTCTGTCATTAATGTATCACTGTTTAAAAATTTCTAATAAAAACTTAATGGTTAAAAAAAAAAAGAATGGTCACAGAGTTGTTCTGAAGCCATTCCTTTGTTATTTTAGCTGTGCATGTAGGGTCATTGTCTTGTTGGAAGTTGAATCTTCAGCCAAGTCCAAGGTTCAGAGCACTCTGGAAGAGGTATTCATCCAGGATATCTATGTACTTGGTGGCATTCATGTTTCCTTGAATTGTAACCATTTTTTTTTTTGCAAACTCTATGCAGGCTTTCATATGTCTTGCATTGAGGAAAAGCTTCTGTTGGGCCACTCTGCCATAAAGGCCCAACTGGTGGTGGCCTGCAGTGATAGTTGACTTTGTGGAACTTTCTCCCATCTCCTTACGGCATCTCTGGAGCTCAGCCAAGGGTGATCTTGGGGTTCTTCTTTACCTCTCTGACCAAGGATCTTCTCATACGATTGCTGAGTGTAGCTGGAAGGCCAGGTCTAGGATGAATTCTGGTGATCCCAAACTTCTTCCATTTATGGATTATGGAGGCCACTGTGCTCTTAGGAACCTTGAGTACTGCATACATTCTTTGGTAACCTTGGCCAGATCTGTGCCTTGCCAAAATTCTGTCTCTAAACTCCTTGGGCAGTTCCTTTGACTACATGATTCTCATTTGGTCTGACATGCGCTGTGAACTGTGAGGTCTTATATAGACAGGTGTGTGTGTCTTTTCAAATGAAGTCCTCTCAGTTTAATTAAACACAGCTGGACTCCAATGAAGGAGTAGAAACATCTCAAGGCGTATCACAAGGAAATGGAAGAAATTAGACAGCATGCGACTTAAATATGACTTTCTGAGCAAAGGGTCTTAATACTTTTGACCATGTGATATTTCACTTTTTCTTTTTTAATAAATTTGCACAAATATCTACATTTCTTGTTTTTTTCAGACAAAATGGGGTGCAGAGTGTACATTAATGAGAAAAAAAGAAACTTTTTGAATTTACCAAATGGCTGCAACGAAACAGAAAGGAAAAAATTTAAAGGGGTCGGAATATTTTCCATACCCACTGTATGTGTATGTAGCAGAGCTGTGTGCATGCAGGTATTATGTGGACACTACAGAGGTGTACATTCTGTTCAAGCTATATGTGTCTAATACACACTGCAAAGAAACACTAAGTATAGATCAACCACCATATTGACCCATTCACTAGGTAGTAGAAAACATGTTTTTCCTATTTTCTCTTGTCTAAACTCATGGTGCGCCTTATAATAATGTGTACCCTATAGTCTGAAAAATATAGGACATGATGATGATGACAATGATGTAGTCCTTCTTACTTTCACCCCCTCTGTATCACTGTCATCACTAGCACTACTCTATAAAGGCCCTCACACACAGGTCAAAGTCAACTGAACTCAGCAACTTTGTAAGACTGAGAGAGCTGTGTTACAAGAAAATATGGCCAGCTTAATGTAAATGTACTTAATATTATTACTCTGTAAGGCTATGTTCACACTGTGTTTTTGATGCATTTTTGCAGGTAAAATGCAGTGAATGCATCATTCAAATGGAATCCCAGCAAAGTCTTAAAATTTTACTGTTCAGTCTGGCATTTAAGAGCTGCTGCGTTTTTTCCCTTGAAAAGTGATCCTCAAAAAGAAGGCGCATGTCAGTTTCTGTGGCGTTTTTCAGATCATCTTTTCCCATTGAAACCATTGTATATGGGGAAAAAAACGCACATGAAAAAGAAGATCAAAAACGGATGATGTGTTTTCTGATTCATTTTTTTGAAAGCTGATCCTTTTTTGCAGCTGAGAAAGTGAGAAAAACGCCCCCCAAAAAACAAATCAAAAACGAACAGTGTGAACATAGCCTCAGTCTACAGAAGATGCTGACAATAAGTGTATATTGATAATAAAAGTCGTACTGCCTGTCACATTAGAGGTAACATGTGATCACTGTAACCACTTGCTCCTAAAAGCAACTGAATATACTGATTTGTACAGTCTTTTTAACATTTGTATGTCATATAGTGGGAATTTTCCTCATTATTTTTGTCCAAAATGCTTATATACTGCCAGAAAATGCTACATTCTTGCAAATTTGCTGCAGTAACTCTTCAATTTTAGCAAATAGCAAATGTGCATGGTTTTATAGTTGGGGATAGGTTTTGACTTATGTTTGGAGCACGTTATGAATTTTGAAGCAGGCTAAGAAGTAGAGCCAGGTCCATACAGGACATATGGCGGCTGTGTTAAGTAGCTTGCGTCTGCCTCTAACAGCAAGAATTAGCGCACTCTGCTATCACTGCTGTTACCCTTTTTAATGCCACTGTCAATTCCCGACAACTGAATTTAAGTGATCCGGCCCAGTTCTCCTTGAAGTTACGTGTGCCCCCCATCCTGACCTTCTCCTTGTAGCTATGAATGCCATCCTGACCCGCTCCTTGTTGTAATGTCTCCATCCTGACCCTCTCCTTGTAGCTATGTGCTCCATCATCGTCCTCCCTTGTAGCTATGTGCTCCATTCTGCCCCTTTCCTTGTAGTAATGTCTCCATCCTGACCCTCTCCTTGTAGTTATGTGCTCCACCCTGACTCTGTTCTTGTAGCTATGTGCTCCATCCTGACCCTCTCCTTGTAGTTATGTGCAGCACCATGACTCTCTTCTTGTAGTAATGTCTCCAACCTGACCCTCTCCTTGTAACTCTGTGCTCCATCCTTGTCCTCTCCTTATAGTTATGTGCTCCATCCTTGTCCTCTCCTTATAGTTATGTGCTCCATCCTGACCCTCTCCTTGTAGTAATGTCTTCATCCTGACCCTCTCCTTGTAGTTATGTGCTCTACCCTGACCCTGTTCTTATAACTATGTGCTCCATCCTGACCCTCTCCTTGTAGTTATGTGCACCAACCTAACCCTCTCCTTGTAGTAATGTCTCCATCCTAACACTCTCCTTGTAGCTATGTGCTCCATCCTGACCCTGTCCATGTAGTTATGTGCGCCACCTTGACCCTTTCATTGTAGTAATGTCTCCATCCTGACCCTCTTCTAGTAGTTATGTGCTCCATCTTGACCCTCTCCTTGTAGTAATGTCTCCATCCTGACCCTCTTCTTGTAGTTATGTGCTCCACCCTGACCCTGTTCTTGTAGCTATGTGCTCCATCCTGACCCTTTCCTTGTAGTTATGTGTGCCACCCTGACCCTCTCCTTGTAGTAATGTCTCCATCCTAACCCTCTCCTTGTAGCTATGTGCTCCATCCTGACCCTCTCCATGTAGTAATATCTCCATCCTGATCCTCTCCTTGTAGTTATGTGCTCCATCCTTACCGTCTCCATGTAGTAATGTCTCCATCCTGATCCTCTCCTTGTAGCTATGTGTTCCATCCTGGTCCTCTCATTCTAGCTATGTGCTCCAACCTGACACCTCTTTGTAGTAATGTCTCCATCCTTGTCCTCTCCTTATAGTTATGTGCCCACCCTGACCCTCTCCTTGTAGTTATGTGTGCCACCCTGACCCTGTACTTGTAGTAATGTCTCCATCCTGAGCCTTTATTTGTGGTTATGTGCTCCACTCCGACCCTCTTCTTGTAGCTTTGTGCTCCATCCTAACCCTTTCCTTGTAGCTATGTGTGCCATCCTGACCTTCTCCTTTGTAGCTATATGCTCCATCATGACCCTCTCCTTGTAGTAATATCTCCATCCTGATCTTCTCCTTGTAGTTATGTTCTCCATCCTGACCCTCTTCTTGTAGCTTTCTGCACAATCCTGACCCTCTCCATGTAGTTATGTTCTCCATCCTGACCCTCTCCTTGTAGTTATGTGCACCATCCTGACCCTCTCCTTGTAGTAATGTCTCCGTCCTGATCTTCTCCTTGTAGTTATGTGCTCCTCCCTGACTCTCTTCTTGTAGCTTTGTGCTCCATCTTAACCCTCTTCTTGTAGTTACATGCTCCATCTGGACCCTCTTCTTGTAGCTTTTTGCTACATCCTTACCATCTCCTTGTAGTTTTGTGCTTCATCCATACCTTCTCCTTGTATCTATGTGCTCTATCCTGACCCTCTCCTTGTACTTATGGGCTCCATCTAGATCCTCTCCTTGTAGTTATGTGCGCCACCCTGACCCTGTCCTTGTAGTAATATCTCCATACTGATCCTCTCCTTGTAGTTATGTGCTCCACTCTGACACTCTTCTTGTAGCTTTGTGCTCCATCCTGACCCTCTCATTGTAGCTATGTGTGCCATCCTGACCCTCTCCTTGTAGCAATATGCTCCATCCTGACCCTCTCCTTGTAGTTATGTGCTCCATCCTGACCCTCTCCTTGTATTTATGTGCTCCATCATGACCCTCTCCTTGTAGTTATGTGCTCCATCCTGAACCTCTCCTTGTAGTTATGTGCTCCAATCTGACCCTCTCCTTGAAGCTATGTGCACCATCCTGACCCTCTCCTTGTAGGTATATGCTCCATCCTGACCCTCTCTTTGTAGTAATGTCTCTGTCCTAACTCTCTCATTGTAGTTATGTGCTCCACTCTGACCTTCTCATTGTAGTAATATCTCCATCCTGATTTTCTCCTTGTAGTTATGTGCTCTAAACTGACCCTCTCCTTGTAGTTATGTGCTCCATCCTGACCCTCTTCTTGTAGCTTTGTGCTCTATCCTGACCGTCTGCTTGTAGTTATGTTCTCCATCCTTACCCTCTCCTTGTAGTTATTTGCTCCATCCTGACCCTCTCGTTGTAGTAATGTCTCTGTCCTAACTCTCTCATTGTAGTTATGTGCTCCACTCTGACCTTCTCATTGTAGTAATATCTCCATCCTGATTTTCTCCTTGTAGTTATGTGCTCTAAACTGACCCTCTCCTTCTAGTTATGTGCTCCATCCTGACCCTCTTCTTGTAGCTTTGTGCTCTATCCTGACCGTCTGCTTGTAGTTATGTTCTCCATCCTTACCCTCTCCTTGTAGTTATTTGCTCCATCCTGACCCTCTCGTTGTAGTTATTTGCTCCATCCTGACCCTCTCCCGGCATTAATGTCTCCATTCTGCCCGCCTCTTGTAGTAGTGTCCCCATGCTTGTCCTCTCGTAGTAATGCCCCATGCTTGTCCCCATACAGTCATGCTGCATCTTGTTCCCATCTTGTAATAATTCCCCATCCTTGTCCCCTTGCAGAAATGCCCCATCATGCCCCCTCTTGTAATAACTGCTCCCTCCTTTCACTAAATTCTCCCTCATCCCTCCCTTTCTTGCAGTAATCCCCCATCCTAATTTTATAGCTGTAATTATAGTTAAAAAAAAACAAAAAAAAACACATATTCACCTTCCTAGTCCTGTTTCCACCGCTGCCTCCTGCTCCTCTCATAGCTATCGCGCTGAGAGCGGTCACATGACGCTGAGCATGTCACATGACTGCTATCACATGATGCGGGCGGGGCAGGGCTAGGAGACAGTGTCAGAGTGAGGACAAATGTTTACTATGTTTCAACACATCTTTAAAATGCGCCAGCAGTTCAAAGCGGCAGTGAGAGGTGAGGCCGTGTACCATCAGAGAGGATGCTGCGCGTCCTCTGTAGGACATGTGCCATAGGTTTGCCATCACTGCTTTAGGTCAAGGGTTTCAGCCACAACAAAGAGTCCACTGCACATGTTTCCAGACCTACTTACTGGTGTCCTTGGTCTGGAAAAAACCTGAATTTAAGAGGCAACATGATGGAGGCACAGAGAATCAATCAGTGGGCAAGAATCAACGCACACAGCCAGGAAGGTGAGCAGTTTTTTTTTACTTTCTACATCCTACATTTATCTTGCTCTGGGGTCTAAAGACAATAACTTCTCTGTGAATTGAATTTCCCAGTAAAATCCACACAAGCACCTGATCCATTCATCTATAGTGTTTAGTTATTACATTTTATACACTATGATAGTAGTGAGTACAGATGAGTGGATCGATTCCTTGAGGACCGAGTTTGAGTCAAATTTACTGACTCAGGAGCTTCACACAAATTACCCTATTTTGAGATTCGATTTGCAAAAACAAAATGTTTAGCATCATTTCCCACACTGCAGAAGCATCGTAGAGTAGGCACACTTATTTTTTCATTGCTGCACAGGCTTCCCCAGCTGTGACATCTTATGGATTACCATACCTTATACATGAGCGGTCACTACCTACGCCATCAAAGATCGGTATTTCCCTGTTAAACACATATTGTCCAACAGAGTCTTTTTCAATCTCTGGAATCACTGGGAAAGTCTCCAGTAGAGTGCAAACTCTCACGGTCAGCAGGTTCCTCTCTCTAACTGTCTTGTAGAGTGTAAGCTCTTATGGTCAGCAGGCTACTCTCTTTCTCTCTCCTATCCCCCATGTGTCTTTTACAAGCAATTACAAATTTTCAAGGATTGACATTAGTGTAAATTTCATCACTGCAATCTGCATTTTTTGCAAGTTTCAGAAGATTGGCACATTTCTAGTAATGGATTTGCTCTATTATCACCTTTCACCTTTTAGATTGTGAATGTAATCTTTATTTAAATAATAAATTAGGTTGAATTTTAACTATTACCTGCCCACAATTCCATTTGATAAAGTATTCAATAAAACAATAACCACCAGCCTGCGTTGTGTTATGTAATGAACCGTAATGAACCATACATGAGCTACATGTAACTATCTGGATGCCAGATTTGCCTTGTGGTCTTGTGCCTCAGTGTTTCTCATTGTGAAGCACAGAACAGGAGGACTTTATAGTTGTTTTGCTGAGGGCCTCCCTTGAGACTTTTGGCAATTACTCTGCCTTCCCAAATGCCAGTCCTGTCGGTCAGACAAATCTATGAGCTATTTGACCTCAATGGATCTAGAGAAAATGTGCTTCCACTGAGGACCAGGAAATCACTTCAAAAATGGTGACCTTCTCTGCAATGTCTTCAGTTCTTCAGGAACTTGGTTTAAATAAATACAGAGAGATAATGGATTGAGGGTATAATTTGTCTTACTTTACAAACATTATTTTTTACAGCAAATGTTAAAGTTCAGTAACAAAATGTTTTAGAAAATGTATCATTTTGTTTAAATTGACTAATTTATAATAATACTATATCAATAGTTAACTAGATAGATGTTATTTTTATTGTCACTTACATTATATTTTCTTCATTTCAATGCATATTTTTATTACTTTAACAACATAATAATGTTTATTCATTTATATAGTGCCATTAATTCCACAGCGCCTTATATACATCAGTATCACTGTCCCCATTGGGGCTCATAATCTAAATTCCCTCTAAGTATCTATGGTGTAACAATCATCGAGATATCTGTTAACTATCTCTGCATCTATCATGTTCCTTTCTACTTCCTTGCATTTTTTTTCTTTCTTTTTTCGTTCTTTCTTTCTTTCTTTCTTCTTTCTTTCTTTCTTTCCCCTGCCCTCTTTTTTTACCCTCTCTAACTTTAATTCCTTTTTTTCCTTTTTTGTTCTTTCATTTATTTATTTTTATTCTTTCTCTTTCTCCTTTCTATCTGCCTTTCTTCCTTCTTTCCTTTTTTTCCCATTAAAGGGAACCAACCACCCCAAATGACCCCCCCGGACTATTAATATCGTTCCCTACACCCAGCACATACATGTGCTGCAAGGTTTTCTGCTAAAAAAACTGTTTTTTAAAAGTTAAGATAATGCTTTATAAAGATTATAACGAAGGGACGGGTGGGCGTTACTTAGCTGGGGCTAAAGCCGAGTTCCAGCTGCCAGTCATCCTCCTCTCTCCCCTCGCAGCATTGAAGTCCAGCCCTTTCTTGTCGTCCCAGCCTGGTGCACGGGATGTCATGCCCGTGCACACGTCATCAGCTACAGCCGGGAAGCGAGCGCGCGCTCTGACTTCCTGCGCTCAGCTGTGGAAGTCAGAGCGCGTGCTCGCGACCCGGCTGTAGCTGATGACGTGTGCACGGGCATGACATCCCGTGCACCAGGCTGGGACGACAAGAAAGGGCTGGACTTCAATGCTGCGAGGGGAGAGAGGAGGATGGCTGGCAGTTGGAACTCGGCTTTAGCCCCAGCTAAGTAATGCCCACCTGTCCCTTCGTTATAATCTTTATAAAGCATTATCTTAACTTTTAAAAAACTGTTTTTTTAGCAAAAAACCTTGCAGCACATGTATGTGCTGGGTGTAGGGAACGATATTAATAGTCCGGGGGGGTCATTTGGGGTGGTTGGTTCCCTTTAATCTTCATTTCTTTCATTCCATCCATCTATTCTTTTCTCCTTCCTCCTTTCTTTCTGTCTGTACTTCCTTCCTTCCTCCCTTTTTCTTCCTTCCTTCCTTCCTTCTTTCCTTCCTTCTTTCCTTCCTTCCTTCCTTCCTTCCTTCTTTTCTTTCCTTCCCTCCTATAGATTTTTATCTTCGTTAATACTGTGTATATCAAGTCTGTATGTGATAGATATATAAAACAACATATCTGTCTATAGATATCTAAATATTACATTTCTCATTATCTCTTTGATTGAGATAAGGAATTTATAGAGTCCTGTTATAGCATTTAATAGTATTATGTAGGAGTGGGGACTTGCATTACGAAACCTTTATCAGTGTTGTAAAGTAATCATTTCCCTTGTATCAAATTATCACTACTAGACACATATGCAATTAGACATAACCATCATAATATTTAAATACATAGCAATACTGTGCATGCCACAACTAAAGACAATGGGTGTACTCTCTATTGCCATGTAGATGTCATATAGAACATGTATTACACTATAAACTATGAAGAACAAATGAAAAACAGTACTAGCAAAGGTTCTTTTTTGTTGTAATTTGCATCATCTTTCTAAAGATCCTATATTCCTACAAGGTCTATATATTTTTTGGATTGCTAATCCAGAATTTTTGATAATCTGGCCCATGTAGGGTGTCTGTATACCAGATTATTGCATTGCTAATGAACATCCAGCCTTCTATAATAAATATATAATATACAAGCTTCGATGATTTGATAAGATATAGAGCACATGAAATGCTCATCCATTTCCCAGCTGTTTACTTGATAGCGATCCCTTATGTAATCCAATTTATATGACCACTGCAGGAATCTGGATTTGTGAACTGAAAAATAATTTGCTGAGTGTTATCAAGCAGCTGTATTTCATTTGATCTTATCCCAGTTCAAGGCAGGTGTATGCTAAATACTGTGTGCTAAATGCTTGTAATTAGTGTGCCTTGGGGCAATGACTGTCATCTTACATTGCCAGGTGGAGTGAGGGCACTGTTAGCATCTCTTTATTAATTTCTGTGAAGTTAAACCCTGCAGACCTATACAAAGCTGCCTCCAGGGTCAATTTTTCATGCATGGATCAGTGGCAGATGAAAAAGATATCGACAGTTTGCCTACACCATCAAATTGTACTTATGCAGGAGATAAAATTATTAATTTGTGTGTAGAAAGAGGGAATAGAAAGCTTCATATCCTTCCTGTCATAAATAACCCGCATGAGCAAACTGCACCGTGTAATAAATATATTCCCTAGATTATCATTTTATGCTCATGTATGTATCTAGCTGTTAGAATGTTAGATTCAGTACACACTTTGTATTGCCTTAATTCATGATTTGGTAGAGTCATAAGCCAAGAACCAGGAGATGAAAAATCATTTTTAGTACATTGGCTACTGGAGCGAAAGGGACTAACACACTATAATTGTACAAAAATCCTCTCTTTGTTGTTTGTGTCAACTCTGGCACTTAATAATAAAAAAATTGTGTCTATTTTGAAAAAAGATTATAGTGCCAATAACCAGTACTATAGAGATGAAGTGTGAATCTTAAATAGTTCTGTCCAATAGGAAACTATGTTTTTAATATTGTCATCTCGTTCATATTAGCAAGATAAAAAGAGACAATTATTACTTAAAGAGAATCTGACGGGTAATAATGTAGTACAGAACTAATAGCATCTTGAAATAGGGCTTGAGCATCCCTTTCAGGATCAGAAACCTTTATTGTTCTATCTTCTCATGTTATCTTGCTGTGATTCAGTGTTGTTCGCTAGATTGTCAAGCATACGTAAATCCAAACTGAATATGCACTGCTCCCCATACCCATAATCTCGGCACCTCTCAGCAATGATAGTAAATGACAGTGAAGATTTTTACTATCACTGATGCTGGTGCCGAGAGGTGGGCAGAATTATGGACGTGCCGAGCAGTATATATTCAGTTAGGATTTGCATACGCTTGACTAGCCAGCATAGAACACTGATATCTCCGTGGCTTACAGCAATATAACATGGGAAGACAGAACAATAAAGGTTACAGATCCTGAAAGGGCTGCCCAAGCATAATTTCAGGATACAATTAGAACTGTACTAGAAAATCACCTGACAGATTCCCTATTAAGGGGTATTCTAGTTTTGAAAAAAAAAAACATCTAGATGGCTGCAGTTTGCTTTAAAAAACACACTTATTCTATTTTTTCTCCTAGTAATGTAATCATAAATTGACAAATGGGTGTAACCATTCTGATTGTTTATGGTATGTGTCCCTGCACAATCTGAAAGTGCCAGCACTGATTGGACAATTTAACAATATGTATGGATGGATCCTCATCTGGGAACATCCAGTTGTTAATCAATTCAGGTTCTGAAAATTTGTCAGTTTTTGTTGCACAAACTTTAGTTTTGAATTACACCTTTCATACTTTAGCATATATGGTGGGGTCAGCCAAAAAAGGAGGATGATTTAAACTACTGAATTACATTTTTGTTTTCAGTTTTTTTTAGTTTTTGATTTTAATTTAATATTTAATATTTATTTTTATTTTATTTTTTCTCCTTTTTAACTTACAATATATATGAATATATTGATGTTCTACTTTGAAGCCCAGACAAAGGCTGGGCTTCATAGAAGGACTAATATGTCAGTGATGGAGGCATTAAGTATGTGTCTGCCTGATATGGAAAACCATTGGCAACCTGTGATCGAGTCATATGGGGCTCATTGGTCACCAGCGCACGTATTCATATATCAGCAACCAGACCAGATAAATGCTGCTGTCAGTGATTGACCGAGTCATCTAAATGACTAAATGGCAGGGATCAAAGTTAGCTACGTTCACCGCTGATAGAGGCAGATTCCACACAGCTGTCATCGGTTCCTTACCCAACTTCATAAAATTTCTATGAAAAATAGCAAAGGAACACAGAAGTATAGGAAAGATGCTTCAGAATTGTTATTTTATGGGGAAAACAAGCATTAAATAAAACAAAAATGTCAGCAGAGCTAGGAGATTTTCTTACGGCAATGTTACTATCATGCTTGTTCGGAAGACCTTTGAGAACTTTTATTAAAAATTGTACTTGCAATGAATATCTACTACCATATTGCAAACATGAGAGGTTTAAAAAATTGTAGAAATGAAATCTAGAGTGGCAGTCAGTTACATTACTGGTTTCTTTTTCCAAGAATGACCTAACTAGTTGCTTTGGACAAATACTCCAGTATTCTTTCACATCGGTTTTTATCAGCCTTTCCTATATGCCTGGTATCTAGATTATATAGAAATGGGATATTGTAATGAAATACTACCACCAACTTAGGGTTTCTATATTCCATTTTACAATAGTAATTTCTTATGCTGTATGTTCTTTTGTCCATAAGTACAATATATATGTTCTTTCCCGACTGTACCAAAGTTTTTGTCCATTAATATTACTATTATCTGCACTGCTTGGAGTCCTCTTTTTTAATCTCTATGCATTTATTCTATTATACACGGAAGAGGTCATAGATCAATATGATTATGCAATGGTCTTTATATGACTAAAATTAACTTAGGTCCAACCTATAATCCTATAATAAGTTCCCTGAGGAAGGAGCTCGGTACGTGGCTCCGAAACGCGTTGGAAATAAACCTCTACTACCAGTACTCAGACGTCCAGTGTCGTTGGTGTATTTTCCTCTCTGGCAGCAGCGCGGACATTAAGGTACTTCGTCCAAAATACCTGATCACAGCACCGCACCTCATGGAAGTACAGTCCCTGCAGCAGCTGCATTGTTTGAGCGATTACGCTGGTTGTGTGCTACACAACCTGACCAGGTGAGCAAATCTGATTTTTTCTCATTTACCTGCCTATAAAGGATAAGACCCTATGTGCGCAATCTCAACCCTCTAGATAATATACAACCTATAATCCTATCATATTGGTGCAGATGAAGGCAAAACCCCATATAACATCGAATGCAAATTATCTTATCCTGGGGAAATAATATAATTCAAAAAGGCACCACAGGCTTTTGAACTTGGTAAAGGAATCAATCATGACCACATTGGGTAGCAAGAATACCATAGTCTTATTGCTCAAACATTAACGAATCTCTGTTGGGAATGGCCAATGTTCATCAAACCAGAAAACCTCATGTTTGTTAGCCTTCGTCAGTACTGTATGTATATTTTTTAACTTGTGCCTGGAAAAACAAATGTGATTACTGGAGGACACTAGTATAATGTCATCTATGAGCTCTGAGGACTTTGTGGCACGCGGAATGGTGAAGACAGCCGTGTGAGATTGTTCCTTTTATATAGGAATTATTCCGCTGTTTACATTGATGCATGCGGTTAAACTCACCAAGAAGGTGATTGTATAAAATGATAACCTGTTTTGGTGGGGTATTAACCATAAGGTAAACAGATGCTAACTAGTGTCCTTAGGTGATACGGACGGGACATCCAGTTGTTCTGTATAGACCCTTGGTGATAGAAGTTTTTTTTTTAGCATTATACAGGTTTTGCACTGTCACTTTTGCTTTATATGTGTTGTATGGTTGACAACTCTTGTCTTTTAAATTCGAGTTTAGTAAAGGTTAAGTTTTAACTTCTCATATATTTTCGTGCCCAGCCTGATCTAGACCCTAAGTGGACAGGTTTAGGAGGCAAGTAAACCTAGCTTAAACTGGATACATTCATTCACTTTTCTTCTTGATGGCAGTAAAAACATCCGTTGAGTTTTGGCATTGTTCATTGTGTTGGCTTCCACAGAAGATTAAGTGAATAGGAAGAATGCTACACAAACTCCACTCCTTTATGCCAATCAGATGGGCTGCTGGTTAGACATTTCCCCATAAAATGCATAATACTTATTTAATGCACGTGAAACATGGTTTTGACACAATGTATCAGCATCTTTTTCTATGGTGGTGGCATGATTTTCTGCACCATTTTACAGCAGATATGTGTAAACCTATACTTCAACTGTATGAAAAAACTGGGTAATTTTTGATTTCAAAATGATTTATTTTTTAGCAGCAATGGAGCAAATCTTTAGTTAAAGCTTTCATTTTCCACCTAGCTCTCGCTTTATTCTTTGTTTGATCACATTTTTGCCTTTAAGGCTATGCTTAAAATCCTCACACCTTGTGCTCAAGGGACATTGTGCACTTTTACACATTTTGCATATGTCTTAAGTTAAAGAAAAATCAATGATGCCATAGCATCTGCAGCCCAAAAGACAAAGATTTTGAGTTTCTCTGTACACAATATGTGCCTGGAGACCATATCTGTACTGCTCTGTTGTAGACATCAAAGAACAGTAATACCACAATTTAAACTCAATGACCTCAGTATGTTTGATGTTTTAAGGTTTGTCTGCCTTAGAGTGCTGCGTGTTTACCTACAATGCTTAAAAATGCCGTATCATCTCTTTTTCCAATAAACCAGCTTTAGGAGAAAAGTAAAATGTTTGTTTTATGAAAATACAGATAACTTGTGTTTCATGTTTGTATTTATTTCCTTTCCGCATATTTTCACTTTTTTCATACATCACCACTAATGACTTTTTTTTATCCATTTTTCCCAATATATGGAACACTAGTTTATTAGTACAGGCATAGTTCTCCAAAAAATGATAGCAGCAAGTATAGAATCTGAGACAGTGAGAGCAAATTATGGATGTAGCTAGCAATTGTGACACTTAGAATAAGTTCACATGTCTAGTAATTATCTATTAGAGCGGATCCAGCAGCAAAATGTTGTGGAAACACAAATTTTTTGTCCATTTTTAAACAATTGATATTTGCAGAATCCTTTTTTTAACATAAAAGTCAATGGAAAATGGATCTGTTAACTGATTGCTATTTAGCCATGCATTGTTCTTTAATAAAAGATTTATAAAGGATTCGTTTTCTCGCTTATTGGATCAGTTTTATATTGAAGATAAATAGCACTCGGTTGAAGGATCCAGTTTCCATAGACTTCAATGTTAAAAAAATAGATCCTGCAAAAATTTAAATTTCAAAATGGACAAAAAGTTGTGTGTGCACTAGCCTTTTTGCCAACAGATCGCGGCTAAGGCCAAAGGGGAGATGGTGACTCCTAGATAAACTAGTGCTGACACCTGGCTCCCCTAACGTCCCTATACAGTTTCCGCAACTGTTGCCAAACGGGATACCTGCCCTAGCTGTCCCTGCACTACAACTACGCAGGGATCAGAGCTGGTGATCACTAGTCAGCCCGGCTAGCAAATAAAGAAACACACAAGGGAAACAAACAAAGAGGGAAGAGATACACTTAGCTTGCATTGTTGTGGTTGGGACTGAGATACCAGATTGTTCGGTCAGAGAGAACAGAACATCAAATACATGAGCAGTAAACACTCTAAAGGTACCTTTACATGCCGCCACTGCGGCGAGAAATATTGACGGCGATATGTCACCTTGCAATAATCGCCGTCCAAATCCCTCCCAATTGCGTCGTGTAATTGGGGAATTTGGCGGCGATATGTCGCATCGCCACGGTCGCCTGAGGCATCTCTGGAGATACCGGAAAATGGCTGTCCACCAATGTTCACCATCCAACCTGACGGAACTAGAGAGGATCTGCAAGGAAGAATGGCGGTGGATCCCCAAATCCAGGTGTGAAAAACTTGTTGCATCATTCCCAAGAAGACTCATGGCTGTACTAGCTCAAAAGGGTGCTTCTACTCAATACTGAGCAAATGGTCAGAATACGTATGACCATGTGATGTTTTTTATTCATAAGTTTGTTAAAATGTAAACATTTCTGTTTTTTTTTTTTGTCAAGAAGGAGTGCAGAGTGTATATTAATGAGAAAAAAACTAACTTTTTCAACTTTTTGTTAATTTACCAAATGGCAGCAATGAAAAATTTAAAGGGGTCTGAATAATTTCTGTACCCACTGTATTTCTCACACAGACTTGTCATCCATTCACCCTGTATCTCACACATACTGCTCTCTCAAATCCTTTTTTTCTAACATAGATGGCGGCCCCATGATGTAATGTTCCAATGTTTCCTACACAGATTGCTCACACAGTCCACCATCTTCATTACACAGACTTCCCCCCCATGCCTCCTCTGTCTCACAGAGAATGTTCTCTATACCTCTCTTTTACAAACATTACTTTCCATGACCCTTAGTCATGTCTCCGTCTATCAAACACACTGCTTCTCAAGAACGTATCCTCTTACACATGCAATTCCCAATGCCATACTCTTTCACATATACTGTTCCTTTTACCTCTCCCTCATACACTGCTCCCAGTGTTACTCTCTGGATACATTTGCTGTATATCCTATATGATTGTGTTTTGTTTTGTACAATCTTAATTCTTAACCTCTCTTTATTTCAAAGGCCCATTTCACCATATAAAAGCTGCACTCATCAATGTCTGCTTTCATAGGAAAGAACATGGTGGCAGTCAAGCCTTTACAGTGTTCTCTTGGTTCTGGCTTCTTCCCTACATACAAAGATGCTGAATATTTTTTATTTAGCTGCGTATACACTGACTACATTTTAGACTCTCATATAAATACTGTAGATGGGTAGTGAAGCGTTCTTGTAGGCATATCACATGACTGTCACCAGTGACATAACTTGAAGCTCATGGGCCCCGATGCGAAAGATCCAACAGGGCACCCAATTATTGCAAATCTTTAAGAGCAGTAGTCTTTTTCTATAGGCCCCTAGGCTACAGAGTCTGAGTGCAATTGCAACCCCTGCAGCGGATGTAGTTGCACCTCTCATTACCACCATTCTTATTGAAAGGAGCTTAGAGCCTCTATGGGTGCAGATTTTCCAGCAGACTCAATCTGAGTGCACTAATTATACTTTTTTGACCGACAATTCCTGTGGATTTCTGAAACGATTGGGAAACTGAAGCATGTGACTCTCAATTGAATAATTACATTGAATGATATTAAGTTATGAAGAATATTGGTTGTATAAATTCTCTATTAATGTATGACTCTTTCATCACAGAAGGTCTCAAATTAACCTGAGAAGCTACTCAAGGACATCAGATAAACCTTTCAATACTACAAGAGAACACGTTTTTCTACAGTCCTTCCAAGACATATTACACGGTTGTGTCCCATTTTAACACTTTATTGGCTCCAAGCAACTCTTATGGTTACTGGCAGGGTAATAGTTAGGGAACATAATTCAATCCATGTTACTGGGGGACCAAGCGGCCCTTTCAACAATGCAAACAATTCCTTTCTTCAGTCTCACAAATAGCCAATCTTTGAAAATTAAAAATTCCAGAGCAATGTGAAGTTTATTTTTTGGGATGTACATATTTATTTATCATGCATTACTTATGTAGATCTATCATATTCCAGAATGCATTACAAAACTCTTCATCACTGGTCCCATTGCGGATGAGCGGATCACAATCTAAATTCCCTTTCAGTATGTTTTTGTTACTCTTATTCTTTTGTTCTTGGTGTGAAATGATCATAATGAATTTCCCCAATGTCGCTAATTAATCCTAAATAAACAACAAGAATAGAATTAATAACACAATAATATTAGTAGTAATACAAAGAATAATAAGTATGATAATACCAATAATGGTGGCTATATAGTAGTGTAACTTAAAGCTCATGGTCCCAATGCAAAAGCTCCAACAGGGCCCCCAATTATTACAAATATTTAATTAGTCTTTTTCAAAAGGCCAAAGGGAATTTGGGGACCCCCAGGCTTCAGGGCACGGGTGCGATTGCAACCTCTGCACCTATTGTAGTTATGACCCTGTGGCTATATAATAATTGTAATGATAAATACAAAGAGAAAATAATAATTCCAATAATATTAGTAATTTGATATTATTGAACATCTATGCAGAATATAATGTCTTCCTCAGTGCACAATTATTTGAGCACGCTATCTAATAATACATTATATGAAATGATTGTTCTAATGTAGCTCTATAGCACATTACATTTATAGGGCCACTAAAATCCACTGTATTACTATTATGGGTAGAATATATTTTCTGCCTCCCCCAAACCTATTGGTGTAAGATCGGCCATTACAATATGCAATACATACATTTGGGGCAGCTTTACTCCACATTATGAGACTTGTTAAATCTTCCACATGACCGTGAGAATTACAAAGCCAGGCTTGAGCGTGACCTTGTGTCTCTTTTAATCATTAGCCATAATAATACGTTAAGAGGATCTCTATTATGTGACACAGAATGGGACACCCTTTGATTTGTGTTTATGTGCCTTACTTTTTTTTTACCTCAAACTTTATTAAATCAGAGAAAGGATCAGGCTCATTATGACTATTACAGAGCTAATAGTAATTATGTAGAGAAATGGTGTTATTGGAGCAATAGATGCTATTTTATGGAGGCAATCCCAATGATGCTGATTTATACATTGTGCGGTGGTGCATGAACTTTCGATGACCCACCATTCTTCAGAAGGCTCTCTGCTTTGGTCATTGAATATATGGTAAAATGCAGATGTCATTTAAAGCGCATTTATAATACACATTTCATTTCTCACAAAGATACGTTTATTTTACATATCAATTGCCGTTATTTTTATAATTTATCACTAATCCTTACTATGCATTCTACATTGAGTACTACCTACATTTTGTGTTTTATTTTTCATTGTTCTTTAAATATGTAGTGTAGATATATTAATAGACTATAGGTTACAACATTGTAAAATAGTAATAATGGACATTGGCTTTACATAGTAGACATGAACTAACATTACACACAATGACTTGATGACACCCAGAAATGCATATAGGAAAACCTCTGTGGCACACTTCATGGATTAAACAGTTAGAGAATATAGGTAAAATAGTAATATGAAAGCTAGACACATATATGGTAAAATATTAATAATTATAAATTACATGTCATTTAGTAAGTTTAATATAAAAATGATTGGGGTTGTCTAAATTCTTATGCCAATATTCACCGAAATATGGTAAATAGTTATCCAGCTCTTGTCAGATTCAAATACTAAAGGATAAACTTCTTTCAGATATTTATATTGATATTATTAAAAATCCAGTGTGGATAGGTGATACAGTGAATCGTGATTACCACAAAAAGAACCCGCCCCCAGTACATACACAGGACAAACAATACATCCACCACTTATAAGAGCCCTCATTGGTCCTATTTGGTTCTATATTGACCGGTCAGTATTGGTATCATAGAGGTTTGGTCATCCAAGAGGTACGTCTGTACATAATTTGTCTCCAGGTCACTTACCTAAAGGGAAAACCATCACCTGATACCGATAAATTCAGTTTTGGTTATCGATGGTGCATGCCTTCTCTGCACTGTGTCTGTTTGTCAGAGCCTGACCCTCAGTCAGCAAGTCCTAAGGAGTAGTGAAGGAGATGAAAACAACAACATATGACCACAGATATGGTGTGACAATCCCCCCGACGCATTCAGTTTTTACCTTCCACCATTGCATGCAGAAATTTGAACAAAAGTAGGTATACATTATACCATCATGCAAATAAGTGATAGATGACACAATAGAATTGTACTTGTTATTCAATTTCAATGGTTATTCAAACGTTCCAGATCATTCTATAATGATCATCAAAGTTTACACAGAGTAATGCTTGAAAGTTTGTGAACAATTCTGAATTTTCAAGATTTCTACACAAATTAGACCTAAAAATAAACCTGATATATACATAGGCTCTACAAGTAGATAAAGAGAACCAAATTGAACAAATTAGTTAAACGTATTAGAGTTTGTAATTTTTTTTAAATATAGAAAGAAAAACCAAAACACAGAAATGGACCAGAAGACAAGTTGATATAAGTACAATGTGTTGGTGCACATTCATACTGTGGACATTAACTGACAGAACCTAAGATAAAAAAACAAAAAAGAAAATACTCTGAAGTAAGTAAGTAATTGGTAAGAGTACATATAAATAACACAGGGTACTTAGTTGACACTATTTTTTATCAAAACAGTGTAAAAGCCACACCACTGTGACAAAGTGTACCCAACCAGTAGGGTCCCTACCAATTATTGTTCAGCTCTATGTGCCAGTAGACTACAAAATAGATGATTACAGTGCAGGACCCAGATAACTGTTTAACAACCTTCCTCTGGAAAGCTATATAAGGAGAATGCACTGCCAAGAAAGCAGTACCGCTGTATGTACAAAGTCTATATAGCTTTACACATGCAGTTGTTTAAATTATCAATTATCTTGCTCTCTCCCAGTCCATTTTGAGGTCTGCTGTCACATACAGAGGTGAACTACAAGAGTTAAAGAGCACCTGTCAACCCCTGGTGGTTTCCAAACTGAAAGCACCACTGAATGCACCACATGTCTGCTGCATTCAGAGAAGGGGTCCCCCATGTTTCTATCCTGTAAATTGTATAAAACACTTTAGTAAGTGTTCAGATAAGGAGTCTGTAGGGACTTACTCAGTAATGAGTCCTTGCTGCTCAATGGTGTCCTCCCTCCTCCAGCCCTCTCTATGCCACCTCCAGCCCCCTCAGTAACTCCTCCTTTATGTGTCTCCCCTCCTCGGCCGCTCAATGCTCCTCTGCATCTGAAGTCACGCAGACGCAGAGCGAGCAATGGGCGGGAGCGGTCCTAGCAGCTGAAGTCACGCAGACGCAGAGCGAGCAATGGGCGGGAGCGGTCCTAGCAGCTGAAATGGCTCCTGACGGTGACATCAGTGCCAGAGCCCATCCTGCTCCAGATTATGTATGTACAGCAGGGCGGGCTCCGGCACTGACGTCACCGACAGGAGGTGTTTCAGCTGCCGGGACTGCTCCAGCCCATTGCTCGTTCTAGGAATGCGTTACTTCAGAGGCAGAGGAGCATTGAGCGGCTGAGGAGAGGAGACACATAAAGTAGGCGGCACTGAGGGGACTGGAGGTGGCACAGACAGGGCTGGAGGCGGGGAGGACACCAGGGAGCAGCGAGGACTCATTACTGAGTAAGTCCCTCTGGACTCTTTATCTGTACACTTTCTAAAGTATTTTATACGACTTACAGGGGAACTAGAGACAATGGGGACCTCTTCCGTGAATGCTGCAGACACGCTGCATTTGGGGTGCTTTCAGTTTGGAAAGCACCATGGGGTGACAGGTCCTCTTTAAGGTCCAATTGATTGCATACACGTTGAGACAATGGGATGTCCTTTACACTCATTGATTACAACAGTGTCAACTTAATACCCATTGTAATTTACACGCGAATAACAGTAGGGAGTATGTTGAAGTAGCTGACCTCTAAATGACCTAGTCCAGCAATTATAATTATCCTTAAAGAAAACCTGTCAGTAGGATTTTGCAAAATAAAGTACACACATGATCATAATGGGGCTATAGCATAGATAAAATGATACATATGGTGAAGAAATCTGTTTTTGATTAATCAGCATTTTAAATTGTCCTGTAATTATATCTTTGTGGGGCAGGTCTTTTCTTGGTGCTCTGGCCTCTTACACCTTCTCATGCTTGAATAGCAGGTCACTGATCTGTCATTGACATGCCTGCTATTTTAAATATTGCATCGGCACAGTAATATGTGTGTTCTGTCCTCGCTACATGGTCCCCTGAGGTGTGTGTGATGCGCCCCACTAGGACGTGGACGTCATGATGGCTCACCCGGCTCCGTGGCCCTGGCCACGTCATTAAAAGAAATGGGGAAACATTATAAAAGGGATTATTTTGTGACGGCTCCCGTGGGTTTTGGCAATTAGATGGATGGCCCTCGCTGCGGTTCAGATCCACTAAGGCGGTTGGTGACGCAGCAGAGTTGTTATCGCACTCAACGGGTAGAGCGTGGCCCCAGGGCAGTTGACACAGTTCTCGCAGGATATAGGAAGCATGAGGTGCAGGACTGAGGGCACGAGTAATGACTGAAGTACACAGCGGGATGCAGTTTTCATGTTTTACTCACAGTTCTTACAGTTCTCCAAGTTCTTCCCAACAAGCCGGGTGCTGTGCTTTCTGAGTCAGAGATCCAGCCAACTTTCAAGTAACTTAAGTTCATTCCACCAGGACCCCTCTCATGTGTGTCTTTCCAGGTCAACTCCTGTGCTAGCTCTCACCCTCCTGCCCTGCGCCTCACATGCAGTGTCCCAAGCCTTGGGCCCTGTCAGGCAACTTTCTCTCCGTCCCCTTGGACCTATGCGGCCACCTTTTCAGCGATTATGAGTGGTTGTGGCTGCTGCGCATACAGTCCCAGCAGCCTCCAGGTTGCTAGCTGAAACGTAAAGTCTTTCCATTAGTCTGGGGTTGGTCCCATCTGTGGCTTGGCTCCTCCAGCAAGTTCCACTGGGCAATCACTGGAACGGGGTTCCCCTGACCAGGGCTTGTGGCGACCCGAGGTATTCCCACTTCACTGGACAGAACCTCCTCTCAGAGCTTTCTCTTCCTCTCTGGATCTTCCCTTTCACCTCTCCGTCTTGGGACGAGCTCCTACCAGCTTCAGTCCCTAGGTCGTCTCTCCTCAGCCACTTGCCGTCTCCAACAACTTCCTCTCACTGAACTCCTCACTTCCTTTTTTTTCCCCTCTTTATCTCTGCACTTACTTCCTGTTGCTCCTCTACTCCTCTTCCTCCACCCACATCCTCTAGCTAGTTCCCCTTCAGCCTGAGATGGGGCCCTCCCTTAATAGGGACCACCCAGATCCCCTGACCTGGAGTGATGTGGTGCTGGATGCTAGTGTAGAGGTACCGGGTAGTGGGGTACCACACCTGTGGCTGAGGTGCAGTACCTCTGTGGCGACTGGACGCTCAGGGGTGCCACTTGTGCGTAGTCTGACAAGCAGCTAAACTGAACTATTAATGTTCAATAAGGAGACTGTATCTTAAAGTTAGTGTAGTTTATTGAATGTTTAGTAACTATATTAGATGAAATTAGAAGCAATGAGATAACAAAAAATCAGCACATGTATAAAACCAACACAGAAATACTAGTGCATCTCAATGAATTAGAATATCATCAAAAAGATAATTTATTTCAGTAATTCAATACTAAAAGTGAAATGCATATATTACAAACAGAGTGTTCTATTTCAAGTGTTTTTTCTGTTAATGCTGATGATTATGGCTTACAGCCAATGAAAACCCAAAGGTCATTATTTCAGAAAATTAAAGTAGGGAGGTTGAAGAGTTAAAAACCACACTGCAGTATTCCACGAGACACCAAAGGGTGAATATAATATTGATTTAATAGTCAACGTGTTTCAGGCATCCCAGAAACGCCCTGAAACATGGAAATATGATATTGATTATTGATGATATTCTAACTCATTGAGATGCAATACTACATATGACAAATGGTCAAAAAGTGTACAAACAGCATCTGCTAAATCTGCCTGTTGTTCAGTCTTAGAAATGCAGCTGACTAAAGCAGGGGTGAGAGACTAGAGTATCTGATGGCTGCAAATATAATCCATATAATTCTCCTTACCAGCGATTGTATCATGAAAGGGATAAAATGGTGGATGTTCTCTGAATCTCAGTTCATGAAGAAATGGGCTCCTTTTTCCCTCAATGCGGCACTACAGGGAGAGGAATGGAAAACGTTAAGGGACAAACACCTATTGCTGATAAAAAAAAATTCAGCCGCCACATGGAACCATTGCACTGTGAAAAAAACCTCAATAATAAAAACATCAAACTTAAAGCATAACTGCATTTTAAATTTGTATTTAATAATAATGTAGAGCAATTGATTTTAATAAACTTTCAAATGCACTTCATAAGAGAATTCTGATAGAAAACCATTTATAAACCTTTCACTAGGTGTCCCCACTAGACTGCGTGTGAAGCAGGCATATGTTCATATCAGTCATATTTGTCTTCACAGTGAATATGAGTGAGTCGGGGTAGGGGGTACTCGAATACTGGGATAGATGGCTACTTGGATGGGGGATCACGGCTGGTCAGTACCCGGTTCCGTGCCCTGGACCCTCAGTGGCGGGGATGATGGGGGTGATGATGATGGTGGTGAGAGAAGGGAATGTTGCCGTGACGCCACCTGTGGTACCTGGTAATTTGGATATCAGTGCTGCAGGCCCGCCGCTGAGGTGATGTGATGCAGCTTGGGTGTTACAGCTCCCCACAAGTGGAGCTTTACCTCAGAGCAGCAGGGGTAGATGAGGGGAGTAGTTGTTCTTACCCCTTTGATGATGCTGAGGCCTTCTGGGCGCCAGTGGGAAAGGAGGACAAACACGATTCAACTCAGGAAGTCTTTACTGATGTTACAGTATACAGTCGGTTCTCAGGCACAATTTGGTTGAACAGGAGCGTAGAAACAGGTTCCTGAGGTTATCCCGTAGAGTCTGCTGATGATCCCTCCTAATGGCTTTTGGGGTCTGTGTTCCTTTCTCACCCTCGTAACCACTCTGCAGAGCTCCCACGCCAGTCCCGCGGTCTGTTACTGGTAGGTACGGGTTGTTACTTATTGGTATGGATGAGAGCGGCAACAGGAAGATCCTCCTACCACCGGAATTCGGCCCATTACCTAGAGTGTCTTGGACCTGGTATCGGACAGAGGTCGAGGTACAGTCTGTGGTGCTATGGCTCCCGTCTTTCGGTCCCACAGCATGTTGGTTTACAACCCAGGATGGACCACGGATTGCCTCGGCTCCAGTGTCGACCCCAGACTTCCCCAGCTGGTTCCAAGCAGTCCTGGTTCATCCCCTTCTGTTCCTGGGTCACCCTCTTGAAGAGAGGTGCCCTCCTGTCAGCAGCTCTGTCAGGCACGTCTTTCTTTGCTGCCTTCCCAGCACTGTCTCCTGTAGCTTAACTGTCACTCTAGTCTCCTGCTCTACTCTAAGCTCCACCCCCTGGACCCACTGAATATACTGTCCCTATGCTAAGGTGGGATAGATATTGGTGCTCAGGGCTGACTCTACCAGGAAACCCCAAACCCATGACTACGGAGGCACTGCACGCTCTGTTGGGGGTGCAGTACCTCCCTGTGGCGCCTAGCTATAGGGGCACCACATGAGCATGTAACCATATAGCGGAGGGGGCATGGCCTACACTGCTGACTGCAGCTCATGATGTGACAATGTATCAGATTACAGCTCAGTGATGAGCAATGTCAGAATGTCAGGATCAGTGTTAACTCCTCTGTCCTTGCACATTCTAATCTGTCATCGGGCTCCACACAGCTCAGTCATGATCTCTGTTAACCCCTTGTCTGCTGTCTCCCCACACAGCTCACTATCAGACTGCTCTCAGAAGCTTTGGAAATACACACAGTGCTGGAAGATGCTGGCCTCGCCCTCAGCCATAAAATCCAGTTTTTACATAAACACAGAAAAAGGGGAGAAAATAAGTCATATGGCACAAAAAAGCATCTTAGCTGCTATGAGCCCCATCATTAACAACCAGTGCAGTATTGTGGTTTTTTTTTCAATGAAATGACATTTACTCTTTAAAACTCTTTTGATTCCACATGTAAATTGTGATTCCTCAGGTAAAATAAAAGAGCATGTTCTCACCTCCTGTGCTGGCACTGTTCCAGAGGGGTAAATGATGGTTCTGGGGCTCTTGTGTCTTTTTACATGTGCCCCATATCCAATCTCTGCCAACTTCTCTCGCCATGTATTCGGACACAGTAGAAGTCATCAGGAAGTGAGCGGCAACCACAGCTCTCATTTCCTGTCGATTAACTCATTTGGTCAGAAGGTGGGAAGAATGAAGCCAGCAGTAATTGGATGTGGGACTCATTTAACATCAGAATGTCATATCAGCCCCAGAGCTGCGAATTCTGACACCACTGAAATGGGCCAGGACAGAAGGTGAGTACAGAGTGTTATTTTACTCATGTTAGACAGGTGGAATCACAACGGATTATCCTAGTAGTGTACTACCCCTTTATTGCTGAAAGCAGGACAATGTGGTCTCCAAAAAACATTGTCTTAAACAATATGTTACCAGCAGCGGCGGCGCATGTGTCTGGCCCACAAGGATCTGGGTACTTAGGTGTCAGGCGGTCGGGTGCAGGGATGTCACGGGTGGACGGTGACCGAGCCTGTGCCCTTGGGTGACAATAAAAAGGGGTATTTACAGTTAATGAAAGTCATGACGCCACCTGTAGGTCCGGTGATGGCACCGGCGCTGCTGGGACCTCCGGGGTGATGGGCGGCAGCAAGATGCTGCAGCTCTCTACAGGAAGAGTGGGGCCCCCGGGGCTGTATCGGTTGGTTAATGGAATAGGGTAGCGCAGTAGGAATGGGGCAGCGCAGTCTTTGCTGTGAGGGACAGGCTGAAGAAATGGACACTCACACAAGAAAGTCTTTCCGATACCTTTACTGATGGTTTTGCAGGTACACATCCAGGTTTGAAGGAAACACCTTGAGACTTCCACACCGAGTGAGGTATAGGCCTCCTTGTCCTGTTCCCTTGTCTTGAGTCTGGCGTGTATGAAACCAGGCCTGACCTTTCCTGCTCTTTCACACTCGTGTTGCTGCACTGAGGGCTCTCGCTTTGCTACCGCTATCTCTCTTGTGGCCCCTGGCTCTTAAATGGGGGTGCTGCGGGTGTCCGGGAAGCTAAGCCTCCACGGTTTACTTAGAATCTCTGCTGGGCTAAACTCTTTCCCTTGCAGACTCGGACTCCAGTGACCGGTGTTCTCCTGGGTGAGTTGGTATGACTCCTCTGCCCCCACTGTAGTTTTCCTCGCCTTTGCCCTTGGTCTTCACTCTCTGGACCCTCAGACTGGCTCTGGCGATGTACTGATCTAGGGCCTAGCATGGCTCCGGTGACCAGTTTAGCTCACTAGGCATTGAGCTGATCTTCATAGTTCTCCTAGCAACTGCACACTCTGACTAACTTCACCCCCAGCACCTGTATTTATATGGGATCTGGCCTAACAGCAACCAGTGGTGCTCCCCATACAGGCCTGGAGTGGAAGGTGTTGGGTGTATGTGAGGTACCAGATGTGGAAATCCCTTAGTGTACTAGTTGGTTCTGTATCTTTCCTGGCACAGGGCACCACACATGTGCATCTCCGCATTGTTAATCTTTTTTTTTAATCTTTTAAGCCTATGACACCAAATGTAATACAAAGATACATAGTCTACATACAAAAAACAACAAGGTAAGCCAGCACTACCAACAGATAGCTTGCAGTAAAAAGCATGCAAATGCAGGTAGTCTATGTACAGTATATCACAAAAGTAAACCCCTTACGTTTTTGTAAATATTTTATATCTTTTCATTAGACAGCACTCAAGATATGTCACTTTGACTACATTACATTGTATAAGTGTACAGCTTGTATGACAGTGTAAATTTGGTGTGCCCTCTAAATAACTCAACACATAGCCATTAAAGTCTAAACCACTGGTAACAAAACTGAGTGCCCAATTAGCCATTTTCCCTCCCTGGTGTCATGTGACTCATTAATGTTACAGGTCTCAGGTGTAAATGGGGAGCAGGTGTGCTAAATTTGATATCATTGCTCACACACTTTCCCATACTGGTCAAAATTAGTGCAACCATTAGATGCATCAATTCTGGTGCTTTATCCAGCTCTAGGACAGCCTGATAATACCAGCCCTCAGCTGTCTACTGTTCCTTGGCTAGTTATCAAAAATAGTGTGGAGCACTCTTCATTTATTTTCCATTTTTTATATAAATAATAAAAAAAACAATGTGGGTTAGCCTTTATTTTTGATAAGCTTGCCCACAAAGGGTAAGGATTTGGCGGATGCAGTAGAGAGAGATTATTCATGCAGATATTCTTATAGAAATCACTTCACCTATGTTACTCTCGACTAGGGGATGTCCAGCACATGGCGCAACACAAGGAATACAACAGTGGATGATAAAGGGAAGGGAAGGAAGGTCCAGACGGTAATAAGCGGAGATGGGACACCTCTTTACACTTGCCTGTATCTTACCCTGTCTGTCTTACCCTAGCAGCCCTAAGTGGGTTCTTTCCCCTGCTGATGTCACATGCCTAGTCCCTGGCTATTACCTCTATTCATTCTGTCTAGTGCCAAAGTCAATGAGTGCAATAAACTGCACCACTGATGTAATCGAACATGGGATAGGTAGACAGACTAGGTGTGAGGCTAAAATGATACAACAACTAGTATTCTGTAGCCAAACATCAGAGGCTAATGCTGAAACTGCTCCAACCATCAGTCCAGAAACGGCAAGACACCTCCTCACTCCACTGAGGCCAGCATAGAATGTCATCCTCTATAACTAGCATCAGATGATGGGTCATGTGACTATTTATAGGGAGGTGGGAGTGGTCACCAATCAGTATCACCTGATCAGCAACTTACAAAAGCTACAAGCATGGAAACTGACTTACCCTTCCTGGAACAAAAGAAATTAAACATATTTAAAATAACACAGATTCTGAGCTGTCGCAAATCTCCTAAAGATTGAAAACTCGTGACAATCTATCTCCCTGGACTGCCAGTCAACCAGTGGATTGTGCATAAACAGCCAGGGGAGACCTAGTACTAAAGGGGTAGGAAGGCCTTCAAGGACATTGCAAGTAATTAGCTCATTGTTCAGTGTCCCTATATACAATTCACCTGAAACACCACTGACCATGAGGTGCAGAATAAATAGCAAATATGGGGATGTGTTTTGCCAGAATACTGCAAGAGACTATCTGTCTGGGCAAAGCAAGCATCCACCATATTGGCCCCTGCCTCTCTACCTAAAAGGTCAAAAATATTTTTTTGTTTTCGTACCTATGACAACTTCTGAAGATAAGATAAACTGAGATACACATACAGAGGGGATATATGCGCCCAGGTTGTAATCCTCCATACAACCTGGGGTCAGAAATTTTCCAACATTTTTTTCAGTACAGAGGTACAGGCTCCAATAAAATGACCCCTTTGACTGGAAAAGAAACACCTTCCCCCCATTTTACTGCAAACCAATGGAGACCCATCCTAACTATTGGTTCATTTAGGAAAATGTGAGAGCTTTCACACCTATGGAGCACTATTGGACAAGGTGTCCACACAGGTCTATCCCTGAGGGTATATTAAAAAGTCTGAAAGATTCACAAACTTTCACGTTCCACTGTAAATCAGTTTTCATGTTTAGCACTGTAATTTTTGAGTCACCAGGCTGGAATTAGCAGCAAAAACAACAAGAAAAAAATGAGCAAATACCCTAAAATGAATAAAAGTAAAATGCTATAGTGCATAAAAATAAATAAGGTACTTGTTGACATTATTTTGATGAAAAAAAATGCGCAAGCCATCCCACCACAAAAAGATGACCCCCATCTGGATAGCCCCTATCTAGCAGTATTAAAACCTTACCATACATTATGTCCTGTGACGTATACATGTTTTGTTGCAGTCATTGCAGTCTGAGATGTGGCCTGCCGTATGAGCTGGACATTATTTAATGTACCGTATATAGCTGCCCATTGCTGGTGTTCTCTGTTGGGACTCAGGCCTACTCATTCCTTGTCATGTTCACTTCACAGGATATATGGTATGGTTTTAAAACTGCTATGTAGGGGCCGTCCCGATGGGGTCACCTTTTCGTGGTGGGATAACTTGCGCAATATTTTTTATCAAAATAATGTCACCACATATCCTATTTATTTTTATGCACTAAAACATTTTACTTTTATTTATTTTAGGGTATTTGCTCATTTCTTCCTTGTTGTTTTTGCTATCATAAGGCCCATGTGAACATGCACCTACTACTGCATGATTACACTTTAGTTCCAGTTTTGGTTTTGGTTGAATTAGTGGCAGTCGGCAATATTCCTGGTAATATGGTAATACAAATACAAAAATTGTGTATATTCACAGTATATATGTAAATATTTTGGAAAGTTTGACCATAATTCGAAACTGTTTAAAAATGTCATTAGCCATCATATTCAAATACCAACTACACATTTTGCTTGTGCTGTGGATCACTTTCTGCCTCGTGTACTTGCTTTCATGTGGCGGGCATGAGCAAGATGACTGCAGCATGAGGAACTGGCACATTTCCTCATTCGATGGACTGTGGAGTAAGTGGGTTGAGTGGGCTGCGGGGTGAGCGGGCTATGATGTGAGTGGGCTGTGAAATGAGCAAGGTGAGCAGTCTGTGGGTTGAGTTGGCTGCGAGGTGAGCCAGCTGTGGGGTTGGCCGGCTATGGTGTGAGCAGGCTGAGCAGGCTGTGGGGTGAGCTGACTGTGGGGTGAGCCAACTGTGGGGTAAGCGGGATGAGCAGGCTGTGGGGTGAGCGAGCTGAGTGCTGAATGTAGTGAGTGGGTTGTGGGGTGAGTAGGGTGTGCAGGGTGAGAGCAGGCTGAGTGAGGGGAGAGCGGGCTGAAAGGGCTGTGGGGTGAGCCGGCTGAAAGGACTTAAGGTGGGCTGAGAATGGGAAGAATGGGCTGAGAGTAAGCTGAGGATGGTGAGAGCGGGCTGAGCAAGTTGAAAGTGGGCTGAGTGGAGCGTGGCATTAGTGCAGGCTGAGCAGGGTGAGAGCAGGCTGAGTGGGGTGAGAGTGCGCTGAGCAGGGTGAGAGTGGGCTGAGTGGGGTGAGAGTGGGCTGAGCAGGGTGTGGGGTAAGAGAGTGCTGAAAGGGGGCTGAGTGGGGTGAGAGCAGGAAGAGAGCAGGGTGAGAGCAAGCTGAGCAGGGTGTGGAGTGAGAGCGGGTAAGAGCAGGGCTCAGTGAGGTGAGAACAGGCTGAGAGCAGGCTGAGAGGAGGCTGAGAGTGGGCTGAGTGCGGTGAGAGCAGGCTGAGTGAGGTGTGGGATGAGAGAGGGCAGAGCAGGGTGAGACCGGACTGCTTTCTACTAGAGGTCCTGTGGTGATGTCACAGCCTTGTGAGCAGCCACGTGCACCTGGGTCTGCCAGTGCACGTGACTGATCACATGACTGTGACATCACCACAGGTCCTGTATTGTCTGGTAAGTTAGAGGTTAAGAGTGGGGTGGCAGGAGGCAGCTGGGGTCTGGTGTGTGGGGGGTGGTGTGCAGCAGAAGGTGCTCACAGTGGGGCAGGCGGCATGTGCAGTGTCGGCTTTGGGTGTTGGTACCACCGCCAGCAGGCGCCATATTGGCATACTTGGCGTGGCTTCTGGTGGGGCGATGACTTCTGGATTATGGCCTCATCCAGACGGAAGTTGCCCACAGACACCACTAGGTAAGTACGGTATTATATTAGATTGTTAATTATATTTTAATAGAAGAACAGTGATGGAGTCTATGAAATAAGCCCCCCTTGCCCAAATGCTCTTAATCTTAGCTTTAAGTTTCACATTGTAGTGTAGGCTAGAGTATACATAAAACAGATGAAAAATATGAAATCAGCCCATTTAGTACTGGTTCATGCTGTCACTTTATATTTGTTGTCCTTCTGCTCTTGTAGTAATTTTTTCCTTCTTATTTCTTTGATTTGCTGGAATTTACTGTGATTTTTGGTAGATGGCAACATCCTGCATATGTTCACGTAGGACATAAGACAAGGAGATGGAGCTACCATAGACTGTGCCCCCTTTGTAAGCGGTGCTTCTCCTCCACTACCTGGACTTCTTCTTTGTTATATATTATACACCTTTTTACTACAGAGGGAAAGAAAGTCATTACTATGAAAAGATTAAATAAATGAGTAAAAGGTACTCTGTATAGTTCACAATGTATTATAGGAGCTGTAGTAATTCCTGTTATTTATGTACAATTACTTTAATACATGAAAGATGCAATTGTATATTTCTTCCTACCTGTCTGTAAACCATATTTACAACATTCTACACTTTCTGGGAAAGGTGGCTTTTTGGCGGCGAGGACGCTGCGGACTACGCCCATGTGCAGTGCTGGTACCGCTACATTGACGACTTATTGTTTTTGTGACAGGGCACTGCGGAGCAGCTCGATTATTTTATGGGCAGACTGGGCATTAACCCTTTTAACATCAAATTAACGTATAAGTATGAGATGATTGAGATAGAGTTTTTAGATATCTCTATCTCTGTGGGGTCTGATTGCATGATCGTGACAGACGTTTTCCGGAAACCCACATCTGTTAATGTCCTTTTACATGCTAAGTCTGCCCATAATGTTTCTACAATTCATGCTGTCCCTACCGGACAATTCCTTCGCATTAAACGCATATGCTCCTCTGATGCTATATTCGAGGAGCAAGCAAGCGATTTGGCATCACGTTTCCGAGAAAGGGGTTACAGTATTCGAAGTATCAAAAAGGCATATCTCAGGGCCAAGCATACCCCGAGGGCTCAGCTTCTTTGCGTGTCTGGGACTGGTCGGGGAGAGAAACCCTTGAATAGCATGGTACGTTATATTACTACGTACAACCAGGAGTGGGAGACTATGCGGGCTATTCTACAGCGTCATTGGCCGGTTCTACAAACTGATCCGCATCTGAGGGACTCTCTGTCTGAATTTCCGCTAATGACTTCTCGCAGGGCACCGAATCTGCGTAATGTGCTTGTTAGGAGCCACTATGTTCCCTTTATTCCTCCCTTGTTCGGATCTGGTAGATCCATGAGGGGTTGTTTCCTGTGTGGACTCTGTCTGGCATGCAGCAATGTCGTTTGATCTACCTCATTTTCATCATCTGATGGTATCAAAACCTATAATATCTAATCATATATCAACTGCACCACCCGCTATGTGGTATATTATGCCACCTGCAGGTGTGGGTTGATATATGTTGGTTTAACATCTAGAGAGTTACTTAAAAGGGTGAGGGAACATGTGAACGGCATTGCTGCGACCCAGACAGTGGAGGATCCCTCAACCTTAAAAACATTACCCCGTCATTTCAGGACACACCATGGATGTGACCCAGTCTCCCTGAAAATCAGGGGGATTGACGTTGTCCATGTTGGTGCCCGCGGTGGTGATGTCAAGGGGATCCTAGCCCAACACGAAACAATGTGGATCACAACCCTTGGGACAATGATGCCCAGGGGGTTGAATGAGACCCTTAGTTTTGCTCCGTTTCTGTAATATCCGCTCCTTTTATTTGTCTGTTATGTATACCCTACTATGCAGATTATTTATTACGGTTGTTTTTTCCCTATAGTTCTTTTTGGACCGTCTCCACATCCTGGCGGTTTTGCTTGTCGTACCTCCATTGTGGCTCTGCCATCGATTACAGCATTTGGAAGCCCTGTGCACTTGGACATTACTGGGACTGAGACATTGTTTTGCAACCCATTTGTTTATATGTTGTCATATATGATTTATCTAATTGTATATTATGGCTGCTGGCAATTGTTCTTTCCGTGTTTTATCATATGGGTGTTTTTGGCACTCATACATATGCTCCTCGGGGCTCTATCTAACATGGCCCATCTCCGTGGGCATAGCAGGGGTTAAGCACCTGCTATTAGGACATCCGGGGCTCCTCTCCCTCCCTCTCTGGTCGGCGTGGCATCTTCAACCGCGGGCGCGCATGCCCGGAAGCCATGGCAACGTGTCCTGGCTTCCGAATGTGCGCGTCACGGCGGTGACGCCTGCGCACTTCCGGTGGGGGCGTGGTGAGACGGATGCGGCCGGACGCTACACAGATGGCGGTTATCAGCATTACTGCTGATATGGGTATATAAGCCAGACGTGGGTATGACGGTCTTACACCCCTGATGAAGTAATCCACAGTTCTAATACGAAACGTACATTGGGATCCGGACCCGGGGGATCCTCCATTGCCTAGGGGCTTTGCGCTATACAGTGTGGTAATTACCTTGGTGCACATTTTTACTGGGGTCACCATTTGGTCCCCCTTAGACTATACCTTTGGCAGTAGGGATTCAGGTTTTTCTGATGAATTGCACTTGCACTTTATAATATACAGTATTATGTATTCCTGAACCTTGCTGTAATATAGGTGGTCTATGTTATTATCCACTGTGACTAGTATTGTTTACTGTAATTGGTTTATTTAATACTGTCACGCTATCACTGTATGCACTTTGTCCCAAGCATTGTTTGCTCTCATCCTTTTACTATTTGAAGCCAGTTTATTTGCAACAATAAATGAAATACATTTGTGCACACTTCCTCTCCTTGTTCTCGTATATAAACATTCTACACAGGTGATCAAAGAGAACAATGTATGATCACTTGATTTTTTCAGTCAGAATGTAATCTACATTGATCAACATTTGAAGGTTTTGTGTACACCATGCCACTAGAACAGTGTTTTCTAAAATAACCAAAGTTTGTCAACTTAAAAAATTTATTTTACACAAAATGTGATGATGATAATTAGAGAACATATAAATCTAAGAAGAAGGAGTGTACTCTGAGACTTGTTTCAAAAGTAGAGGTGCCGATTGAGGGGTCTGATGAACCCAAGTTGTAGATTAAGGAAAAAGACAATCGCACACTCATATGTTCTTTTGCAGAAAATAAGAGTCCTTTTATTGAGGAGCAACGAGAAACCAACTTTTCGGTCCCAACTGGACCTTGATCACGGTAGTTGCCTCTGTTTTTACAGACTCCTGTTCTGGGTTAGATGTAGTGGTCCTACTGTTTTTTCCAGCTTTGTAGTTGAGGGATATAGGGATTCCTTGGACCCTTTTCTGGGGTGCTTTATTTCATTGTGTTGTTTGCTGGGTCTCATTATCATATCACTACCGTGATCAAGGTCCAGGTGGGACCAAAACGTTGGTTTCTCTTTGCTCCTCAATAAAAAAGACTCTTATTTTCTGCAAAAGAACATATGAGTGTGCGATTTTCTTTTTACTTAATCGATAATTAGAGAACAGCAATGACTGTAGCACAGAGAAAGATTAAAACTAAATTTTATAAAGGTTACAACACTCACAAATCAGTAGGAAGTGTACAGACCTTTGCTGTGAATGACTTCAGCACATCTGCGGCCACAGTACATCACTAGTTTTTCACACTGCTCTGGTGTGATTTTGGGCCAAGCTTCTTCCAGTCTCTTCCACACTTCTGTGACTGTTGTAGATTTCTTGGCCATAACTGTTACCAAGGATTTTCCAGAGGTTTTCTATTAGTTTTAGATCAGGACTCTGGGCGGCCATTTCATTGTTTCAATGTTTTCTGTTTAAAGGAACTGCTTTTGCTGGGTGACAGGGGGGCATTGTTCTGCATGATTATTACTGGCTGATTAAATTCGGAATGCAAGTAAGGAACCACTTGGTTGTTGAAGAAGATTCTGATACACACTTGTATGCACTCTGCCATATAGCTGTATGAGAGGTCTAACCCACCATGTTCGGAGTGCTTTTACAGAAAATGTGTAAGAGTAGATTAGAGGATTGTGTAGAACATTAGAACTGAGGAAAAGATAGCATATCATGCTTTGCATAAGACCCAAACTGGACTAAAATGCGTAAACTGTGGCTTTGCTCTTCTTGACCAATACTTATTCTTCATATATTTAGCTTAGAGATTGGCATGCAGTGCCCTTCCCCACAAGTTCAACTCCGATTCTGCCAAATCGAAGCTAATTCTGTGATAAAGTGTTGAGCAATATTAAATGGAATGTTATCTAATATATAAAAGCCGAAGACCACTTTCCGGAATACCCGAAGGGTACTTCCGTGATGGCCTTCGGACCCATAGAGTTCCATCCGCCCTCCAGCCTCTCCCCTCCACCCACCACCGTACCTAGCGGGGGGGCAGGGGGGCCCCGTGCTGCCAGCCGCCCTCCGCGCACCCGGAGAGGAGGGAGGACGGGACTTCCTGCCCGCCTGCTCTGCCCGCCCCTCCTCTCCTCCTACACCAGACGCACGCGGCCTGCGGTGAGTCTGGCCTACACCCCCCCCCCGGTCCTCACATGCGGGTCCTGGGTGCTGATCTTGCCCCAGGGCCCGGAGCACGCCAGCCTCCGCTCTCCCCTCCAGCCTCCCCTCTCTCCTCCAGCCTCCGCTCTCTCCTCCAGCCTCCGCTCTCCCCTCCAGCCTCCGCTCTCCTGCCTAGGCTCTCCCCTCCAACCTTCGCTCTCCCCTCCAGCCTCCCCTCTCTCCTCCAGCCTCCGCTCTCCCCTCCAACCTCCCCTCTCCCCTCCAGCCTCCGCTCTCCCCTCCAGCCTCCGCTCTCCCCTCCAGCCTCCGCTCTCCTGCCTCCGCTCTCCCCTCCAACCTCCGCTCTCCCCTCCAGCCTCCCCTCTCCCCTCCAGCCTCCGCTCTCCCCTCCAACCTCCCCTCTCCCCTCCAGCCTCCGCTCTCCCCTCCAGCCTCCGCCCTCCAGCCTTCGCTCTCCCCTCCAGCCTCCACCCTCCAGCCTCCGCTCTACCCTTCAGCCTCCGCCCTCCAGCCTCCTCTCTCCCCTCCAGCCACCGCTCTCCCCTCCAGCCTCCGCTCTCCCCTCCAGCCTCGCTCTCCCCTCCAGCCTCCCCTCTCCCCTCCAGCCTCCGCTCTCCCCTCCAGCCTCCGCCCTCCAGCCTCCGCTCTCCCCTCCAGCCTCTGCCCTCCAGCCTCCGCTCTCCCCTCCAGCCTCCGCCCTCCAGCCTTCGCTCTCCCCTCCAGCCTCGCTCTCCCCTCCAGCCTCCACTCTCCCCTCCAGCCTCTGCTCTCCCCTCCAGCCTCCGCCCTCCAGCCTCCACTCTCCCCTCCAGCCTCCGCTCTCCCGCCTCTGCTCTCCCCTCCAGCCTCCGCTCTCCTGCCTCCGCCCTCCAGCCTCCCCTGTCCTCTGCCCTCCAGCCTCCCCTGTCCTCTGCCCTCCAGCCTCCCCTGTCCTCTGCCCTCCAGCCTCCCCTGTCCTCTGCCCTCCAGCCTCCCCTGTCCTCTGCCCTCCAGCCTCCCCTGTCCTCTGCCCTCCTCACCCCTCCAGCCTCCCCTGCCCTCACCCCTCCAGCCTCCCCTGTCCTCTGCCCTCCAGCCTCCTCTGTCCTCTGTCCTCCTCACCCCTCCAGCCTCCCCTGTCCTCACCCCTCCAGCCCCCCCTGTCCTCACCTCTTCTCACCCCTCCAGCCTCCGCTCTCCTCACCCCTCCAGCCTCCGCTTTCCTCTCCTGTCCTCTGCCCTCCAGCCTCCGCTTTCCTCTCCCTGTCCTCTGCCCTCCAGTCTCTGCTTTCCTCTCCCTGTCCTCTGCCCTCCAGCCTCCCCTCTCCTCTCCCTGTCCTCTGCCCTCCACCCTCCCCTCTCCTCTCCCTGTCCTCACTGCTAACCACCACTCACTGCTAACCACTGAGCCACCGCACTCACTGCTAACCACTGAGCCACCGCACTCACTGCTAACCACTGAGCCACTGCACTCACTGCTAACCACTGAGCCACCGCACTCACTGCTAACCACTGAGCCACCGCACTCACTTCTAACCACTGAGCCACCGCACTCACTGCTGACCACTGAGCCACCGCACTCACTGCTGACCACTGAGCCACCGCACTCACTGCTAACCACTGAGCCACCGCACTCACTGCTAACCACTGAGCCACCGCACTCACTGCTAACCACTGAGCCACCGCACTCACTGCTAACCACTGAGCCACCGCACTCACTGCTAACCACTGAGCCACCGCACTCACTGCTAACCACTGAGCCACCGCACTCACTGCTAACCACTGAGCCACCGTACACTGTGCTACCCACAGAGCCGCCTGTATACATACAATTCATTTCACCGCTCTCCCGTATCTATTAGTAAATAAACTGTATATGGATTCTAGACTACCCGATTCTTTAGAATCGGGCCGCCATCTAGTTGATTATAACCAAAGACAAGACATATATGTTGTTGGCTGCACAATGTTGTTAAAACAGTTCAAAAATGTGAAAATCAATCAGAAAGTTACAAGAAATTAGAATATTTGTTTTCATTTTTTTTGTTTTAAAGGCCAAGATATCATAGACATCAGAAGAGATTCATTTGTATCTTGTTAGTTATATTATTATGCAACCTCAGAAACTCAGACACATTGACAAATATGTGTATCTTTGAATATTTTTGGAACACACAGAAATGATATTTTCCTCTTATAGAATATTCGCAATTAGAGTTTCTGGTAGCAAATGACCCTTGATTTTCTTCCACCAATATATAGCATTCTAATTTGAACCTGCTGTACCAATTACGAGCCTCCATGGAGCAGTTTAAAGTGATACAATCAAGTCACACTAGGATTGGAATATGTTGTAGGGAGACCACATGGGATGGCACACACAAGCAAAACTACAGGTTTATGTCTTTAAATTGTCTCTAAATAGCAGTGGTAGTCACCTCTCTGCTACTTAAGTATTGTTTCAATAAATCATAAAAATACAGTGAACCAATATGGTTCCATGTACATTAGCAGTTATATCTTAGCCTCTTGGCCTTTACATAGATTACCTTGCATTTTCAAATAAGGCAAACTATTAGGAAATTTAGAAAACACAATTCAGCTCCCAAATGATTTCTTTTTACGTAGAGTATTGTTTTCAGAAAATACACTGCAGAAACTGGGGCACCAATGTGACAACTTTCCTCTGGTTTGGGTCTCTTAATACAGTACAAGCAAGAGTTGTGCTATATTTCCACCAATTAATATTTCCATAAATGAAGGCTAGGTATCTAAGTTCTAAAGAAACATCAAATATATGGAATAAATTATAGATAGTATGTAGAAATACTAGACACAGAAAATGAAAATAAATAAAAGAGAATTTCCACCCAGGATTTCTCCTTAGGTTAGTGACTCTTGCTGTAGAAGATTAGAGATTGGGTCTTTGTAAACAGTCTTTCTAAATGTATGTGTAAAAGTCCAGATGGAGAGCCTATTTATACTACTCACTGTGATGGTGGGGTTACACGTCCCGATATCGCGGCGATATCGGAGGCAACGCCGCGGGAGCGCGCAATTTTAGAGCGCTTTTCCCGATATCGCATCGGCGGTTTACACGCTGCGATATCGGGAAATAACGTCCCTCCGATGTGTACGCCCACCAACCCAGTAACGACCATTTAACATGGGAGTTAATGGGTGAGGTGCGAGTACGCATCGGAGTTGGGCTGTCACACGCAGCGATCCTGCTACAACGGCCTTGCGATATAGGGAAGTTGAATAGCTCTGCTATTCAACTCCGATATCGTTTTGGCATCGTTCCAGGATCGCGTTGTACGCTCAAACCGTACAACGCGCACACGATATCGGGTCCAACTCGCGACCCACGTGACTTTTTGTCGGAGTTGGGTCGGAGTTGGACGCCGATATCGCGGCGTGTAAACCCACCATGAGTTCTTCCATAGTATTGTCCACACACCCACAGTGTGATGACCTTAAGGTACACACCTCAACTACCAAAGCAAAGTATAGTGAGCCTAGTAATAGAAAGATGGTCCAGCTCCCGGAGTTGAATGCATGAAAAATTCTTTTATTGATAAATCATCATAAGGCTCCTCGTTTACAGCACGAACAGTAGCTCAATCCACATGCATTGAATAAGGCAGGGGTGTTGCTGGCGATGCATTCAACTCCGGCAGCTGTACTGACTTTCTATTACTTTGCATTGGTGTGGTGTCAGGATGCAGGCCCATGTATACCGGGACGTCCGTGCTGAGCGGATTAACTTCACTTGTATGGCGAGCCCAACACGTTATGATCATCAACTCTGACCTTGCACACATAGCCCTCCATGCAGTATAATGGGCCTACCTACAGTATAATATCACCCACACGTCTTCACACTGTATAAAGGCCCAAACAAGGCCACCAAACAATATAGTGACCCCCACACAGAACTCTACATAGTATGATAGACTCCACACAAACCTTCACACTGTATAATTGCTTACATTCATTTTAATGGCCCTCAAGTAGCCGTAGCCCTCCATAGTGCATATAGGTTCCTTCATAGCCCTCCAAGTATTATAATGGTCCCCACATAGCCTTACATATAGTATAATTGGCCATACAAAGTTCTCCATATAGTATAATGCACTGTATATGTGGAGCCCCTATGGGAAGGCGCCACAGGAAGGTACTGCACCCCAAACAGAAAGTGTAGTGCCTCTGTAGCCATGGATACGGGGTTTCATGCAGAGTCTGTCCTAAGCACCCATACATTAGCCCACCTTAGCATAGGGACCGTATATTCAGTAGGTCCAGGGGGTGGAGCCTAGAGTTGAGCGGGACACTTGAGTGACAGTTGAGTTAGATCTAGTCAGACAGCACTGGGAAGACAGCCAGTGAGGACGTGCCTGATAGTGTTCTTGACAGGAGGGCACCTCCTTGGAGAGGGGTGACCCAGAAATGGAGGGGACAATCCAGGACTGGTTGGAGCCGGCTAGGGAGTCCGGGGTCGACACCGGCATACCGGAGCCGAGGCAGTCAGAGGTCTACCCCTGACTGTGAACTGACAAGCTGAGGGACCGACAGAAGGGAGCCATAGCGCCACAGACTGTATTTCTTCCTCAGTTCCAAAAAGGTCCAGGACACATTAGGGAAAGGACCAAATTCTGGTGGCGGTAGGATTTGCTCGTTGTCGATCCCGTCTGTACCGGTATGGAACTGACTGTACCTTATAGTAACAGACCAGGGGACTGGCGAAGGAGCTCTTCAAAGTGGTGATTAAGAGTAAAGAGGAACACAGACCTTGAAAGTTGTGAGAGGGAACCACCGACAGTTACCTCAAATCAGTCCCCGGTAAACCAGACTGAACTGTGTACCTGTTTTTCATCTGGAGACAGTACAGAACTTCTTGAGCTGATCTGGTGTCTGTCCTCACTTGCTCTGCTGCCCGGAGAGCTCCTACAGCATCAATAAGGTGAGGACTACTACTCCCCTCATATACCCCTGCTGCCCTGAGTAAAGCTCCACCTGTGGGGAGCTATACTACTCTGAGCTGCACCTCCATCACCTCAGCGGCCGGCTGCAGCGCTGGTATCCACGTTACCAGGTACAACAGGTGGTGTCACATTACCGTTTCCCCCATCCATCATCATCAACCTCCCCATCACCCCCGCCACTCAGTGTCCAGGGCACGGAAGAAGGAACCGACCAGCCATGATCCTCCCATCAAAGTGACCATCTGTCCCGGTATCCGAGTACCCCCTACCCTGTCGACCGACTCATATAGTTCTTCATTTATTATAATGTACCCCCTATAGTCCTCCATATAATATAATGCACCCCCATAGTCCCCCTTATAGTATTATGCACCCCCATAATCATCAACCACACCCTCTTTCATTAATGCCTTCTGCAATGCCAATACAGTTGAAAGTGCGATGTTGGGTGGCAGGCCCCATGCTGGCGATGGCACCGGGCCTCCCACGACTCATGGGCTACAGGGCAACCATGTGGGCTACCATCATTGGCAGGACACCACTAATGATAAGTACTGTAATTGTGATATCATCACTGCAGCCAATAGAAAAAAACTAGAGCAGTATTGAAGAGTCGGTGCTGAACTTGGGAAGAGTGACTACTGTCTGATTTTATTATTTTAACAGAGAGCTAGCTAGTAGAGCCCAAAGCCTCAAATGTGAACAAAAAAACTTTTAAACACCAAGATGGAAATAACCCTTTAATACATTATCATGCCTCATTCAGACATTCAATTTTTGCATACAAGTGCTATACATGTTCTCCACAGACAGCACTAACACCTGTGATGGTCTATAGGGAAATTCACACAGGGGTGTAACTACAATAGGTGCAGGGTTGCAATCGCCTAGGGTGCCCCAAAAGAGCCTTTGGTGTATAGAAAAGACTGATGCAATTAATGACTTGCAATAATTGAGGGCCCTGTTGAAGCTTTTGCATCGGGGCCCATGAACTTCAAGTTACACTACTGAATTCACTGTCTGTGATTATTCATGGACCATGCAATTCATGGAAAATCAGGAGACATGTCCAATTTTGATCAAAGGCTCAAATCAAAATCAGCAATGGGTTTGTGAAAACAACAGACTATATTTGGATGACATCCAAGTGTGGTCTGATTTTCACTGACTATTAGAATGAAGTAGGTATAGAAACTTTTTTCTTTTTCTCCACATACAGGAAAATCTGATGACACTCGGACCATACTCTGATCAAACTCTGATTCAAAAAAATGTATCCTTTTTTATTGTAGATTAAAAAAAAATCATACATCTGAATGAGGCCTTAATTGTAAGCTGTGAAACAGGAGCCTATAATAATCTTTTGTAAGGCTGGTTTCACACTACCGGTTTTTGGAATCTGTGGGAATCCGGCTAAAATCTTCATCCCCCTGGATTCCCCCGCAATTGTTTATCATGATGCAACTGGATGCACCCACAATGGTATTATCACTGATCCATCTCAGGGTCAGTGATGATACCAGTGCATCCTGTTGCATCAGGTTGTGTACCTTTGTTAGCTGGATTAAGTGGAAAACGACACACCCCTAGTGGGTGTGTCATTAAAAACTGGGTTCTGGGCATGCTCAATTAAAAAAACCAAATCCGGTGGGATCCAGATTCTGCCGGATGCGTGTTCCATAGAGCACCATTGTAATTTACCCCGCATTGCCCCGAATTTGGGTGACCATGGTTTTGAAATGGACACCAAAATTTCTCCAAAACACGTTTTTGGTTGCAGTAAAAAAAACGTGGACACCTGGATCAGTGAGAACCGTAAAGAGCTGGATGCACCTGCAAATGGGGACAAAAATGGATGCGGGTGCATCCAGTTTCAGCTGGGTATTCATGGATACCGAAAACCGGTAGTGTGAAATCAGCCTAAATGGGTCTTTAAAGGATCATAATATTGTCTCCCATTTTTGTGAAATTAAGCAATTTACCTAATTGTCAGCAGGTATTTCCACACAATGGTTGTTACTGGGAAATATCTGGCCAGAAAAAGCTTTTCCAGCAAAACTGCACAACCAGCTACATGCCATTTTATTATTATTATTATTATTTATTTATATAGCGCCATTGGGTTCCATGGCGCTTTACATGAGGATGAGGGAGACAAGTACACTAAATCTAGGCGATCAGGACGTACAGGTACAGGAGGGGCAGGGACCCTGTCCACGAGGGCTCACAGTCTATGAGGGGTGGGTTAGGATACAGTAGGATGGGGGAATGTCAGGTATGGGGCGTTCGCCTGGGTCTCATGGCAGGTTGTAGGCTTGACGGAACAGGTGAGTCTTCAGGTGACACTTGAAGTTACTCAGGGTAGGAGAGTGTCTGACGTGTTCGGGTAGGGAGTTCCAGAGTAAGGCAGATGCCCGGGAGAAGTCCTGGACTCGGTTGTGCGAAGAGGTGATGAGGGGGGAGCAGAGGAGGAGTTCTTGGGAGGAGCGGAGGTTGCGTGAGGGTAGGTATCGGGAGACCAGGTCGGAGATGTATGGTGGGGCCAGGTTGTGTATGGCTTTGTAGGTCATGGTTAGTGTTTTGAATTGGGATCTCTTGGAGACGGGGAGCCAGTGAAGGGCTTGGCAGAGGGGGGAGACAGGGGAGTAGCGGGAGGACATAAAGATGAGTCGGGCAGCGGAGTTGAGGATAGACTGGAGAGGTGTGAGGGAGTTAGCCGGGAGGCCATTGAGAAGGAGGTTGCCATAAAAGCGTCATACAGAAAGGAGCTGTCATCAATGACTTCTCTATAGTAGTACAGCCCTGAAATGTAAGGCTTTGATTTACATCTATCAAAGTAATCAAAAAAAATAAGTAAACATAAGTGATTTTTACCTCCATTAGATTTTTAACAAGGAAAACATAGTGATGTAATTCACCGAGATCAAACAAATGGCAACATTTTACCCAGAGTGAACTTTCATATCATTAACAATTTTGACATTGAAGAATAAAAATGCAGTCATGATTTTAATGTCACCTTTTTCTAAACTCATGAACTATTTATACGTGGAAGTAATTTAGTCCATCTACCCCGCAAAGTCCTCTACAAGGGTTAGTAAATTCATATAGATTATTTATGCATTCTAGTGAAATTCCAGTGGAAGTTAATGTGGGGAACGCGGCTCTCTTCATCTGGCATTGTATTCTGTGCAAGGAAACAAGTGCAGTTATATTCTTGTATGAGCTTCAACAGTCCCTACACCCCTGGAGTACCATTGAAGACAGTGATGAACTATGGTCTCAATTCCCTTATTAGCTGTAAGACCTAAAAATTATATGTGCAATTAAAAGGCAAAATGCTGATATTACTCATAGGAAGCCCTTTGTACATTAGCAAGGTACAAAAGTCTGCTGACACTTTGTAACAGAGATAGTCAGCAGGGCCGAAGATTAATAGGGCATCATAAATTTGCGGAGTGAATAGGAGTAGAATAAGCATGTTGTGCTGCAGATAAATAAAGGGCATGGTCAGCCTGACAAAAGGCTTAAAGGGAACCGTGAAGCTGCGCTAATATAGCCTTTGTGTATGTAGATACTGTATTACCATTTTAAAGGAATTACATGCAAAAGGATTATAGGAAAGGTACAAACAGAACCGTATACATGATATGAAAATATAACAGAGGCAGATAGAATTATTTGTTTGCTGTGTATGTAAATATCTTTATAGGCAGTAAATATGAATTATGGATAAAGTGGCACATTTCTGATTCTACGGAACCAATGCAGCATCCATTTTAATCTATCCCAGTGGAGGTGACCAGATTGTGCCTTTTTAGTCACAGGAAGAGGAAGTTGCATAAAAGCAGCACCTGATTGGCCGCCCATATGCAACTTCCTGTAGCATGGAAGTTGTATAGAATTACAGGTCACTCTGGTTTAAACTTGTTTAGGCTAATAGTGGCTGTCCATGTTTTTGGGACACTGTGGTATTAAGGGGGTTGTCCGCTACTCAGGCAACCTCCTCTGAATCCATATGTTTCCCCATTTTAAATTAATAACACTAATACTCACCTCTGGTGCTGGCACCGCTCCAGTGGTGTCAGCACTGTCTCTCCCATGAATGCATGACTACGTTCAGAGGCTGCTGCGTTCTCAACACCTTTCGACATACATCCTGAGCAAGTGAAAGAGCAGAAACAGGCAGAAGAGGGAAACTGCTGTTTATTAGCCATAGGGATCATGTGATGTAATATCATCCTGGGAGAGACAGTGCTGACACCTCTAGAACAGCGGCAACACTGGAAGTGAGTATAATTGTTGTCATATAGAAGTGAGCAATATATAGATTGCGATTGTCAAGTAGTGGACAATCCCTTTAAGTGTATTATCATTCAAAATAATTAAAGGGTTTCTCTGACAGTAATTTTTTTCAGGCATGAATGCTTTTAGTCTGGAAGAAAAGTCGAGGGTCAATGACTCTCCAGTAGGTCGCTTGCAACTTGTCACTGGTTGCAGCCATTAGATGACTAGGAGATCGCTTTATTAGATGTTTCCCACATGACACAATCTTTTGGTCACCTGATTGCCGCAGTTAATCACAGGCTGCATCAGTCTTGTGAATTCCTGAGTGACTTGGAACTTGAAGAATGTACAGGGGTGCAGGAAGATGAGCATGCCTTTGTTGATTGTTTTGGAATCATTTATGTCTAAAAAGAACTTATTTTTCCATTAAAGGGGTTAAATATAAACATTTTGACCAAAAGTAGAAAATGTCACATTTTAAATGAAAGCTCACTCTTTGCTCCAGCACCACCACAGTGGTTGTCTCATAGTGCTGCAGCCAGCCAATCACTGGTCTCAGTGGAAGGGGTCAGAAGAACAGAAAGTCATCCCTGCCTTTGACCATTTTTTTAAACACAGTTGGTACAGAAGGAACTAGAGATTTGTGACAAAAGTGATGATAAAAATTTCAATAAAATGAAAAGTCACTAATTCGAAAGAGGATCAAGACATCTGTGGGAACATTGTTATTAAAGGGAAACAACCACCAGGATTTAACCACCTGTAAATCAGTGCGGCAGGTGATTGACCTGTCCAACATGACATCACTATTTGTATTATTTTATTCCTCTCTTGCGGGCTTGTCTTTCTGCTGTAAGCTGAATCCTCTGCCCCTTTCCTCTCATCCAGACTCATCAGGGGGAGGAGGGTGGGGGTTTGGCTTACAGCAGGAATACACGCCCACGGGAAGGTGGGGCGGAATAAAAAAAAACCTAAATAGTGACGTCATGCTGCACAGGTCAATCACCTGCTGCACTGATTTACATGTGGTTAAATCTTGGTGGTTGGTTCCCTTTAAAAGAAATAAAACAATAAGAAAGCTCAACGATTTTTGTTGCTGATTTGAATTTGTTGTAAAGGACAACAGCTATAGAGAGGACCTATAATTACTGTATAGTTAAAGAATGATATAAAGAAGGGGATAATGGTGGGATCTAAATGGATGGAAGAGTGAGACAATCAGACAGGGAAAGCACAAATTAAAGCATCTACCAAGTAATGTGGGGCAAAAATGACATTTAAGTAGACAATTATGTATAGGAAATCAGGCACAACCACTGGAATACAGTATATCCAGTGTGTCTAGGAGGATTCAAGCAAGTTTCTCATTCTCCATATAACATTAGAAGACATATTTTGACCTCTGCATGGTAATTACTCTTTTTTTTTACTCGTTTTTTTTTTTTTACATCCGGATCTGGTTTTGAGCATTAGAAATGCCCATAGGCTGTAATAGAAAAACCAGATTGCCCAAACGGCAATCCGATTACCGGATCCGGTTTTGCAGCTTGCGGTAAAAACCATGCAGGCTGCATTTTTTGGAGCTGTGGGATCTGTTTTTTTTTTTAAATGGGCGCCTATGAGAACCGGATCCGGTACTGCAAGGTATATAAATGTACCTTGCGGTACTGGATCCGGTTCCAGATGCGGTTTTGAAAAATGCAAAAATCCTCATTCCAAAACGGGATGCATTAATGCATCCAGATCCGGAATGAGGATTGCATTTTTACAGATTTTAAGAAGTATGAAGGCACAGTCCAATACCGGATCCGGTAATAGATGACCCTGGCCTAATATATAATTATTGGTTTATATTAGTGAGTTGGTAAATTATATTGAATTGATATGTTTATATTGGATTTATATATTTTCGTCCAGCCATGTCTCCGATATCCCCACCATGTCATAATTATTTTACAACAAAATTTCTTCTAATTCCTCCATTTTGTTGGTGAGGCTTCTGGCATTAGTGTACATGCACTTTATACATCTCTCTTTACCTCTGTTTCTTCCTACTATATTGACTGTTCTACCCCCACCCCCCATGCCACCCCCAATTTCATTACTTGTGCCCAGGTTACTATTTACACTAACTTCCCCTCCTGTACAATGAATACCCTCCCCCCCCAATCCCTAGTTTAAAAACTCTTCCAACCTTCTAGCCATTTTCTCCCCCAGCACAGCTACACGCTCCCCATTGAGGTGCAGCCCGTCCCTAGCATAGAACTTGTAGCCATCAGAGAAGTCGGCCTAGTTCTTCAGGAACCCAAACTCCTCCTTCCTACACCAATTCATGAGCGACTTATTTATCTCCCTAATCTCCCTTTGCCTCTCTGGTGAGGCACGTGGTGCAAGCAATATTTCAGAGAATACTACCTTGGAGGTCCTTTCCTTAAGCTTGCAGCCTAATTCCCTGAAATCATCTTTCAGGACCTTCCACCTACCTCAAACTTTGTCATTTGTGCCAATGTGCACCATGACCGCTGGGTCCTCACCAGCCCCTCCCAGTAATCTGTCAACCCGAGCAGCGATATACTGGACTCGAGTGCCAGGTTGGCAGCACACTGTTCGACCATCCCTGCCTTTGTGACAGATTGACCTATCTGTTCCCCTAATAATTGAGCTCCCCCTCTACCAGCACTTCTCTGGCCTGCCCTGCTCTTCTGTTTTCCCCCTTACTGGAGCAGACACTCTTCTGGCTTTCAGAGGTCATGCCTTGCTGCAGCAGTGCTATCCCTGTACTGAAACCCCCCCACCCTTATCTGCCAACTTAGCAAATTTATTGGGGTGCGCAAGATCAGGGCTAGCTTCCCTGGCACTCTTCCCTCTACTCCACCTTCTAACTGTCACCCAGCTAGCTGCCTCACAGTCCTGCAGCTCCATGCTACCATCCTCCCCCACATCTATCCCATTGAGCAGCTGTTCAGTGAGCAGCGGACTCCTTTCCATATTGTCTATGGATCTCAGTGTCGCCAGCTGTTGATTTAGATCCAGTGTTTGGGCTTCCAAATGCACAGCGTGCTCACATCTCACACAGCAGTATGGATCCTCGACCGACTGTTCAAGGACTGCATACATGTGGCAAGATGTATACTGGATGGCATTGTCAATTATGGAACTCTTTTCCTAATGGGGATTGTACCAGACAGATAAGTAAAAAGAAATGTAAAGTATTAATAAAATACAACCAGCAATTCAGTAAGTCCTCCCTTCCAAACTCCCTGAATCCAAAGTCACTGAATCACAAGTCACGCACTTTCTTCCGTTCGCACTTACGCTCCAGTCACACTCAGCTCGTCACACTTGGTAAGGAAGAAGATTTAAGGAGTTTTTTTTTTCTCCTTCAGCAGAAATCCAACCTACAGCTCAGTGAACTTCCAAAGGTCATGGTGGTGGAGTTGACTTACTCCTGTCCCAACAATGTGCTTTCCAGGTCATCCCTCCAGCCCCAGCACTCTCATTCCCCTCTTTTGAAGTTCACACCATGAGGCTATTCCATCCCCTTCCCGTTAGAGTAGCGGTGGTATACCGCTAACCCCAGAGTCACCCATCCAGTTCCTCGACCATTTCTCTGCGTGGTTGATACACTTCATGTCCTCAGAATTGGCAGCACTCATTCTGGGAGACTGTAACATCCCCATAAACAGCCTCCATCTCCCCATTTGCATCCCAGCTGCTATCTCTAACCAAGTCACTTGACTTCTCACAGCTCTCAACCTCTGAGACACACAAGGATGGTAACACACTTGACCTGGTCTTTACCCAACTCTGCTCAACCTCCTCCTCTGATAGTTCATCTCTTCCCCTCTCTGACCACAATATTCTCTCCTTCATGCTCACTAACCCTCACCAACCACAGCCTACCCCTACCTATCAAACATCCAGAAATCTACAGGCCATTAACCCTCATGCACTCACAGACTCCCTCATCTCATCACTGTCCCCAATCTCCTCATTCTCATTTCACTCTCTCCTCAGTCCTAAAGTGCAGGCCCCCATCACTGACCTCTCTGCTGATGATCTGGCCTCTTACTTTATGGGGAAAATAGACAACATCCGCCAGGAAATCAGCATCCAGACTCCAAGTGCTGCCACTCCCATTCTTCAATGCAAAAGTTTTTTATATGATAAATAAAAAACCTTTATAGATGGGATTTTGGTTCATGTGTTGGCCCAAGACATTTAAGCTGATGACCCACGATCAAGGGATCCCATGCTCACCAGTCCTAACAAAATTGTACAAAACTACTAGAAAAAAAGCAGCATCAGAAAAACTCACCATCCATGCCAAAGACAGAAAACCAAAAGCACTTACAGGACGCAGTCAGAGCCCAATTGTGGAGCAAGCCCAGCTGCTGGCTGATGAGTCGCCTCTACCAGCAAAATGTGGGAGGCGACCTGCCATGCATACACTAGGCCTGCATAGAGCACCATTCACACCGATACATATGATGCAGAGTGTCTGAAAGCTACCCAACCGCTCCGCTGCCTGAGCATTGGGCCGCACAGTACGATGCCTCCGCACCACTGGATGAACGGCGCCCCTATGGCCCACCTGCGCCCTGGATGGATAAAAAAGTGCAAAAGTTTTTTATATGATAAATAAAAAACCTTTATAGATGGGATTTTGGTTCATGTGTTGACCCAAGACATTTAAGCTGATGACCCACGATCAAGGGATCCCATGCTCACCAGTCCTAACAAAATTGTACAAAAACTACTAGAAAAAAAGCAGCATCAGAAAAACTCACCATCCATGCCAAAGACAGAAAACCAAAAGCACTTACAGGACGCAGTCAGAGCCCAATTGTGGAGCAAGCCCAGCTGCTGGCTGATGAGTCGCCTCTACCAGCAAAATGTGGGAGGCGACCTGCCATGCATACACTAGGCCTGCATAGAGCACCATTCACACCGATACATATGATGCAGAGTGTCTGAAAGCTACCCAACCGCTCCGCTGCCTGAGCATTGGGCCGCACAGTACGATGCCTCCGCACCACTGGATGAACGGCGCCCCTATGGGCCCACCTGCGCCCTGGATGGATAAAAAAGTGCAAAAGTTTTTTATATGATAAATAAAAAACCTTTATAGATGGGATTTTGGTTCATGTGTTGGCCCAAGACATTTAAGCTGATGACCCACGATCAAGGGATCCCATGCTCACCAGTCCTAACAAAATTGTACAAAAACTACTAGAAAAAAAGCAGCATCAGAAAAACTCACCATCCATGCCAAAGACAGAAAACCAAAAGCACTTACAGGACGCAGTCAGAGCCCAATTGTGGAGCAAGCCCAGCTGCTGGCTGATGAGTCGCCTCTACCAGCAAAATGTGGGAGGCGACCTGCCATGCATACACTAGGCCTGCATAGAGCACCATTCACACCGATACATATGATGCAGAGTGTCTGAAAGCTACCCAACCGCTCCGCTGCCTGAGCATTGGGCCGCACAGTACGATGCCTCCGCACCACTGGATGAACGGCGCCCCTATGGGCCCACCTGCGCCCTGGATGGATAAAAAAGTGCAAAAGTTTTTTATATGATAAATAAAAAACCTTTATAGATGGGATTTTGGTTCATGTGTTGGCCCAAGACATTTAAGCTGATGACCCACGATCAAGGGATCCCATGCTCACCAGTCCTAACAAAATTGTACAAAAACTACTAGAAAAAAAGCAGCATCAGAAAAACTCACCATCCATGCCAAAGACAGAAAATCTAGTAGTTTTTGTACAATTTTGTTAGGACTGGTGAGCATGGGATCCCTTGATCGTGGGTCATCAGCTTAAATGTCTTGGGCCAACACATGAACCAAAATCCCATCTATAAAGGTTTTTTATTTATCATATAAAAAACTTTTGCACTTTTTTATCCATCCAGGGCGCAGGTGGGCCCATAGGGGCGCCGTTCATCCAGTGGTGCGGAGGCATCGTACTGTGCGGCCCAATGCTCAGGCAGCGGAGCGGTTGGGTAGCTTTCAGACACTCTGCATCATATGTATCGGTGTGAATGGTGCTCTATGCAGGCCTAGTGTATGCATGGCAGGTCGCCTCCCACATTTTGCTGGTAGAGGCGACTCATCAGCCAGCAGCTGGGCTTGCTCCACAATTGGGCTCTGACTGCGTCCTGTAAGTGCTTTTGGTTTTCTGTCTTTGGCATGGATGGTGAGTTTTTCTGATGCTGCTTTTTTTCTAGTAGTTTTTGTACAATTTTGTTAGGACTGGTGAGCATGGGATCCCTTGATCGTGGGTCATCAGCTTAAATGTCTTGGGCCAACACATGAACCAAAATCCCATCTATAAAGGTTTTTTATTTATCATATAAAAAACTTTTGCACTTTTTTATCCATCCAGGGCGCAGGTGGGCCCATAGGGGCGCCGTTCATCCAGTGGTGCGGAGGCATCGTACTGTGCGGCCCAATGCTCAGGCAGCGGAGCGGTTGGGTAGCTTTCAGACACTCTGCATCATATGTATCGGTGTGAATGGTGCTCTATGCAGGCCTAGTGTATGCATGGCAGGTCGCCTCCCACATTTTGCTGGTAGAGGCGACTCATCAGCCAGCAGCTGGGCTTGCTCCACAATTGGGCTCTGACTGCGTCCTGTAAGTGCTTTTGGTTTTCTGTCTTTGGCATGGATGGTGAGTTTTTCTGATGCTGCTTTTTTTCTAGTAGTTTTTGTACAATTTTGTTAGGACTGGTGAGCATGGGATCCCTTGATCGTGGGTCATCAGCTTAAATGTCTTGGGCCAACACATGAACCAAAATCCCATCTATAAAGGTTTTTTATTTATCATATAAAAAACTTTTGCACTTTTTTATCCATCCAGGGCGCAGGTGGGCCCATAGGGGTGCCGTTCATCCAGTGGTGCGGAGGCATCGTACTGTGCGGCCCAATGCTCAGGCAGCGGAGCGGTTGGGTAGCTTTCAGACACTCTGCATCATATGTATCGGTGTGAATGGTGCTCTATGCAGGCCTAGTGTATGCATGGCAGGTTGCCTCCCACATTTTGCTGGTAGAGGCGACTCATCAGCCAGCAGCTGGGCTTGCTCCACAATTGGGCTCTGACTGCGTCCTGTAAGTGCTTTTGGTTTTCTGTCTTTGGCATGGATGGTGAGTTTTTCTGATGCTGCTTTTTTTCTAGTAGTTTTTGTACAATTTTGTTAGGACTGGTGAGCATGGGATCCCTTGATCGTGGGTCATCAGCTTAAATGTCTTGGGCCAACACATGAACCAAAATCCCATCTATAAAGGTTTTTTATTTATCATATAAAAAACTTTTGCACTTTTTTATCCATCCAGGGCGCAGGTGGGCCCATAGGGGCGCCGTTCATCCAGTGGTGCGGAGGCATCGTACTGTGCGGCCCAATGCTCAGGCAGCGGAGCGGTTGGGTAGCTTTCAGACACTCTGCATCATATGTATCGGTGTGAATGGTGCTCTATGCAGGCCTAGTGTATGCATGGCAGGTCACCTCCCACATTTTGCTGGTAGAGGCGACTCATCAGCCAGCAGCTGGGCTTGCTCCACAATTGGGCTCTGACTGCGTCCTGTAAGTGCTTTTGGTTTTCTGTCTTTGGCATGGATGGTGAGTTTTTCTGATGCTGCTTTTTTTCTAGTAGTTTTTGTACAATTTTGTTAGGACTGGTGAGCATGGGATCCCTTGATCGTGGGTCATCAGCTTAAATGTCTTGGGCCAACACATGAACCAAAATCCCATCTATAAAGGTTTTTTATTTATCATATAAAAAACTTTTGCACTTTTTTATCCATCCAGGGCGCAGGTGGGCCCATAGGGGCGCCGTTCATCCAGTGGTGCGGAGGCATCGTACTGTGCGGCCCAATGCTCAGGCAGCGGAGCGGTTGGGTAGCTTTCAGACACTCTGCATCATATGTATCGGTGTGAATGGTGCTCTATGCAGGCCTAGTGTATGCATGGCAGGTCGCCTCCCACATTTTGCTGGTAGAGGCGACTCATCAGCCAGCAGCTGGGCTTGCTCCACAATTGGGCTCTGACTGCGTCCTGTAAGTGCTTTTGGTTTTCTGTCTTTGGCATGGATGGTGAGTTTTTCTGATGCTGCTTTTTTTCTAGTAGTTTTTGTACAATTTTGTTAGGACTGGTGAGCATGGGATCCCTTGATCGTGGGTCATCAGCTTAAATGTCTTGGGCCAACACATGAACCAAAATCCCATCTATAAAGGTTTTTTATTTATCATATAAAAAACTTTTGCACTTTTTTATCCATCCAGGGCGCAGGTGGGCCCATAGGGCGCCGTTCATCCAGTGGTGCGGAGGCATCGTACTGTGCGGCCCAATGCTCAGGCAGCGGAGCGGTTGGGTAGCTTTCAGACACTCTGCATCATATGTATCGGTGTGAATGGTGCTCTATGCAGGCCTAGTGTATGCATGGCAGGTCGCCTCCCACATTTTGCTGGTAAGGCGACTCATCAGCCAGCAGCTGGGCTTGCTCCACAATTGGGCTCAGTGAAAGGGTAGAATTAAAGGCCCTGTTGTTTGCTGCAGATAAATAAAGGGCATGGTCGCCCGACAAAAAAGGCTTAAAGGGGAAACCGGTTTTAAGCTGCGTAAAATAGCCCCCCGTGTTTTGTTTTGATACTGTATTACCCCTTTTTTTTAAAGGCCTTTTCATGCAAAAAGGGTTTAGGAAAGGTCAAAAAAGAAAAATATAAATGATATGAAAATATAACCCGAGGCCGGTAGAATTATTTGGGGTTTCTGTGTATGTAAAAATCTTTATAGGGGAGTAAATTTTGATTTTTTGGATAAAGTGGACATTTTTTGATTCTACGGAAACCCTTTCAGATCCCATTTTTTTATCCCAGGGGGGACCAGGGTTTGCCCCTTTTTGTCACAGGAAAAGGGAAAATTGCATAAAAAACAGCACCTGATTGGCCCCCCATATGCAACTTCCGGGGAGCATGGAAGTTGTATAGGGTTAAGGTTTTCCCCTGGTTTTTAAAAATTGGTTTTGGCTAATAGTGGCTGTCCCTTTTTTTTGGGACATGTGGTTTTAAGGGGTTGGGCCGCATAGGCAAACCCCCTCTGAATCCCCTATGTTTCCCCCTTTTAAATTAATAACACTAAATATCACCTCTGGTGCTGGCACCGCCCAGGGGGGTTTCAGCATGTCCCCTCCCCGGGAAGGGAAAGACTAGTTCAGAGGGGTGCTTTTGGGTTTTCCCAAAAACCCTTTTTGACACCCTGAGCATGAAAACAAAACAGGCAAAGGGGGAAATGTTTTGTTTTTTAGCCTAGGGAATGAGGGAATTTTCATCCGGGGAGAGAAGTGGACCCTCTAAACAGGGGCAACACTGGAAGTGAAAATAATTGTTTTCATATAAATGAGCAATATATAGATTCGTTTGTAAAGTAGGGGACTTTTCCCTTTAAGGTTTTATCATTCAAAATAAAAAAGGGTTTTTCTCTGACAGAAATTTTTTTTTCGGGCAAAATGTTTTTTAGTTGGAAGAAAATCGGGGGGTCAATGACTCCCAGTAGGTCGCTTGCAACTTTCACGGGTTGCAGCCATTAGATGACTAGGAGATCGCTTTATTAGATTTTTCCCACATGACACAATTTTTTCACCTATTGCCGCAGTTAATCACAGGCTCATCATCTTTGAATTCCTGATGACTTGGAACTGGAATGTACAGGGGTGCGGGAAGATGACAGCCTTTGTTGATTTTTTTTTGGAATCATTTATGTCAAAAAGAACTTTTTTTTCCATTAAAGGGGTTAAATAAAACATTTTGACCAAAAGTAAAAATGTCACTTTTTTAAATGAAAGCTCACTTTTTGCTCCAGCACCCCCACAGGGGTTGTCTCATAGTGCTAAAGCCCAGCCAATCACTGGTCTCAGTGGAAGGGGTCAGAAAAAACAGAAAGTCATCCCTGCCTTTGACCATTTTTTTAAACACAGTTGGTACAGAAGGAACTAGAGATTTGTGACAAAGTGATGATAAAAATTTCAATAAAATGAAAAGTCACTAATTCGAAGAGGGATCAAAACATCTGTGGGAACATTGTTATTAAAGGGAACAACCACCAGATTTAACCACCTGTAAATCAGTGCGGCAGGTGATTGACCTGTCCAACAGACATCACTATTTGTATTATTTTTTTCCCTCTCTTGCGGCTTGTCTTTCCCGGCTGTAAGCTGAATCCTCTGCCCCTTTCCTCTCATCCAGACTCATCAGGGGGAGGAGGGGGTGGGTTTGGCTTACAGCAGGAATACACGCCCACGGGAAGGTGGGGCGGAATAAAAAAAAACCTAAATAGTGACGTCATGCTGCACAGGTCAATCACCTGCTGCACTGATTTACATGTGGTTAAATCTTGGTGGTTGGTTCCCTTTAAAAAAATAAAACAATAAGAAAGCTCAACGATTTTGTTGCTGATTTGAATTTGTTGTAAAGGACAACAGCTATTAGAGAGGACCTATAATTACTGTATAGTTAAAGAATGATATAAAGAAGGGGATAATGGTGGGATCTAAATGGATGGAAGAGTGAGACAATCAGACAGGGAAAGCACAAATTAAAGCATCTACCAAGTAATGTGGGGCAAAAATGACATTTAAGTAGACAATTATGTATAGGAAATCAGGCACAACCACTGGAATACAGTATATCCAGTGTGTCTAGGAGGATTCAAGCAAGTTTCTCATTCTCCATATAACATTAGAAGACATATTTTGACCTCTGCATGGTAATTACTCTTTTTTTTACTCGTTTTTTTTTTTTTACATCCGGATCTGGTTTTGAGCATTAGAAATGCCCATAGGCTGTAATAGAAAAACCTGATTGCCCAAACGGCAATCCGAATTACCGGATCCGGTTTTGCAGCTTGCGGTAAAAACCAGCAGGCTGCATTTTTGGAGCTGTGGGATCTGTTTTTTTTTTTAAATGGGCGCCTATGAGAACCGGATCCGGTACTGCAAGGTATATAAATGTACCTTGCGGTACTGGATCCGGTTCCAGATGCGGTTTTTGAAAAATGCAAAAATCCTCATTCCAAAACGGGATGCATTAATGCATCCAGATCCGGAATGAGGATTGCATTTTTACAGATTTTAAGAAGTATGAAGGCACAGTCCAATACCGGATCCGGTAATAGATGACCCTGGCCTAATATATATAATTATGGTTTATATTAGTGAGTTGGTAAATTATATTGAATTGATATGTTTATATTGGATTTATATATTTTCGTCCAGCCATGTCCTCCGATATCCCCACCATGTCATAATTATTTTACAAACAAAAATTTCTTCTAATTCCTCCATTTTGTTGGTGAGGCTTCTGGCATTAGTGTACATGCACTTTATACATCTCTCTTTACCTCTGTTTCTTCCTACTATATTGACTGTTCTACCCCACCCCCCATGCCACCCCCCAATTTCATTACTTGGTGCCCAGGTTACTATTACACTAACTTCCCTCCTGTACAATGAATACCCTCCCCCCCCCAATCCCTAGTTTATAAACTCTTCCAACCTTCTAGCCATTTTCTCCCCCATGCACAGCTACACGCTCCCCATTGAGTGCAGCCCGTCCCTAGCATAGAACTTGTAGCCATCAGAGAAGTCGGCCTAGTTCTTCAGGAACCCAAACTCCTCCTTCCTACACCAATTCATGAGCGACTTATTTATCTCCCTAATCTCCCTTTGCCTCTCTGGTGAGGCACGTGGTGCAAGCAATATTTCAGAGAATACTACCTTGGAGGTCCTTTCCTTAAGCTTGCAGCCTAATTCCCTGAAATCATCTTTCAGGACCTTCCACCTACCTCAAACTTTGTCATTTGTGCCAATGTGGCACCATGACCCGCTGGGTCCTCACCAGCCCCTCCCAGTAATCTGTCAACCCGAGCAGCGATATACTGGACTCGAGTGCCAGGTTGGCAGCACACTGTTCGACCATCCCTGCCTTTGTGACAGATTGACCTATCTGTTCCCCTAATAATTGAGCTCCCCCTCTACCAGCACTTCTCTGGCCTGCCCTGCTCTTCTGTTTTCCCCCTTACTGGAGCAGACACTCTTCTGGCTTTCAGAGGTCATGCCTTGCTGCAGCAGTGCTATCCCTGTACTGAAACCCCCCCACCCTTATCTGCCAACTTAGCAAATTTATTGGGGTGCGCAAGATCAGGGCTAGCTTCCCTGGCACTCTTCCCTCTACTCCACCTTCTAACTGTCACCCAGCTAGCTGCCTCACAGTCCTGCAGCTCCATGCTACCATCCTCCCCCACATCTATCCCATTGAGCAGCTGTTCAGTGAGCAGCGGACTCCTTTCCATATTGTCTATGGATCTCAGTGTCGCCAGCTGTTGATTTAGATCCAGTGTTTGGGCTTCCAAATGCACAGCGTGCTCACATCTCACACAGCAGTATGGATCCTCGACCGACTGTTCAAGGACTGCATACATGTGGCAAGATGTATACTGGATGGCATTGTCAATTATGGAACTCTTTTCCTAATGGGATTGTACCAGACAGATAAGTAAAAAGAAATGTAAAGTATTAATAAAATACAACCAGCAATTCAGTAAGTCCTCCCTTCCAAACTCCCTGAATCCAAAGTCACTGAATCACAAGTCACGCACTTTCTTCCGTTCGCACTTACGCTCCAGTCACACTCAGCTCGTCACACTTGGTAAGGAAGAAGATTTAAGGAGTTTTTTTTTTCTCCTTCAGCAGAAATCCAACCTACAGCTCAGTGAACTTCCAAAGGTCATGGTGGTGGAGTTGACTTACTCCTGTCCCAACAATGTGCTTTCCAGGTCATCCCTCCAGCCCCAGCACTCTCATTCCCCTCTTTTGAAGTTCACACCATGAGGCTATTCCATCCCCTTCCCGTTAGAGTAGCGTGGTATACCGCTAACCCCAGAGTCACCCATCCAGTTCCTCGACCATTTCTCTGCGTGGTTGATACACTTCATGTCCTCAGAATTGGCAGACACTCATTCTGGGAGACTGTAACATCCCCATAAACAGCCTCCATCTCCCCATTTGCATCCCAGCTGCTATCTCTAACCAAGTCACTTGACTTCTCACAGCTCTCAACCTCTGAGACACACAAGGATGGTAACACACTTGACCTGGTCTTTACCCAACTCTGCTCAACCTCCTCCTCTGATAGTTCATCTCTTCCCCTCTCTGACCACAATATTCTCTCCTTCATGCTCACTAACCCTCACCAACCACAGCCTACCCCTACCTATCAAACATCCAGAAATCTACAGGCCATTAACCCTCATGCACTCACAGACTCCCTCATCTCATCACTGTCCCCAATCTCCTCATTCTCATTTCACTCTCTCCTCAGTCCTAAAGTGCAGGCCCCCATCACTGACCTCTCTGCTGATGATCTGGCCTCTTACTTTATGGGGAAAATAGACAACATCCGCCAGGAAATCAGCATCCAGACTCCAAGTGCTGCCACTCCCATTCTTCAATGCAAAAGTTTTTTATATGATAAATAAAAAACCTTTATAGATGGGATTTTGGTTCATGTGTTGGCCCAAGACATTTAAGCTGATGACCCACGATCAAGGGATCCCATGCTCACCAGTCCTAACAAAATTGTACAAAACTACTAGAAAAAAAGCAGCATCAGAAAAACTCACCATCCATGCCAAAGACAGAAAACCAAAAGCACTTACAGGACGCAGTCAGAGCCCAATTGTGGAGCAAGCCCAGCTGCTGGCTGATGAGTCGCCTCTACCAGCAAAATGTGGGAGGCGACCTGCCATGCATACACTAGGCCTGCATAGAGCACCATTCACACCGATACATATGATGCAGAGTGTCTGAAAGCTACCCAACCGCTCCGCTGCCTGAGCATTGGGCCGCACAGTACGATGCCTCCGCACCACTGGATGAACGGCGCCCCTATGGGCCCACCTGCGCCCTGGATGGATAAAAAAGTGCAAAAGTTTTTTATATGATAAATAAAAAACCTTTATAGATGGGATTTTGGTTCATGTGTTGACCCAAGACATTTAAGCTGATGACCCACGATCAAGGGATCCCATGCTCACCAGTCCTAACAAAATTGTACAAAAACTACTAGAAAAAAAGCAGCATCAGAAAAACTCACCATCCATGCCAAAGACAGAAAACCAAAAGCACTTACAGGACGCAGTCAGAGCCCAATTGTGGAGCAAGCCCAGCTGCTGGCTGATGAGTCGCCTCTACCAGCAAAATGTGGGAGGCGACCTGCCATGCATACACTAGGCCTGCATAGAGCACCATTCACACCGATACATATGATGCAGAGTGTCTGAAAGCTACCCAACCGCTCCGCTGCCTGAGCATTGATGGGCCGCACAGTACGATGCCTCCGCACCACTGGATGAACGGCGCCCCTATGGGCCCACCTGCGCCCTGGATGGATAAAAAAGTGCAAAAGTTTTTTATATGATAAATAAAAAACCTTTATAGATGGGATTTTGGTTCATGTGTTGGCCCAAGACATTTAAGCTGATGACCCACGATCAAGGGATCCCATGCTCACCAGTCCTAACAAAATTGTACAAAAACTACTAGAAAAAAAGCAGCATCAGAAAAACTCACCATCCATGCCAAAGACAGAAAACCAAAAGCACTTACAGGACGCAGTCAGAGCCCAATTGTGGAGCAAGCCCAGCTGCTGGCTGATGAGTCGCCTCTACCAGCAAAATGTGGGAGGCGACCTGCCATGCATACACTAGGCCTGCATAGAGCACCATTCACACCGATACATATGATGCAGAGTGTCTGAAAGCTACCCAACCGCTCCGCTGCCTGAGCGGATTGGGCCGCACAGTACGATGCCTCCGCACCACTGGATGAACGGCGCCCCTATGGGCCCACCTGCGCCCTGGATGGATAAAAAGTGCAAAAGTTTTTTATATGATAAATAAAAAACCTTTATAGATGGGATTTTGGTTCATGTGTTGGCCCAAGACATTTAAGCTGATGACCCACGATCAAGGGATCCCATGCTCACCAGTCCTAACAAAATTGTACAAAAACTACTAGAAAAAAGCAGCATCAGAAAAACTCACCATCCATGCCAAAGACAGAAAAATCTAGTAGTTTTTGTACAATTTTGTTAGGACTGGTGAGCATGGGATCCCTTGATCGTGGGTCATCAGCTTAAATTCTTGGGCCAACACATGAACCAAAATCCATCTATAAAGGTTTTTTATTTATCATATAAAAAACTTTTGCACTTTTTTATCCATCCAGGGCGCAGTGGGCCCATAGGGGCGCCGTTCATCCAGTGGTGCGGAGGCATCGTACTGTGCGGCCCAATGCTCGGCAGCGGAGCGGTTGGTAGCTTTCAGACACTCTGCATCATATGTATCGAGTGATGGTGTCTATGCAGGCCTAGTGTATGCATGGCAGGTCGCCTCCCACATTTTGCTGTAGAGGCGACTCATCAGCCAGCAGCTGGCTTGCTCCACAATTGGCTCTGACTGCGTCCTGTAAGTGCTTTTGGTTTTCTGTCTTGGCATGGATGGTGAGTTTTTCTGATGCTGCTTTTTTTCTAGTAGTTTTTGTACAATTTTGTTAGGACTGGTGAGCATGGGATCCCTTGATCGTGGGTCATCAGCTTAAATGTCTTGGGCCAACACATGAACCAAAATCCCATCTATAAAGGTTTTTTATTTATCATATAAAAAACTTTTGCACTTTTTTATCCATCCAGGGCGCAGGTGGGCCCATAGGGGCGCCGTTCATCCAGTGGTGCGGAGGCATCGTACTGTGCGGCCCAATGCTCAGGCAGCGGAGCGGTTGGGTAGCTTTCAGACACTCTGCATCATATGTATCGGTGTGAATGGTGCTCTATGCAGGCCTAGTGTATGCATGGCAGGTCGCCTCCCACATTTTGCTGGTAGAGGCGACTCATCAGCCAGCAGCTGGGCTTGCTCCACAATTGGGCTCTGACTGCGTCCTGTAAGTGCTTTTGGTTTTCTGTCTTTGGCATGGATGGTGAGTTTTTCTGATGCTGCTTTTTTTCTAGTAGTTTTTGTACAATTTTGTTAGGACTGGTGAGCATGGGATCCCTTGATCGTGGGTCATCAGCTTAAATGTCTTGGGCCAACACATGAACCAAAATCCCATCTATAAAGGTTTTTTATTTATCATATAAAAAACTTTTGCACTTTTTTATCCATCCAGGGCGCAGGTGGGCCCATAGGGTGCCCGTTCATCCAGTGGTGCGGAGGCATCGTACTGTGCGGCCCAATGCTCAGGCAGCGGAGCGGTTGGGTAGCTTTCAGACACTCTGCATCATATGTATCGGTGTGAATGGTGCTCTATGCAGGCCTAGTGTATGCATGGCAGGTTCGCCTCCCACATTTTGCTGGTAGAGGCGACTCATCAGCCAGCAGCTGGGCTTGCTCCACAATTGGGCTCTGACTGCGTCCTGTAAGTGCTTTTGGTTTTCTGTCTTTGGCATGGATGGTGAGTTTTTCTGATGCTGCTTTTTTTCTAGTAGTTTTTGTACAATTTTGTTAGGACTGGTGAGCATGGGATCCCTTGATCGTGGGTCATCAGCTTAAATGTCTTGGGCCAACACATGAACCAAAATCCCATCTATAAAGGTTTTTTATTTATCATATAAAAAACTTTTGCACTTTTTTATCCATCCAGGGCGCAGGTGGGCCCATAGGGCGCCGTTCATCCAGTGGTGCGGAGGCATCGTACTGTGCGGCCCAATGCTCAGGCAGCGGAGCGGTTGGGTAGCTTTCAGACACTCTGCATCATATGTATCGGTGTGAATGGTGCTCTATGCAGGCCTAGTGTATGCATGGCAGGTCGCCTCCCACATTTTGCTGGTAGAGGCGACTCATCAGCCAGCAGCTGGGCTTGCTCCACAATTGGGCTCTGACTGCGTCCTGTAAGTGCTTTTGGTTTTCTGTCTTTGGCATGGATGGTGAGTTTTTCTGATGCTGCTTTTTTTCTAGTAGTTTTTGTACAATTTTGTTAGGACTGGTGAGCATGGGATCCCTTGATCGTGGGTCATCAGCTTAAATGTCTTGGGCCAACACATGAACCAAAATCCCATCTATAAAGGTTTTTTATTTATCATATAAAAAACTTTTGCACTTTTTTATCCATCCAGGGCGCAGGTGGGCCCATAGGGGCGCCGTTCATCCAGTGGTGCGGAGGCATCGTACTGTGCGGCCCAATGCTCAGGCAGCGGAGCGGTTGGGTAGCTTTCAGACACTCTGCATCATATGTATCGGTGTGAATGGTGCTCTATGCAGGCCTAGTGTATGCATGGCAGGTCGCCTCCCACATTTTGCTGGTAGAGGCGACTCATCAGCCAGCAGCTGGGCTTGCTCCACAATTGGGCTCTGACTGCGTCCTGTAAGTGCTTTTGGTTTTCTGTCTTTGGCATGGATGGTGAGTTTTTCTGATGCTGCTTTTTTTCTAATAGTTTTTGCACTCCCATTCTTCCCCACATCTCCTCTGGCTCATTCTCCATATTTGACCCAGTTACAGAAGAAGAAGTTGCCAGGCTCCTCTCTTCCTCTCATTCCACTACATGCACCACTGACCACATCCCCTCCCACCTACTCCAGTCTCTCTGTCCGGTTGTCACCACTCACCTAACCAAAATCTTCAACCTCTCCCTCTCTTCTAGCATCTTCCCCTCCTCCTTCAAATACTCAACCACTACTCCATTATTAAAGAAAACTTCATTCGACCCATCCTGCACAAATAACTACAGACCAGTCTCCAATCTCCCCTTCATCTCTAAACTCCTGGAGCGCCTGGTCTGCTCCTGCCTCACCCATTACCTCTCTGCTCACTCTCTTCTAGATCCATTACAGTCTGGCTTCCACCCCCTTCACTCTACAGAAACTGCCCTCATCAAAGTGACCAATGACCTACTGACAACAAAACGTAATGGTGACCACTCTCTGCTTATTCTTCTTGATCTCTCTGCAGCTTTTGACACTGTTGACCACCATCTCCTACTCTCTATGTTGCACTCCATTGGTATAAAGGACACCGCTCTCTCCTGGCTCTCTTCCTGTCTTTCTGACCGCTCTTTCAGTGTATCATTTGCTGGCTCTACTTCCCCACCTCTTCCTCTAACTATTGGGGTCCTGTTGTGAATTTATTGATGAAGAATTCTGGTTGTGTGCTCCCTCCTGTGCTTGTTGTTGGTGATGCAGCTGGCTGTGTTTTGGAGAGTTCATCAGCTGATCCTGATGATTGGCAGTCTGCTTCAGTTTGGAGCATATAGGTGGTTGGAGCTGATCAATCTCTGCCAGTTGTAATTACTCCTGGAGGTGTCCACATCTCTCCCTGGTTTCTTCCTGCTCTGCGGAATCCTTTCAAGCTAAGTGAATGGTGTTTGGTTATTTTGTGGCACACATGTTGTGTGCTTGAGCATCTGCTTATTGCTTGTCTTGCTCTGAGTTGTGGGTTGATATTTAGTCTGCATATTTGTATACCTGCTTTCAGTTAGGAAGTTTTCTTCCTAGGTATAAACCGCTATTCACTGTTGTCTGCAACTTCCAGTTCTGCTGGTGATAGAATCTATTTATTCTAGTTTGATTCACAAACGTTCCTGCAGATATAGAGGGTGGCGAGTCTTAGCAGACTCAGGGTTATTTTTTGGTACTATCTGCTGTTGGAGGTTTTTGATAGTATTTTAATACTGACAGCAATAGTATTCCATCCTGTCCTTACTATCTAGCTAGTGTGGCCTCTTTTGCTAAACTCTATTATCTGCCTGTGTGTGTTTTTCCTTTCCTGTTTCCCAGTCAATATCCGTGGGGGGCTTGCTATTCTTTTGGGATTCTGCTCAGAGGCAAGATAGACTTTCCTGCTTCCATCTTTAGGGGTAGCTAGATCTCCAGCCGTGTCGAGGAGTCTAGGGCATGGTTAGTTACAGCCCACGGCTACTTCTAGTTGTGGTATTTAGTCAGGGACTGTGGTAAGTACAGTTGCCAACTACTGAAGTCTGTTTATGTTACTCCCAGGTCATCGGATCATAACAGGGTCCCTCAGGGTTCAGTCCTTGGACCTCTTCTCTTGTCTCTCTACACGGCCCCAATGGGACACACCATCAGCAGATTTGGCTTCCAGTACCATCTCTATGCTGATGACACACAATTATACACTTCAGCCCCTGACCTTACCCCTGCGGTTTTAAAGAAGACCAATGACTGTCTAGCTGCAGTTTCCAACATCATGTTGGCTCTCTATTTAAAACTCAACCTTTCCAAAACTGAACTTCTTTTGCTCCCGCCCTCCACTAACCTCCCTAAATCTGACATCTCTCTCTCAGTGTGTGGTACCACGATAACACCTAGGCAGCAGGCTCGCTGTCTGGGTGTCATATTTGACTCCGATCTCTCCTTCACCTTCTATATACAATCTCTTGTCCGCTCTTGTCGCTTACACCTGAAGAACATCTCTACAGTCCACCCCTTTCTCACCATGGAAACAACTAAAACCCGTACTGTGGCCCAAATCCACTCCCACCTTGATTATTGCAATTCTCTGTTAATTGGCTTTCCCCTCTCTAAACTTTCCCTTCTACAGTCCATCCTTAATGCAGCAGCCAGGATCACCTACCTGGCCAATCGTTACTCAGATGCCTCCGCTCTGTGCCAGTCATTGCACTGGCTGCCTATACACTACAGGATAAAGTTTAAATTGCTTGTTCTCACCCACAAAGCTCTTCACAATGCAGCACCTCCCTACATCTCCTCCCTCATCTCTGTCTATCAGCCCACCAGTTCTCTACGTTCTACAAATGACCTTTGACTAACATCTGCACAAATCCGATTCTCCCACTCCCGGCTCCAAGACTTCTCCCGAGCTGCACCAATTCTCTGGAATGCTCTACCCCAAGAAATCAGGACCATCCACAACTTGCATGGCTTCAGACGCTCAGTAAAAACACATCTTTTTAAGGCTGCCTATCATGCTCCCTAACAAAATTCCTTTGTACTGTACATAGCCCATTCACTATCTCTCTCGACATAACTCTTCTTCAAACTCCACCAAACCCAAAAGCTCTCTACAGATCATCTCATGTAACTTTATTTGTATCCCCCATTTCCGCAAGATGCCTGGACCATCAGTGTAATAAGCCCCTGCACTTTATATAACCTCTATCTTGTTGTAGATGGTAAGCTCTTTTGAGCATGGTCACCTTTATTTTTGCTTTATCTATTGTATTGTATTTTTTACATTGATCTATGCTTATTGTATTGTTTTCTATTATTGTACTGTATTCTTTCTCTACTGGAATTACTGTATTATATTGTGTATGTTCTTACTGTATTTATTCTGTATATTTTCGTTTATTACCCATTGTATTGTAAAGCGCTGCGGAATATGTTGGCACTATATAAATAAAGATTTATTATTATTATTATTATTGCTATACTCGCATATTCATCTGAATAGAGAGTACAATAGAGAGTACAATGTTAGTCAATTAGTGATAGGCTCCACCCACACACATCTGGCCATGAAACGAGTCTTTCCTGGACAAGGCGGAAGGGTGGACTTTTTTACGGTTTCAATGTCTAAAACACCTTGCTGTGCCCCCCAGAGACACCGTAACATTCAATCTGCTCTCACTAGGGTGCCGATTCCCTTTGTGTACTGAAGGGAGCTTTTAATTTTTGTCAGATTGATAACGATGGACACATCACTCACGAGCACCAGCGTTACTCGCCGAGTACCGAATATTGCGAATACTGTATTATGCGTGTGGGTAGCGAATTGTAACGAATGCACTCACTCATCACTAGTCTCACTCTACTGGACCATCCAAATCCCCTTTAAAAGAATTGTAAGGTGCCAAAATATTACCATGGCAGTGAGGGGCATAGCAAGGAACCCTATTTTGGTCATATACTGCACATATGTCTAATAGGCCACTTGTTAGTGTAATGGTGGATTTACACGCTAGGATATCGTAAATTATATCCTTGGAACGATCATGTGACAGTGATCATTCCGACATCGTTAGTGTGCTGTCATACACAGGGATATCGTTTACGATATCCTATGCGGCAGCGCACCTGTTGAATAGGAGAGTGAGCGATGTAATAAAGTGGCAGGAATAGGAGCTTTTTGAACGATTTTGTTCAAAAAGCTGTCGCACTGAATGTCTACGCCCCCTTGTACGAGCGACCCAGGAACGACCATTTAACATAGGAGTGAATAGGGGAAGTTGTGCTCCAAGTCGGTGTTGGGCTGTCACACAGCACGATCCTTCCAGATCGTCCATCCAATATCGGGCAGTTGGAGAGCCTGCTCATTTCTCCCCCAAAATCATTTTGGCATCGTTCTTGCATCGAATTGGTCATTTACACCATACAACACACGAACGTTATCGGGGCCAACGCACGAACCACGTGACTTTTTATCGAAGTTGGATAACGATATTGCGCCGTGTAAAGTGTCCATAAACTAGAGACTGAATTTAAGTTGTCAGGTTCTATTGACTTATTAGCCCTGCAGTCCCAGGGTAAATGGATATGGCCATCTTCTACTACTACTATATTCAGTCAGAATTTTTTCATTGCCTGCTGTTAATTATGACATGGTATGCCCCCATAGCTTTCACATCATATGAGATGTAACCGTCAAGAGCAGTACCTCCTCATAAGGATTAAGGCACCATTCACACACTGCTTTTTTTGCTGCGTATTTTTAAGCACAAGCACATCACAAATCAGGAGTGGGTGATTAAACATATAAGTGGAGCACTTGTTTCTATAATAGTGGGTTTACACGCTTCAATATCGTTGCGATATCGCAACTCAATGGCGCGGGAGCGCGCAATTAGTGCACGTATCTCCCACATCGCATTGGATGTTTACACGCTGCGATATCGGAATACAACGTCCATGCGATGTCTACGCCCCCCAACCCAGGAACGATCCTTTAACATGGGAGTGAATGGGTGACGTTTCAAATCGCATCGTAGTTGTGCGTTTACACAGCACGATCTGGCTCCAATCTCTATTCAATATCGGGGCATTGAATAGCACGCTCATTCTATCACCGATATCGCATTGACATCGTGCCTGCATCGTATTGGACGTTCACACCACACAACGCAGGAACGATATCGGGTCCAACGATCGAACCACGTGACTTTTGATTGAAATCGTACTACGATATCGCAACGTGTAAACCCGCCATTAGACCTTTCCTATGAGAGTGCAACTCCCGGTTTTGATTGTTCTACTCCTGGCATTTTTTGAGCTTGTGCGTAAAAATACGCAGCAAAAAAAGCAGTGTGTGAATGGGGCCTAAGGGCTTAATCCTACTGCACCATCCTCCTTAACTCAAACTTTACCCATGTACAGATATCCATGGTAATGATCATTGTTGGTCGAAACATTGGACGTTATCTCTTCTCCTTCCCTGCTGGATCAAAATTAAAATATATCATATTTGCAGCATGAATTTTTACTTTGTGTTCTTCAGTGCTGAGGTTTACTTTACACTTGTTCAACTATTCACTCTCCAGTTTACAATCACTGCTTGCAAGTACAAAGAAGCCAAGGCCACTTCAACACTTTTCCTTTCAATTGATGCTCCAGACTAGAGATGGGCAGATCTGATGTGATTACATTTTGACAAACTGCACAGTTTTTACATGGAAATTTGATTCCCAGCAAATTTACTGTCCTTCATTTGTGCTTACCTCTCTTCTCACATTTCCTGTCAACCCCTCTGCTAGCCGTTTCCTGTATGGCCCCATTGCCTCTTCTTATCGTGTGCTGAAACCCCAGACCTCTTCATCCTATTATATCCCAGGCCTCGTCATGGTCGGAGATCCCAGACTATTGACATGTAAGGTGGCATGTCAAGTTATTATATCTTATATATTATATCTATGAACTTACGATGTGCATGTGTAAGAGAGTAAACTAATAAGCTGCTAAAACCAAGCAGACTGCCATTTTGTAGCGGCCCAGGAAAGAGAAAACATAGTCTCTGGTTGCCATGGTGACTGCTCTGTGTCTAGGAAAGTGAAAGCACAGTCTCTGGTTGCCTTGGTGACGGCTCTGTCAGTTGCTCCTGTTGTTGTTGATCTCTCTCTGCGGTGGCCATTACTAGTGTAAGGATTACAGCAAAGCCAGTGCAAGCTATATGGGCCTTTAAAGTTGTTTGCAAGCCCTGTTGTGTGGACTAAAGACTTTATCTTGAAATGAGAAAGTGTCCAGCATCTGAGGAGAGGCTGAGGAGATGTTCCCCCTGATAGAGCGAGTGATTGGCGTCCAGGAAGGCCGTGAGTGACTGCGAAAGGAGAGCCGGCGTCCGGTGCCATCCACATTGGGAGGATCCTGACAAGGTCCTGCCAAGCCCTGGAAAAGAGTGCTCCACAGATTGCACCCCAAGCTTACAGAACTAAAGTACTGGACATGTGGATGTGGCATTGGCTGGTAAGCTGCCAAATTCTGCTGTTTTAACGTTTTTCTTTTGCGCAAAAGGTTTTTTCTTTTTACTTTTTCTGGACTTGCTGCAGCCCACGTGGAATATACACCGGTGTAAAGCTACATTTAAGGTTGATGGTATCATAGTTTTGAGATACCCGGGTATCCCTGTGCTAAGTGTATAGCCAGCATTGATATAGTGTAATGTATTGTTATTAGCTGTGATAAGTTATACTCAGTGTGCCATCTCAGAGGTCCCATCAGACCGCCCACAGTTGATGTACATAGCCTTTAGTTAAGTTAAATCCTTGATAAGTCTAACGTGTAGGTAAATTTGCTCCTGGTTCTGAGTGTGATTTACATACCCTGGGAACTCTGAGATCGGTGCATTGATGTCGGCTAACGCTGAGTGTGTGAAACTGTTATTGGTAATATTTTAAGGGGATTTTGAGACTTATGCATTCCTTACTGAACCATACTTTGATCCCCATATCAGTAAAAATACTGTTGTTTATTTCTGCCTCTGTCTCAGTCTATGACTCACTGGATCTTAATAGGACCTCCGTCATTACACATGCACAGAAAATGTTCTGGACCTGGTCACTAAAGATGAGCAAACTTTTTCATGTTCGGATTTGGATTCGGTTTGGTTTGCTGAATGGGTCCAAGAGCAGCCAAAACAGCTCAAATTAGGGACAGACACAAGGAAAAATGCCATCTATTTTCCAGAGTTACAATTTTCATTATTATGCATTATGGATGCATGGGACAAGGCATGGCCCAGTATTTCAAGCTTCAGGTGTAGGCATGGTGCTCAGAGAGCCTTGCTAAATTCAGGAAACAGACAAGAAGGAGGCCCCAAGAAGAGTCTGTACATTTCAAAAAATTAGGGCCAGATACCACAAAAGTGGCATCAATTGACCAAGAATAAAAATTGGAGAATGGCGAGATCAATGCAGCACAATGAAAAGTCAACCACGAACTTGGGATTACCCACTCATTTTTTTATACACACAGATTGGGGAATCACTTGTTTGAAGTCAAACAGAGCCTTTTCAGGGGAAACTAAAGAATTTGAAAATCACAGGTGACAGGCAAAAATTGTGTTTTTAGGGTAACTGAAGGATTTGAGAATCACAGGTTAGGGGCTAAACAGTGCTTTTTTAGGGGAAATTTAAGGATTGGAGCATCAAAGATTACAGGGAAAAATGCCTTTTTAAAGGAAACTAAAGGATTTGAGGCTTAAAAAGAGCCTTTTCAGGGGAAACTGATGGATTTGGCAATCCATTCCTGCATGAAAAATGTGCGGCTTTGCTAACAAATTTAGGGATCACACTTATTTTCAGCACAAAATGCTTATTTACGGATGGATACTCTCACCCTCCAATGCTATCTAAAAAGCACTTGAGTATCTAGCTATCTAATTGTGTAACATGGAAGGAGCAGCACGGAGCGGCAGCAGCACTATCCCTATCAGTAACACTCTCAAAATGGCAGCGACGGCAAATGACCACTTCTTATAACCTGAGGGACATGTGACTTTTGCAGTCAATGAAACAGGCCAGCCAATGACACAAGCCCCTGTGTCTTCAACTTGTGGATTTTTTATGTGACCTGATTTGCTACTGACACAGAAAGTTGCCTTAAAAAAATGCAGTCCAAAGCTCCTCTGCCTTCTCCCCACCCCCTCCATTCATCAAAGACATCCCCCCCCCCCTTCCCACTATCTTACACTGTCAGAAGGTAGGGGATAAGCATCACCTAAACACAGTAATCCTTTTTTTAATCCGATCACTCGCTGAACAAATCCGAGTTTGACAACTTTTTTGGAAATTGCTCGGGTGTGCCGAACCTGTGATTAATCTGCCAAGTTCGTGCCGAATTTGAAATTGGTGAATATGTTCGGGGAAGGTTTGCTCATTTCTACTACAACAGCAGGAAATCCTGGCCTGGCATGAAGAGGAGTTTCAGCCCGTGGAGGCAGCAGTAAGAAGAGACAACAGGGGCTATATGTGACAAATGGAGCAGGGGGTGAGGGCAGAGAGGTGAGCAGTAAGGTGTGTATTTGTTTTTTTCATTAACTTTTCGCTGGCTGTGTACAGATTAGCTCGCTGCCATTTTGCTGAGTTTGTGTGATGCAAATTGGGAAAATTAAAACCATATTCTGGAGAATTTGTTCATCTCTACTCCTGAATTGGAAAGGAAATTACAACATATGTCATAGTACTGGGTCAGGAGCCCTCTCAATCAAAGAATTGTGCAAAAGCTCAGTAGTCACTTGCCTTGGTGGGAAAAACTGTACCATGGAAAACTATCAATTAAATAAGACAGAAAAATAGAGTAAAGAAAACATAATTCTGTTAAGTTTTTGTTAGACATTGTAAAAACATATGTGTTCTTATATGACAAGGATATTGACAAACTTTTTTTTGTACATGTATTCATATCACTTAATGGCAGAAACAAGACTGGGTTTAGATTGTATGGAGTGTAATATTATTTACTGAACTATTACTGCATGTGCCATAGAATTCAGGAAGTTCTAAGATTACATTATAAGATGTCTTCAATTACATATACCTTTGTATGTTGATATGTTGCATAGTAATTGTTATCATAGATCCAAAATGTAGCAAATAGCTTTGTGGCCAAGACAATGTCATCGGATATGATATAGATAGGAAACCTATATAATTAAAATAGTATTTCTTGACTCGTGAGACTAATGGTTATGGGAACATATGGTGATAATGCATGATTCTGCTCAGACTGCTCATAGACTAGTGTTGAAATTATACATGTGAGCTATTTAATTCTACAATAACTTAATTAAAACCTAGTTTTAGCCCTATTATGAGCTATAAATATCTATGGAAAAAAAGCTATACTACAAGTTATCTTGTTGAATATGTTATTTGAATACTGCTTGTCAAACCTGCAGTTTTAACTACATTACAAAATAATTATATACAAAATTTACATTCAAGCAGATACATTGTATAGTGTAAAGCTCACGTCACACACAAAGATGCAACAGCGATCCCAACAACGATAACCATCCTGTAGGGATCGTTGGTGCGTCGTTACCTGGTCGCTGGGGAGCTGTCAAACAGGCAGATCTTCTCAGTGACCAGGGATCAGGGAGCCACCTCCACATCACTGGTAACTTTGATAAACAGCGGGTATCTAGGCAGCGCGCGCTGCCTAGATACCCGCTGTTTATCATAGTTCCAAGCATCTTCCCTGCTTAACGCTGGTAACCATGGTAAACACCGGGTATCTAGGCAGCGCGCACTGCCTAGATACCCGGTGTTTACCATGGTTACCAGCCTGTGAGGTTGCTGTTCGTTGGTCTCTCGCTGTCATACGCAGCAAAAAATGACCCACAGCACTTTGTAACGATCAGCGATTTCACAGCAGGGGCCTGATCGCTGCTAAGTGTCACACATAACGAGATTGTTAGCAAGATTGCTGTTACGTCATAAAACCTGTGACTTTATAACAATCTCGCTAATGATGTCATTATGTGTGACGGGGCTTAAGTAGTTTTTTTTAAATAGATCACTATAATTCGAGAAAAAAAAACAAAATGTGAATGAAGCTTTGTGTTTATTAGTCAAAGTCACGCAAATTAATGAAAGGGTTCATGTATGGGCATAAATGCCAAAACTGACCATTAGCAGCCTTATCATATACTCCCCATACATTAAAATATCAAAACAAATCTTAGAATGAATTTTTTCATCAGGCATCTACTTGACCTTTACCCTTAATTGATTTAGCTTTCAGCCACCTTCATTGTTGATTGGATTTTTTTTTCCTTATCAATGATCGCTATCATTTTCCACTGGCTTCTTCATTCATCAAAGTTAGTATGAAACTCAATCAAGTATCAAATTAGAGCCTGCTCGAAGCCCGGGTACTAAATCTATCAAATTAAATGGCTAGATGTAAAAACAATTCATGAATAGCAAACTCTTCATTCATTCCTAAATGTGATTAATTCAGAAGCCAGAAATTTCCAAAGATCAGCAAGAGATTTTTCCCCTCTATCATAAGCGACAATCATGTGCATCTCACTATGGTACATGTCACATAACACAACACCCTAATCACAGTTCAACTAAGCAAAACGACTGATAGAAATGACATATGCAAACATCAGAATGATCAAAATGGCCAAAGGCATCTACTTCTGGTGCTGTCATATGTATGTGATATTACAACACATTTTTATGGTTTATATATAAATTTCATCAACAGCCTACAATGAAGTCCAGAATGGCATTCTGCTAATTGTTGTTGAAAACAGTCAGCAAGTGTAATTTGACAAATATCTAACATTAAAGCTATGTTCACACATTGCTTTTTGCTGCTTTTTTCTGCAGCAAAACCCTCTCTCTTGATAGTAAAAAAGCTGCTTCAAAAAGTCAGATTTTGATGCTTTTTTTTGCTGTGATTTTGGTGTGTCAGTTTTCTACAGAACATACTAGTGCATCTCAATGAATTAGAATATCATCAAAAAGTTAATTTATTTCACTAATTCAATAAATGAAGTGAAACACATATATTCTATAGAGTCATTACAAACAGACTGATCTATTTCAAATGTTTATTTCTGTTAATGTTGATGATTATGGCTGACGGACAATGAAAACCCAAAGGTCATTATCTCAGAAAATTAAAGTAGGGAGAATGAAGGGTTTGAGAGATAAAAATAGCCGAAATAGGTATCGGAGTCTCACCCTGTATGCTTGTGAGAGTCACAACTACTATAAGGCTGCAGGCACACAGTCATGCATCAAATGTAGCGTGTTTGATGCACAACAGTGGTGCGAGTGTGCTGCGTGTGGGTGAGTGTGCATGGCTGTATGCATGTGAGTGGTCTGCGAGTGTGCTGCATGAGAGCGTTTGAGGTGCGTGTGATTGTGATGCTGTCCTCTGTCCTGAAGCAAACTTCAGGACCGCGGACAGCATTTACAGGTGAATTTAAATTCCCCGGTTGTCAAAGTCGCAGAGTTTGAATTTGCCGATTTCCCGGTACAAAAACCAATTATCTGTCACTGCTGGTAATAGATGATTAGTAAAAAACACAGCTGATGTCTAAATTTTAAAAATCCTGGAGTTTCGCTGCATATTAACCGCATCTGCAGCCTCTGTGTGGCATGTCAGCACAGAGGCTGCAGATGTGGCTAATAAGCCTGTTACTGAAGGGTTAAGCCGATGCTAGTTTGGTGCCAGCTTGCGTCCAGGGAGTGTCCACATCACACCCTGGCTGTGCATGGGTTAATAGTTGTTTAAACAAAAAGGCGCTAATTGTCGGGTATTAGAAATTATCAGCAAATAGCGTACCTTGGACAGCTCCTGACAGGAGCCGCTGGCATTTACTGATAATTTCTAATACCAGACAATTAGCGCCTTTTTGTTTAAACAACTATTAATCCCTGCACAGACAAGGTGTGATGTCAGCATCTGTCAGGGAGTGTGGACACTCCCTGGACACAAGCTGGCACCACATTAACATTGGCTTAACCCTTCAGTAACAAGCTTATTAGCAGCATCTGCAGCCTCTGTGCTGACATGCCGCACAGAGACTGCAGATGCGGTTAATATGCAACGACATCAGCTGTGTTTTTACTAATCATCTATCACTGCTGCTATCACAGCGGTGACAGATGATTGGTTACTGTACCGGGAAACCGGCAAATTCAAACTCTGCGGCTTTGACAGCCGTGGAGTTTGAAGCATTTTTTACAACACACGTGTACGACTATCGCACCGTGTGCTGTATGGGTGCAAGTTTGACTCGCACTCATATACTTTGCATTACCACTTGCGCAAAGAAAATCGCATTCAAACATTATTGAACTCTCATTTCTCTCACAATGCGAGTGTAATACGAGGAACTTGCGCTAATGGGACCAGTATCATTTAATGATACTGGTCCGAGTGCAATGCGAGTCACCCTCGCATTGCACTCGGATGAGGCACACGCATAGTGTGCCTTCAGCCTAAAAGTATATCACGGATGCTGCTGTCCTCAGTGTGGTGCATATAGAGTAGAGAGGATGAAGGGTTAAAGACCACACTGCCATATTCCACGAGACATCAAAGGGTGAATATAATATTGATTTATTAGTCAACATGTTTCAGAGGTCCCTGTCTTCTTCCTAAGGACAAATCAATATCATATTGCCATATTTCAAGGCATTTCTGGGAGCCCTGAAATACACTGACTAATAAATCAATATTATATTCACCGTTTGACGTCTTGAGGAATACGGCAGCGTGGATTTTAAGCCTCCATCCTCCTACTCTATATGCACCACACTGAGAACTGCAGCAGCCATGATATGCTTTTATAGTGGTTCGGACTCTCATAAGCACACAAGGTGAAGCCTCTGATACCGAATTAGGTAATATTTTATCTCTCAGACCCTTCATCCTCCTGCTTTAATTTTCTGAGATAATGATTCATTGGTTGTAAACCATAATCATCAACATTAACAGAAATAAATACTTGAAATAGATCACTGTGTGTAATGACTCTATATAATATATGTGTTTCACTTTATTTATTGAATTACTGAAATTATTTAACTTTTTGATAATATTCTAATTCATTGAGAATTAATTAAAGTTAATTTCATTCACCACAAAACCAGCAAAAACGCGGCCAAAGACACTGTTGCATTTTCACACTTTCTCTTTGCTTTCAATTGTGAAAAAAAATTAGCAAAAATGCTGAAAGAATTGACATGTTGCTTTTTTCAAAAATGCGGTAGTTTTATTATTTCAGTCAAGATAAAAAAACAAGTGTGTGATGAGATTTCTGAAATCTCATAGCTTTTGCAGGTTCTGCAGCTTTTAATTTGCATAAAACTCATTAAAAAATACATGCAAAAAAATGCAGCAAAAACGCAATATGTGAACATAGCCTAAGATGGAATCTTTCACTAGGTTTTTGCTACTTATGTTAAGGCAGCATGATGTAGAGGCAGGGAACTTGAATTCAATGATGTATCACTTAGGCTAGGGTCACACTTTTAAAGACAATTGCGTTCATCGCATCCAGATCCGGATGCGGTGAACGGAATTTGCTTCACAAACATTTTAAATGAAAAATGTGTGGATGAAGCCGCAATCCGGTAACCGGATTGCTCCGGATGTGTAATCCGGAGCAATGCGGTTACCGTACAGTTTGCTCATCCCTGCTGCCGCAGGGATGAGCAAACTGTTAAATGTGTAAAAAAAGATTAAATATTAATATTAATTGTGGGCAACATGTCTCTAGGGGTTGCCCACCCCCCTAGAGACATGCTGCCCACTCAGGATGGCATGTCACAAGTTAATATACCCTGTACAGTAAGGGTATGTGCACACTGGGAGTTTTGTTAGCTGTTTTTTAGCGTTTTCCGCCAGCGTTTTCCGCTGAGTTTTATGTTAATTTTATGTTAATCCTAACCACCGGTTGGATTAACATGCTAGTCAATGGATTTCAGAAAACGCTGTGCACATTAGAACTTTTTTTTTTTTTCTCCTTTCCACTTTTTTCACCGGTTTTCCACCGGTTGTCAAGAATAGAGTATGTGACTTCTTTTTAGCGTTTTTTCCAGCGTGTCTAGCACAAAAACCAGTCGCCAAGAAAATCGCTGAGAAAACGCTGTATAAACGCTGAAAATTGCTAGGAAATCGCTAGGAAATCGCTACAAAATCGCTACAAAATAGCTAGAAAATCGCTAACAAAACGCTGTACAAACGCTGAAAATCGCTAGGAAATCGCTACAAAATCGCTAGAAAATCGCTAACAAAACGAAGGACACTGCTCAGGTTTTCTGACGGTCTGCAATGATGCAGAACCGTCCAATGTGCACATACCCTAAGCCAGCTATTATTGGCTCTGTAGACTTTTCTCAATGAAGCCGCAGCTCCCCTGTCAGCTGTGCACATACTATACGTAATGTACATATAGTATGTGCGCTGTCCGAGGTCCTGTAGGCATTTACATTAGATCTATGGCGGTGCGCTACCCATAGATCTACTGTAAATGCCTACAGGACCATGGACAGCGACACATACTATACGTACATTACGTATAGTATGTGCGCAGCTGATAGGGGAGCCGCGGCTTCATTGAGAAAAATCTACAGAGCCGACAATAGCCGGCATACTATACAGGGTATATTAACCCATGACATGCTGTCCTGAGTGGGCAGCATGTCTCTATGGGGGTGGGCACCCCCTAGAGACATGTTGCCCACAATTATTATTAATATTAAATCTTTTTTTACAGTGATAATAGTTTGTTCATTCCTGGGGCAGCAGGGATGAACAAACTATACGGAAACCGCATTGCTCAGGATTACACATCCTGAGCAATGCGGTTACCGCATTGGGGGTCAGAGAACCACTGCAAAAACTGCAGCCTGCATGATTTTTCATGCAGGCTGCAGATCCGGAGCCAGTAACCGGATTGCTTGTAAAGCAATCCGGTTACCATAATGGGCTCATATGAGGAGCGTTTCCTGCTCCGGTTTTGAGCTTTTTGAAAGCTCAAAGCCGGATCAGGACTTAAAAAAAAACGCAGATGTGACCCTAGCCTGACTGGACTGGGTTTTGATTAAAAACTGTTTTATCAGATGTAGATTTACTAGTTCTCTGAATACTAAGCTCTGTACAACCCTGCCCCTACCATTGATCATTAGTCTTTTATATATTCTGTGCATAGGCAGAAAGCTGCCAATCAGTGGAAGGGGTGTGGTTAGATTTCCTCTCACCAGACCAAGTAGTCTCCTTGTGATATTCTCCTGCAGATAAAACTGTGATTTTAAAAAACACATTAAAAAGTCATTATTGTTTTAATAAATTTAGCCCAAATCAATAGGACAAGTAAATATACAAAACTTTTAACTATATCTTGTAATTGAAAAATGCCTCTTTCTCCGCTTATGAGCCACTTCTCCCATATCTATCCTAAAATCATAATTTAGAAAGAATAATGGCTAAAACCGAATGTAGAAAAGAGTAGCTGCACTCCGGTCCTTAAAGGGAACCTGTCACCTCCAAAAACCCATTGCGCATTGCACATGCGTGCTTGATGCCGGACAAGCGGCGTGGGTGTACTGACGTCACCCACACGGAAATGACGCGATTGGCGTCATTACATGACCAGACAGCGACGTGCAAAGCAGGCACGGCATGCCTAGAATATGAATACAAGATCACGCCCATTAGGGCGTGATCTTCTGATGAGGAGGCAGCAAAGCAACACGACCTGATAGCTAAGGAATATGGCCCCCTACTCATTATAATGGATAATGAGTAAGTATAAAAACGTTTTCTAGTACTTTTATAGCCAGCATTTAGCAAACAAAAGGATTGTGAGAATGGTCATAGGATGATGCAGGGACATGTTTTTATAGGTTAGGTGGCTTTTTGGAGGTGACAGGTTCCCTTTAAAAGACTTCCAACTTTATTTAATAAGGATGCATAAGCAAAACAGGGAGAGATGCAGGGTGGGTGTGGGACAACAACCTGTTTCGCACCTTATGGTGCTTTAAATGGACCCGTCTACATCAAAATAGTGTTCAATTTTGTATATATTTATATGTTATATAAATTCTATATATTTATTATACATTAAAGCTGGTTTTCCTACTTTCCTGCCTTGGACTTCCTCCTGTTGCTGGATTGCTCTCCCTTTCCTTATGAATACTTGCCCATGACAGGGCTATTCTGTGCTGACATAAGCTATGCGACCTGATGTATCAATGAGTTGAACTTTTCCTCTCTTTTGCATATGTATGAAGCTCATACAGTGGCGTACGCCTGAGTCCCGTTTTCCAGGGCATTAGACACAACCTCAGTTGCAGCCACTGATGTGAGGGTAAAAGTTGATGTGATCAGATTCATAGTCTTAGGCTGAAGGTACATTGTCGTGCATCAAACCCGACAATTAGATTAACACATTTTAAATAGGAATTAACCCCAGTGATGACACCATGTGTGCAGGTAGTGAGGACACTCTCTACACACATGGTGTCACTACACTAGCATGCTATTTACCCTTTCAGCACCGGTTTATGTGTCGCATTGGCCGCCTCTGTGCAGACAAGCCGCGCAAAGGCTGCTGATGGGGTTAATAGCTAAATTAACCTAGGGATTCATAATATTTCTCTATTTTACAGTGATTTTACAAAACATCTTGTACTGCTGCTGTCACAGCGGTATAAGATGATTTTTACTGTACAGCATAGCGGGAACTTTAAACACGGGTGCGAGTATCTCACCGTGTGGTGTATGGGTGCAAGTTTGACTCACACCTATATACTTTTAAAGGCCTCTCGCGCGAGGGAATTGCGTGCAATCACAGAATGCAAATCGCACTGCAAAGTGAGTGTGATGCGATAAAATCGCATTGATGCGACCTGTATCATTTAAAGATACAGGTCCAAGTGCATTGCAATTTTTTCTCGCGCGAGTCTTGCACCAGTGTGCCTTCAGCCTCAAGGCCCTGTTACACATAGTGATATTGCTAACGATATCGCCGCAACATCACAGGTTTTGTGACGTTGTGGCGACCTCGCCAGCGATATGCTGTGTGTGACACATAGAAGCAGCCCCCCGCTGTGAGATCGCTGATCTTAGGAATGGCCTGGACCATTTTTTCATCGTCATTTCCCGCTGGGCATGCTGCATCAGTGTGTGTGAAGGTCATTTGTACATAGCAACAAAATAGAACAATGTGTCCATGATTTCACTGCAACCAGCAAATTGCCAGTGAAATTGCCTAGCAATATTGCTGTGTGTGATGGTACCTTGACAGAGGAAATGACCAACGATCTCCATGTTACGCCCGTGACAGTGACAGATCCCAACGCCCTGTTGCTTGGGTGACATCTCACCAGCGACCACTTAGCGACATTACAGCTATCACCGCCAGGTCGTATCGTTGTCGGGATCGCTGTAATGTCGCTACGTGTAACGGGGCCTTTAGGCTGGCTCGCACAATGCAAGTTTTAATGAATTTGGTCTTATGTGTATCTTTGAGCGTTAACCATAAATATATTTAATCATGAAATGGGTAGCAAATAGTATAAAACATACATGACCCAGTGTTCACTCCCAAGCATCAGTTTAGCCTCAAATTTCCTAACATCAAAGTTCATATTGAAGCATTGTACATTGATCTAAGTTCCCCAATAGACACAGAAGCTATAGACAGATGTATTGTTTCCAAGAAAGCTGCTTCTGAACAGTAATGTATTTTTCATTTTTAGTTCAAAGAGTCTTGTTTCCTGATGTAAACAATGGCCCGAGCTATCACTGGTGCAAGAATTCTTTATAAGAATGTCTATCAGAGCCTAATGTAAAATAATACACATTCAGCATTACTTTGTAGGCACAATGGGCACACACAAGATGAGCTGCACAATGTACTTCTTCTTACCTTTAGTGCAACTTTCTCTAAATATAAGGAGCTGTACTTTCTAGAATATCTTCATTATTAAACCCTTGGAGACGTGGACATTTTTTGCTCCCTCCCTGTTGTTTGTTCCTCATTGAAAAGCTAAAACTTTTTTTTATTTTTTTCAGCAATAAAATAATTTTAAGCTTAGCTTTTGCTGGGCAAGTTGCATTTTGAATGGCATCATTAATTTTCCCATAAAACGTACAAAACACTTTTTTATTTTCAAATACACCCAAGTAATTTATTTCAGGCCCTAGACTAAACATGATCAATTATTGCATTGTTTTTTATGGCTTAGGGGTAAGTGCGCTCGTTGAGTATTTGGTTGCAAAAATTTGTGCACCAAATCTGCATCTCTGGGCAGAAATATGCACCAAAGATGCACAGTTTGCACAGGGCCTTAGAGTTCACTAGTATTGTGTTGCAGGTGTCTTATGTATGTGTGCATGCATATGATAATATAGCCCTGCACTACTATATATAGTGAACATCGTTCTCTCAATATGTTGTCTAGGCTTATTTTTACTAGATTGGTATTATTGTGTCTTGAATCTATTTATATTCTCTTCATTTGTGACAGATTTATTCTGAATGCTCTTTTTAACAAATACTTATTCCTCCCATCAATTCGATGGCAGGAGATATGATTTCTCCATTCACTGTGTCAGTAAGAACAGGAAGAAATATCAAGTTACTACACAGCCAAAGGGACAGATCTGTTTACTTCACTGATCTAATTGATTTGCTGAGATCACTCGGTAGCAGGGTCATGGAGCATCCTCCTTAATTGACAGAAATATAGCCCTTGCCAGGATTCTTAACCCTCTGGATGCATTACAAGTCTAGCATTGGCCATAGTAATGTACCCGGCAGTCTGGGGACATCAAAACAAAGGTGCAATGAAAAAGTCAATAAAAACAGTGTAGGCCTTTATTGTAGAGTCATGAATTATTATAGCCATTCCAGTTACCACATGTAAATAATGTGTAGCAAGGATACATGCCTGAAAATTGGTAAAATGTTAGTAAATTCTATAGAACACACACACAACTAATATCACTTAAATGTTAGTAAATTCTATAGAACACACAACTAATATCACTTAGGCTGTGGTCACACATAGAAATCCGTTTTTGGAAGTGATTTCCATGACCAATCCGTTTTTTTGGGTGCTTTTTGAGCCTCCTGCACCCTCTGAACGTTTTTGGACTTAGTAATTTTTTCACTTTGTTTCATTAAAAACGCATATGCGTTAACGCATGGTGCCTAGTTGTGCCATGGTTAACGCATGCGTTTCTCATAGGGCCCCATGTTAAAAAAACGCATGTGTTTTTAACTGATGCCAAAAACGTTGCTAGCAACTTTTTTGGCTCAAAAACGGACAGAGCAATGTTTTGATGTCCAGAAAAAAACGGAAGTTTATACATCCATCGTTTCGTCGTTTTTGGATTTAGAAAAAAAAATGACAAATGAACCAAACGACCAAGGTTATGTGTGACCTAGCCTACCTGGTCTTTACTTATGACCCACATAGGGTTATGGATACAGAGACTGCTAAGTAGGTAGGTTTGCTGAGCAAATATACTTGCACTGAGAAATATACAGTAAGTCCCAGCAAGAGATATATAATTTTGTAATAGCTTTATCATTAGGCAGCGTAGATTTATGCTTAAAGACATATTTTGTCTATGTAACAGGTAACGTTTACAGAGGTGTGAGTGTGGTGATGTGGACCCACTAGACCACAGAAAACAAATGGAAGCTGACCTCAGTATAGGAACAGGCATGGAGATGTAACTCGTAGGCAATACACAGTCTTTAATATAGGAAGCTCACAAGCACAGAACAAACAGAGCACAGATCAGAGTTCATAGCAGAGAACGTGGAACGCAGCGGGTTTGGTGCAGTGATGGATCCAGGAGCAGGAGTCCAAAGCTGGGTGTACACAAGGTGTGGTGCTGGCTCAGTGCATACAAGGAGATGGCAGGAAGGCGTAGCAGACTCACTGCGACAGCAATGTAATAGGTTTGGTTCTAGAGTAACAGATGAGACTAACTCCAAAAAGGCATAGTGGACCTGATGCAGACATGGCAGGCACACTGCAGATGTAACAGGTTCAGAGAAAGGTGTAGCAGACTCCCTGCAGATAGCAGTCTCTATAGTGAAATAACATATAAGTGATAGAGCAGGATAAAGGGACAGGAACTAGGCAAGGATGGGTTGAGGGATCTGAGATCTAACTAGCAGTGTAGCGAATGACAGGAGCCATAAGGGGAAGGTGCCTTATATATGAATAGCCTCTCAGCAGTAGGCTGAGATGCATGTCAGTGAGAATTGTGTTTTGGCCCTTTAAATGATAGAAGAGTGTGGTGCGTGCCACCTAAGCACACTCTCAGAAGTCCTGCTCAGAGAACACAGGGTTTGTGAGGAGAAGGAAGCAGATGGAGGAGCTAGAAGGCAGTGTGGCACCACAGACAGGGTGAATACTAGATCAGAGGGCAAAACACAGGGACGGGCAGACCTAGATGGACCGTATGATGGGCACTGGTCTCCATGCCCAGTGGAGACCGGCCCATGGCCAAAGCAGGACCGATGGATGCACAGAGCCACGTGATGGGCACTGACCTCCTTGTCCAGAGGAGGTTGGCCCTGCGACTAAGGCCCATGACATAACATCTAGCTATTACATAAAAGTCTAAGGATATTGCCACCTGTCAAGGAAAGGGATATATTACATTTCATTTGAACATTCAGTTTTTTGAAGATGATGTATTGCAAGCAGGAAAAGTGGTCAAGTATAGGGATCTGAGTGGCTTTGAGACAAAGGTACCCAAGGCTCATTAATGTGCATGTGGAGTGTAGGCCAGCCTGCTGGTTTAATGTTACAGAGGAGCCCCTATAACCTAAGTTTCTAAAAAAGTGTGATGGTTATGATAGAAAGTAGTCAGAACACATAGAATATTGCAGCTCGCTGTATACAGCGCTGTATAGCTTCATACCCATGCCCATGCTTCCTCTGTCTACCACCTAGAGGACCTACAATGGGAAAATGAATGTCAGAACTGAATCAAGAAGCAATGGAGGAAGGTAACCTGTCCTGATGAATCATGTTTTCATTTACATCATGTGAATCATGTGCACACTGATGATGAACTATGGTAAGGAGGCAAGGTAACTTGGCCGTGTTCTTCTGGGGAAACTTGGGTCCTGGTCCATTGTTGAAGAACAAGTAGATTTCTTCATTGCAGCAGTATTTTCTACTAACGCAGCAGGATACTGTAACATTTTACAATGCTAAATTGTACAGTAATATTTGACGAACATGCCAAAAAAGTTCAAGGCATTTGTTAAACAGCATCTTCCTTTTATTAAATGACTAATTTTTCCTAAAATTCTTGCTGACATAGCATACAGAGTATTCAAATAATGCATCATATCCTGAAAATGAATTAAAATGAATTTTCTAATAAAGTGTATTTTAACAGTTTCATCATAAATAGCAGCAAGCAACATCCTAAATTGAAGATATAAATATAATCTAAAGGCAAAAAAATAACCTCGCTGTGTTTTGAACTATTACACGAGCCTACAAACGTGGTATACAGTCTTTGAGTGCAACAAGCAGAAATGAACACATTTATATATCTTGGCATGTTATCATTTAGGCTATTAATGGCTATCTGAGGAATGTTCTGCCACACTGAATGCATTTGGGCAAACAAATCAAGATCTGCTGCTGGTAGCTCCCTTTACAATTGTAGACCAATGATGTTTCACATGTGCTCTATATGGGAGACAAACCCAGAGATGCTGCAGACCCTGATGGCACGTTTAGGTCATGGAGGTAGCTCATAGTACCATGACAGCATGCGGCTTGTGTTGTCTCATTTAAAAACAGCTCCTGGAACACTTTACAGTAATGGCCGTACCACTAGTTTAACCACAAAATAATTGTTACATTTTATCTGTTAGAGAACATGGAAACAAGACTGGAGAAGTATCACTGCCTCACATTATTACACCCCACACTATAATCCTGGGAGTAGTCATTTTCATGGAATTACCCATGTGGCCTCCATACAACTCTACAGCTATCATTGCATTGAAAACAAAAGCAGCTGCTGATGAAGAGAAACGTCAATTCTAGACTCCATTGCCATCATGCTTTGCACCACAATAGCCTTTGTGAGCAATGACCTGTGGTCAATGGGCCACTTGAACCTGGATGTCTGAATAATAATCCAAAGTTGTGCAGTCAGCTTCTGATAGTTTGTGTAGACACTGCTTTATATTAATGCTTTAGGCTTATGATGTATAACTTCACTTGCACTGGAAACTATTCTGTGGTCAATTGTCCAGGGAGCCATGTTTCAACATGACAACACCAGGCTGCATGTTACTCAAGGCATAAGCATGCTACCTGATGAAGGAAGCGCTGTGCTGCGGAAATGAGTTGTGGCTTGTAAGAGGTTAATAAAACCTTTTTACAAATATTTTCATCTCCCTGACTCTTCCTGATCCTAGCGCTCCACAGACCGTTAAATTGCTGTCTCCATTAAGAATGCTACCATGGCCTTCAACATCTCTGGACTTGTTTTCAATCGCGCATATCAGTGACATCACTGGTTAGCAGTCACAAAAGGAGCTGCCAGCAACGGTTCTTGATATTCTCTTGATGGTGCAAGTGCATTCAGCATGGCAGAACATTCCTCAGACAAAAATAAACAACCTTATTAATAACATGCAGAGGTGTCTAAGATTTTGCTCACATTTTTGGATCAATACTCCAAATGCAATCCGATAATAAAAAAATCACCAATTTTATTCACTGAGGTCACATTTAATAGCGCAATTGCATTCACTGCATCCAGATCCAATTGCATTCCCACACATTTTTTATGATTGCGATAAACCGATTGCTCTGGATGTGTAATCCGGTTACCGTACAGTTTGCTCATCCCTGCTGCTGCAGGGATGAGCAAACTGTCAACAGTGTCAAAAAAGCTTTAATGTTAATAATAATTGTGGCCATCATGTCTCTAGGGTTGCCCACCCCCCCTAGAGACATGCTACCTACCCAGGTGGGCATGTTATGGGTTAATATTGCTTGTACAGTAAGCCGACTCCTGTCGGCTCTGTACAATTTTGTGAATGAAGCCGCCTGCTCCTCTGACAGCGGTGCGCATACTATACGTAATGTAGGTATAGTATGTGCGCTGTCCGAGGTCCTGTAGGCTTTTACATTAGATCTATGTGCTGCGCAGCGTTTCCTGCTCAGGTTTTGAGCTTTTTAAAAGCTCAAAACCGGATCAGGATTAAAAAAAAAAAAACGCAAGTGTGACCCTAGCCTGAGTCAGTGCTGATCTGTGATTTATTTCTCAGCTGTATTCAGCCTAAGAAAAAAACTGCAGCATTCTTTTAATAGTTGTGTAAAATAGTCGAGACTCGCCAAAGCAAGTCAATGGGTGCAAGCAAAAAATTGGACGTCACAGAGACCATCCATATGCTATTTGATGTTTACGGATTCATTACCATTTTGTAGCATAGAACACTCTAAATCAGGGGTGGGGAACTCCAGTCCTCGAGGGCCGCAAACAGTTCAGGTTTTCACGATTTCCTTAGTATTGCACAGGGATTGGAATCATCACAGTGCAAGTGATTATGTTATCACCTGTGCAATACTAAGGAAATGATGGAAAACATGCACTGTTTGCGGCCCTCGAGGACTGGAGTTCCCCACCCCTGCTCTAAATGGTCCTGTAAATGATTGTTTTTTTAATAGCTGCCGAGAAAAAACACATTCCATATGGATGTCATTCGGATTCAAGCCAGAAAATAATCGCACAATTGCATAGCACTCGCATGACATGGAATACCAAAAGGATTTCACTCATCCATCATTTCTGCATATTCACTGGATATATCGAAATGTTTTTAAAATGTAGTTTTAATATTTGTGTGATTTTTGTAAGTCTACAACGTTTTCTTCTTGATGTAGCAATTTTTACGTTGAAGAATGTATATGACATCTTTACCATTAGTCATTTTGGCACTATAATTAAAACTTAACATTTGGCAAAAAAAATACATGAAGAAAGAGAAAGATGTTTCTCTCCTGGGATCCATTCCCATTTTAAGTACAAAAAATTGTAAGGGCAATTAGACACTTACTGGTACATCTCAATGAATCAGAATATCATCAAAAAGTTAATTTATTTCAGTAATTCATACAAAAAGTGAAATGCATATATTATATAGAGTCATTACAGAGTGATCTATTTCAAGTGTTTATTTATGTTAATGTTGATGATTATGGCTTATAGCCAATGAAAACCCAAAGGTCATTATCTCAGAAAATTAAAGTAGGGAGGATGAAGAGTTAAAAACTACACTGCCGTATTCCGTGCTGCTGTATTCCACGAGATTTATTAGTCAACGTGTTTCAGGGCTCCCAGAAACGCCCTAAACATGGCAATATAACATTGATTTTTGAGGATGTTCTAATTCATTGAGATGCACTAGTATATGTGAAGTAAATCTGATGAAGTAGCAACCCGATAAGTTACTTTTTCTTTATTTGGTAATATTGTAAATGTGTGCAGACATTATATGAGAACCATATGTGTATTTAAAAGTTGTGTTTATCAAAATGTATCTTAAATGATTGAAGAAATAACATCTTGAACAAAAAATCTCCTATTGTTTTGTTTCTACAGCTCCCATGCAGGAATATGCATCTCCAAGGTAATTGACTATTAAAATGAAGTTTAATTTTGCAGTCATTTTCTCCAATGTCTATCCCTTTAAGGTCGGGTGAAAGTTCAGTAAGTATAGCTGCAGACTGCATAGGAAGTATAGAAATCAATGATACCGTGCTTAGGCAATACCTATAGCAAATGTATTAAAAGGGTTATTTCTAAAATCATTCATTTATGCATAAGTGCCGAAATAATTTGCACATCTCACCCTGCAGAGGATGCCCAGCCATTCTCTATTTGTCTTCCACTTGCCATTGGAATTTTCTTGTATTTCATTTTCTTCTAGTTGATCATGCACTATGCAGCCTCTCAACTGGCTTCAGGTTAGCTGTGCTCAGGACATGTAATGAGCGGCTCCTGTGAGGGATGATGTTACAGAAAGGAACAAAACCTCCCACATTACAGTGCAGAAAGCTCATACCAGAAAGCAGCCATATCCAGTGTGCATGTGTGCTAGTAACTAAGTAATGTTCTACAGGATAGGGCTGTAGGTAGAGTGGCTATAACGAGTATACATTGCAGGATGGGACTGTATAAAAAGGGGTTGACAAATGTTATATAACATACGAGGAACCTGTTTATAGAGGAAACTGAAAGAAATGATATTCTGCAAGATGGGGCCGCGAGAGATATAATGCAGGAGGGGTTGTATAAAGAGGAGGATAAAGGGACAGAAATCTTGCAAGAGTGGCCTGTGTATAGATTATTATTATTAGTTATTTATAGAGTATCATTGATTCCATGGTGCTATACATGAGAAAGGGTTACATGCAAACAAGTTAAAAATACAATAAACAAACTAACAGTGACAGACCGATACAGAGGGGAGAGAGGACCCTGCCCTTGCGGGCTTACATTCTACAGGGCAGTGGGGAGAGAGACAGTAGGTTTGGTCTGCTTTGGTGGTGGAGCGAAGGGTCTGATGGTGGTGGAGCATCGGGTCCGATGGTGGTGGAGTACCAGGTCCACTGGTGGTGGAGCATCGGGTCCAGTGGTAGTGAGGTGGCACTGTGGTCATTGCAGGCTGTAGGCCATTGTGAAGAGATGGTTTTTCAGGCTCCGCTTGAAGGTTCCGAGTGTAGGGGACAGTCAGACGTTTTGGAGTGCAGAATTCCAGAGAATGGGGGATGCTTGGGTGAAGTCTTGCAGGTGGTTAGATGAGGAGCGTACAAGTGTGGAGGAAAAAAGGAGATCTTGGGCAGATCGAAGATTACGAGTTGGATGATATAGGGAGATTAGTTCAGAGATATATGAGGGGGACAGATTGTGGACGGCTTTGTAAGCCTGTGTTAGTAGTTTGAACAGGATACATTGGTGAATTGGGAGCCAATGGGGGATTTTCTGAAGGGAGAAGTGGAGGAATAGCGAGGAGAGAGGTGGATTAGTCAGGCCGCAGAGTTAAGGACAGATTGGAGAGGTGCAAGAGTGTTAGCAGGGAGGCCACAGAGGAGGAGGTTGCAGTAGTTGAGGCGGGAGATTATGAGGGCATGGACTTGTAGTTGAGCCTGAAAGATATATTATACTGCAGGATAAGGCTGTATATAGAGTGGCAGAGAGAAGTGATAAAATGCAGGTTGAGGCTGTTTATATAGGGTAATAATAACACAGCTCTTGGAACTTAAAAGATAGTCATTCAGATTCAATGATACACAGCAAAGTACTGTGAGCAGTAAGGTGATAAATAATAAGACCTAAAACTTAACATTTAATAATAATTAAATAAAAATAGGTAATACCTATACAGGATAAAATATAAAAAGTACACCAGTGATTTGCATACCCTTAAACTAACATTAAGAACAAACGATTAGTGAAAAGTTACCAATAGTTGTTAGATCAGCAGGTAGCAATAGATAACAGCACCAATGTATACTGCAGTATTTTTGACACAAAGGCCCCTTTCACATCTCTGCGTTTGCTGCGTTTTGCTGCGTTTTGCTTCATTTGCGTTTTTTCCGCGTTTTTACCGCAAAAAACGCATGAAAACGCATGCGTTTTTGTCCCCATTGATTTTAATGGGAACGCATGAAAAACGCATGCAAAAACGCAAAACGCATGCGTTTTTGCAAACGCAGCCCAAAACGTTGTTTGCCACGTTTTGAGCTGCGTTTGCAAAAACGCATGCGTTTTGCGTTTTACCAAACGCACATGCGTTTTGACATGCGTTTTTGCATGCGTTTTTCATGCGTTCCCATTAAAATCAATGAGGACAAAAACGCATGCGTTTTCATGCGTTTTTTGCGGTAAAAACGCGGAAAAAACGCAAATGAAGCAAAACGCAGCAAAACGCAGCAAACGCAGAGATGTGAAAGGGGCCAAAGCATTTTTGCTCATAAGTTAACCACATGAAATGACCTATAGGGACATACAGAAATACATATGCTCTTCTTCTAGCCAGAATGAAATGATCTCACCAATATTCTATGATGGGCATTCTCTGAAGATGCCTGATCAGTAGAGCTGTCTCACATGATAGATATCCTATTTTCATTGACATCTATTTCCTTAAACTCATATCAGCATTATTTGTATGCTGTGCGTTATTCTAGGTCTGATGCTACATGTTACACACCTAAGGCTGCTTTCACATCACGTATTTCTTGGATCCGTGGCTGTCTGTTATAAAACAGACAGCCACGGATCCGATTTGGCCCCCATGATATCTTATGGGCCACGGATCACATCGGATTTGCCCTTAATGGCATCCAATTTGTGTAGGATCTGATTCTGTCCGATTTTTTAGCTGTACCCAAAATCGGAGACTGCTCCGATTTTGGTCACAGCGCATCAAATCGGACAGAATCAGATCTGACATGATCTGCGCCAAAATTACATGGGGCCTACGGGTCCGAGGAAGCAGCTGATCGTTCCTCGGACCCGGTTTTAGGGTACTGAGCATGCTAAGTACACTAAAATTGCTCCTAACCGTCTAATTTCACTTCTGCAATGTCTATAAAAACATTGCAGAAGCGAAATTAAGTAAAAGCAAGGGTTAAAAATAAAAAAAATCTCTATTCTCACATGTCGGCGATCCACCGATGTTTCTATCTCGCTCCCAGTACAGGACCAGCCGTGATGTCACAACCCGATCAGCTGATTGGGTCACATGACTGGTTACCACAGTAACTGCAGTCATATTACCAATAACGCTGCTGGTTGTGACATCACAGCAGGTCCTGTACTGGGAGCGAGATAGAAACATCGGTGGATCGCCGACAGTGAGAATAGAGATTTTTTTTATTTTTAACCATTTCTTTTACTACATTTGACTTCCGCAATGAATGTATATACATTGATGAAGTGAAAGGGCCCGCACAGCTCTTTCTGTGTCCGGAGCCATGATAATAACGGACCCGGACACAGAAAAGGTCCCCTCCTGTGGTGTCCGTTCCTGTCGTGGTGTCCTACAAAAAGTAGGATCCCACGGACAGGAAAAAATATGTGATGTGATACAGTATAGGATATGTACATTGACCAGCTGTATAATGATCTATGTACAGGAATATATAGAATATTACTAATGTCACCTCCATATCAGGACTTATCAATGAGTATTTTGCTATCACTAAATGCATAATGTAATGGCCTTCCTTCGGGCAAAATATGTTGGAATTTCTTTTTACTGTATGGAATAGCACAGCAGTCGACTCTATTGTATATAGTGGCCTCGAGTGAAAAACATGTACTGCATTGTATACTTTTGTATACTTCGTGGCATTTGTCACAGCTTCCATTAAACATCTGTTGGGAGATTAACTCAATGTATACAATTACCTGAATAAAAAACATATTCTCAACAAACATAAAAAACAGTACTAATCACAATTACAGCTTTCTGCTGGTCTGTGGCATATAGATATCATTAAGAAGGAGCTTGGCAGTAAAGAAATTGATAGCCACAGGTGATATCTACAAGACGGGCTTGTGCTCCAGTTGGCAGCTCTACACCATGCCAGACCAGATTATAAGCAGATGCCAGTGCTGGGCTCCTCACATGTTCTTTGGGTGTTAAAAGAGGTGCCAATGTCACACAGCCATTAATTGAGCTCTTATACAGGGCATAAGCCTGCTCCAAGCAAAGTGATCAACTGTGAGACAGCATATGTCTGAGATGAAAATGCAGATCTACATTCTGAAGTTTGGCCTCTATACAATAAATACAAAAATATGCATTAAAATAAGTTTTACTAGTTTACACATTTAACAATTTTCTTCTCTTTCACTACAATCCTTTTCATCAACAAGCATGTTTTTTTCTAAATGAATTCTATGGATATTGCTGATATAATTTATGTTTAAATTCATGTAATAGTGGTTCTTTTATTCAATAGGAATCTTTATTGTTCACTTCCATCACATGACTCATTCTGATCATGTGATGATCACATGGTTGAACAGGCCATTCATTTACATGGGTTGTCTTTAGTAAAACATGGCTGCTATCCTCCAGAAACCGCACTTGTCTATTGGTTGTGTCTCATATTGCAACTCAGCTTCTCTTAACGTAAAAACAATCAAGAAAAAAAAGCAAAGATGAGCAAATACCCTAAAATAAGTAAATAGTTAGGAATAGTGCATGTAAATTTTAATAGGGTACTTAATTATCATTGTTTTGATAAAAAAAAGTAAAAGCCATTAGGATACCTTTACACGCCGCAACCGCGGCGATAAATATTGACGCGATATGTCGCCCTGGAACTATCGCCGCCAAATTGCCTCCCAATTGCGGCGTGTAATTTGGAAATGTGGCGACGATACGTCGCCTCGCTCCGTCGCCTGATTTCAGAGCACTGTGCTGAAATCAGGTGACGGGAGCGAGGCGACATATCGCCGCCAAATTCCCAAAATTCACGCCGCAATTAGGAGGGAATTTGGCGGCGATAGTTCCGGGGTGACATATCGCCGACAATCTTTATCGCCGCAGTTGTGGTGTATAAAGGTACCCTTACACAACGTCAAGGAGATCCATAGTGGGACAGTTATAGCTTCTAAATTTCAAACCTTACCATATATCCTCTTACAGAGAACCTGTTATTAGGGTTGCATGTAAATGTTCTTTAGCGCATGTTTGGAAATTGTAGAGAAATCCAACTTTGACATTAATTGCAAGTGCAGGGGGCAAACATTACACTTCCAGCTCTCCTGCTTCTTCTCCTATTTCCCTGCCCGGTGCAGTCTTTTCTCATATTGTGCTGCCTCCTTTAACCTGAGATTCTGCACATGCACCGTTATTGCTAGGTGTTGTCCCATCAACACCTTACGTCACAAGAATCTTATTGCACATGTTCCACCCCTTATGAGATAATCAATTAGTAAGCACATTTGTGCAGAATCTCAGGCAGAGAAGGAGTGACCTGTGTGACTGTTGGACGGCAGCAAGTTGGATAAGAGGGAGGTTGGAGAGCTGGAAAGGATGTGTTCGCCACTGCATTTGTGATTAAAACTTCAAGGCTGGATTTCTCTATAATATCCAAACTACATAGCATAAGCATTCTGTTAGTTACTGATCTAATAGGTGACAGGTTACCTTTAAGAAGGACCGGTTTTAGACAAAGCGGGACCCTGGGCAAAAGTTAAAAGTGGGGTCCCAACTGCTAACATATTGCACCATCACACACAAACATTTAAGTTGCATTTATAGGAACCGATATCAGACCTTTAAACGAGCACACTCAACTATAGTAATGTCATCCAGCGCTTGTGTATAAACCTTCTCACACAGGCTGACAAAGGATAATGAGGTTAAAATTATCCCTAAGGCCCCTTTCACATCTAATGCAGGGCTGAGTTATCCTTCAATTGCATTTCTATGCGCTTTTACTGCTAAAAACGCATCAAAACGCATGCGTTTTTGCCCCATTGATTTTCATGGAAAACGCATTAAAAACCCATGCATTTTCGCAAACGCATCCCAAAACATTGCAGGCCAAGTTTTGGGCTGCGTTTGCAAAAATGCATGCGTTTTTGCATGCGTTTTTAATGCGTTTTCCATTCAAATCAATGGGGGCATTGAATTTGGTGAATATTACTGTAGTGGATTCATTTATTAATGGGGCTGTCCACTACTAGTACAACTGATTCTTATTTCACTTATTTCCCCCAGTTAAAATAAAAGATCATGTACTCCCCTCCCATGCTGGTGAAGTTCCAGCGCTATCAATAATTAGGGTTTGGAGCTCACCTGATATCGTCACATCATGCAAGCTTCTCGTACAATAATATAATAATAATAATAAAGCTTTATTTATATAGCGCCAACATATTCCGCAGCGCTTTACAATGTAGGGTTAGCGTACAGAAAATATACAGTAAGTAATTACAATAGAGAACAAATAAAGTACAATCATTGGATACAAAAACAATAGGCATAGAATCAATGTGAAAAAAAATAATACAATAAATAAAGCAAGAAATGAAGGTGACCCTGCTCAAAAGAGCTTACAATCTACGACGGGATAGGGGTTGTACAAGGTGCCGGGGCTTATTGCACTGGTGGTCCAGGCATCTTGAGGAAATGGGGTATAGGGCTAAGCTTACATGAATGGTCATCAGTCTGTGTAGACCTTTATGGTTTGGTGGAGTTTGTAGAAGAATAATGTCCAGAGGATAGCCCATTCACTGTCTACAGTACAATGGACATGTTAGGGAGTATGATAGGCCGCCTTAAAAAGATGCGTTTTTAGGGATCGTCTGAAGCCATGCAAGTTGTGGATAGTCCTGATTTCTTTGGGTAAAGCATTCCAGAGGTTTGGTGCAGCTCTGGAAAAGTCTTGGAGCCGGGAGTGGGAGGATCGGATTAGTGCAGATGTTAGTTGAAGGTCATTTGAGGAACGTAGAGAGCGGGTGGGGTGATAGACAGAGATGAGGGAGGAGAGGTAGGGGGGAGCTGCACTGTGAAGAGCTTTGTGGGTGAGAACAAGCAATTTGAATTTGATCCTGTAGTATACGGGCAGCCAGTGCAATGACTGGCACAGAGCAGAGGCATCTGAGTAACGATTGGCCAGATGGGTGATCCTGGCTGCTGCATTAAGGATGGACTGGAGAGGAGAAAGTCTGGTGAGGGGGAGGCCGCTTAATAGAGAGTTGCAATAGTCAAGTCGGGAATGGATTAGGGCCACGGTGAGGGTTTTTTGTTGTTTCCAGGGTGAGAAAGGGGCGGACTCTAGAGATATTCTTCAGGTGTAAGCGACAGGAGCGGACGAGAGATTGCGTGTGGGAGGAGAAGGAGAGATCGGTGTCAAACATAACACCCAGACAGCGAGCTTGCTGTCTAGGCGTTATCGTGGTGCCGCACACTGAGAGAGAGATGTCAGATTTAGGGAGGTTAGTGGATGGGGGGAGCAGAAGAAGTTCAGTTTTGGAAAGGTTTAGTTTCAAATAGAGAGTGGACATGATATTGGAAACTGCAGCTAGACAGTCATTGGTGTTCTTTACTACCGCAGGGGTAAGGTCAGGGGCTGAAGTGTATAGTTGAGTGTCATCAGCATAAAGATGGTACTGGAAGCCAAATCTGCTGATGGTCTGTCCAATCGGGGCCGTGTAGAGAGAGAAGAGGAGAGGGCCAAGGACTGAACCCTGAGGGACCCCAATAGTGAGGGGAAGAGGGGGGGAAGTGGAGCCAGCAAAAGATACACTGAAAGAGCGGTCAGAAAGATAGGAGGAGAGCCAGGAGAGAGCAGTGTCCTTTATGCCAATGGAGTGCAGCATAGAGAGTAGGAGCTGATGGTCGACAGTATCAAAAGCTGCAGAGAGATCAAGGAGAATAAGCAGAGAGTGGTCACCATTACGTTTTGCTGTCAGAAGGTCATTGGTCACTTTGATGAGGGCAGTTTCTGTGGAGTGAAGGGGGCGGAAACCAGACTGTAATGGATCTAGAAGAGAGTGAGCGGAGAGGTAACGGGTGAGGCGGGAATAGACCAGGCGCTCCAAGAGTTTAGAGATGAAGGGGAGATTGGAGACTGGTCTGTAGTTATTTGTGCAGGTTGGGTCGAGAGTGGTTTTCTTTAATAATGGAGTAATGATCGAGTGTTTGAAGGAGGAGGGGAAAATGCCAGAGGAGAGGGAGAAATTGAAGATTTTGGTTAGATGAGTGGTGACGACTGGAGAGAGGGACTGGAGCAGGTGTGAGGGAATGGGGTCGGTAGTGCATGTGGTGGGACAAGAGGAAGATAGGAGCCTGGAGACTTCTTCTTCTGTGACTGGGTCAAATGTGGAGAGTGAACCGGAGGGGATGTGAAGAAGAATGGGGGTGGCAGTGCTTGGAGGCTGAGAGCTGATTTCCTGGCGGATGTTGTCTATTTTATCCATGAAGTAGGAAGCCAGGTCATCAGCGCAGAGGTCGGTGATGGGGGCCTGCACTTTAGGACTGAGGAGAGAGTGAAAGGTGTCAAAGAGTTTTTTTGGATTGTTGGATAGTGAGGAGACCAGGGTGGTGAAGTAGGTCTGTTTGGCAAGGTGAAGGGCAGAGTTGTAGGTTTTGAGCATGAATTTATAGTGGATGAAGTCTCCTGGTGAGCGAGTTTTCCTCCATAGGCGTTCAGCACTCCTGGAGCATCGCTGGAGAAATCGGGTTTGTGATGTGAGCCAGGGCTGTTTTGTTCTCTGTTTGGAGGTTCTGCGGGTGAGGGGCGCTACTTGGTCCAGGGAGCTTCTGAGAGAGTCATTGTAGTGATTTACTGCCTGATCTGGACAGGAGATTGAAGAGATTGGGGACAGAGATGAGATGAGGGAGTCTGTGAGTGCTTGAGGGTTAATGGCCTGTAGATTTCTGGATGTGTGATAGGTAGGCTTGGGCTGTGTTGGCCGAGGGTTAGTGAGTGAGAAGGAAAGAATGTTGTGGTCAGAGAGTAGAGTTGAGTTATCCAAGGGGGAGGATGAGCAGAGCCGGGTAAAGATAAGGTCAAGGGTGTTACCGTTTTCGTGTGTCTTAGAGGTTGAGAGCTGTGATAGGCCAAGAGAGGTAGTTAGAGATAGGAGCTGGGATGCAGATGGGGAGATGGGGCTGTTTATGGGAATGTTAAAGTCTCCCAGAATAAGGGTTGGTAAATCTGAGGACATGAAATGCGGGAGCCAGGCGGAGAAATGGTCGAGGAACTGGGTGGGTGACCCTGGGGGGCGGTATACCACTGCTACTTTGAGGGGGAGGGGATGGAATAGCCTAATGATATGGACCTCAAAAGAAGGGAATGAGAGTGATGGGGCTGGAGGAATGACCTGGAAAGTACATTGTGGGGACAGGAGGAGGCCGACTCCACCGCCACGTCTGTTCCCAGGTCTAGGGGAGTGAGAAAAGTGTAAGCCGCCGTAAGAAATAGCAGCAGGGGAAGCAGTGTCTGAATCCTGGATCCAGGTTTCTGTGAGGGCCAGCTGGCTTCTGTCTTCCCATCTTTGAACCAAATGAACAATTAACATAAAGTGAGCTGCAGCCATAACATCACTTCCTGTTTAATGCTTATTTGGTCTGTAGGTGGGGAGACAGAGGATGGTGACGGGAAGCTTGCATGATGTCACAATGTCAGGTGAGCTCCAAACCCTGATTACTGACAGCGCTGGAACCTCCCCAGCATAAGATGGGAGTGCATGGACTTTTATTTAACCTTGGGGAAACAAGTGGAATCAAAAGGGGTTGTTAATTGAAGCTGCAATTCCCAGCATGTTCTTAACAATAGTTAGGAGAGACTGGGAGTTGTTGTTATCAGTCATCATGAGACTGCAGACCATACAGGAATCACAGTAATGATAAGAGTTAGTCAGTATCACAAATAAACATTTACATCCAGGTATCTCATAGATGAACACTTCCCTGATTGAAGATGTTCTTGTCCCTTTTGTCTCCATATAGCACAGATGCCATGATGAGATTTCACTCTCACAGCTTTTCTTTCCAGATTTCCCTCTTCTCTCTCTTCAGTAGCATTTCCTGACATGGTTCTCTTAAAATTAAAAAGTATCATTATACTTCTCGGAAATCTAAATGTATTCTATGCTGTGTCCTTGAATAAATAATTGCCCCTCACTGTGCTTCCTGCACAAAAACATCCTCCCACACACTGATCTTCTATAAAATATCCCCCAAACACTGCTCCTTTATATAATATCCCCCCAACCACTGCTCCTCTATATATTTATCCCCCCACACAGAACATGTACTATTACAAGTACAAACAGTACAAGTTCTGTACTATCACTGCAGATTGTCATTGAAACGCTAATGGGGCCTTCACGCACGTCAATGTCGTCAGCGATCTTATCGCTGGCGACGTTGAAGGCTGATCGCTGGTGAGCTGTCACACAGACAGACTCACCAACGATTAGTGGACTAGCGACATCGTGGAAATGATTTAAATATCGTTTCCATGATGTCTTGCTCCTGCTGCCAGGCTGCGGTAAGCGGGAGCAGGCTGGTCTCCAAGGTAAACTGCGGGTATCTAGGCAGCGCACGCTGCTTAGATACCCAATGTATACCTTGGTTACCAGCCTTCTCCGCTCACCGGCTGGTATATTAACCAAAAAGAAAAGGAGTACTATGCAGTAAACTTCAGCTTTTTATTAGCTGAAAAAAGAGGTGTCACAGAAAGAGTGTACAATTTTCCCCTACTACAATTTCGGCTGAGTACCCTAATTACATGAATGTGTCACAATACAAAAGTAACTGGTCAATCAAGGTGTCCATGCAAGGACCCTATACATGAATGCACTACAGGTATAGTAAAAAAAAGTACATATGTAATTATGGTATCCAAAGTACACAGCGGGTAACTATGGACCCTAGTTATCTGCTGTGTACCTTGGATACTAGCCGATGAGCGGAAAAGGCTGGTAACCAAGGTATACATCGGAATCTAGGTAGTGCGCGTTGCCTAGATACCCGCAGTTTACCATGGATACCAGCTTCCAGCGCTTGCTGAGAGGCGCTGGGAGCTGGCTTCTCGCTCATATCCCGGTGTCACACGCAGCAATGCTGCGTGTCCACCGGGCGACTATCGCCAGGTTTTAGAGCAGGTTCTAAAACCTGGCGACCATCAACCAGTGATTTATCGCTGGTTGATGCGCCCTGTCACACATGTCAATATTGCTGCAACGTCATGTGCAGCAGCAATATTGCATGCAATATTGACGCGTGTGACATCCCCGTAAGGGTTCCTCAGAGGGTGATGGCCTTGGGGCGCTGCTCAGTCTGCCCGCCCCTAATGTAGTACCACATACAACTTGTAGACAGATGTTTCACAGTTTTTGGAAAATAGCATCCATATTTTCTAAATCCTGAACCTTTTTTGGTACGTGCGCACATTGAGTATTTGGTTGCAGAAATTTCTGCACTGTCTGCATCTCCCAGCAGAAAAAAATGTGTTTTTGACTCGTCTTTTTGCTGCATCTTTGGTGCATTTTTGATGCATTTTTGCATGCATTTCTTCCATGCATTTTCATACATCTCCTCCCTCATCACGTCTTGCACAACCGAGTCCAGGACTTCTCCCGGGCATCTGCCTTACTTTGGAACTCCCTGCCGAAGACGTCAGCCACTCTCCTACCCTGAGTAGCTTCAAGTGTCACCTGAAGACTCACCTATTCCGTCAAGCCTACAAACTGCCATGAGACCCAGGCGACCGCCCCATACCTGACATTCCCCCATCCTACTGTATCCTAACCCGCCCCCCTTAGACTGTGAGCCCTCGTGGACAGGGTCCCTGCCCCTCCTGTACCTGTACGTCCTGATCGCCTAGATTTAGTGTACTTGTTCTTGTCTCCCTTATCCTCATGTAAAGCGCCATGGAACCTAATGGCGCTATATAAATAAATAAATAATACATTCAGGGGTGGAATAATGCAGCAAAAATGCTGAAACAATTGACATGCTGCAGATGTATTTCTGCACCAAATCTGCAAGGGAAAAAAGCAACATATGCACTAAACTTCAGCATTCTTTTTGATTTTTCTATCATAAGGATTTGCTGGCAGTTTTGTGACAAAACTGCATCCAAAAAATGCATAAAAAAACAATAAAAATGCACTATGTGCACAGGGCTTTCAACTCACTACTACCTTGTGCCATATCAATTGTGGTCTTTTTGTTCATCCTACTATAGCTCTGTATACATATCTACCTTTTTAGTATTGTTACTTCTATAAGGAGAAAAATAATGCAAATGAAGATGACAAACGTCCACATCTCTATTGATAACAAAATAAAAATATTCATCTATAAAAAAAAATCTAGTTTATTACTGCAATTTCTTCAGTTTATTTAGTTCATTAAAAACAGAAGTGTTCAATCAATCTCATGAAAACCCATCCTACTCTCGCCATTAACCAGATGTCATTCTCAATAAAAATCAACCCCAATGACATCTGCTGTCTGCCGGGCTGAGAGCATTAAATAATGTTGTAACTGCAACTCGACAGAATCGTCCGGCTCTGTGTTCTTATTAAGTAAAACTAAAAAGTGGATAACATTATATTCAATGAACCTTGAAATAAAAGTGAACAAATTGCCAGGACATACTGAGTTGTCAGAATGACAGTACTTTTGTTACTTTTTAGGGTTTGCAGTGATAAGAGCAAGTCTCCAAGGAGTTGAATGTACGAGTGATCAGAAATCAGGCCAGTCAAGCTGAAGACGATGTGTACACTAACCTGTTCACACTGAATAGTCCCTATAAATAATTTACAGCTATGACTGCTAGCTATTATTACCAAAATACCGGACTGCATTTTGACACATGCATCTAGCTTGTAAGTCAATACAAGCATTCACCTAGCACGTGTCGACCACACTTAAAGGCATCCATCCGTGGACGTCTTACAACAATGCAATTTACCACTCGGAATTTAAATTGACAAAGTATTTCTTAGACAATGCTCATTTTTTTCCACTACGTGCATAATATTGATCCTTAATAGCCTTGACTGTATTTGTTTTCTCGGCTTTGTGTTTTTAAAGACCTTTGATGTTTTATTAAACACCCTTATTCTACCGCAGCCAAGTGTTATGTACGGCTGTTTGGAGACACAATGAATCTCCGCCAAGATTTTGAGGGTTTAAAAAGAATGTGCTTGACATTTTCCTTCATTTTGTTTTTCCTTTGAGCTGAGCTTGAGTCACCAGAAAGTACTTCATTATTGCTTGATTTGACCTGAAAGGCTGTCAGGTAAGAGTGAGAGTAGGGAAAACATACCTTTTTTGCAGGTCAGCCGTCTCGAGCGATTATTTATACTGCATATAAAGTATATGTGTTCTAGACAAGACAGTTGTTTTTGTTAGTGATAAAAGCCATATAGAGTCCATATTCACGTTACATTTCCATGCTATTGGAGATCACTGGATTATTTGAACATCTAAGGTTTACACTTTCCTTTTTGCTTTTTATTTCAGATGAAGGTTTTGTTCATGGCAGTAATGGATACGCACATTGGAACAATTTTCAGAAAGTTTCATAAACTAAAAATTAGACTTCGATAGGAATACAAGAGAGGGAAACTATGCAAGCACAACAATACTAATAATGGCATTTATTTATTGTAGTCAGACAATATATTTATTTATGCTGTCTAAAGCAATATCCACCACCATAATATATCCAAACTGGATTAAACAATAACTGGTAAATATGTAGATATTGATGTAGATGAGATACCATGATGACCTAAAAGCAATACAACCAAGACTGGACAATGAGAGCCAAGGACCCCCATGATATAATTCTGTATGGGCTCCAATCTCAAAGTAACACAACATATATTAAAAGTAAGTTATGGACGCAAGAGTCAACCTAGCCCTCTGCTGCCTGAGGCGAACTTCAGCACGGTGCCCCCCTCCTCAAACATGAGGACCATCACAAGCACATACAAGAACAACACAGAAGAATCTAGAATAAGGATCATGAATGGCAACGGCAGGCTGGGCACAAGCACACAGACACACAATGATGGCTGACAGAGCTGTGATCCTGTAGGCAGAAAAAGTCCTACATCCGTATAGCATACACACAGGAGGCAGCACTAATTACCAACCTATTATCTCTGGCGCATGCGCAGCTCTAATGTGTTGACTGCCTGGCACTAACTAGTGAGACATGTGCACCATGCAGCACCGTCCACGAACCATATGCAATGACCTGACCTGCAGTCTGAGCATCAACAAGCAGCTACTGCTCTAAGCTGGTAAAATCCCCAACAGACCATGCCTCCTTCTCCCAAATCACTTAGCCAATCACAAGCACCGCACATGGGGCTGTCCGGAGCTAACAGCAGAGACCTTCAAATTGGTTTGAGCAAGGGATGTGGGAGCGGGAAGGGAGACGAGCGCCACCGACCAGCCGCCGATCAGGAGAAACATGGCTGGAATGCCTGTATGTACCTAGGGACAGCATTGGACATGGTCTGTAAGTTATGGCCAATCAGTCCTGTAGCAGAGGCGTATATGGAAAGGACAATGCATCCTGCACCAGGGGCATACTAAAAATTATGGGTCCCCATAGCAGAAGTTCAAATTGGGCCCCACCCCATCCCCAAAAAAATAATATTTGACTGGGTAACATTAAAACATATCTCAGAGCTTCTCAGTTTACAAAGTAATTGTCCTCCTATTGAAGCCATAGATTCCTCTTTCATTGCCCCGATAAAGTATGATACCAACAAACGTTCCCCACAAACACTATGATTCCCCCAAAGTGAATTCCTCCACAGTAACCTCCACAAACACTGTATGATGACCCTACAGTGAATTCCCCCACACGCACAGTATGATGACCCTACTGTAACCCCCTCAACTACTCTGGCAGAGTATGATCTCCAATATTGAACCCCACACAGTCCTCCGAACAGTATAACGGCACCTACACCTCTTCACATGGTATAATGGCCCCCAACACAGCCCTCAAAAAGCCTCCATAAAGTATAAAGGTTTCCTCTTAGCCCTCCAAATATTATCATACCCCCACAGAGACCTCCAAATATTATAATGGATTCCATATACAAAAAGTGACTCCCTATATTATAATACATCATCCACAGTCCTCCACATATTATATTGCCCCCCCATAGCCCTCCATATAGTATATTGCACCCCAAAGTCCTCCATATAGTATAATGCACCTCTATATATTATAATGCATCCCTCATAGCCCTCCATATATTATAATTCACCCCCATAGTCCTTCATATATTATAATGCACCCCTATATTTCTCCATAATCTATAAAGCACCCCTATAATGCATCTCCATAGTCTTCCATATATTATAATGCAACATATAATCCACCATATAGTATAATGAACCCCTATAGCCCTCCATATATTCTAATCCACCCAATAGTCCTCCTTATTCTATAATGCACTCCAGTAGTTCTCCATATATTATAATGCATCACATAGTCCTCCATGTATTATAAAGCACCTCCTATATACTATAATGTACCCCCATAGTCCTCCGTATAGTATACAACACAGCCCATAGTCCTCCATATAGTATTATGCACCCCCATTGTCTTTCATATACTATTAAGCACCCCCATAGTCCTCCATTGCTCCATATACTATAATGCACTCCCTCATATATATAAAGCGCCCCCTTAGTCCTCCATTGCTCTATATACTATAATGCACTCTCCTAAATATATAAAGCACCCCATAGTCCTTCATATATATACAAAGCAACCCCATAGTCCTTCATATATATACACAGTACCCCCATAGTCCTTCATATATATATATATATATAGCATCCCCATAGTTCTTCATAAATATATACAGCACCCCCATTTCCTTTGTACATATATATATATATATATATATATATAAAACATACAATAAAAAAAATGAGCAGCACAGAGCTTACATGCAGGTGCCAGCAACCAAACCCCTTCCTTCCAAGGTTTCCAATATATGTTATAAATGAAGTTGCAGCACTCCAATCCTTCTTTAGGTGAAGAAAGGTTTATTTTGTATCACAACATGGGCACAGCAGCGACGTTTCGGGTGTGCAAACCCCTCCTCTAGCCTAGTGTGTCTGATGTGTGCACAGTGCACACATCAGACACATCTCACAAGGAGAGTGCACACATCACACAAACAGTGCACATGTCAGACACACCACACAAGCATTTCTCACACATCAGACAAGCACAGAGCACACATTAGGCACACACAGAGCACACATCAGGCTTGCACACAGCACACACAACACACTACAAAAGCACAGCTCACACAGAATACAGATTAGAAATATCAGAAAAACAGTTTGCAGGAATCGGATTCAAGTGGTGGAAATCATCTGTGCTGCTGTGCAGAGACGAAAGTCCAAACTGATGTCTGACAAATTAAAGGTGGTTTGTTGAACGCATTTCAAAGTGCTTCCCCACTTCTTCATCAGGAAATTCACCAATCAGCTTGGACTTTCGTCTTTGCACAGCAGCGCAGGTGATTTCCACTAACTTCATCTGGTTCCTGCTGACTCGTCTGCCTTTGGGCACGTGGCGTCGGTGGCAGCTGTTTGAGTTTTTGTAACTAGTTGTGACTCACGCAACCTTACAAAGTTAGTGAACAGCTCTGAGCACACACTTTCTGTTTGTAGGGGTAAGATCCTATTGCGCTTTTTTATCCACAGCTTTTTCTGGAAAACAGTGTAAATCACGCAAGGACAGGACATACTTAGGAAAAATACATGAATACCTACTACATTTATCGCAGATATCCAAAAAGCTCAAATAGAAAGCTCTACTCCCAATGTGAAAACTCCACAGACTGCCAACGCTAATCACTTCTACCATCAGAACCGACCTTTAAACATTCCAGGACCAGCAGAACTATTTAATTTTTAAAACTATTTAGAATTTAAAAAATCATCATCTAGAAGTGGCAGATAGAGGACAGAATATTATGTGTCCTGGTGAAAACTAGTGATGGAGTCACCATGGAGCCAACAGGATGAATCACTGACTGCAAAGGGTTTACAGTATCCTGAGCGGGCCATCTTTAGACTCCCCCAGTACATATATTATGGTTCACACCACTTTCTTCCTCCTATCCCCTGAATCAAAGTAACAAGATGAGAGCACAGTTTAAGTATACTGACTTACAGAGTAGGTTACCTTCAGTGGCTCCCACCCTACAGACCTGTTGTATGTGATGGACTCCATGTTTTAGTAGAGTGCACTGCACCAGAGTGTACATAAGGCTGATACTATGCCCCCACACCCAATTCTAGTATTCAATCAATGAATGACCCAGAGGGGGGCCCCTTACTTGTTTAGCTTCTTTTACTGTTGGTTCTGGCTACATGATGAGCACAGGTGGTATGTCCACTCCTGAATACAGCTATAGGAGGATAATAATTTATAATGTTTACCATTGCCTGCCGTATGAGGGCACAGGGATAGAAATATTGTGCAGACATGAAACCTGCAAGAAGGTTGTTATATATTTTGGATGAGCCTAGTCAATCCACTATCCTCCACTATTGACAGTGTATAAAAAAAAAAGCAGATAACTATAGCAGTGAATCTACAATAGCTAAAATTAAAGCAGTGAATCTACAATAGCTAAGCTGCCTTGAAGATGAAACAAAGATGACATGGCACTTTCTTCACCTGGTGTAAAACCTATTGAGAACCTATGAGCCCTTATAAGACAGGAGATTTATGGGGAAGGAAAAATTAGTTACTTCTCTGAATAATGTCTGTATTTGGCACTGCCCTAAGGGATGATCGTCAACAGATTAAGAAACGGATAGACATCATGAATAAAATGTTTATGTTTTCTTGTATTGGTAACTGATGTTTTTTTGCAATGTGAAAAATGTATGTTTGCATATTTTTAGATGTTTCAGTTATATTCTCACTTGAACAGATTAATATAAGCAATTGAGATGGAACACCAATAGTTGCCCAATAATTATGCACACTTATATATTGTAAGAAAGTCAAAGCCTTACTTTTAACTTCTAATATATAAAGGCTTCAGATTTATTAATCTTTTGGATTGATCAACAAACTATAATTGTTCAATAATAAAATTAAAGACCAAAATATAAATTGCTTAATAACTGTGCACTCAGTGTAGGATATCCAATATGCAATAGTTGTTACAGCCGATAAATACAACCTGGAGTAAGATAAGACCTTTACATATAATACTTAGGGGCAAAGAGATGTCAGAGTATTGAGTGACTGCCAGGGACTTCTAATGAGAATAGGATAGACTTTGAGTTTACCATTTCCATGTAAAATAGACAATAAACCTGGCTTTATTCCAAACGTAATTGCTTCAAGTATTGGATCATAGAGCAAGCCATGGTCACGCTGAGACATTTGTGATGGATGGTCATTGACGCAGCATGAATAATTATCAATCAAAGAAAGAAGAGGCACTGATAGCTGGAAGGGACATGGCTTGGATCAGCAAAGCAGACAGTGGATTAGTACACATTAAATGACCTGACTTTTTAATCCACCTAAGCTATTTCCTTTTTTAGAATTTGGCTATTATAAAATCCCTTCTAGAATAAATTACTTTGCCAAAAACAGTGAAATTGGTTACAAAACAGCAGCTTTTTATACCTTTCAGAATATTTTCTTGTTCAACATTGAGTATTAGGAGCTGCGAAAAGAAATGCTATAGAAGGGAAGATATGATCAATGTAAGGGTCCAGTCTCAATCTCTCGTGTCATCTTTTTTCAGTCCTTTTAACTGTACATGTCACACTCCAAATCTTCAGGTTCTGCATGATCTAACAAGTGTGATTGACAAATTTCATACATATGACATGGTTGTTAACAGAGAAGAAAATACTTGATGATCCCCAATGCTAACGTATCACTGATTTGACACAATCTTCCTTAAAATAAAATCTGATTTGACACAAACTCCATCAAAGATTTTCTCTGTTATAAACATGGTCGTTATAAAGCAGAGATGTGAAATGCAGAATGTACTAAAATGTTCCTCCTTATCTATCTACAACATTACAGACAACTGAATCTTAGTACAGATCTAAGAGAGTAATTGGCCAGAGGTTATCGGCAGATGTCCATACATTTATTATTCTTACTTCTATAGCACCACTTCTATGTTCCACAGCGTTTTACAGACATAATCATCACTGTCCCCATTGGGGCTTACAGTCTATATCATTATATATCTGTCAATTAAAAAAGGAAATCAGAGTACCCCGAGGAAACTGACACAATCATGGGGAGAACATACAACTTGCTGATGTCCTTGATGGGATTTGAATGATCATTTGGACAGTGTTCTTGTACTTTTACCTACCATCCTAATTTTCTCCCAGGCCAGAACTTTAATCTGCTTGTAAGAACTCATGAAACCAACAAATGTACACGTCTTTTAACTATGAAAGTCATTTTGTTGGAGATGAGCCTAAAGGCCCAGTTACACGGTACAGGATTGTGAAAGATATCGCTCAAACGTCATGGGTTTGGAGTTGTTCGACATGGTCAGGACGTCGTTGCGTGTTACACCGAGATACGACTACGATAAATCGTTGGATCGCTGATCGCAGATTTGAGAACATGTTCTCAAATCAAACGATCCTCGATCAGCCAACCTGCTGCATCATTGTGTGTGACACCGCAATAACGATGTCGTTAATGACTTTGCTTATTCATAACAGTGAACAAGGATTGTTCGCTGGGTTGTGCGAACGATAGCTTCTCACTACATCGTTGGTGTGTCGTCCACGATATTTAGACGTGTGACATCTCACCAACGGTGTCAAAAAGATGTCCTAACAACTGTGCACCCATGAGATCATTTGTGATAGCTTAAAGACCTTGAAGTGTGTAACGGTACCTTAACAGATCCACTGAAGCTGATAACATTCTTTTTGCCCCAAAGTCTAATTCTGCGTACTAAAATTTATTTTTTAGTTGATCAAGGAGCAATATGCACTATTGTCCTTGGATAAATGTCAACAAACTAATGAGAATGTTTAGTCTATATTTGATGATCACATCTCCAGTAGTATTAAAACCCTTCCTATTGCCTGATACAATCTAGGCTTCAAGATTTATTTCAGTCCTTTATGGAATGTGATTTGAAAATGCTGAATGATTAAATCAAATAATTTCCTTCCAAAAGGACCCTTAGCAGAGCTGAATATTTTGCTATTAAAGATCTTCAAAATAATCATGGCCTTGTAGTTCTTCAATCTGATAAGGCTGGATGTATCATGGTCCTAGACACATCCCTAGATAGCACATAAGTGTCCATGATTATATCTGGTACTAAGACATATAGACAACTAGATACTGATCCAACTGCATTTTTAAAAATAAATTATCCGGATGTCTCGATGAGGGTAACTCCTTAGGTGTTATTAAAAATAATGAGAAAATGTATTATCTGCTTGAACACTGCATTCTCCAATATTTCATGGTCTCCCCAAGACACACAAAAATGTATTTCCACCACCTTTGTGCCCAATCATTTCAGGCACTGGTTCTCTTAATAAAAAACTGGGAAAATGGTTGGGTGAACTTCCCCAGCCTCTGGTAATTAGGATACCTGGTTACCTTATAGACAAGTGTTTTACAAATATTTAACAACTTTTGCTGAAAGCAAGATTATGTTTTTATTATTTGTGATGTCGTAAACTTATATTTTGTTGTTCCACACCACACCGTCTTGTGACAGAAACTATTTAGTTCCATTGGGATAGAGTTCATACTAAACAGAGCAGAAGGAATCTACTTAAATAATCACGCTGTCCTGTCTGTCATCCACTTCCACGATGTCCTCCTATCACGCGCAACCCATCTCTTGCCACGGCAGCCATATTTGCACGCCAAAGTGATGGGTGCGCAAATATGGAACTCGCTCCTGGCGGTGCCGACAACCAGGCCTGATGCTGCACATGCTGCAAGCAGCCCCTGCTGTCCCATCACCCACAGCCCCCTGCATGCCACCCACAGCTCCCTTCCAGCAGGACCCCACCCTCTACCAGCCACCCTCAGCACCTCCTAGCCACACACAACCAGCAGGAAAGTCTAAGGCTCAGCAGCCTGTGCAAGAGGAGATTGGGTGTGGGCACCCTCTGGTGACTGCAAGTAATAATGGCAGCCTGAACCAATGGTAAGAGCTCAGAAGCAGAGGTGAAAGAAAGGCACACACACACACACATACATGCGCACACACATACATACACACACACTATACAGTCATGGCCAAAATTTTGAGAATGATACAAATATTAATTTTAACAAAGTCTACTGCTTCAGTTTTTCTAATGGCAATTTGCATATACTCCAGAATGTCTTAAAGAGTGATCAGCTTAACAGCAATTACTTGCAAAGTCAATATTAGCCTAGAAAATGAACTTTAACCCCCAAAACACATTTCAACATCATTGCAGTCCTGCCTTAAAAGAAGCAGCTAACATCGTTTTAGTGATTGTTCCATTAACATAGGTGTGGGTGTTCATGAGGACAGGGCTGGCGATCAATCAGTCATGATTAAGTAAGAATGACACCACTGGACACTTTAAAAGGAGGCTGGTGCTTGGTATCATTGTTTCTCTTCAGTTAACCATGGTTATCTCTAAAGAAACACTTGCAGCCATCATTGCACTGCACAAAAATGGCCTAACAGGGAAGAGTATCACAGCTAGAAAGATTGTACCTCAGTCAACAATCTATCGCATCATCAAGAACTTCAAGGAGAGAGCTTCCATTGTTGTCAAAAATGCTCCAGAGCGCCCAAGAAAGACCAGCAAGCGCCAGGACCGTATCTTAAAACTGTTTCAGCTGCGGGATCGGACTACCAACAGTGCTAAGCTTGCTCAGGAATGGCAGCAGGCTGGTGTGAGTGCTTCTGCACGCACTGTGAGGCGGAGACTCTTTGAGCAAGGCCTGGTTTCAAGGAGGGCAGCAAAGAAGCCACTTCTCTCCAGAAAAAACATCAGGGACCGACTGATATTCTGCAAAAGGTACAGGGAGTGGACTGCTGAGGACTGGGGTAAAGTCATTTTCTCTGATGAATCCCCTTTGAGACTGTTTAGGACATCTGGAAAACAGCTTATTCGGAGAAGAAGAGGTGAGCGCTACCACCAGCCTTGTCTCATGCCAACTGTAAAGCATCCTGAAACCATTCATGTGTGGGGTTGCTTCTCAGCCAAGGGAATCGGCTCACTCACAGTCTTGCCTAAAAACACAGCCATGAATAAAGAATTGTACCAGAATGTCCTCCAAGAGCAACTTCTCCCAACCGTCCAAGAGCAGTTTGGCGCCCAACAATGTCTTTGCCATCATGATGGAGCACCTTGCCATAAAGCAAAGGTGATAACTAAATAGCTCAGGGAACAAAACATAGAGATTTTGGGTCCATGGCCTGGAAACTCCCCAGATCTTAATCCCATTGAGAACTAATCATCAAGACACGGGTGGACAAACAAAAACCAACAAATTGATTGAGAGCATGCCAGGGAGATTTGCAGGGGTCCTGAAGAAGAAGGGTCAACACTGCAAATATTGACTTGCTGCATTAACTCATTCTAACTGTCAATATAACCTTTTGGAACCCATAATATGATTGCAATTATATTTCTGTATGTGATATAAACATCAGACAAACACAAATAAAAACCAGAGGGCAGCAGATCATGTGAAAATATAATTTTGGTGTCATTTTCAAAACTTTTGGCCATGACTGTACATATATATATAACATAGACACATTTACTTACACAATCCTCCTGTCCCGTCTGTCATCAATTGCCATTTTGATGTCCTCTTATCAGGTGCTATTGGCAGTCATATTTGAACACCCAAGTGACATTGTGACATCACCACCTTTCTGATTTCCCGATTGGATAACATCAAGCACCCATTTAGTTTATTATTATTGTGATACCATATTTGTTAGTTCATAATTTTTGTTATTAAAACCAATATAATGCATATGACATGAGCTACATTCAATGCAATACAAATTTCTAACTCAACTGTTTTCTGTTGTAGTATTATGCCACTGTGATGGTCGCAAGAGCCAGGATACTCAGCTAGCTGGGCCAGGTGTTTAAAGTTTATGATGGTGATGCCCAGCAGCTGTGATCCTAACCGCACATGAAAAAGGGGTATTTACAGGAGATGAATAAGGTTTGTCAGTTTGTGACGCCAGCTGAGGTGTCCAGCCAGGGATGGCCACTGCTGCATATAAGTACTTCCAGAGGATTGGTGTTGTACAGCTAGGTGTTATACCCTTCTCAGCCAGGGCAGGTCCCTGGGGTGTAGTATGCTGATAATATGATGATAAGAGGTTGTAGTGGAGATAATGGTGGTAGTGAGAAGTGCACAGGTGCAGCAGAAAAAGGCCAGGAGGTGGGGTTGAATGCAGTCTTTTACCTTTACTTGCAGAATATCAGTCACAGGTTCAGTGTACTGTTCACCGAGTGCCAGGGTCTGGCCACTCTAGGCAAGATCAGGTGCTCCTCTGCTGAGGTGGTTGTATGGTCTCCCTGCTGCTTTTTTCCCAGTTCACTAGTCCACTGTAAGTCCTCTAACATCTCCTGAGTCTCTGTGGGTTGCTTCCAGCCAGACAGATGGTCTAAGCTCTATAAGCAACCGTATCCACCGGGCCTCTAGCCCTTCATTGCCACTAAGCCCCGGACAGGTCCACAACAGTGCGGCTATTGTACATGAAGCCCAGTCGTCTCCAGGTTCACTGCCAGTCATAGAAACCTGGCAGGTTGGGGTCCTAGCACCCCTCCTGCAACTGAGCTGCTGCTCAGCCTGGAAGCCAACGACAGACTAACTCAGTAATTCTACTTACCTAACCCCTCCCTATCTTAACTCCTCCCTCCAACGATAGTCTGTCACAGCCCCAAACAGGCCTCATGTGCCCAGCCCTCTGGTTAGAGTTCAGATGTGTTGGATGTGTGGAGGTCCAGCAGAAAAACACCCAATTCTCACTAGACATAGCATTACCTTAGATGTACTGCAATGCCACTGTAGCAGCCAGACGACAAGGGGAACTGCAACACTTTTATGGATTGGCAAGAAAACCTACCAGACATTATCTAAATTTGATTTTACAGGGAAAAATGTTAAGAAACATTCTTTACTGTATAATCAATTGCATATAAAAAAAGAAAAAGCGTCCTAGTGATGAGCTAGTATACTCGATACTATTTACTACTCTTACAGATACTACGTTATTAGGGCTACTTGGTACTCTGTGAATGTTTTTGATTTGATTTTACTAGTGATATTTGAGTGAGCTACCTAGCATGTTTCTTGACTGATTTTCAGCCAATAAACAAGCTGGGACTGCTGGCTAGTCATATTAATGCCATGTTCATCTTTGATTATAGCATTAATGTGAATGCCAGGCACAGTGTAACCAAAGAAAAAAAAGACGCTCTAAACAAATTCTGGTAAGCGATGAGGTCTGGGAGGGCTGTAAAATGGCAGAGATGGGAAAAGTATGCAGACATAATGTAGACTATCAAAACATAGAAACCACGATAACTCCTTCAATAAAGTGCATATAGTGATTTATTGTAGTAAGATACCAAAAAGACAGGAAGCGGGGCATACCCAGGACCAGCAGCGCAGTGTGGTTGGCTACACCTGAGGGTCACTATAGGATTATACAGTGCAAGTATGTTTAAAAAAGGTTCGTAAAACCATAAGATACAGTACATAAATAATTGCACGTATAAACCAGGAAACAATAGTACCGATATCACACTCACTTGAACGGACCATATAATTGGTCAGTAGTCAGATGGTTTTAAGCAGATGTGCCAGGCGTGGGTGACAGCCCAAGTGTGATCCTAGCCTTAGGCTAGGGTCACATTTGCGTCATGACCCTAGCATGAAGGAAGCGCTAAAAACTTAGAAATTTCTGACTCAGCGCATAGCGTTAATGGCAGGTAACGCTATGCACTGCAAGGCTATTGCGTCCTATGACAGCCCTGACAAGCAAAATATCCTTAGAAGTCACATATTCAATTTTTTTTCTCTTGAGACTAAGGCTAGGGTCACACTTGCGTCATACATTTGTTAAATCCATGCGCTATTTTCATGTGCAAATCATGAAAAACGCATGCGTTAACGCACTCATAGGCTCCAATTCAAAAAACGCACTTGCAAAAGTGCACTGCGTTTGACGATATGTGTTTTTGCAAAAGCACCAAAACACACGGTCTGCAACATTTTTTGGTGCTTTTACAAAAACACGTGTTTTTTAACATGGGAGTCTATGGGGAACGCATGCATTAACGCATGGTACATATATGTACCATATGTTAACGCATGCTTTAACGCATGCGCTAAAAATGAAAAAACTTGCCATAAAAATGGCAAGGGGAAAAACAGGATCCATCAATGCATCCTTCCAACGGATGCAACCTCGCAAATGTGACCCTAGCCTAAAGGCCCCGTTACACGGCACGAGATCGTGAATGATATCGCTGAAACGTCACGGGTTTGGAGTCGTTCAAACGACATGTAGAGCGTTTTACACCGAGATATGACTACGATAAATCGTTAGATCGCTGATTACAGATTTGAGAACATGTTCTCAAATCAGACAATCATCGTTCAGCCAACCTGCTGCATCGTTGTGTGTGACCCCTCGATAATGATGTCGTTAACGACTTTGTCTATTCACAACAGTGAACAAGTATCGTTCGCTGGGTTGAGCAAATGATAGCTGCTCGCCACATCGTTGGTGCATTGTCCACGATATTTAGACGTGTGACATCTCACCAATGATGTCAAAAAGATATCCTAAAGACCGCGCTCCCATGAGATTGTTGGTCTTAATGACATTGAAGCGTGTAACACTACCTTTAGTTAGCCCAAGTAATTAAAAACCTGTCTGCCAGTTCAGCCCTTCTTAGGCTGGTTTCACATTGGCGTTCCCCTCTGCAGCGTTCTGCGGAGGGGAACCGCCATGCGAGCACAGCCAGCGCAAGCCCCTATCTTTATAATGAGGAGCACGGTGCTGGCTTGACTGTGCATGACCGTGTGCTCCCATTCACTGCCATATGTGATTTGTACGCAGGCGGACGCCTGTGCACAAATCACACACTTTCGTCCGCACCAGGAATGCAACATGTCGCGTCCCTGGTGCGTACGAGACTTTGTGATTTGTGCACAGGCGTCCGTCTGCATACAAATCACATATGGCAGTGAATGGGAGCGCACTGTCATGCGCAGTCAAGAGCAGCACCTTGCGTCCCCATTATAAAGATAGGGGCTTGCGCTGGCTGCACTCACATGGCGGTTCCCTCCGCAGAACGTTGCAGAGGGGAACGCCAATGTAAAGCCAGCCTTATACGCCTGTCAGTCCTTTGTCAAGTTCCAAAATTTCAAATCAAATGTTTTCCTTGCAGGATAGTCAGTTAGACCAACAGCCTGTCTGTTTGTTGGCTGTGCCCTACTTATATCCCTGTCAATTCAATTTCAGGTTTCAAAAATATGAATAAAATGTTTTCCTTGTTGGAAAGTCAGAGCAACAGTCTGAACTATTCAACACTGTGGAATATGTTTGCTTTACATAAATAACGATTAATTATATTATTACTATTGAGGACAGTAGTGGCCAAGTTAAAGACCTGATGGAGCTTAGAGGCCACAGATTCCATTTTTTTCCTCTTGAGAATACATTATTCAAAGCAACAGTCTGTCTGTCTTTCCAGCTCTACTATGACCCCGGTCATTCCAATTTCACTTTAAGTAAAACGCAAGAAAATTTTATTCTTGAAACATAGTTATTTAAAGCAACAGCCTGTATCAAGGCCAGTACTTCCCTAATGAAAGACATGAATTCAGATTTCACAGAGAAGCAAAGGAATCAGTTTTCTTTCTCTAAAGGCCCTTTCACATCTGCGTTTATTTGAAATCGCGGCAGATGCGGTGAAAAAACCGCATCTGCCGCGATTGCCGCATAACCGCTGCACTTGCGGCGCGGTTGCGGTAATCCCCATAGAAAGTATAGGGGGACTTGCGGCAGGTGCGGCAAGTGCGGTTTTGCACTTGCGGCAGGTGCGGCTGCGAAAAAAACCGCGGTCAGCCGCAGTTTTTTTTCGCGGCCGCACCTGCTGCAAGTGCAAAACCGCACTTGCCGCACCTGCCGCAAGTCCCCTATACTTTCTATGGGGATTACCGCAACCGCGCCGCAAGTGCAGCGGTTATGCGGCAATCGCGGCAGATGCGTTTTTTTCACCGCATCTGCCGCGATTTCAAATAAACGCAGATGTGAAAGGGCCCTAAGGCTGTGGTCACAGTTGACATGCGTTTTTTTAGTGCCTTTTAAAAAAGCATGCTTTTTTACATGCGTTTTTCATGTCATCATGAGTTTTTTAAGGTGTCTGATGGCTCCCTGCGTTTTTGGCTGCGTTTTGGAATCTGTACCCAAAAATAGTGCATGTACTATTTTTTGGTGCGTTTTGAAAAACGCATGCGTTTCCCATATCAGCCCATGTTAAAAAAACGCATGCGTTTTTTTAACATGGGCTCCTATGGGAAACGCATGCGTTTTTGAATGGCACTAATTGTACATGCGTTTTTGCATGCGTTTCCCATAAGGCCCCATATTTAAAAACGCATGCGTTTTTGGAAAAGCACCAAAAACGCATGGGACTGTCACACATGCTTTTTGGCTATTAGGGCATGTGTTTTTTAACATGGGGGCCTATGAGTGTGTTTTTTACATGCGTTTTTGAAAACGCAGGTCTCCAAAAACGCATGTGAAAAATGCTTCTGTGACCCCAGCCTAACAATAAGGTATGCAACGCAAGGGCCACTACCGTGACTAGTCGAGTGCAAATCTAAACAGTGTCAGTAACATGGAACTGATAAGCAACAGATTCATGGTCATGTCCACGGTGTTCACTCTCACCAGAGACATATCCACTTCAGTTTTTGCTAACGCACCTTTTTTTGGGCGTATGCAGCCCAAGTCGGTATTAAATAACCGCAAAATTTAACATTTGCCCTGACAGAATTTACGGTGGTGTGGGCCAGCATGAAGGACTGGATGCCAGTAATCTCTCACCACAATTCTATCACATGCTAATCTTACTGCATGAACAACACCTGCACTAATTCCAGCAAATACCTGTATTACTCCACATTAGATGGGATTGTAGTTAGAATCATCTACTACATAATTGCCTAATCGTGTCTTACACGTAAATCGCGCGCCAGCTCGCCAGCGCTCATTGGTCGCCGTCAGCCGCGCGCATTCAAAAGAGCCATGCAAATTCAAAATTCATGCCGCGGCTCATATACTGCCGTACAGAGGTCCGCGGTGAGCCAGCCGGGAGGTGACCGGCAGCTCGCAGCGGTAGTACCCTGGGCAGTATTCAAATCCCCTGCCAAGCCGCACTACTTCTCTCATTGGTCGCTGCTGCTGGTGGTGACCAATCAGTGGAGGGGTGTGGCGGGAAATATGAATCCCGCGCTGCTGATTGGTCGCCGCTCTTAGCAGCAACCGATCAGCGGTGCGCGATTCAAAACTCCTGCCAAGCTGTGCTCCGCTTTGCTGATTAGTCACCGCCAACTGCGGCGACCAATCAGCGAAGCGTGTTTTAAAACATGCGCCAAGTACGCTGATTGGTCGCTGCGGCGGCCGGCGACCAATCAGCGCACTCGGCGCGTGTTTTAAAGCTGTCATAGTATGATGCACTCCACTCCTGTTTACAAGGCTGTCAGTCATTGTGTGACGCACTTCACTCCTGTTTGCAAGGTCTACCACTCATAGTGTGACGCACTTCACTCCTGTTTACAAGGCCTGTCAGTCATAGTGTGCTGTTCTTTAGTCACATTTACTTCACATGTTGTGTCAGTGACAGTCTGAACTACTTCAGTCACGTTTATTCAATGGGTTTATTTGGTCATAAGCGCAAATGCGCCAATGACAATGACAGAAAAGACGCAGAAGCAGCAATGTGACGACAACATTGACACCAAGAGATACCACAACAAACTGCCGTGAGACAAGCCCAGGATGCGGAAACTCACAGAGGTCATCAGCAACAGGAGACACCACAAGAAACTGCTGCCAAATAAGCCCAAGATGCTGAATCTCATAGATAGTGTCGGCTGAATGAATCTCCAGAAGACAGGGCAAACAGACAACAACATGTTTGCGCCATTCATACAACACGAATGCTCTACCAACTAAGGCAAGCCCAGGAGAATATTCAATAGACACGAAATACACATAGGTAGATGATGAGATAGATATCGTGTATTCATTGCATTATTCTTAAATCTTCATAAATAAACTACATACATATTCTAGAATACCCGATGCGTTAGAATCAGGCCACCATCTAGTTTGTTTGATAATTATACCAGCAGGTATATGAACGCAACCCGAAAATCCCTCCCTTCAATGACACAAACCCTCCCTGCACTTACTTTGGCCAGACTGTGCACAAGATGGCATCTGCATACCTTTTTTTTTTGGCCTGCTCCTGTTTCTCATCCACAGAGTCATCAAAGATCCCTCAATCCTAATTTTTATAGGGCCATCAGGCTGCCTTTAACCATCATTTTGGAAGGGCCATCATGCAGCCCTCACTCATACATTTGGGAAGGTTCTCACTTATATATTTGGGAGGGCTCACTCATACATTTGGGAGGGCTCAGTCATACATTTGGAAGGATGCACACTCATACATTTGGGAGAACCCTCAATCATACATTAGGGAAGGCCTTCTCTTATATATTTGGGAGGACTCTCTCTCATACATTTGGGAGGACCCTTATTCATACATTTAGTAGGGTCCTCTCTTATACATCTGAAAGGGCCCTCTATCATACATTTGGAAGGGCCCTCACTCATACATTTGGGAGGGTCAACAGGTATCCCTCTACTAGAAACCATGCACCCCCTCATCTTCCAGCTCCTCAGCCTCATCTGAATTACCCTCCCTATCAGTCCCAGGCTGGAAGCACTGCAGCAGTTCTGTGCTGAAGCATCAACAGGCTTGGTTCAAACAGATATATTTAGTTGATAAACTGAGCAAGGCAGCAGAGTTGTTGAGAAGTGTAACAGAACTAACAGATCTGTGCTCTCGCCATCTGAATTTACATAGTTGTATTATATAATGACTGTAACCTTGTGGTTAAAGAGAAAGCTTTGCATGTGGACCAAATGGAGATGGAGGTAGAAAGTACACAGGGTGCTGTGTGCTTGGCAATTCCCTGTCCAGGACGCAGACACAGCTGCCTCCCACCCTGCACCTGCCATTACACATTTTCAAGCCCCATAAGCAATGTTGTAATTTTTTTGTTACCGGGCCCAGTGTTCAGCTGTCCCTACCCCAGGTCTTGACATGCTAACAGAATTACCCAGCCAGCCAAACAACTACCCACCCACAGTTCAAAACACTAAATGGGCATATTTGAAGACTACTTGTCCTGGAAATGTTGTTGTTTAGGCTTGCTGCAATCTCATGGTGGCAGCCGTTCTTCGGCACTTGCTCCCAAGTTGTCACTCTATTTTGCAGTCTAGGAACAAAAAACAACAGAAGAAGTTCACAAAGGCAGGGAACAGCAGCTGACACTGGACCTGTAGAAGCACCTGTGTGTGCGAAATGGCGCTGTCGTCCTGTGTCTTCAGCTCCCCTCCCCGCCCGTGATGCACCTCTGAACAATTTCTGCACCGTGTATTCAATAAACATGCCTGAAGAAACTGACCGGTGAGTGCCACTCTGTTCCTCCTACCTTGTATGGTCACTCTATTTTGCCCTACACCAGCACGTGTGTCATGACTGCGCTCGTGCCCATGAACAAGAAATGTAATGTTAATGTCCACAAAATGAACGACATGAGGACAACTGCTTGTGGCCAGGGAATTTACCACTGTATTCTTATATACACAAGTATCTAATCAACAGTGGCGTAACTTCAGGCCATGGGGCCCCGATGCGAAAGCTCCAATGGGGCCCCCAATTATGGCAAATCTTTAATAGTATTAGTCTTTTTCTATGGGCCAAAGGGACTTTTGGGGCCCCCTAGGCTGCAGGGCCCGGGTGCGATCGCAACCCCTGCACCTGTTGTAGTTACACCCTGCTAATCAACGAACCCTAAACCACCTAGCTGCCTCTCTCCCTAGTACAGAAGTCTTTTCCATGCACCAGCAATGACAGCTAACAGAGGTACCACTGACAATTCCTCAGTTTAAAGGGATGTGTTGGTAAGATTTGGTAGCAGTGACTTATTCAGTTGGTCCTAGCAACCCTCTTTAAATGGTGCTAACACCACTTTACTCTGTAGTCCAGAAGTTTTTCCATGCACTAAGGCTGGCTTCACACTTGCAGATGGATCTGCAGCGTTTTGCAGATGCATCTGCAAGTGTGAGCATGCTGACCGCGGCCCCTATGTTTATAATAGGGCGCACGCGGTGTGAAAGCTCTCATTCACTCCTATATGTGTACTGTCAGCAGGCGTATGCCTGCTGACAGATCACACACTCCCGTCCGCACTGTGGACGCGAGATGTAGCGTCCATGCTGCGGGCGGGAGAGTGTGATCTGTAAGCAGGCATACGCCTGCTGACAGTACACATATAGGAGTGAATGAGAGCTTTCACACCGCGTGCGCCCTATTATAAACATAGGGGCCGCGGTCAGCATGCTCACACTTGCAGATGCATCTGCAAAACGCTGCAGATCCATCTGCAAGTGTGAAGGCAGCCTAACAATGACAGCTAGCAGAGATACTATTGACAAATCCCTGTTTTAAAGGTATCTGTTTGTAAGATTTGGTAGTAGTGGGTACTGGACTGTTATCAACCATGACTAAATGAAAAACAAAAACTGAACTGGCATGCAAGTATATACATGTAGTATGTGGGTGCATGTTCACATAGGCCACAAAACAGCAAAACCAAAGAAAATAAAAAACATTAGTGTTAATTTAGTGTATATTCTTTAGTTTTTCTGTTTTGTGACCTATGTGAACATGCACCTACATACTGCATGCATACTTAGTTTTTGGTTTTCTCTGTATTTTTTTCAGTTAATACAAACTAAGGTGCGACCTGCCTTCCTTTGAGCTGGATATTATGATTTTATATCTTTGGACCAAGCTCTTGATAGTGACTCGCCCACCAGGGCCGTAGGGTACTCGGAACCGGGCGGCAGTTCTGCTGGGGGAGTCAAAGGGGTCAATAAAAGGGGGGGTAGTTTTTAGGAATAAACATGACGCCACCCGTGGTGTGCAGCTATGGGTAGCCTCCAATGCAGTCGGGACCTCAGGGGATGATGGTAGTAGTAGCGAGGATGTTGAGCCCTCCACAGGAAGAGCTGGTCTCCAGGGCAACCATGAAGTCTATGAATATGCAGGTTCATTTGGGGTGTGGAGCTCACAGTCACAGATCAAAGAACCAGTCTATCTCCCCTCAGGCACAATAATCATAGCCTCAGACAACATCAAGCTTTAACCAGGTTTTACTCTTTCTCAGCAGTTGGTAGAGTTGACAGAAAGAACATTAGCAGCTCCGCTGTGATCTAAGCAGACGGTATGGTTCATCTGCGTCACCCCCTTTCGTGTCTCTTTCAGGCCTTTTCAGTCTGTCCACACGCTAGCTACGATCCAGCGGTCACAGGCTTTTAGTGGGTGACCTGCCTGGTCCCCTAGCCCTAGTACGACGGCCTTCTTTTCACTGCGCCAGAGATTGGGTCACGGGACATAAAGACCCCACACCCTGCCGGAATTCGTTGTTGGAGCATACAGCTTCCTGGCCACTTCAACAGAGCCAGCACTCTGGTTCCGGCCCAGTCCCACAGTGTCCTCGCTAATTCAAGCACACCTGGACTCCTTCTTTCTCTCACCACGTTCTATAGCCTTGGACCCGGGCAAGCCTCAATGTGGCACAGGCTGCCGTGTCTGTGTCCTCGCAGTCCTGTGCGGTGGTGTTCTCACCTCTCCTTCTACTGACTGGACTTCATTCCTCAACTTTCCTTGGCTGACTCTCTTACTGGTGTCTCTCGGCTGACTCAGCACTCTGGACTTGGTGTTGTGCCCTTTTGTTCTGCTGTTACCTCCCCTAATTGGGTTCTTTTCCAACTTTCCACCCACCCCTGGCTCCTCCCGCTATCCTGTTGCTGGGCATAGAGTCTCTAGACTTAGGATTGGGAGTGTGTTGGGTGTGTGTGTGGGGAGAATGCCTTACCAATCCCGGCTGCTGCACCATCTATTGGCAACCAGTCCGCAGGGGCGCCACACTAGCAGTACCTGCTGGACTGCACTGATCGTGGCCCTGTGTAGAGGAATAAAAATATGTGTGCTTTCCTCCAAAATCAGTGGTTACATGTGTTCCAAAGCTGTATCTGGTATTGCAGGTAAGCCCTATTCAAATGGATTGTCCAGACTAGGCACAATAGTCTGCAGTCACTCTAAATGACTGCAGATGGCCAAATTAATTGCTTTCACGATTCCTCAGTATTGCAAAAAATTTGCCTACATGCACTCACAAGCTGACCAGATGTGTTTTGCTTCTCCCCATAAAAGAGAGTTGAGAGTGGTACATATCTAGCTGTCACGTGACTGCAAGTATGCAAATCACATATTTGCACGTCACTGCCCACTCAAGGCGTAAATACCAAGAAATCATGACAGCTTGCACACTTAGCGATTGCTTCAACAATTGTTAAGATTTACCTCTAATTATTAGTCATTAATACTCTCAATTTATAGCTGACCCAACAATCTGTTAACGCAGCACACAAAACATGATATACAATATTGTTAGGTTGACACTGCGAAATTTTCCTGCCTTTTTTCGGCATTTATTTGACAAATCTGCAGTACAGCACATTCACTGCAAAGTGTATTGGAAATTAGAAGTGTTGTGCCCATGCTTTGGATTTTACCGTGGCGGAAATGGTGTACATTTTACTGCAGAAAAATATGCAGCATGTCAATTCTTTCAGCGTATTTTGCTGCACTTTTCACCCATAGACCTCAAGGTTAGCTCCTAAATACGCAAAACTGTTAATGCCCTTTTTTTATTATTTCTTGAAATAATTTAAAAAAATTACATGGAGCTTTGTAGTATTTTTGGTTTCCAGCTAGGTACAATTAGGCAGCTGGAATCCACAGCATGGGTAGCCCCAAGTGTTATGGGCCCCCATGCTGAAAATTGCAGCCAGCAGCTACCCCAAAAAATGGTGCATTCATTTTCTGGCGCTGTATCTGAATCTTGCTGTTGCCCTGGTGCCGATGGCAGACTGGGTAATAAAGGGGTTAATGCCAGCTGAATATTGCAAATGTTAGAACCGATCATTATGAACCTCTAAATAAATAGTAAATAATACACCACACCATGAAAAATCATTTATTTGTAAAAAGAACACAAACACATACCTGTTTGTTTATTACCCAGTCTACCACTGGCACTAGGGCAACTGGATGAGTTGGGTACATTGCCAGAAAATGGCACTTCTACTGAATGTGCAATTTACTGGGGTCACTGAAAGCTGCAATTCGCAGCGTGAGGAGCACCCAACTGCCTAGTTGTACCTGGCTGGAAACCAAAAATACAACGAAGCTCCACACAATTTAAATTAATATTATTTCAAGAAATAATTTTTAGAAAAGGACTCCTCTATATTTTGATTATCAACCAGGGAAAACTAGGCAGCTGGGGGTGGGTGCAGTCTGTTGCTGCCTGCTGGGCTGGTGACCAAAAAAGCTTGGAGCCCGACATCACATTATGACATGAACAAACCCTTTTTTCCCAGCCTTTAGCCTAGCTTTATTCACAGTCACAACAGTGAACAACTGCTAAAAACATACAAAGCAAAATTTGAAAAAACGTGGCAAAATCGCAGTAAAAATGCACCAAGAGACCAACAACTTATTTGTGTTGATCTTTGAAACACGGTACACATTTTGGTCATCAAAAGTCTAATCCTATGTCAGCACATAGTCTTAGGCTGGCTTCACACCACGGCAAGATCAGGACCGGGGCTGTCCAGTGTAAACCTGATAGCCCCGGACCTGATTTCTGATTTTTAAACAGAACCCGGTTTTGCAGCCGGATTCCTCATATTGCAGCCACAGCTGCTGAAATTTCAAGATCGCGGCTAGCTCGCCGCTAGCCACGGTCCTGAAATCTCTGCAGGGGACAGCTCCAGGTGCTGAAGTTTAGCAGCACTCGCTGGTCCACCTGGCATCCAGCTCCCTGATTCAAATTTATGTCAGATCCGGCGCGATCCAGCGTCCTAGAACCCCCATGTTAAGGGGCACCGGATTGTGCCGGATTTGGATTTTTCCCCCGGACACAAAAACTCTGCAAGCAACGTTTTTGTGTCCAGGAGAAGAATCCAAATTCTCCTGTATCCTCCCAGACAGATGGAAACCGGATGGCAAATAGCTGCCATCCGGCTCCATCCAGCCCCATAGGGCTGCATTGTGCAAAATCAGGTCCGGGGCTGTCTGGTTTAACCGGACAGCCCCGGACCTGATCTTGTCGTGGTGTGAAGCAAGCCTAACAGTACATTTTAATGAATGGTCTACTATGTATAGTAGGCCATACAGTAAAGTATAGCCACTTTCACACATTCACTATTTGATCAATATTTACTTCAGTAATTTTAAGAGTGGAACAATCAGATGGAATAAACATGTGCACCACTTCTATATTTTTTTTACTTATTCCTGGTTTTAGTTTACAAATACTGATGTAAAATGCTGATCAAATACTGAACATGTGAACAGGGACTAATAGTAGTGCTTTATCAGCTTTCCAGACTGCCTTAAAATGTCTGTTGGATACTGTAATAGATTGCCAGGCTAGGAAAGATTCCTCTTTCTTCCTAAATGCCATGCAATATATACCAGTAGGACATGTGTGATTGCACGTTGTGTAGCTCTTTAATATGTGAGTATCAATAATAATGTAAATGTTAACATACTTTCTTATAATGAATCCTTATACTTTTTAATGAGGGCTCTGCCTCTGGCTTTCTGAATATATATCTAACCCAAGGCAGATAGAGCCTGGGGATAAGTATAATTTCAAGCATTATAGTCAGAGAGCTTAGGGCTATAACAAAGCAAGGTTTCCTTGTGTGCAAATTTTTCCCTAATAAACAACATGTTCAGTTGGATGTTACTTTTCATGTTCACACAAACTTTTCAGACTTAGCAGAACAGGTGGTATTAATCTTGCAAAGTGAATGTAGGAGAATTTCATGAACAGCTATACTGCTTTCTTCAACTTTTATATCACCCCAAACTAAAAGAGGTTCTTCACTACTTTAACATGGCTGAACCATAGATCATCAATGCCTGATTAGTCGGGGTCCAAAAGCTGCCACTTCCGTTGATCAGCTGTTTTCAAGACCGGTGACGGCAGCAGACAGATGCAAATACTTAGCTCCGGAACTGCTCCGTCTTCTAGTAGTGGCCGCGGACGGGTACTACACATCCACATCTTATTCAGATCAATAGGCTGTGGCCATCTACTGCCACCAACAGCATCGAGAACTGCTGATCGGTGGGGTTTCCGGGTGTTGGCTGATAAGACATTGATGACCTATTGTAAGCATTGGCCATCAATGTTAAAGTAGCGGACAACCTCTTTAAGAAAACTGTAAATAATACATCTAAAAATATACCAACAAAATAAAAAATATTTTTTGATCTGACTGTAGGACCAGTCCGCACAACAACTGATGTTCTGATTACCAGAAAATATTCTCCAGCAAATTGGGGAAACTGATCTGGCATCAGTTTCACTTTGGTGTTTCACTACAAAAACATTGTGTAAATATAGCCAAAAATAATGAATAAATATGGAAAGAAGGCCTAAATAGATCATAAGCAAGCTCTCAGTATAGTCCATGGTTCATCACAACATTTACATTATTTGATAGTAGAACATTTTTGGTTATAAAATTTGCTCTTATTATGGCCCTACACCAGTGGATTGCCTTCTTCTGTGGCAAGAGAAGCAATTAGTACTCCCTAAACCGTGGACCGCTAATATTATAATGAGTCTAGTATTTCAATCCATTATCACCAAACTAATTTTAGAGGTACAAACTAAATCCATGAAAAAGTATCCATTTTCTTCAGTTATCCAAATTTAAAGTGATCCTAAACCCAGAAACTGACCCCCCCTTATCTTTAGACCTGTCCCTGCACCCCCTCTTATCATTTCTAGCCATCCCTTTTGCATAAAAAATCGCTTTTGTAAAGTAAGAGAAAAGTATATAAAAGTTTGACCTGTGTGAGTTCTCCGTTTCTGTTTAAAGCCGCAGATAGGCGTGCCTGTCTGCTGCTGCCTGGTAATTATTCACGCCCTTCTCTGCTTGCTGCCTTTGTGAGTGTGTGGCCGCGTCATGAAAGGGGGCGGGGCTCCGTCATCACGCGATTTAGCCCCGCCCCCTTTCATGACGCGGCCACACACTCACAAAGGCAGCAAGCAGAGAAGGGCGTGAATAATTACCAGGCAGCAGCAGACAGGCACGCCTATCTGCGGCTTTAAACAGAAACAGAGAACTCACACAGGTCAAACTTTTATATACTTTTCTCTTACTTTACAAAAGCGATTTTTTATGCAAAAGGGATGGCTAGAAATGGTAAGAGGGGGTGCAGGGACAGGTCTAAAGATAAGGGGGGGTCAGTTTCTGGGTTTAGGATCGCTTTAAGCACAGTCAACTCAATAATTATTGTGGGGTTTGTTTAGGTTTCGTTTTGTGCCAGATTTGTAAAATCTAAAATTTTTATTCACATCTCCTTTGCTCTGCAGGACCTGCGGTGATGTGTTTCCAGTGACATGTTTCCAGACATGTAATACATGCTGTCAGATGAGCCACATGGACCAGCATCTCTCAGAGTCTCTCAACTTCACCTCTAATGTTTGGGGCTGTGCAGGGGTGCACAACCCTGTTACATGAGTGCGTTATGCACTAATTGTCTAATTGTCCCCACTAGACCACCAGGTTTTCTCCCAGGAGAGCCCTCTGTATATTTTCTATTCTATTGTCAGTGGCAGCTGTGGGCTGCAATTTGCAGCGTGCGGGGAGCAGAACACTTGTGCTTCCCTATGCTGAGCATTCCAGTCTCCAGCTGCCTAGTTGTGCCTGGCTGGCAACCAAAAATACAGCAAATCTCCATGACATTTTTTTCATTATTATTTCAAGTAATAACTAAAAAAGGGCCCCCCTGTATTTTGATTACCAGTCAGGTAAAACTAGGCAGCTGGGGATTGGTGGAAGCCCATACCTGCTTGCTGTACTTGTGCTGGTGACCAAAAATACAGCAGACCCTATCAGTGCAAAGTAATGGACATATGCTATTTTCATCTGAATTGTTAGTAAATAAGTGTAGAAGAGGTGGCCTCGCAAGCTGTTGACACTCTGCAATAATAAAGATTTACTCTTCCCCAAAAAATAATAATAAAAAATATAATAAAATAATAAATAAATATTCAAAAAACAATGTAAAGCTCTCTTAAACAGATATGTAAGGGACATTGTAACAGCTGCTGCCCCATCTGGCACTCTTTCAAAAAACTTCACATCCTTCAGTTGTCAAAACACCTGCAGACTCCAGGAAGATTAAAAAAATATTTTAAAGATGCAAAAAATTCTACAGCTTAACACAAGCCAGTAGACCTGGTGCCTGGGATGACTCCTAACTGTAAGGTTAGGTGTTGTTCCCTGCCAGCGGGTCTTCTGGCGGGCGTTTTGTTCCTAAATATTCAGGGAAAGTTTTAGGGCCATTTTACGTCAAACTTTTTCCCCCAGCATTCACCTTTTTTTTGTAAATTGCTCGGGCTTCTGATTGTAAACCGAAAATATTTGTGTTGAATTTGAAATTGACGAACATGTTCAGGGAACGTTCACTCATCTCTACAGATGTGTTCCCATATGTCTACACAGCAGGGTAGAAACTGCTTGCTTTGGAGTGAACAAAGTGTTGTAGATTAATTGCTCCTTTAAGCAATTAAGGTTCTTTCAAACCTTTGTTTTTAATATACTTGATATACTGAAGCAAATACAGTTATGACAAAAGTTCATATATATTTTGCATAATTTATACACTAAGTGTATGGCGTACCTATAGACTGTGGTATAATGTTTGTGGCTGCACAAAGTCAGTGGAAGCAAAGGGCCTACTAACACCTAGTTCATATGGATGTATTTCCTTAGCTGAAATGCATTGTGGTGCCACTAGCTCCCTGCACCACAACGGTTATTCATACACTGCAATTAGAAAATGGCTTACGGTATGTTGGCTTGCACAATCTGTATTGTGCTATTATTCATGTTGTTACTGTATTTATGCCTTGTATGTGGTATTATTAGCATAGTGGTCTTGGTATAATGCATTTGGTTTAGTAACAGAATGATGGATATACTGTTCTCAGACACTATGTGATGATAATTTATGATCATTGTGTGTCATTATTTCCTTTTTGCGGTTTATTATTGAGATATTAGTTTTAGTATAGCAGACCTGTTCAATAACAACATGTTGATACTTGTTATTTGGTAACCATCTGACTACTACATAAAAGTATTACTTGAAACTGATCTTAATGATGCATTTTCTATTTTATCTGAAGTCTATTTATTTTAAATGGGCGGGCGATGAAGATATATGTCTTTATGGGATCTACAGGGGTCCATACATGCTGGTGAAAGCACAGGTCCAACTTTTTTATTATGGCACATCACACTCTATTAACATCACTGTCTAGACAAAGAGGTAGCTATGGTATCTGATAATTCCAATAGACATAATGCTATGTGTGTACTGTGCGTAGAATAAGATGTTTGTGGAACTCTGGTAATGATTTTGCATTGGGTCAAGTCACTTCTGGTGTACAAAATAAACTGTAAAGGGAACTTATCATGTCCTTTTTTGTCATTAAACCAACCTCAATGTTATGTACATCATGTAGTGTGCATTAATAACCATTTTTTTTTTAAATGAAAAAATAAATACTTGTATTCATCCCACAAAAGCATTTTAACAACTTACATATTTTCATTAGCTAGCTGGGCAACAAGTCAAGCAGTCATCTGGCAGGTTAGTAGTTAACAGTTAAGCCGAATTTCAGAAAATGCTGATAGAGACTGTGTGATGTCATGGCCACTAACTATAATAGGCAGAGCTAAGTCTAGATAGACCTTAATGATTTTGCTTGCTTAGCGCCACCCATTATGGTCACATGTTTGGGAAATCACACAGGTCCTTTATACAGAGACGTTGGCATTGAGTTAAAGGGAATCTGTCAGATCATTTATGCCCACCAAGCAGGCTAGGGTGTGTGCTAAGTTACATAAGAAAATGTAAGTTTATAAATGTTTTTTCAACATTAACATTACTAACATTACACTATTACACTATTAGCTAAGACAGAAGTGCTTCGGATAGGACTATGCAGCTGCAGATACAGATAATGATAGCTTGGGGGGGCGCATAAATGAGCTGACAGGTTCTCTTTAATTATCTATTATTAATTTGACTTAATTTAGAAAGTTGATGCATGTCATTGACCAAACCAACATTATGGAGTGTTTACAATTTAAATGACTTATCTGAATGATAAATATACTTTACTATAGCCATTTTAGGTATTTACACATTAGTCTACTCTTTATACCTGTTATTTTTCCCATTATGTTCCCAAACCCTATTCACGGTGCCAGTTAAAGCAATATGTGATGGGCGCCACCTCTGGCGTCAACTAGTGTTTCTCCTTGTCATCACTGTAGCAGCTTAATGAACTATATCCACATCTAACCAAAATACTGCATATTTTATTAACCTAGAAAACAATTCATAAATTTGTTAGTGTAATTTTGTGCAATTTTTTTAATCATCAGCCAGTGCTTTATTGTGAAGTAATCCTTAATTGATTGACATTTAATCACAGTCTTTGTGTTTTACTGTCCCTTGCCTCATAAGAGGTAATTTTGTCTTTACCGTAGTTTAACAGCTGATGAAAAAGATTTAAGGAAACCTATAAACTTAAGATTGGTTAATAGCCTCTTATAAAAGAATATTATACATCTAGGATCCATTGCACAGATGTGATGCTCAATTGTAGAACTGTGCATGGGGTTTATTAAATTACAGCACAAATCTTCAGTCTCTTGAATTATTGTTCATGTTGGTATTGTTAGGCAAATGGGGAGACGCATTATTGCTTCCAGTTGTTCATATCACTGTGCTCTAATACAGTCGGAGACAGCTGGCACATTGCTTTAGGCAAATGTAGAGCAACAGCAGCTGTGGAGACCTGGACCCCAAGAGAAAGCAAGGCACCGCTGAGTCAGTACTGAGCCGCTCGTGAACTAATGTCCAGAAATTAAAATAAGACCGTTCTGCTGCCAACGCACTGCAGTTTCTACAACTGACTGGTATTAGTAGTTAGCTGGAAACTCTAATACATAATTGCTGATGAGCGGAGTGATGAGTGGATTTCTGTAATGATGACATTTGGTTGATCTGGAAAAAACATTTTGGATTTCAAAACCCAATTTATTTATTTCAATATGCGAGGACACATAAATCTCCCTGTAAAAGTTACCTTATAATGCCTATAATCTGGATAGTGGTAGACACACAAATAGCGAGAGCAGCCAACAATCATTTGTGATTGACTCGTAGTCATACGTTAATCTTGCTCATTAAGCAGTTTACACCATAATTGTCCTGGTATCAGCAATTGAAATGATTTCTGTATTTCAGATAATGGATGCAGGCTTGTTATATGTTGAAAAATATCCATATTATCAAATATTCATACATTTAACTATATATATAACATATATTTATATACATATATATATATATATATATATACACACACACACACACACACAAATGTTTATTAGTAAGCATAAGCATAAGGCTAGGTGTTATTTTGGTGCCCCCTTTAATTAAAGTATATAATGTTCTGTCATAATATGTATATACACAAATGACTAACCGGTAATGCCATTGACTATCTTCTGATAATGGCAAAAGTCAAGGGGTGGACATATTAGGTATCTAGTGAACTGTCAGTTCTTGAAGTTAACAGAGTTGTCAACTTCTTGGACAATCCCTTCTTAATCTGAGTATTCCCCACACTACAATAAAAACAGTTAGTAAATATAATAGAAAACATAGAAGAGGGTTCATGCCCATCGTATATATAGATGAGAAAGAAGAGTCTATACAGTTCCTCTCACAATAAGACATAACCTTTAATGCGTTCGTAATAGAAGTAAAATTTATATAAGAACAGTTTAGGACTCTTTACAAACATCAGAAAATGTTTTTTTTATCAACAATTATTAAAGTCAACAGGATGTGCAAAGATTACAGCAAGACTTTAAAGAACTTCCCTTCATGAGGGATATATATGACCTCCAAACTAAAAAAAATGGGTGGTTTTGGAAAAATGTCCCAATGGGTTCCAGCAGTGTCAGTACTCACCCTCCCAGGGCTCATGTGAGGTTGTTACATCACAAAAGCCCTACACCCAATCACAACCAATTTATCTCTCCCCTCCTTCAGAGCTGCGGTTGGCCACTCAATTCTTTTGGATTACTTATTTGTCTAAAGGTGTGGACAGTGAAGCTTGTACTCATTGGGTGCAGAGCTCCTGTGACATAACAACATTATGTGAGCCCCAGAAGAGTAGGTGCCAACACTGCATGAGCGCAGGAGCGCAGGAGGTGAGTATAAGCTTTTTTATTCTACTGTGGAAAACCCCTTTAATGTATTGAATGCTGAAGAAGGCATAACGATCAAAGCCACTTTGGGAAGGTAAAATTTGTAATGTCTAGACAGTTTATCTGTAAAATGACAGGTCATTGGGGTGTTCTTGATATCTTAAAGTAGGAAGGAAAGTCATTAAACCTGGGACACAGTCATGGATATCCAAAATGTATTGATTTAGGGAGAAGAGACTAGTCCATTTGATTAGAAGCTATAAAAAGAGATATTGTAGCACATATTATTGAAAAATATATGCTGTCAGAACACATAGGGTAAATCAGCATGCCATGTATACATTTGTATTTCAGGTGTTTGCTTGGGGTGTCTATAATGGTCCCTCATCACCACCAATAGCCTCTACATTGGGTATACCAAATCAAAACTGGCCCAAAAAATATCAATAGAAGGTGGCCTAGTCTGATGGGGTATGTTTCCTTTACATCCTAGGGATGGCCAGATGCTTGTGTGATAACTACCTTGAAAAGAGAAGAACTGAACTATTGGAAAAAGGGAAAGCTGTGTAGGTCCTTTGATGCTATGGCAGTGTTCTGTTGGGATGCCTTGCATCCTAACATTTTCCAAAGTTAACAAAATTCACCCCAAACCATTTCCCATGCTGCTGAAGCATCAGAGAGTTTGCTAATATTATTTTACATAGTCAAGCTGGCTTTCCCTTAATGACCTGCAGCTATAACATTTAGCGGATTATCATCAGTGGTGGTCTGTACCTGGGCCATAAGAGATCAGAGGTTCCAACAAAAGCAGACATTTTGTAGCAGTCATCGTCTATCTTTAGACTCACTGAGTAAATCTCTCCTTTAGAGATGTAAGTGCTTATGGCCAATGTGGTCTTCTCTCACTCTCTCTCTGTCTCTCTCCTGTAGAGTGTAAACTCTTATGGTTAAAGGGTTCTCTCTCTCATCTCCTCCATGCGTATTTTCTGAGTAATTACAAGCTTTCCAGTACTAAGATTGGTGCAAATTAATTCAAATAATCTGCCCCTACTGTTGCCTGTTAATGGGCTCACATGCAAGGAATGTTTAGTACTGTTATCAAATGATGGTTTAAAGAGCATTTAATACATTTAGATATATTAAGCATTGTGCCAGATCAAACAGTTAATACGAATGGATTTAAAGGACTGCCTCTTACCTAATGGCATCCATTGCTCTTTTGATTAGCCAGCCTGGTTCTACAACACATGTGCATCACATCAATATAATAAGGTCATGCCAGGCCAGCTAGTCAAAGGAGGAGGCAAGGATGTTGTCAGGCAAACTGCTGTTCTTAGCGCTCCTGTCCAGCACCCATTAACTACCAAAGTGAATGCTGGACCAGGTTCAATTTAAAGTGTAAATATCATTTAATTGAAAAAAAAAAATACTGCACTGGTTGTTAATGATGGGTCACATAGCAGCTAAGATAATGCATTTTTTGTGCTATATGACATATTTTCTCAACTTTTTTGTGTGCTTTTAAAAACTGTATTTTAGGGCTGTAAGAGCATGGACAGCAGCTGATAGGGAGCAGTGCAATGTGTCAGAAGAGAGGGGGTTAACAGAGATCCTGACCAAGCTGTGTGGAACCAGATGACAGATCAGAAGCTTGTGCCAAGGAAAGGGGTGAGGAGTTTACACTGATCTGGACATTCTGACATTGCTTTGCAACTATGCTGTAGCTTGAAGTAATCTGATACATTGTCACATCGTGAGCGGCAGTCAGCAGTGTGAATGTTGTGTAGGCCCCGCCCACTTACCCTTATATGGTTATATGCCCCGTATTCAGGTTGAGGATGGATCTGACTACGAGTGAACATATGTGTACTTCACACATAATCTAGTGGGGACACCTTGTGAAAGGTTTATGAATGGTTTTCCACCATATTTTATTAATAAAGTATATATGAAAGTGTATTAAAATCTCTTGTTCTACATTATTATTAAATACAAATTTAAATGGTGGTAACGCTTTAAATCAACTCTACAAACAACCGCTATGTCTCCCTCACCTATCCTTAGATGTTTATGCTCAATGTGGAGAGGGAGGTACAAGAATTTGAAGCATTGAAATTTACCATGACCAAACCTTCTCTTCTTTTGTTAAGCCCTCGATCTCATTAGCTGGTTAATTTGTTATGTTTAAAGTAGAATGTTCAACCATGGTATTGTTTTTTGTGGTCTTAAAGAGGACCTGTCACCAAACCAAGCATGGTAATCTAATTACAGCACTGGATGCAGCATGTCTGCTGCATCCAGGCAAGGGGTCTCCCAGCACTTGAGCAGCCCTGTACCCCGAGATAATACACTTAGAAAACTTACATGCTGCCGCCATTAAAGAGGTGGTTAGGGGCAGGAGACGAAGGGCAGATTCACACCCCCTGCATGTTTAATCTGCCCACCGCTGCCAATCATTCTCTCCCTCTTCAGCAGCATTAATTTTTTTTTTTTTTTTTTTTTTTCAGAACTTGCCGTTTGGCCCTGCCCCTCAGGGGTCGGGGCCAAATGGCAAGTTCTGGAAAAAAAAACAACAACTCTGTTTAATGCTGCTGAAGAGGGAGAATGATTGGCAGCGGTGGGCAGATTACACATGCAGGGGGTGTGAATCTGCCCTTCGACTCCAGCCTCTGGCCACCTCCTTAGTGGCTGCAGCATGTAAGTTTTCTAAGTGTATTATCTCGGGGTACAGGGCTGCTCAAGTGCTGGGGGACCCCTTGCCTGGATGCTGCAGGCATGCTGCATCCAGTGCTGTAAATAGATCACCATGCCTGGTTTGGTGACTGGTCCTCTTTAAATTACATTGTGCGATGTTACATACTATTTTATCTATTAGCAATTTTTTTTATTGTTTAAGAGGCTATTTATGTCAGAAAATCTCTATCCCCAGGTGGTTTGTTATAAAAACCCCTGCATTTTACTCACCATCTTAAGGTGTATTGTAGTGCATTTAGCTACCACCTTCTCCTTGTTAATATTTGCACCCTGCATCAGTTTTGCTCTTGTTGCACTTTTGATTTTTTTTTTGCAAAAATGTTGAATTGTTTTAGTATATTGCACTTGTATTCTGTGGAGTCACATACACACAGTCAGTGACTTTGCAGTTCAAAAAGTCTTTCTTCTGAATAGCTATTTAATATCTTAACTTGAATAAAGCAGAGACATTGTTTTTTGATCTGGTAAAAATGATACATGCCAATAAAGCCTGGAAAATATGCTAAGTAGTATTTAAAAACTTTGTCAGTGTTGCCAAATTCATTGTTAAACAGGACTTTTATCTCGTTTAACATGTTAAACTTGTCACATCATGTAAAAGTAGCTGCAGAGCTGAACAAAGCTTTTTAATTTTTATTTTTCATCTCTGTTTGGAGATATTATTAGTTTGCAGACCTAATATTCTTATTTTCACTAAGATTAAGTTGGCATTAGCAGAGATTCATCTCTTGGTCTCTTGTTTCTGTTGTTTTTCCCCTGCATGAAGTTGACCAATAAAAAGCAGGGGGTATCATGAATTGGGAACAAAGAACACACCCCAAAAAGCTTAGAACATGCTTTCTCATGAGAGACAAGCAATGATAGAAAGCCCTGCTCTCCTTCAGGATAAAATATGCTTTATAGAGCTCTGCAGTCACAATTCCATGATGTGGCCACTTTAACATGCTCAAACTAGTGAAAGGTCCTCTTAATGGGAACCTGCCAGGTTCCCTGTGAACCCAAAACGACTAGCCGTTCTGGGCGCATATCTCAAAACCCTGCCTGATAGTCCCAGCAAATACTAGCAATACATAAACCGATCTTTAAAACAAGTATTTCTAAAGATCCTTTATGATATGCTAATTAGGACTTTGACTAGTCAAGAGGGTGTTAATTCTCTGTGTGCATGTGGCTGTGTATCCTTCACCATTGAGTGTCGCTGTTGCTGGGTGTATGCACCCTGGCTTCAGAGAAACTGACCGCGCATGATCGGAAGTAGCCACATATTCAGTCATGCACACTATGCCTCTCTGAAGCCAGGGTACATATACCTGGCTTTAGTGTAGTGGGCATGACTGAAAGAATGGATGACTTTCCATCATGTGCTTGAGCCTCTCTGAAGCCGGGGGTGCATTCAGCTGGTGACAGACACTCTCAACAGTGAGGGACACACAGTCACGTGCATGCACAGCATAACATAGTGATAGAGATGCCGGTGATATTCAAGGCATGTTATGAAGCCTACACAGGCATGATAACATGCTAAGTGGGTTGACTAGTTGGGGAACTAATGCCCCTTCTACTAGTCAAAGCCCTAATTAGCATATCATAAACAATATTTAGAAATACTTATTCTAAAGATCGGTTTATCTATGCCAGTACATGCTGGGAAAATCAGGCAGGGATTTGAGATATGCATCCAGAACTGCTTGTGGTTTTGGGTGCACAGGGAACAGTAAAGAATCAGTGGCTCAGATTTCAGCTATCAAAGCATTATTACAATTTCAAATATAAGTATTTTTGAATTCAGGAGATATGTGGACCATGTTAAAATCTGCTCTAATATTTTATGGGATGTTCTGGTTAGTAAAAAGAAAGTTCATTTTTCAAATTGAGAGATCTCTAAAGATATACACATTTAAAGGTCCTAAAAAAGATTGCAATGTCCTAATATTTTGTACACGGTTTATGCTTTTCAAATGTTTTCTGGGGGTTATACAAAATTGACTCTAATGTTATAAAATAAAGAAATAACAAATACCTCTTGAAACCTCCTGCTACTTCATATCCACTTTTAAGGTGGCCCCTACCAGTATGCATGTATTCACTGAGGACAATGATTTCCTTCATTAGATATTATCTCTTCCTGGACTAGAAGGGCCCACTGTAGTCACTTTGCTGGAGAACTTGGCAATTCGAAGGAAAAGCAATATATTATTTTTTACTTTATAATATTCCCTACATTATGGACAATTTTGTACAATTTTGGAGGAAAAAATGAGAAAAGAATGTAGCATTATGTCAATGTGATTAAACTATATATAACACATTTTATTTATGAATGTAATAATAAGTAAAACAGTATAAGTCATCACATAAACCCTTATGGGAATAACCTCCAAAGAGTCCAATAAGCTTCTAGCAAAACTATACGGGCACACATGTGACCTTCTACATTTCCCAGTGACCAAGAGTATGACAAACCCATTTACTTCACAGCTAGAGAACACTACTTCCTAACTCTGCATTTAGATTTTCTCTATCACAAGTGACTTCAACACTCTACGTATTTCAGTCCTACACTTTCCAACACGTATTTTCCCTTACATAGAAGTCCATTAGCATGTTGCAATATTCATGTTCTTAAAAAAAAAACATATTTCAGTGTTGTATGGAAAGCATTTTTTCTCACATTATCCTCGTAAAGTAGATCTTGCTACATTGAATGCAAAAAAAAATATGTACTTGTAAATGCAATGTCCCTAGTTGTACAGATAAACACATTGTGGAGAACTAGTGCCTCAATTGACCAATATGCAATTTCCATTTGCAAGTTTTTCCATATTACTATCTACTTATCTGTCTAAAAATATGTTAACATAGCGGAATATACGAGGAAAATTTCCTTAACAATCCAACAAAGTTCATCATGGGGCATCTGCAGAGGCAAATACACCTCTAGCAACATAAAAAATAAATAAAAAAACACACTGTACGTAGTATAAAATGTGCCATTGTACTATGCAACCCACCATACTGTTGCTGTATTTTGCTGCAGCCAATTCAGTCAGTCATTGAGAGCGAAACATCATCAAAGCAGGTCGGAATGTAAAGAGACTAATGTTGGACCCGGTATTGGAGCCACCAAAGCTCTACATGAGATGTGTACAGAGTTCGGGTCTTGCCTCAAAATTCTCGAGGACTAGTCCACATCAGTATAGCCCCTTTCAGACTGGTGTTTTTGTCCGGATCCGGACAAAAATGCATCTGCCAAGGGTCTCACCTAACGGCCGCACTTGCGGCACACTTGCTAGATTATGGTTCAACTATGAATGAAAACAGACCATTCCACCAGATATTTGCTTTAATTGTCCTCTGGGCAGAAAATAATGTATTGCAATCAATCTGTTGTTTTACTCTAATGTGTGAAAAATGCAAAACAAATTACAAGTTTGCAAAAAGTATTTCTGCAGACTTAAATTTTTTCATAGTAGCAGACTACAAACAAACATTATGTTTGATGGTTTAGAATTGATATCTTTCCCCTAATTCTTGTTGGCGCACATTCAGTAGGCTATCAAGAAATAAGGGACATTATCACTGTATAATCAGACTATGGTGCTTGTAGTCAGTCACCAGAAACATAGGTCTGTGTAGGACACAAAATAGTAGACTATACAGAAAGTTACATTATTATGTTATTTGTGATACATTGAGTAACAGAAATTGAATAGAAAGGTGTACACAGTCTTGGAATAGTTTAAATAATAATTTTGTCCTTGAATCATAAAAGCTTTTACGCCAGAATGTGAAAAGCTTTGAAAAGATGCACATTTCTGGCTCTGTACAAGGCTGTGCTAAAATAATACAACCTTTTTTTTACCAAGCTCCAACAAAGTGGGTGGAGATGAGGTGGGACAGATTCATATCAACCTCTGCTTATCAAAATCATGGCAAGCAGCGCTATTCCTTATGCCACAAATGTAAGGTTTGTATCGATGTGCACATAAAGATGCATGCCATTTTGCAGAAACTTCGAATTTATTAAGAGGTGGGTGATTGCAAATGAATCAGGAGTGTCTTGATCTAGAACATCCCCTCATGAAGATCGGTGTGAAAAGTGCTGGTATTTTTGAATTGGGGCTATAGTCTTTTGAAATTCTGCATCAGGCAGATCCACTATCAATCTACTTGATTCTTGGGTTTATCATCTCTTTGAAATAGTTTAGCAACACATTTTGGTGGGAAAATGAACATGGACACTGACATTTCATGGCTTTTATACTAGTCTTGATTTAAAGTTCTCTGGAGTAGCAGCATTTAAAAGGGTATGTCAAGATTGTCCCATTCTTAGGCTGTCCATGCACCAGAATAGGACATTTACTAAACTTATGAGCTGGAATTGATTTCTACTATAAATTTTCCCCACTTTCTATGGTATCTTATAGTTAATTTGGCAAGTAGCAGTTGGCCACATTTGCCCACTTAGTCCTACCCACTTTGAACCAGGGTATGTTGGGTTGTCTCATTTGTTAGTGACAGCTCAGTCACCCAATCAGTAGCAGGGACATGTTGGACTGCCAGTACTGTGATTGACAGCCTAGCAGTTTAATCTGGCTAGTTAGGCTGGATTTCCTCTGGGTGTCACCTGTTTAGGATAATTATCCGGCTATTTTGCAGGCTGAAAATGGTCAGACCTCTGTCAGTCAGCTGTGTGTAAAGTGTAAAGCTCTGTGAAATGTGTAACTCATGTCTGCTCTTCTGATCCTTTGTGACCTGATCTAGGAATAGCATTTTGACTACTCTCTTGCATTGCCCCTTTTGCCTTTGATGCACTCTGACCCACTATCTGTGGACTTGGCCTCTAACTATCCATTTTGTGTTATCACTCAGTCCTTTAAGTACTCTTCTGGCTTGACTTTCTTCTCCTTACTGCTTGTCAGTCGGATGTAACTCAGCATCACATTTCTCTGCTCACACGGGCTATGTAAGCAAGAAATGCAAAGGAGGCTACTGGTTTTAACAAATTATTATTAGCAATTTTTATATAAAACAAAAGTAACCAAATTTTTGAATATACTTTTTTCAGATTATAAAATTTAAAATAAACTTTCCTACTTGGAAATACTGTATAAGTCTACAATGATACAATGTTAGAAATGATTTGCAAATTATTCTCCAATATCATTTCTAAAGTAGATAAAAACGACAAATTGTCGATAACCATCCTTTGAGTAGTTATGAATATTAATCTACAACAATTAAAATGTACAATGCATCATTTAACTTTTAACACCTTAGCTGTGAGTCCTTACAAGAAAAATATGTTTTTCAATTGGAAGAGGCGGATGGAAAAATCTGGTTACATGATCCTCTTTGAGTGACCAGTTTAAGAACATGAGCGCTGTGCTGTCTGTGAGGAAAGTTTTACTATCATATGTATGCACAAGGAGAACATGTCATACTTATATATTAGTAAGTGCCACACAATCATGCCCCCAATGCATTTAGTTAATATAAAAATAAAATGGTCACCTTCTTTATGGTATTTATTAGTAGATATATTGAACTCTAATTTGATATTAGTAGACTGTGAGCCCTCACGGACAGGATCCTCCGCCCTAATGTACCCGTATGACTGATTTGTCGATTTGTCGTCGTTTTTACCACTTGTCGTTGTCTACCCTATCACTTGTAAAGCGCCATGTAACCTAATGGCGCTATATAAATAGTTAATAAGAATAATAGTAAAACACCGTCAGGTAGGTGCATATGGTAAATTTATTTACATGGATGTACATACAGCTACAACAATTCCTAATGACCCAAGAGACGTCATATACAGAATCAGTGAAACATATGAAATTCTCCATACCTGCTTGCCCGAGAACTACCTGCTAATTTAAAGTTCTTTAAATGTCCCCTCCTTACCCAATGTTTGTTAGTTGGTGGATTTTATTCTGCATTATAATAATATTTATTCACCTCTGTAGCACTATTGTAGCTTGTACGGAGACACAAACCTTCCCTCTGTGGCCCATGAGCAGTCTTAGTAGCAGTATGATAGCCTGTACATAACCGTATTACAAGATGGAGATGTTCTTACTAGTTTGATCGGGCAAAGACAATTTCTAACTGTTTAAAGTTCTATGGAGCCGTATTTTGAAATGCACTAATGATAAAGATGTAGTAATGTGTAGGAAGAGACCCAACAATGTACGTGCAAAATATAAGTGGGACATCAAGAAGAAATATTCAAAATCACATAGTATTTCTGTTGTTTATTTATCCAATTACATCACTACAGATAATGTTTTATGCTAAAATTAGGAATGACCTAAGTGCAATATCAGTTTTGTCACCTGTTGAAGCCTTAATAATTACGCATAGATTTAGCTCCTTATTATTTCACACCTCATTGTGCTGGTATTTGATAATTATAATCAGCTATAATCTGCTATTATATTTTACTTTTATCATTTTTTGTAATATGTAAATTCAGATAATTTAACAACTGTATGAACCAGCTTCCCGAAATAGGAAATCATTTACAGTCTTTTCTTGGTATTTTCAGCGATGACATTTTGAGAGCGGTTTTGGCATTTAGATAACAGACTACCATACAGTGCATTCCATGAAGATGTATACGACCTGGTACTTAATTCAAGCCTCTTTTTAAGACTTTGAAGTTTACCCTTTGTATCACTGCTTTAACCTTAGCGTGCAGAACACATAACAATAAGGACTCTGAAGTCATTGTCTTATTGATTTGTGCTACAGTAAATATAAAGACATTTTCATATTTTACTGTGGATAGGTAGAGGTTAATACTGTACATATTTTCTGCTTTTTATATTATTATGTTATATGTATTATATATACATAGAGTCATGGACGAAAGTGTTGGCACCCTTGAAATTGTTCCTGAAAATGAAGTATTTCTCCCAGAAAATTGGTGCGATTACATATGTTTATTTACTTTGTGTGTATTGAAACAACACAAAAAACTGAAGGGGAAAAAAGGTAAATTGGACATAATTTCACACAAAACCACAAAAATGGGCCTGACAAAATTGTTGGTACCCTCCAGTTAACATTTGGTTGCACACACTTTGGAGTCAACAACTGAAATCAATCACTTCCTATAACTATCCACAAGCTTCTTACACCTCTCAACTGGAATTTTAAGCAATTTTAAGATCTCGCCACTTATGTTCAATGGGATTTAGAACCGGACTGATCGCTGGTCACTTAAGAACTCTCCAGCACTTTGTTTCCATCCATTTCTGGCTACTTCTTAAAGTATGTATGGGGTCATTGTCCTGCTGGAAGACCCATGACCTTGGATACAAACCCAGCTTTCTGACACTGGACACTACATTGTGACCTAAAATTCTTTGTAATCTTCAGATTTCGTCATGCCTTGAACACAGTGGAGGCACCCAGTGCCAGAGGCAGCAAAACAACACCAAAATATCTTCAAACCTCCAACATATTTGACTGTATGTCCTGTGTTCTTTGCTTTGTAGGCCTCATTCTGTTTTCTTTAAACAGTAAGAATGATGTGCTTTACCAAAAGCTCTTGTCTCATCGGCTGACAAGATGTTTTCCCAGGATTTTGTCTTACTCACGTACATATTATTAAACTAAAGTCTAGCTTTTTTATATTTTTGTGTCAGCAGTGGGGTTCTCCAGATCTTCTGCTATAGCATTTCATTTAATTCAAATGTTGATGGATAATTCACACTGACACTGATGCACCCTAAGCATGAATAACATCTCAAATTTTTTTGGAACTTGATTGGGCTGCTATCCACTATTCAGACTATGCTGCATTGAAAACATTCATAAATTTTTCTCTGACATCCAGTCCAGTAAGATTAGCTACAGTGCCATGGGTTGTGAACCTATTGATTATGTTGCACAACGTGGACAAGTAACATCAAGATATCTGGAGATTAAACTGTAATCTTAAGATTGTTGATATTTTCAACAATTTTGGTTCTTAAGTCGTCAAACAGTCCTCTTCTCCTTTTTCTGTTCTCTTTGTTTAGTGTAGCAATCACAGAAACACAATGCAAAGATTGACTCAACTTCTCACCTTTTTATCTGGTTGAAGGTGTGATTTTTATATTGCCCACTCCTATTACTTGCTACAGGAGAGTTTGAACGAGCATCACATGTTTGAAACAAAGTTGCATACTCACAATTATAGTAAGGTGCCAACAATTTTGTCCGACCATATATATATATATATATATATATATATATATATATATTATATATACACTACCGTGCAAAAGTTTGGGTCACCCAGACAATTTTGTGATTTCTGTGAAAACTCATATTTTTATTTATCAAATGAGTTGCAAAATGAATAGAAAATACAGATATTGACAAGGTTAGAAATAACGATTTTTATTTGAAATAATAATTTTCTCCTTCAAACTTTGCTTTCGTTAAAGAATGCTCCCTTTGCAGCAATTACACATTGCAGACCTTTGACATTCTAGCTGTTAATTTGCTGAGGTAATCTTGAGAAAATTTCCCCCATGCTTCCTGAACGCTTCCCACAAGATGGATTGCTTGATGGGCATTTTTGCTTACCATACGGTCAAGCTGGTCGCACAACAGCTCAATGGATTTGAGATCTGGTGACTGTGCTGGCCACTCCATTACTGATAGAATACCAGCTGCCTGCTTCTTCCCTAAATAGTTCATGCAAAATTTGGAGGTGTGCTTTGGGTCATTGTCCTGTTGTAGGATGAAATTGGCTCCAATCAAGCGCTATCCACATGGTATAGCATAGTGTTGCAAAATGGAGTGATAGTCTTCCTTATTCAAAATTCCTTTTACCTTGTACAAATCTCCCACTTTACCAGCACCAAAGCAACCCCAGACCATCACATTACCGCCACCATGCTTGACAGATGGCATTAGGCACTATTTCAGCATCTTTTCAGTTGGTCTGTGTCTCACAAATGTTTTTCTGTGTGATCCAAACACCTCAAACTTTGATTTGTCTGTCCATAAAACTTTTTTCCAATCTTCCTCTGATCAATGTCTGTGTTCTTTTGCCCATGTTAATCTATTCCTTTTATTAGCCAGTCTCAGATATGGCTTTTTCTTTGCCACTCTGTCCTGAATGCCAGCATCCTGGAGTCATCTCTTCACTATAGACATTGACACTGGCGTTTTGCGGGTACTATTTAATGAAGCTGCCAGTTGAGGAGCTGTGAGGCGTCGATTTCTAAAACTAAAGACTCTAATGTACTCGTCTTGTTGCTCAGTTGTGCAGCGGGGCCTCCCACTTCTCTATCTACGCTGGTTAGAGCATGTTTTTACTCTCCTCTGAAGGGAAATCCTAAGTTTCTTGGCAACTTCTCACATGGAATAGCCTTCATTTCTAAGAACAAGAATAGACTGTCGAGTTTCACATGAATGTTCTCTTTTTCTGGTCATTTTGAGAGTTTCATAGAACAAACAAATGTAATGCTCCAGATTGTCAACTAGCTTAAAGAAAGGTAAATGTTATAGTTTCTCTAATCAGCCAAACTGTTTTCAGCTGTGCTAACATACTTGTGCAAGGGGTTTGTAGGGTTTTCTAAACATCCATTAGCCTTCTTGCACAGTTAGCAAACACATTGCACCATTAAAACACTGGAGTGGTGGTTGTTGGAAATGGGCCTCTGTACACCTAAGTAGATATTCAATTAAAAACCATACGTTTGCAGCTACAATAGTCAGTTACCACATTAACAATGTATAGAGTGTATTTCTGATTCATTTAATTTTAGCTTCATTGAAAAAAAAATGTGCTTTCCTTTCAAAAATAAGAACATTTCTAAATGACCCCAAACTTTTGAACAGTAGTGTATATATATATTATATATATATATATATATATATATATGTATATATATGTATATTTATATAAAGTAGATGCTTGAGAAAGGAGTCATTTGCTCCGAAACGTCGCATCACATGGGGTGGTGAATTGAAAACGTCCACTTCCCTAAATGAAGGAGTGCTGCCTGTTTTTTTGGATCTTATGTATATATATATATATATATATTATATAAAGCTGAGTGTATGTATGTGTGCATGTATGTATGTATCATAGCTCATCCCGCTCCATATATCCCAGCACATTTAATAGTGTTGCGCACTTCATAGCTCTACCCCTCCAGATAGTCATGCTCCATTAAGATAGCCCTGTCTCTTTGTTAGTCCCACCCACTTCATAGCTCCACCCTTCCAATATAGTCCCACCCCTATGGTTTGCCCAGCTCAATCATTGCCCCAACCCTGTTAGCCCCACCCACTTCATAGGCTCACAGAATGTTACAATGGTCAGGCAATGCCGGGTCTACAGCTCTACAGCTAGTATATATTTATATATATACTGCTTGTACTATTTTTTCTTTTGCAGAAGTTTAGTGAGGGCTTGCTTCTTTTGGGTCTTTGTTTTTTTTACCAGTGCTTACATTTTCATTGATATTATTTTAGCGTACACATGACCATCTGATCGTTTTTATTTTCCTTTTTGTGAAGTGTGCAGCAAATGAAAAAAATGCTATTCTTGTGCTTTGACTATTTTTTATTTTTACCGTTTAACATATTTAGAATAATTTTATATCTTCATAGATCAGACTTTTACAACTACAGAAATACTAAATGTGTCCATCTTTAATTCTTTATTTTGTGAATGTGAAAAGTGGCGTGATTTAAACTTACATTTTTTAAAAACATTTTTAAATTTAACTTTTTTTTCATTCTTACTTTATTTTTTTATTTTGCAATGACAGTACTGTGGTTATCCTATGAAGCCTAGTCAATGTCTTCAAACAATAGCCAACGTCCTGACCATGTTGATACATTGACAAAATTGCATTGCAGGTGAACGTTGATGGTGGGTTTACACGCCGCGATATCGGCGTCCAACTCCGACCCAGCTCCGACAAAAAGTCACGTGGGTCGCGAGTTGGACCCGATATCGTGTGCGCGTAGTACTGTTTGAGCGTACAACGCGATGCTGGAACGATGCCAAAACGATATCGGAGTTGAATAGCAGAACTATTCAACTCCCCGATATCGCATGGCCGTTGTAGCAGCATCGCAGCGTGTGACAGCCCAACTCCGATGTGTACTCGCAACTCACCCATTAACTCCCATGTTAAATGGTCGTTTCTGGGTTGGTGGGCGGACACATCGGAGGGACGTTGTTTCCCGATATCGCAGCGTGTAAACCGCCGATGCGATATCGGGAACAGGGCTGAAAAAATGCGCGCTCCCGCGCAGTTGCCTCCGATATCGCCGCGATATCGGGACGTGTAAACCCACCATGATGGATAGTGCACATATGCACCAGTAATTTAGCCAATTAAATGCTGCTGTGAGTAATTGACAGCAGCATTTAAATGGATAAACAGCAGCAACCACAGGCAGATGTAGACTGTGTAACACACTAAGCATCTGCCAGGTATGGTGAGGGCTCAGTTCTAAAGCCTGCTCCATATGCCAGTGTATAACTATATTATGTAAATTTATGTAATGCAGTTGCAAAAGGATTAAGGTAAAGCAGCAGATTAATTTGAAGATCTGTGTATAACCACAGACAGTACTATTATATAACAAATTGCAAACTCACCTATCACTTAGCTTAAAAATTTGGCCAAGATTCACAACATCATTAATTAAAGGGTCTAAAACTAAAGAGCTAAAGATGATTACATATTTGAGCTTCAAAATTATTAGTCACTTGCAAAAAAAAAGAATTCCCGGGGACACCTTATTCTGCTGATCTTTTCCATTTAGTGCTGTATCAATGTATTGCAAGAATTTGTACATTTGTTTCTTGTTGTAAGACGGTATGTGCAATTTTCCAATTGTAAGTTTCTTCATGTTTCTCTGGGGGAGTGTACTTTCACCCCCAGCAACACAGATTCTGCCAATCACAGCTCGGCATCTGATAGCGGTCTATCATTCTCAGACGCTGCTGAGTGGTGATGAACAGGGGGATGAAGGCGCATTCCCTCAGAGAGGACTGTGAGGACATTGGATGGCAAAGAGATTTCACATACTACACTCCCGAGAAAACAAATATAAATATCTCTAAAATGAAGAAACACAGCAAAGAACAAAACAGAGAGGCAGAATCATAGGGAGCCCAGGGATTTTTAAAAGGTATGTCACTTAATAACTTTTTTGAGCAAGTGACACATCCTCTTTAACCCCTCAAGGACCAGGCCTTATTTTGCACTTCTGACCAGTGTCACTTTATGAGATAATAACTCTGGAACACTTCAACATATCCCAATAATTCAAAGACTGTTTTTTCATGACATTTTGGACTTCATTATAGTAGTAAATTTAGGATGATATTTTCTGCATTTCTTTGACCAAAGAGAGTGTTTACATGCAGTAACAGTTGAAAGACATCTCGGTTATAACTATAATTAGCCATTAAGGGGTTAAAATTTGGCACTGTACTGCTTTTTTAATAGTGTGAGGTAGCGACTTTGAACAGTCAAGATGGGAGGCAGTAACCCAGGTTCTTTTACACAGCAAACTTTGGCCTTGTTCACACACATGAGCTTTTTTGACCATCTCTGCGTTTTTTGGGCTGTTAAAAAACGCAGGTGCGTTAACGCAGGGTACATTTGAGTGTGTTTTTCACCTCCACTTGCATTTTTTTCCCCCAGTCCAAAAAACGCTGCATGCCGCGTTTTTGGGTGCTGGAAAAAAACGCAGGGGTTGTTTCCAAAAACGCATGCGTTTTTTTAACATGGGGCCCTATGGGAAACGCATGCGTTAACGCAGGGCACATATAGGCACCTGCGTTAATGCATGCGTTTCCTATAGGGCCCCATGTAAAAAAAACGCATGCGTTTCTATAACATGGGGCCATATGGGAAACGCATGCGTTTTTTAATGGCACATTTATGTACCCTGCGTTAACGCTAGTGTTTTTGCCTGCGTTTTTGAAGAAAAAATGCCAAAGTCCAAAAAGGATTCTAATCCTTTCAGACACAAAAGGGACATTTTTTGGCACTCTTAAAAAAACGCATGTGGTTTTAGGAGTGCTAAAAAAATGCAAATTGTGTGTGAACAAGGCCTATATTTGCAAAGTCCACAGCAGTTACAGACCTTTAAGATCTTAGACGCAGCCAGTACACTTCACTATGCACAATGACACAGTCCACATGGTATTGCTTTTGCTTTCCTTAGGGGTTGGGTCCACTTGGCTAGGACCAAATCCACACATAGCTCGCTGCTGTGTTCAGCTTCACACAGCCTGCACACATAAGCCATGCTTCTGCAGCACTGCTTGCCTCTGACTGAGATACACCCTGTCCTGCTCTGCAGGAGTAAATGCACTTTTGTGGACATGGGTTTGTTAGAAGACCTGGAGTGGAGGAAGAATCCCACTTCCTTTCCTACAGATTCTTCAAAATAAAGGCTCCTATCTGTTTTTCCTCAACCTAAGTCACATAACATGACACAATTCACATTCCTTTATCTTTATGTTGTACTCACAGCACCCACAGTGAGTACAACACACTCCATCAGGCCTTAGAGGGTTTCAGAAAACATTCTGGGAGACACATAGCGACCTTCAAATATAATACAGCCTCACAATAGCTATATATATCGTCATGGCCAAAAGTGATGGCACATTTGAAATTTTTCAGAAAATGAATGATTTCTCCCAGAAAATTTTTGCAATTACATATGTTTTGTTATACACATATTTATTTCCTTTGTGTTAATTGTAACAGCACAAAAAAACAGAGGGGTAAAAAAGGCAAATTGTACATGATTTCACATTAAAACTCCAAGGTGGGCTGGGAAAAGTTGTTAGCACTTTTCCAAAATTGTGGGTAAACAATTTTGCTTCAAGTATGTGATGGTCATTCAAACTCGTCTGTGGCAAGTAACAGTGGTGAGCAATATAAAAATCACACTGAAACCAGATAAAAATGAGTGAAGCTAGCTCAATCTGTGCATTGTGTGTCTGTGTGCCACACTAAGTATGGAAAATAGAAAGAGGAGAAGAGAACTGTCCAAGGCCTTGAGAGCCAAAAGTGCTGAAAAATATCAACAATCACATGGTGACAACTTCATTTCCAGAGATATTGATGTTATTTTTGACTATGGTGCACTAGACTGCAGTTTACTAATATGTATGTGTGTAAGCCAAAATTGTTCTGGAAAAGGATCTTTCTGTCAACAGATGAGGCCAAGGTAGAGTGTTTTTGGTAAAATACATCATTTTTACAGTTTACAGAAGACAGAATGAGGCATACAATGGTGGATAATATGTTGGAGGTTCGAAGAGGTTTTGGGATTGTTTTACTGCCTTGACTGTGTTGAATTCATCATGAAATCTGAAGATTACCATATTGGGTCATAATGTAGTACTCAGTGTCATAAAGCTGGGATTGTGTCCTAGGTCATGGGTCTTCCAGCAGGACAATGACCCCAAACATACTATTAGAAGCACCCAGAAATGGATGGAAACAAAGCACTGGAGAGTTCTAAAGTGTAAAGCAATCAGTCCAGATGTAAATCCCATTGAACACCTATGGAAAGATCATAAAATTGTTGTTGGGAGAAGGCAGCTATCAAATATGAGAGACCTGGAGCAGTTTGCAAAAAGAAGAATGGTCTAAAATTACATTTAAAAGATGTAAGAAGCTTGTTGATCGTTATACGAAGTGATTGATTGCAGTTATTTATTTAAAAGGATTTGCAACCAAATATTAAGTTGAGGGTTCTATCAATTTTGCACATTTGTCCATTTTTAGAGTTTTGTGTAAAATTGTGTCCAATGTGGCAGTTTTTGCTGTTTCTTTAACACATACAAATAAATAAGCATGTGTATCACAAAATATGTAATTGCAATACTTTTTGAGGAAAAATACTTCAATTTCTGGAATAACTTCAGAGGTGCCAACACTTTCGGCCATGACTGTATGACTGTATGTGTGTATATACAAGTGCATCACAATAAATTAGAATATCATCAAAAAGTACATTTATTTCAGTAATTTAATACATGAAAGGAAATGCATATATTATATAGTCATTACAGTGATCTATTTCGAGTGTTTATTTCTGTTAATATTGATGATCATGGCTTACAGCCAATGAAAGCCCAAAATTCATTATCTCAGAAATTTACAAATATTATATAAGACCAACTGAAATAAGGATTTTTAAATAATAAATGTTGGCCTACTGAAAAGTATGTACAGTAAATGCACTCAATACTTGGTCGGGGCTCCTTTTGTATAAATTACTGCAATGATGCGGTGTGGCATGGAGGTGATCAGCCTGTGGCACTGCTTAGGTGTTATGGAAGCCCACTTTGCTTTGATAGCAGCCGTCAGCTCGTCTACATTGTTGGGTCTAGTGTATATCATCTTCCTCTTTGCAATACCTCACAGATTCTCTTTGGGGTTTAGGTCAGGTGAGTTTGCTGGCCAACCAAGAATAGTGATACTGTGGTTATTAAACCAGGTATTGGTACTTTTGGCAGTGTGGACAGGTGCCGAGTCCTGCTGGAAAATGAAATCTCCATCTCTAAAAAGCTTGTTAACAGAGGGAAGCATGAAGTGCTCTAAAATGTCCTGGGAGACGGCAGCGCTTGACCTTGATTTCCAATGAAATGCAAAATTTACTTTCATCTGAAAACAACACCTTGGACCATTGAGCAACAGTCCAGTTCTTTTTCTCCTTGGCCCAGGTAAGACGCCTCTTGCGTTGTCTATTGGTCATGAGTGGCTTGACACAAGGAATGCGACAGTTGTAGCCCATGTCCTGGATACGTCTGTGTGTGGTAGCTCTTGAGGCACTGACTCCAGCAGCAGTCCACTCCTTGTGAATCTCCCCCAAGTCTTTGAATGGCCTTTTCCCGGGTGCTAGTGCACCATTTTCTACCACACATTTTCCTTTTGCTTAACTTTCCATTAAAATGCTTGGGTACAGCACTCTGTGAACAGCCTAAGACCATGCTGGTCCATGTTTTAGGATGAAATTTGGTGGAAACCTATTTTCCCAATGACATGTTATGAGCATGTCTTTCAATTCCTCAATGGAAAATTGTGTCTCTAACTGCACCAACACATATTAATAATTAGATACACGTCGTCACCGCCTAAGGCTGGGGTCACACTTGCGTTTTTTCCATGAGTTTTTGGAGACCTGGATTTTGTAAAAAACATTTAAAAACGCACCCATAAGCCCCCATGTTAAAAAACGCATGCCCTAATAGCAAAAACTCATGTCTAAATAGCAAAAACGCATATGTGACTGTACCATGCGTTTTTGTGTGCGTTTTTGCTATTACGTGATTAGCTGACATCAAAAACGCATGCAAAAACGCATGGTACATTAGTACCATTTAGTACCATCCAAAAACGCATGCGTTTTCCATAGGAGCCCATGTTAAAAAAAAACGCATGCACTATTTTTTGGTGCGGATTTAAAAACACATGCAAAAATACAGGGTGCCATCACACACCTTAAAAAAACGCATGCTGACATGTAAAAACGCATGCAAAAACGCATGAGTTTTTTTAAGTCACTAAAAAAAACCATGCCAAGTGTGACCCTACCCTAAGCTACATTATGGGTTTTCTTTTTGAAATCATGACATCATCTATCAATATGTAATTGTTCTGTTGTAATGTGAGGGTATCATTGTATAATTCACAACATTCATAATATAGCATAACCAAGCAAATAATACAACCAGAGGAACTTATGAGGTTTTATTTTTTTTTTCTTAAACTTTCTGTATTTGTTCATTTGAAGCTTAAAACTGACTTTATAAATGTCCTGACACAACTCAATCAATGTAGAGAGCATGCCATCTTCTGGCTGTTCTGTAAAAAGCAGGGCATCCGCAATCTATGGAATACCTGAGCGGCTCCTAGACGGCACACATCACATTCTCCTGTATAAACTGTTTGGAAAGGAAATAACAGACTTGTTACTTGTGCCATGCATTGTTTCCTGGGGGATTGAGGGGAGATAAGAATTCATTTCTCCATTGTGCCTTAACCACTAAAAATTTCCAGCTTGACATTGAAGCGTCTGATCACGGCTAATAGTATATTATGTGAAGAGGTCTGGACTGGAAATGCTGAAGGGTTTCATCTGAAATAATGTGTTTTTATTTCTACTGTGTCCAGTGCATGAGTGCAGGTAAAATATCTTACGGCCTCGGTCCCAATCATAAATATTAATATATTCACAGCTCTTGTGTGTTTTATTTCTATTGTGAATTTACTGGAATTTCGGATAGTTAATAATATTAAGCTGCCTATTATACAGTGCTAGGATGTTCACTCTATTGCTATAGGATTAAACATTTTACATTATTTCATTATTTCTCAAAATAAAATTATGTTTGCCAGACTGTAATAATGTAATTATGTAGCATGCATATTTCTAAAACAATGATGATATATTATATATTATAAGACCTAGATATTACAGTGCCATTAAATGCTATTGGTTTTATTAAATGTTTCATGTTTAGTTGGAAAGGAACCAAATGTGAATGTCCATTTCATGGCTGAAAGGTTTATTCACATAAGCACATTAGGATAATTAATTATTAATGGTTGCTCATTTTACTGAGTAGACCCGAGCACACATTCTGAATTTCACACATTGAAGTAACCTTTCAGAAAAGTAAGGAACAATAATGATTGCAAATAATTTCAAATATTCGCCCAATGATTATTTTTTAGTTCTTTTTTATTTTAAGTCTATCTATCTATCTATCTATCTATCTATCTATCTATCTATCTATCTATCTATCTAGTGTCTATCCGCCTTACAAATCTGATATATTTTTCTCCTGTATACTAATAACTGTAATAATAATGTTTCTACTCTGGTTTACATAAAAGGAAACACAAGTCTTGTCACATATTAATTTAATACCATTTCACTTTATTCAGAGGACATTTTGCCATTTAAACCTGGATTTTAGAATATGTCTTCAAATATTGCCAAACTATGAATAAATAAATATTAGAATTTAATTTTTTTGATAGTAAGCTCTTTTCTAGACAGTCTCCATCATGTTGCTTTTATGTTTGCTGCTGCTATTAGTATATTGATTAATGTTCTCCATTGTATATATATTTTTTATTCAGTTCTTTTACTTTGTCGTCTTTAATGCACAGTGCCAGAGATGTGATGATGATGATGGTGTATAATATATATTGATATGTCCATCACATTTTTACAGACTGTTCTAGAATTTCTGGATAGTTGGCAGCCCAGGTGGTTTTTGTCATAGAAACTTCCACATGAATATGGGAATCATTTTTCCAGGCAACTTGGCGCTGCACATCATCATCCTCCACCAACTTGCCTTCTTCTTAAGCTGGAATCACACTAAGCCCTGGCAGACACAGACAGAAATAGACTGCTGTGAAAAAACAATATACAGGGCCCCATGGCAGTCCAGTATCATCAAAATGCTCAAATCCACCTGCTTTGGAGGTATAAATAGGCTCCCTTACCACTTAGGAGCTTGTGTAGCTGCACCGCTGCAATAATGACATGTCCACCACTTACACCAGGGTATAACTTGAGCGAAGATCACATCACACTGCCTGTATTAACCAGTGGTTCTACTGACCGCTTCATGTATTTCTATGCAGTTGACATGCTCGGGCCAGGAGAGCCACCGGCCAGTTCAGGCATTTTCATGCAATTCTTGCATGAGTCATACATCAGTGTGACTTCAGCCTTATAGTACAACTCCGTGTCTAAGGCTAGGGTCACACATGCCATGCGTTTTTTAGGTGTTTTTTGGCCACCTGCGTTTTTGCTGTTTGGTGTGGGGGCCCCCTTTTAAAAGGCCTTAAAAACGCATGACCTTTTGTTTAAAAACGCATGCAAAAACGCATGTCCATTTTGACACTTTTAAAAACGCATGCGTTTCCCATAGAGTGTGTTTTTGAAAAAGCAGCAAAAAACGCTGCTTGCTGTGTTTTTGGGTGCGTTTTTCAAAAAATGGTGCATCATGCAGTATTTTTTGGTGCTGATCCAAAAACACGCATGTTCCATTTAGATATGCGTTTTTGCTATTGGGGCAAGGTTTTTTGCATGGGGGCCTATGGTGCGTTTTTGCATGCGTTTTTAGAAAACGCAAGTCTCCAAAAACGAAAGTAAAATCTGTATGTGTGACTCTAGCCTTAAAGATGATGTAAAAGCAAGGCCCCTTTCACATCAGCGGTAAACGCTGATCGCAGCACTTGCGGTGAAAAAAACGCAACTGCCGCGGTTCGGCACACTTGTGGCAAACCCCATACAATGTCTATGGGGCTTGCGGTAAGTGTGCGGCAAGTGCGGCAAGTGCGGTTTCGGCACTTGCGGCAGGTGCGGCCATGAAAAAAATGCGGCATACCGCGTTATTTTCGTGGCCGCACCTGCTGCAAGTGCCGAAACCGCAACTACACTGCACTTGCCGCACCTGCCGCAAGCCCCATAGACATTGCATGGGGCTTGCCGCAGGTGAACCGCAAGTGTGGCCGTTATGCGGTAATCGTGGCAGTTGCGTTTTTTTCACAGCAACTGCCGCGATCAGCGATTACCGCTGATGTAAAAGCAGCCTAAGTGTTATTAATTAGACCCATTCACCTGCTTTGGTTGCTCTGTGAACAGTCCAAATACTCAAATGTCAACATAGATGTTATTTTGAGGTAGGCACAGATTAGCATGGGCATTTTGGCAAATTTAAAGTTTCACAGCCCCATATCCAAAAATTAGCGAAGCTTTGTGTGTTCTGACACCTATTATAGCTAACAATAACTGCATCAGCTATCTGTGGTTAAACGGGTTCTGTCACCAGGACAAAAGTGGCCAGTTTTTTCTCTTATTTTATAACTATTCTACCCTTTGATTACAGGTTTGTTTGTTTTTAAAGGGCATTTTAGATAAAGATGAGCAAATTTCTTCGAACATGTTTACGAATTTCAAATTCAGCAGAAACATTGACAATTGGGTTGGCAATGGGAAGCAAGGCAATTTACTAAAAAAACATTGGCAAATGCAGCTTTGTTCGGGAAAAAAGTTTGGAATTTAAAATGGCCCTAAAAGTTGATTGTTTGGGGCCAAAATGCTCACCGTAAAACAGCTGGCTGGGTATAACACCTATCCATATGGTTAGGAGTGTTCACAGCCATCAGGTCTACTATTTTCTTTCAATCTGTAGAATTTTTTGAGCTTTAATTTAATTTACTTTTTAAGACTAGGGTCACACATGCCTATTTCACTTGCTTTTTTGGAGACCTGCGTTTTCTAAAAACGCATGTAAAAACGCACCCATAGGCCCCCATGTAAAAAACGCATGCCCCAATAGCAAAAACGCATGCCCCAATAGCAAAAACGCATGCCTAAAGTGCCATGCGTTTTTGGGATGCGTTTTTGTGCTTATGTGAGGAGCTGCTTTGAAAAACCATGCAAAAACGCATGGTACCATTTAGTGCCATATTAAAAACACATGCATTTCCCATAGGGCCCCATGTTAAAAAAATGCATGCGTTTTAAAAATGCACCAAAAAAACGCAGCTTTTTCAGTGCTGATTCAAAAATGCAAGCACAAATGCAGGGTGTCAAAAAACACCTTGAAAAATACATGCAGAAATGTAAAAAAGCATGGAAAAATGCATGCTTATTTTTAAGGCACCAAAAAAACGCATGGCATGTGTGACCCTAGCCCAGGGGTCTCAAACTCGCGGGCCGCATGCGGCTCCTGGGGCTTCCCTGTGCGGCCCCCAGCACTTTGGACTAAGAACCATGCTGGCGGCGGTCCAGTGCATGGTGCCGCCGCGGGCTCCGCTATAACATTACTTGCGGCCGCTTCACTGTCTCTGCCGCTCGCTTCTGCCGCTCTGTAAGCTCAATACAAGCCCTCAGCCAATGAGAGGCTGCTGACGTCACCTGCGGGCCTCTCATTGGCTGACGGTGGCTTGCATTGAACTGGCAGAGCGAGCGGCAGAGTGAAGCGGGCCGGAAGTAATATTATAGCGGAGCCCGCGGCGCCCCCATGCACTGGACCGCCGCCAGCATGGTTCTTAGTCCAAAGTGCTGGGGGCCGCACAGGGAAGCTCCAGGGTCCCCGTGTTGGTAATAAAGTGTGTGCTAATGTGAGTGCCTGTGTCTGTGTGAGTGTGAGTGCCTGTGTCTGTGTGAGTGCCTGTGTCTGTGTGAGTGCCTGTGTCTGTGTGAGTGTGAGTGCCTGTGTCTGTGTGAGTGCCTGTGTCTGTGTGAGTGCCTGTGTCTGTGTGTGTGCCTGTGTCTGTGTGAGTGCCTGTGTCTGTGTGAGTGCCTGTGTCTGTGTGTGTGCCTGTGTCTGTGTGAGTGCCTGTGACTGTGTGAGTGCCTGTGTCTGTGTGAGTGCCTGTGTCTGTGTGTGTGCCTGTGTCTGTGTGAGTGCCTGTGAGTGTGAGTGCCTGTGAGCGTGAGTGCCTGTGAGTGTGAGTGCCTGTGAGTGTGAGTGCCTGTGTCTGTGAGTGTGAGTGCCTGTGTCTGTGCGTGTGAGTGCCTGTGTCTGTGCGTGTGAGTGCCTGTGTCTGTGCGTGTGAGTGCCTGTGTCTGTGCGTGTGAGTGCCTGTGCCTGTGAGCGCGAGTGCCTGTGAGCGCGAGTGCCTGTGAGCGCGAGTGCCTGTGAGCACCTGTGTGCGTGAGTGCCTGTCTTGAGAGTGCCTGTGGGTGCCTGTCTTGAGAGTGCCTGTGGGTGCCTGTCTTGAGAGTGCCTGTGGGTGCCTGTGCGTGTGAGTGCGTGTGGGTGCCTGTGCCTGTGGGTGTCAGAGTGCCTGTGGGTGTCAGAGTGCCTGTGGGTGCCTGTGAGTGCGCGAGGGTATCAGAGTGCGCGATTTTGTACAGAAGTGTGTGATTATAACAAAAGTCCTTGGCGGTCCGCCGTCTTCATCAGGCGGATTTACCTGATGAAGACGGCGGACCGCCGTAGAAACACGTTGTGGTTTATTAAAGGTAATTAAACGTGTGCCTCCTGTGCTCTAGCACTTTTGTTATAATCTCACACTTCTGTACAAATATCATATCCTTATCCTAGGTTTGCAGCAGGAGCAGCTGTGAACCAGAGTCACCGCTAACAGAATCCAAAGGACCTGCGGTGACGTAACCGAGAACGTCACAGGGGCAGGTGATCGGCTGCTCGAGTCACCTGACTGGAAGAAGGAGCAGCTCGTGGAGGAAACCCCGAATGCTGGAGTCCGTAGCCTTCCACTGCGATACGCCGAGGTTGTGCAGGGTTGCAGAACCTCCAAAGGTGAGATGTGAACCCCCCATATCTGTTATTGACGCCCCCACTAGACCACCAGGTACCGCTCATGGGTTGTGCTTCCCCCCCTTTTGTTCCACATGAGTGAGTGTGAGTGAGTTAATGTGTGTGTGAGTTAATGTGTGAGTGGGTGTGATTGTGAGTGAATATGTCTGAGTGTGTAAAAAGAAGGCAGACCAGGTTGGGGATATCACTAAAAAAGGGGTCCCAGCATGGGGGACATTACTACACTATGGGGGCCAGGATGGGGACATCACTAAAAATTGGGACCACATGCAGCTTTGAATCAAAAAAGTTGGAATGTATAAATGGCCCTAAAAAGTGATTGTTTTGGGGCAAATTCACAAAAACCAGCATGGGGGTCATTACTACTAGGATCCATTGGCTAGTAGAGTGGTTACCAGCATAGGGACCATATTGGGCTTTCAACGTAGAAGTTTTGAGCTAAATTGAATTTACTTTAAGAAGGGTACACATGGATTTGGACATTGACTTCATTGGAAAAAACCTGGTTTTACTAAAAAGCATTAATACGCACACCATGACCGCCCCAGTAAAAGATGCCCCAATTAGCCAAAAATGCTTGACCCCAATAGCGAAAAACAGCAATGCCTTCAATGTGACATGCGTTGTTCGGAATGCGATTTTTGGCAGTGGGAGCCTGGGCTTTGACAACACGCATTCAACAAACGCGGACCATTGGCCATATAAAACACCATGCATTCCCATAGGTCGCCGCGTTAAAAAAATGCATGCGTTTAAATGCCAAAAAATCGCAGCTTCGTTCAGTCGCTGGATTCAACGCAAGCAACCTGGTGTCAATAAACACCTTGAAAATACATGCAATGTAATAGCATGAAAAATATTTTTTTTAAGGCCACCAAAACAACGCAGGCATGTGTGATCCTAGCCTGACCGCTGAAGTAGTGACAGCATATGGGGGGAAAGATTAGTGACTGCATCCCCATATGGTTGGATACCACGTACTGCACGGCTCCTGGCAGTGTGACAAGCAGTGACTTCCTTGAGGTTGTCTCAGGTTACAGAGCAGGTATCATGCAGCAGGGAACCCCCCTATGTGACCTGAGATAACCTCAGTGGCATCAGCACTCATAACGCTAGTTGTCTCGATGAGAGCCACAATATTGCCTAAAATGTAGTGGGTATATCTCGCTAGTATCATGAGAAGCTTGGGTGATGAGTGTGATGTCAGGAAGTGTAGCGCAGTTCAAAGATACGTGATAGCCCCAGTGCGACTCATCGAAAGTTCCCGCCTCCTCTTCCACTGTAAAGCACCGGCCGGAAGGTGATATCCAGCCCGGTGCATTTGGGGGCTTATGACATCACCGGCTGAGCTTCAATATGCACACTGCGCATGCATCGGAGCCAAGCCGTACCATGTGATCAGCCCCACAATTCACTGGGCTGGATATGACAACCGGGCATTGCTTTACAGTGGAAGAGGAGGTGGGAAATTTCAATACAGGAGAAACAGAAGAACAAATGAAGGATGCCCAGCGGGACGTGCTGAAAGCAAGCGAGGAGGGGGGAATGGAGCCCCAGAGCCCACCCTTCGCAGTCTACGGATGCAGACTATATGTAAGTATATAAGTCATTTTCTTAAACTTTATAGTGCAGTTTTAGCTGAGACAGGGATAGTTAGGGATCAGGTAGGAAGGTGCAGGAACAGGTAGTGATAGGTTATTGGGGTAGAATGAGCTGTCAGGTTTCCTTTAGGTTTTTAAAGATTACTCAACTTTTCAGCTGTTCAAGTAGGTGGATGGATAGATAGATGATGGATGTAAAGTACAGATTGATTTATAGATAGATGGAAAAAATAGATTTACAGATAGATAGATGTCAAAAAGCTATATAATGTCCCACCCACTTATATATTTCAAGCTTGCACCCTTTAGTACCTTTCATGTTGCACTAAAGGGTGTTTAGCCTTGAATTAGTTAAAAAAACCATGGGGTACCTCCTATTTTTCTTTCACTTAGGGTACAGCAGATGCTGCAACTGCAGACCTCAGCTGGCAGCTTTATCTTGGCTGATATTAAAATTGGGGAGGTACCCACCACAATTTTTTCAATTATTTATTTATTTTTACAGTCATATGACATCAATTGGGTTGCCATACAGACAACCAAACACAGATGCCTGCAATGTTAACATACAATCACCCCTCGCTCCCCATACTGTGTTCCCAAATATACCCCTTTGCTCCCCATATTGTACTCAAATTCTACCCCTTGTTCCCCATACTGTGCCTCAAATTTCTTCTCCATTTTCTTCCCATACTTTGGCAGCATACATTCCTCCCCTCTATCCCCATAATGTTTTATCAAAACCTTTGCACCCATACTTCTCATACTGTGTCCACATACATTCCCCCTTGCTCCCCATACTGTGTCCTCAAATTCCTCTCCTCGCTTCCCATACTGTGTCCCCAAATTCCTACATTTGATAGCAATACTGTGTCCAAGTACATTCTCCCCACCCATTCTCACCCTTCTGTTTTCACATTTCTTCCCCCCTTCCTCTAATTACAATAAATCTTTTGTGTCTTCAACTCCATTGGAACACTTATCATAATAAACCTCTGTTGCCTATGTGCCTATGCAGTTCCAAGGAGTGATATTAGCAGTGTGATCAGATGACCTTATGAGGCTGTTAACGTAGCTCTGACCCAAAAGTGCTAGCTGCCAGGGCTTCAATAGTACTTATACCTGAAAGACACTAGTAGAATTGATCACTGGGAGCCAGCACGCAGCACCTTCTCTGAGCTAGCTGTTAGTTTGACAATCGGTTAGAGCATAACTGATTCCCAGTCTGGGGATGTCAAAATGCAGTTCGACATGGAGGTAACTTAGACCGCCACATCAGGTAGACTGACAGAGACTCCCTGCTTGTAGCGCCCTGGCTGATGCCGCTCTACCACCCTAGATACACCACTGCATTTATGAGGCTTTCATGTCCTGGACCTTCTTTTTGGTTCATTAGTTATTGTTTCTTTGACCATTTTTGTTGGTTACTAACAACTACTTATTGGAAAAACCCCATAAGACCTCCAGTTTTGGAAATTCTCTGACTCAGTCATTTACCATCAAAAGTCAGCAGTTGCCATGTTTCTATAGTATTTATGCCCATTATTGTATAGTAGATATTGCCAATTTTAAGTGCTTAAAACAGTAACTTTAAAGACAATCTGTCAATAGATTTTTAATACCTCTTCTGGGAGCAGAATAATGTAGGAAAAGAGAACATGATTTTAATGATGTATAACTTAGTTTACTGGTTACAGCAATTATGACACATCAGAGTTCTTAGTTGTAGTATGGAAAAGAGCTAAAAACCTTAACTCCTCCCAGACCACAGATCTCTATTATATTGTACATTGTCTATTGGCAGTTAGCTGCTGGTCAGGGGAGGGAGCGTGGTCGGATGACTTGGCACAAGTCAGCTAGTCACAGCAATGAAAATATCCTATTGATAAAACCTTTGCTATAAGTAAACAACAGTATTCAGCTTCATAAAAGACATATTACAGAAATACGTGTTTCAGCCCCTATATCCTGCTGTCTTCAGCTTACGTAGCAATACCTGCTTACAGAGACCCTTTAAGAACTGACTGTTTATTTGCTGCCTAATATACTCTACTCTGTGATAGGAGCCTGAGTATCATTATAATCAATGTTACTCATTTCAGTAGTTTAATGTTATTGCTTATTGATGTTTGTGTATTTAAGCTATATTAGCAATGTGGCTATGAAAATGTCATACTAATTTCATAAAATGTGTTTGTTCGGGCGACCATGGAGTTTGCTTAGCAGTGGAAGAGATCTTTCCATATTGAGTTGGTTTACAACTAAGAACGAAACCTGGTTGTTACAGTGGAGTGAGAATGGTGGACACTTATTTTATCCACACAGTCTGTGCTGGTTGCTATTTTATTATTTTCATTACGACCCAGTTATCACATCTCTTTAAAGGGTATCTGTCAAGTGAAAATGTTTTATTACGCTACAGATATGAGGTTGATCTGCAGGTTAATAGCATTTGGAACCTGCCCAGCATCTGAACATTGAACCCCGCTGCTGGGAGGAAAATAACTTTCATCTTCCAGGAAGCATTCCTGAGTCTAATGCTGAGCAGCTGTAAGCCACTGCTCTTGATACCTTGAACATTGACTGAACCCGCGCCACCGCCACTCCCATGATTGAAAATCAAACACTGCTGAGAGAATTAGGTCAGGGACACACTGTCCGACAGACATACAAGTTAGTCAGATGTGTCTCGGATGATTAACTCGGAATGGCTCCCCCCTGCCAGGACGGGAGGTTGAAGCTGCTTAGAAACACAAGCAGCTGACACTCCCGGCCAGAGAGGGGGAAGGCCATTCCGAGTTAATCATCCGAGACATGTCCGACTGACTTGTATGTCTGTCGGACAGTGTGTCCCTGCCCTTAAAGTCCTTTTCCTTCTGTCAGCGAGGTTCAAAATGCAAGTGCCAAAGAGGTTCTGAATGTATAAAAACCCATATCTGTAGTTAAAAAGATTTTTTCACGTGACAGGTTTACTTTAAGGCCAATTTCAGGTGGCAGTATATATAGTTCAGTATTTCAATGTCCTTATACAGACCAGAATGCATGGACTGATTATGATGAATTTACAGCCTCATACGCATATATGACATTGCAAGTTTAAGTTTGGAACTACACGAAGACTTTTTGTAGCAATACTTGTTGATTTTAGCCATCTAGTTAAAGCTGCAGTCCACATAACTACATGAATCTCAATACTGTCACATTCAGTGGCGTAACTTCAGGCCCAGGGGCCCCGATGCGAAAGTTCCAACGGGGCCCCCAATTATTGGAAATCTTTAATAGTATTAGTCTTTTTCTATAGTCCAAAGGGACTTTTGGGGCCCCCTAGGCTGCAGGGCCCGGGTGCGATCGCAACCCCTGCACCTATTGTAGTTACGCCCCTGGTCACATTAGTCTCCCGTGCCTTGGAGACTTGGGACATGTTTGGGCCCAGATATATTTAAAGAAGAAAAGGACAGCGCCACAGATCTATGATGGTGCAAAAAATATTCCTTTGTTTTTATTCCATGGTCATAATGAAGCTTGATAAAGACCACAGGAGTGGTCGAAACGTCGCTTCATTATGACCATGGAATAAAAACAAAGGAATATTTTTTGCACCATCATAGATCTGTGGCGCTGTATTTTATTCTTTAAATATATCGTTGTGATCCGGATTGGACACTCCGGTTTGGATGTGGTCCAGGTGCTGGCTGGAGGTACGGAAGGCCTAGCATGTAACACCAGGTGCTGTGACCAATTACCCTGTATACGTATGTTTGGGCCCAGAGTCACTTTGGTTAAGAGATTCTGGATTAAAAGTATTTAATTTCTTTTGCCACACAAGGAGTTAAGCCCCCGTCACACTAAGCGAGATCGCTAACGAGATCGCTGCTGAGTCACAAGTTTTGTGATGCAACAGTGACCTCAGCAGCGATCTCGGTATGTTTGACATGTAGCAGCGACCAGGCCCCTGCTGTGAGATTGCTGATCATTACAAACCGTTCTGGACTAGGGATGGGCGAATCTACTCGCTAGGACTCGTTACTCGGCGAGTAGTAAGGGACTCGCAGGACTCGGTACTCTGCGAGTTTCCCAGTGATTACTCGCACGAGTCCAATGCAAATCAATATCAATCCTAGTTTTGCCAGAAACGCTGACAACACTAGGATTGCCATTGTTTGCATTAGACTCTGCGAGTAATCACTGGCTACTGTGCCAGTGATAGCAGAGAAACTCACAGATAACTGCTGTTTCTTTGCGAGCCGAGTCCAGCTGTCTTCTCTGTGCAGCTCCAGGGTCCTAGAGCCCGCCTGCTCACAGACATTATGTAGCAGTGCTGAGATTGTTCTCAGTCTGCTCATTCCCTGTGTACAGACATGAATGTCTGTGCACAGAGATGATGTAGCAGTGCTGAGATTGTTCTCAGTCTGCTCATTCCCTGTGTACAGACATGAATGTCTGTGCACAGAGATGATGTAGCAGTGCTGAGATTGTTCTCAGTCTGCTCATTCCCTGTGTACAGACATGAATGTCTGTGCACAGAGATGATGTAGCAGAGCTGAGATTGTTCTCAGTCTGCTCATTCCCTGTGTACAGACATGAATGTCTGTGCACAGAGATGATGTAGCAGAGCTGAGATTGTTCTCAGTCTGCTTATTCCCTGTGCATAGACATCTATATTTATGCACAGGGATGTAGCAGAGAGGACATCGCGTTTTGGACTGCGTCGGACGGAAGAGGATTTTTTTAATTAAAGATGGAGCCCCTAATGGCTTTTTTTTTTTATTTCTAATAAAAAAATTTTCTTGTGTTGTGTTTTTTTTAAAACAATTTAATAGAAATTCATGGCGGTCATGTCTAATATTGGCGTGACCGCCATAAATTTCGGGCTTAGGGCCAGCTGATAATACAAAGCTGGCCCTAACCTCTTTATTACCCAGCGTGCCATCGCCACCAGGGCCGCTGGAAGAGCGGGGTTCAGCGCCAGAGGATGGCGCTTCAATGAACGCGCCATCTTCTGGGGCGGCTGCGGGCTGCAATTTGCAGCGGGGGTGCCCAGAAAGCTTGGGCATCCCTGCGCTGCGGATTCCAGCCCCCAGCTGCTTAGCTGTACCTGGCTAGACATAGAAATTGCACGGAGCCCCACGCATTTTTTTTTAATTATTTCATGAATTTCAGAGTCAGAGTCTCAGAGTCAGAGTCTCAGAGTCAGAATCTCAGAATTTCATGAAATAATTAAAAAAAAATGCGTGGGGCTCCGCGCAATTTCTATGTCTAGCCAGGTACAGCTAAGCAGCTGGGGGCTGGAATCCGCAGCGCAGGGATGCCCAAGCTTTCTGGGCACCCCCCGCTGCAAATTGCAGCCCGCAGCCGCCCCAGAAGATGGCGCGTTCATTGAAGCGCCATCCTCTGGCGCTGAATCCCGCTCTTCCAGCGGCCCTGGTAGCGATGGCACGCTGGGTAATAAAGAGGTTAGGGCCAGCTTTGTATTATCAGCTGGCCCTAAGCCCGAAATTTATGGCGGTCACGCCAATATTAGACATGACCGCCATGAATTTCTATTAAATTGTTTTAAAAAAAACACAACACAAGGAAAAATTTTTATTAGAAATAAAAAAAAAAGCCATTAGGGACTCCATCTTTAATTAAAAAAATCCTCTTCCGTCCGACGCAGTCCAAAACGCGATGTCCTCTCTGCTACCTCCCCTGTGCATAAATATAGATGTCTATGCACAGGGAATAAGCAGACTGAGAACAATCTCAGCTCTGCTACATCATCTCTGTGCACAGACATTCATGTCTGTACACAGGGAATGAGCAGACTGAGAACAATCTCAGCTCTGCTACATCATCTCTGTGCACAGACATTCATGTCTGTACACAGGGAATGAGCAGACTGAGAACAATCTCAGCACTGCTACATCAGGCAGCAGGCAGGCTCTAGGACCCTGGAGCTGGGGCAGCCAGAACACAGAGAAGACAGGATCTTATCTGTGCGAGTCAGCGATTACTTACAAAGTAAACTAGCAATGCAAATAAATGACAAAACTAGGATTGCTTCAGGCTGAAGGTTCCGAGACACATCTGCGATTTGTAAATCTCACACTACTCGCTATTACTCGCTTCCCCATTCATTAACATTGGACTCGCTAGACTCGCAACGAGTAGCGAGTCCTGGGCTCGGACTCGCTAGAGTCAAGCGATTCCGAGTAATTTAGGATTCGCCAATCACTATTCTGGACCATTATTTGGTCATCGTGCTCCCACTGAGCAGCGTGCATCACTGTGTTTGACAGGGACAATGACCATTGATCTAAATACTACAACCAAGAGTGACAGGTTCCCAATGACCGCTGTATCGTTGCCGCGTCGCTGGTGAGATCTGACTGTTTGACATCTCACCACCGACCACATAGCAATGCTCCAGTGATCCTTACCAGGTCATATTGTTGTCGGGATCGCTGGAGCGTCGCCAAGTGTGACGGTGCCCTTAATGTCAGTTCTGCTTAGTAAGCTCTTGTGATCTGTTGAGGTGTTAAAACTCCCATCTCCTTCAAATAGTCACATGACCGATCACCCAATGCTGGTTATTGAATTCCATTCATTGCAAGCCGCCCTAGTGGAAAACGCTTTCTGTAAATTCACTGGTGCTAAGTCATCTGCCATGAAGTTGCTTCATGCTGTATCAGCTCAGCAGTGAGACTAGTGCCATCTCTTTAGTGAAGCATTAGAGCAGGACCAGCGAGGGACTGGGTATCCTACTCAGCAACAGGGTGAAAGAACCGTGTTGGGATATCAGGGAGGTCAAGGTACATCTGCAAGTGAGTGCAGTAGGTGTCCCTTCCCACGTTCCCTACTCACAAGGCCCCCCATTTTTATTGTGTTCCCTTGTGTTTCATGTTGTGCCCTGGGTAACCTTTGGTCTGTGTCCCACTGTCACGCGGTATTTTTCTGACACACGCTTGTCCATGGGTGACATAATAACCAGCTTTACACTTTTTCAGGATTCATTATTGATCCTGCTGCACACCTTAGGAAGACTCTTTCACAGGAGGTCTGGTGGTCACAGCTCACATTCAGACACAGCCAGAACCCAATATAGCACTCCCTGATAGATTTTTTGGGGAGAGACAAATGTGTTGCCTTCCAGGAAGCCTTCAAGTTAAATTTCAGGATCCTCCCTCATTCCTCAGAGAGTGAGGAACAACTAGTGGAGATTGTAATCTCATTATTGCAGGGAGATCTCCAGTCCTGGGCTTTCTCTCTGCCGAACGGTTCTCCATTTTTATGGTCGGTAGATGAGTTTCTTCCTACTTTGTCCCTTGTATATGGTGGCATCTTCCTTGCAAAGTCTAAGCTCCATAATCTCCAGCAGGGGGTGTGACAAGCAGAGGAATACTGCTCGGAGTTCTGGAGATGGGCCACTGACAACCAGTGGAATGACCCTGCCGTTAGAAGTAATTTCTGTCAGGGGTTATCTGATAGGCTCAGGGATTCTCTGGCTCAATATTCTACTCCAGAGTCATTGGAGGCTGCCATGTCTCTTGCTATAAGGATGGATAGCCGTCTTAGGGAAAGATCTACATGGACCTGTCCTCTCTTGTTCTCCCAATGGAGGAGGTCCCATGAGTGCAGGTTGATGAACCTATGCAGTTAGGGGGTGTGTCCCCTCATGTTAGGTCACCTTTAGTACGCTGTGAGATAGGGGCCTGTTTTTACCGTGGTCTTAAGAGGCATTTAATTGGGGTGTGGCCATCTATACTCAAACATACATCTAAAAAGCTGACTCCCCCAGATGGTGTGGAGAATTGTGACCTAAGTATGTACATTTCCTCTGTTCTTACCTCTTTTCCAGATAATGTTAACAAGGTGCAGCAAGAGAGAAGCGACACAACTTCTGCTTCTTTAGAGGTTCTTTCTGGATCTATACGTCCATCCAGAAGAGGTGGGAGTGGTCGTCCCCTATGAATATCCTGTTCCTGTGGGTAGGAATTGAAAGCTCCAGGGTGGTGACTTGCTTGTCAATCCTTCTAGGGGATTTTTTCTTTTCAAAAGTTGCATGTATGGTAATAAATATTCAGGTCTGGACCTGTGTGTAAATGACTACATATGGGTGTCCACTAATGCCACCGAGTGGAAGAGTGCTTCTGAGGCTCTTGGTTCTAGGTTTGCTGATCCGTATTGGGTAAGGAACATGGCTAACCCTTCACAGATTCGCTAAAGATACTGCTTGTACTTAGTACCCATTACAGATCATGGCTCAAGAGATGTGTTGTGTCTCAAGAGCCAATGTTTTTTCCATCATTACGAAGCCGCACAGGTTATAACCTTGAGGGACAGGTGGTAACGGAAGTGAATGTAGTTACTTTGTGACATTCCTTCCATAGCTGATATCTGGAAAATTCTGGTCTTTAAGGTCAAGAGACCCCTCATTTAAGGTGGGGGTACTGTCACGTTTGTCTCCTGTGCCTTGGAGACTTGTGAGAAGTTTGGGCCTCTCATTAGTTAAGAGACTCTGGATTAAACTTAGTGTGACATAGCATTCACTATATATGTGATAGCTCACTCTATAATGGGGTACTCATTCGCTTTACCGGTCACTGAGGTAACGAAATCATTCTCCACTTCAAAGTTTATTTCTCCATAAACCAAAATAAGAAAGTATAGGCCTTTCATCGGCTATACCGCAACATCAACACAGTCCATATAAATTTTATAAACACTCTCACAGGTAGTTAACTGACGGATGGTTTCCAAACTTTATTCCTCACTGGAAATTAGGGCAGTGTTCACACACCCAGCTCATTCAGCCACTCCCACCTCTCAGAAGCGTCTTGGCCAGTGTCAGTGGAGTACTTACAGAGTGCATTCAATGCCTTCAGTCTGTGGACACAGACCATCTCAATCCTCACTGTAGGCTTGGCCGAGTTCACAAACTGAGCTTCTGCTTCCTGCTCCCAAGTCAATGCTCAGAGGTTCTCTTCAGTCCTGATGGTTCCTCTGTATCTGGACCTCCTCTGCTTCACCTAGCTTCAATCCAATCTCAAGATAGACAGACGGTTTAAGGTCATTGTCTACACAGAGGTCTGGACAGCATTCACACACTGAAACTGCTCCCAGCAACCTCGCTCAGAGTAGCTCGGGCAGCATTTCTCACAAAGACTGCATCTCACACATGACTTGCAGGACCTGGCAGACTGACCATGTGACCCATAATCAGTCACCTGAAATACTTCCCGACACACCCACAGGTGGGTAGGTGTGTACTGTCACACACATGCATATTTGCATGCATACTCCCTTCTGTGTAATGCTACAAGTTTCAGGAACATATTCACATTTACATTGCAACAGACCTCCGCCTGTGTGATATATACTGTCCATTCACAACATGGCTGTTTGCTGTATCACAGTAGCTAATTTCTTTTGTCAAACTAAGAGTTAATGTCAGTTCTGCATAGCAAGCTCCTTTGATCTGTTCAAGTATAGCCACTCCCATCTCCTTCCGATAGTCACATGGCCCATCATTCAGTGTTGGTTATTGAATTCCATTCATTGCAAGCCACCTTGGTGGAAAGAAATCTTCAGTGAACTGAATAGTACTAAGCTATCTGCTGGTTAGGAGTTTGGCGGCAGCTGTGAACTTGCTTTGTCCTTTGGTGTTTTCCTCTTTCAATCATTTCCCTTCATGTTGTATTAGTACAGCTGTGGGACTAGTGCTCTCACTCGCCATCTTTCTAGTGAGGTACTAGAGCAGGATCAGTGAGGGACCAGGTATCCTGCTTGGTGATGAGGTGAAAGAACCCATATGGGGACATCAGGGAGACCATAGTACATCTGCAGGTGAGTGTAAGGCCATCGTGCACACCTGAGTATTTGATGAGTTTTTTAGTACCGTCAAGAGATCTATGTAGACAACAGACCAATGAGTGAGTTGATGAGTTTACCTCAGATTCTAGACAACCAGGAGTGAGCAATAGAGAAGTCTAATAGAAACACTGCACCACTTCTGTATTTAATCCTCCACTTCTGGTTTTGGCTACAAATCCTAAGGTAAAAAACTCATCAAATACTCAGCGTGTGCACGTGGCCTTAGTGTCCCTTCCAACGTTCCCTACCGACAGGGTCCATTGTTATTGTGCCCCTGTATTCCCTGGGTTTAATGTTGTGCCTTGGCAATCGTTTGCCCATGCACCACTGTCACGTGGTATTTTGGGAAACGCTAGTCTGTGTTTCAAGCAATGCTTTGTGCGCAGCTGTAGCTCCATAATAATTTACATGACAGAAGTTTACATGTAGCATTGCTCGTTCATACATTTCCGGGAGGAATAACAGAAAACACAGCAACACGAATGTTTTTCCAATTTTTTATCTACTGGATAATACTAAGATTTGCATAACAAAATGATAGAAGAGTAGACATCTCATTCTTTCTCTAGCTCTCTCCGCTTGATGACTTTTGTAAACTGCAGAGTTTTTTGGTCACACATCTAAATTTATAAATAAATAATAATCCAGTCTCATAAATTATCAACAGAATAAAAATTTTAAGACCTATTAAGCTCATCAGATCACAGTGGAACTTTTTCTGCAAGGATTTAAATTAGAATATCATTCCGCATAATTACAATCACGGGGACAATACCCAAGAAAATGTTGGCCATAACAAGGACACAACTAGATAAGAGGATAAAAATCTCATAATATTTTAGCTTCAGACTCTCTGACTGGATGATCCTTCTTAACTGCTGAAGTTTTCAGACACCACATCAAACCTTTATATACATCACAAAATAATATGAGGAATAATAAGCAGGAATTTAATTGGAGTACTGACATCAATTCTCCAGAATGTTATTCAAGTTACCGCTTGATTAAGTATGCTAACAAAGTCAAGGGTTCATGCTCTAGACGGTTCCCTAACTTAATTCAGACCCAGAACTAAACCCCAAAATAATATGGGAATAAAGGAAAATGGGAAGACACTTTGTGTTTCAAGTTAACGTTATAATGTACAAAGTCAAGGGTTTCCAGATTTAATATGGGAGACCTTAGCTGACCTCCAAAGTCCTAACCTTCACCCATCAAACTTTTTTAAATGGCTTAATATGCTGTACAAAATACAAGACATTTGACTTTCCATGATATAATATGTAATCTGTGTGGTAGTGAATACGTTACAATTGAAACTGATTGGTTGTCACAAATTTTCCTTCTTGGAGTCACCTTCATCAAACACTAAGATTCTCTACAAAATATGCAACATAATGATAAATATACTCCCAGGAAAAGTAAATCTTATCGTATTTTTACAATACCACCTGAAAATAGTTGAGATATATGAGTCTACAGCCAGCCAGAAGCTGAAGTTGATATGCTGCAAGCAGGAAAAATAAGCAAGTGTAGGGATTTAAAGTACCTACAAAAAGCCAAATTAAGATTGTTACACAAATGGGTTGAGATCTCCAAAATGCCAAGTTTTGTGAGGTGTTCACGATATACAATGGTAAGCACTTCCCAGAAGAAGGCGACTAATGTACAAATGAGTAGAAATGGTCAACTGGCAATACGATAATGGGCTCCCAATGCACATTTATGTATGTGGGGAATGAAGACTAGTCTAGCCATTTAAAAAAGTTAATTCTGGACATGACAGAAAGGTGTCAGAAAGCACAGTCTACCTCAGTTTGCTTTGTATAGGTCTATAGACTGGTCAAGGTTCCAGGGTGACCTCTGCCTAGAGCTCAAAATTCTTTTAATGCATGCATGATCTTTTGATCTGGTCCATGGTGCAATGAAAGAATGTAGCCTGGTGTCATTAGTCACTTCTTCTAGATCATATGGATGGTCGGGTGCAAGGTGAACATTTACCTAGGGAACAGGTGACACCAGGGAAGAAAGTAAGTGGCAAAGGCATTGTATTCTGGGCAATGTGCTACTAGAAATCTTGGGTCATGACATTCATGTGGATGTTAATTGGACATATACAGTAGGCCCTAACTGAACAATGCTGTTGCAGACCAACTACACTTCTTGGTAATGGTATTACATGACATAACTTATGATATAGTATTAAAGGATGATCATCGTGACAACCTTCAAAAATTGTTAAGAAATGGTTTAAATTTGTGATAAAAAGCTCAGAGTGTTTTCTAACCTCCAATTTCCCCATATAGGATCAAATACCCTTTCTATGATATCTACTAGAAAAGCAAGTCTGAGCCATGAAGCCCACCCCTTCACAAGTTATTGCCACTGATTATGTTGGTGCTTTGATAACGATTAATTGTTGAAAATAGAGCAGTATGCTTACTAAACTCAAGAAAGCCTGCTGCCGTCATTTGATTATTGCTAGGTGCATACAGCCAATGTACTGTACAAATTAAGAGGAAAAGGAAGAGAAAAAACTAATGAGGTAGTCACAGAATGAAACATTTGAAAGAATTAACTACAGGTCTGAAGTGTTGCTTTCTGCTGGTGTCATGCAGTTTTAGTAGTTTAAATTGTGATTATTTTCCCCCATCTCGGCTTCTTTGAAAAGTAATTGTAGATTGGAAATTGCAGTATTTAAATAATTCATGGAAGAAAAAAACATAAATCCAGAGGAAAGTAGCAAAGGTATACAATCAGCCATTAAAGTACAAAGGGAAGGGTCAAATCAGTTCTTGCTATCCACAAGGTTGTTGCCTCTACTGGAGTACTTCATTAAGCTCCTTGGATTATTTTGCCCTGGGTTGTTTTAATATATTAAGGCTTGTTGTCCTAGCAGTATAGTAAAATCCACTGTGGTGAGAGAAGTCCCAGAGCATTTGTGAATGGTATTTAAATATTGAAACCATTTGAGAAGATTTTAATTTCTTTTCATGTGTTACAGTGCTACAATGTAACCATTCTTTAATAGGGTACAATGAACAATATGATACCTCCTGCTAAAAAAAGGAATACTAGAAAAATAATAGAAAGTAGAAAAAAATAGAAAAAAAATCAGGGCGTCAATCATATGTGCTTGCTTCTTTATATGTAGATGAACCTGTCTCATTTTAATCATGGTATATTACTTTTCTATTTCCTATTTTATAATTTTTTTTTTGCTGTTTATGTATAATAATTGATTTCTTAGTCTAATGTACATTTTATAGACTATGGATAAATAATATGCCCACCTTTGTAGACAATTATTTTAAATCTGGAATAGATCTCTTTAAAAAAGTTGCATAACTTTAAAGGCCTCATTACACATAGCGATGATACAGCGATCCGACCTAGCTGGGATCACTGGAACATCGCTATATGATCACTAGTGAGATGCCAGACAGGCAGTCTTACCAGCGATCACCCAGCGATGTGCCGACACCCGACGGTTGTTGGGAACATTCAGGGTCTCGGGCGCAGACTGGGATCGCTGCTCCAGTCACACACAGCGATGCAGCCTGGCCAGCGGGAGATCATCGATCAAAAAATGGTCCAGGTCATTCGTTACCGATCAGCGATCTCCCAGTGGGGGTGGCCGATCGCTGGTGTGTGTCCCACACAGCGATATAGTTGGTGAGGTCACTGCAACATCAAAAAACCTGTGACAGTTGCGTGTAACAGGGCCTTTATGGCCACTTTACACGTCCCAACATCAGTCCGATGTTGGATACAACGATGCGGGAGCGCGCACTTTTTGGGCAAAATTCCAAGATTGCATAGGAGATGTTACACAGCGCAATATCGGCAGACAATGCAACAGCGATGTCTACGCCCCCTTGTACGGCCGACCCAGGAGCGACCATTTAACATGGGAGAGAATAGGGGAAGTTGTACTCCACATCGTTGTTGGGCTTTCACACAGCACGATCCGGCCACATCAACCATCCAATATCGGGCCGTTGGAGAGCAGGCTCATTTTATCCCTGATATCATTTTGGCATCGTTCTGCATCGCATTGGACATTTACACCATACAACGCAAGAACGATATCGGGGCCAACGCACGAACCACGTGACTTTTTATTGGAGTTGGACGCCGATATTGGGACGTGTAAAGTGGCCATTAGACTTGTGTTTGTCTTGCACAATACACTTTCCCCTTTCCTATAATAATATAACACAGGTGTGGGACTAAAAGGTTGTTTGATTATTTTCATCTAATTTCCATGTATTTTGATGTGCTGAAAACGAAAAAAAATATTGAAAAAAAACTCGGACATCAGGATTTGCTACAATATGTAAAACTCTTTTCAAATTTAGTAAATTTTTCTCAATTTTTAGTATTTTTTGACCTTAGGGTCTTTAACAAAATTTAAAGTCAAAATTACTATTAATTAATTCACATCATTGCATTCAAGTTATACAATGCCAAACAAATATAACTTTCAAAGAAAGGAACTTTCAGGGTAAGCTAATGAAAACCAGCATCAATATGTTGACATACTTCTTATTAGTTCCGGGCACCGCTACAATCCTTAGCCCCTTCCAAGGCTGCACTGCTTCAGGAGACTCTGTATCGCTGTTAACAGCCTGTCACACGCCCATTGGCTTTCCTTGCCAGCGTCGTCTGGAACCTTGTGGTGCACTTCCGGTCACATGGTCTCATAGTCATAACAATAAGAAAAGTGGCAGCATTCACCGATCGCAGAAAAAATATTTCTTTGTTCAAATTCACGTAAGTTGCTTACATAGCGGTGCAGCAGAGAGGCGCTGAAGCGCTGAGAGGAGGTGCGAAACGGTCCGTTGTTTGAGGACCCCCCATCCTCCCCCCACACCCAGGCACCTCTGCTGCACTGCTATGTAAGCACACTTACGTGAATTTGAACAAACAAGGAATTTTTCTGCGAACAGTGAGTGCTGCCGCTTTTCTTATTGTTATGTCAACATGTTGATATCTGAACACAAAGGCTCTAACATGCCTGGGCTTGATTCAATTGTTTTTTTGGTTTTTGCCGGTTCACACTTTTTCATCTCAGTTAATGTTAGTTTGTCATTATTCACCCGTGTTTCCCAAAATTAGCATTATGGCTCTTTAGCGAAAAGTGTATTAATTTGCCTGACAGTTTCTGTTATTTTTGTGGTGAATAAACAGCTGAATATTAGCTGAATATTACAAACTTTGTAAAAAAAGTATATGTGGTGCCCCTGCGGTCTGGTCACCACCTAGGGCCAGGGGATGGGTCGCCCGTCGCCCAACAAGGCCCACAGCCACCTGCTTGAGACACTGTGCATGAAGAAACAGTAGCCAGCATGGGAGAGTCAACCAGGAGAGGTTTATGATAGGGTGTTTCGGAGGATTTGACCCAATCTGCCTGGGAGTTTGCTGGATCGCAGACCCAGAGGACACAATGCCTCTGCAGAGCTGGACTGCTGCATTGAACTGTGAGTAAATACTTGAGAACTGCAACTTCGGTGTCCTCCAGTTATTCCCTGTGCCCTCCTGCACCTTTGCACAGACACAATCACTGTCCTAATAGACTTTGTCACTAACCTTGGGGCTTTGCTCCATCTGTGGGGAGCGATACCATCCAAAGCTGCCATTCCATTCACCCCAGGGTCCACAACAGCAGCGCTGGTCACCTATGACCAGATTTCACAGGTGGCATCACAAATAACCCCTGTAAATACCTCCTTTACTGCACGGCCAGAGCCACGGAGTTGGGTCACAGCCACCATGACCTCCCCAAGACAGTCGACCGGCTCGGCTACCGAGTACCACCCCGGTCCTTATGGCCCGTTGCATATACTTTGCATACTTTGGACTAAAGCTTGGAGATGAAGATACAGCTTGGGCGCCTCATAAAGTGGGCAAATGGTGTGCTGAGGACCTCCAAAATTGGTACAAGGGTAAGAAAAAAGCTTTCCAATATGTTACGTTGTTTCACCCTTCAATTTTAGATCATATAACATTGGTATGTCCTTGACAGACACTTTTTTTTGCCTTTCTTTTTGGTTAGATTTGTGACCTGAACATTTTCTTTTGTTGATATTTTATACTGTTATATAAGTTTAAAAAAAAAAGCTAAATGAAAAAAGGGACTTCAATAAAACATTTACTAGTTTTCTTAAAAATCATTTATTTCAACATCACAGCAATTACAGTATATATATATTTAACTATTAGCCTTCTAAAAGAGTAAAAAATCCTTCTTAATAACCAAAGATCTCAGCTATACTGTTAGGAGGATGCCAAATAAAAGTCTTATTAGCTGTCTCCAATAATAGTGGCATAAACTTCAAAGGAATTTCTAGTTTTGTGAAGCCTAATATGATATTATAACACATTATTAATATAGACTCCCTGACAGAAGTTATGTCGCTTATCCATGTTATGTAAATAAAAGCTTATAACTTGACGTTAAATTCATCCATTGGTTGTATAAATTACTCTTTTGAAAGCTGGAACCCTCCCAAATGTGGTTTAGGTTAAGAAAATAAATTGGCATCTGTAACAGATTTGTAATGTCCATTCTTAATAATCCATCATCTCCTGGAACAAACCATGTGGGCATTATTTGCTCAATTTGCTTCCGACAAGAACCCCAGTACCATCCACTATTTGGATATACAGATCTCGTAAAGTATGAGTGGACATCTCACAACTATTTTATTTGCAAAAACCACAGATCACAATAATATGCTCAGGTTTGATCATTTTTAAGCCCAACATTTTTTTTTCCTTTATTTCTAAAGGACAGTTTAGATTCTAAATTTTAGAAGAACAAGATTTATCTGTAGGACTGATGACAATGATTTACATAAAGAAAAGACTAATAAGGAAATTTAAAGAAAGGGGTTATCCTGAAAATACAATGTGTCAAAGACATTGAAGACATTAAAGACATTGGCTAACGGAGTAGAGATTAAGTTGGGATCATGAAAAATAAGCATAAAGATAAGGGGAATAGAATTATGCTCCTTTCTCCTTACGATTGCAATGCAGGATAATAAAGACTATCTCTAAGAATTGGGATGTACTTAAAAGTGATAGGAAACATTCCCAGATTAGCAAAGATCCCTCTAGATTCATCTACAGAAAAAGGTAGGTCCTTGGCCAATGATCTGATTAGAGCAGATTTGAAACCTTCAAAAGCGTAAGGCCCCTTTCACATGCTTATGCAAAAAATGCACATGTGCGAGGGTCCATTTTATGTTTACGTGTGTGTGTGTCAGCTGTGTGTCCTTCGTGTGCTATCTGTGTGACATCCGGATAGCACGCAAATGGCATGACTGTATACTCACCTGTTTCCAGCACTGCTGTCACACTTGCTTCCAGGTCCACTGTTGGAGTCAACAAAGTGAGTATTCATGTGCTTAATGAGCGGGGACCCGGAAACAAGCGTGATACCAGCGAGAGAGGTCTGGGCCAGCACCAACCTTTCCAGCCTCCCCTTTCTCCTTGGGGATCTCACTGCAGCTCAGCTGATCGTGTGCTCATGACCTGGAGTGGTGGAGAGGATGAACTTCCTGTTGCTTTGCTTGCTTCGTCCCGGTGCTTGCTACCAAAAAGTGCGTCACATCACATTCGGTTAAATCAAAGAAGAAATGGAGCCGCACTCAGGACTTCTGACAGCAGTTGTTTATTGTGTCTTCATACATGCAACAGGTTGTGCACAGCGGGTGGGAGGACGGGGTTACTATGTCATTTCGCGCCCTGGTTGGCACTTCAGCGGGTACAATCCTCAGAGTGCCTTGTTGCTATATGCAATCTTATCTTTCAAGTTTGAAGGACAATGGTTTACCCAACGAGTCGGAACAGCGATGGGGACGCCAGTGGCATGCACTCTAGCTAATATTTTCCTTGGTGCTTTTGAAAATAAGTATATCTATTCCACACAGAACGGATACTTGAGATATATTAAAACATACTATCGCTATGTGGATGATGGATTCCTGGTTTGGGATGGGGGGATGATGCTTTTAGGGATTTTGTTGATTACCATAATAGAGAGAACGAAATGAATATGAAATTTTCATCAGTACTAGGAGGTGACGTACTGGAATTTTTAGACGTTAAAGTCTCTATTCAAGATGGCAAAATCATTACGGAAAATATTCGTAAAAAAACGGCTACAAATTCAGTACTTCACCATGATAGTAACCACTAGGGATGAGCGAGTACGCTTGCGACTACCCGGTACTCACACGAGCATCACTGTACTCGGCTACTCGGCGAGTACCGAGTAATCTCGCGATACTCGTGCTGTACTCGGGGGTCCTCATCCCTGCATGTTGGCGCTCTTTAGAGAGCCAGCCCACATGCAGGGATTGGCTGGCAGTCACTGCAATGCCACAGCCCTGTTAGTTGTGGCATTGCAGTGATTTGCCGTCCCGCACAGCGTGACCGAGCCTTTATAAGACCCGGCCACGATGTGCTCTGCACACAGCCATCCAGACAGTCAGTGTAGGGAGAGTGTCTGCTGCTGCTTAAGGGACAGATTTCCGGCCCTCATAGGTAGATCCGGAGCAGGGCTGCAAACTGCTGCTGACCACAACAGTCCTTCTCAGGACTAACCTGGGAGGATATAGGCAGGGTGATCCAGATCGGAGTCCAAGCTTTCCAGTGACCAGAACAGTCCTCAGGAGACTGTTGTAGCTGACGAACTGTATACAGGCAGGGTGTAATATCCATATCCAGCTTTCCTGTGACCAGAACAGTCAGGAGACTGTAGTAGCTGACTAGCTGTATACAGGCAGGGTCTAATATCCATATCCAGCTTTCCTGTGACCAGAACAGTCAGGAGACTGTAGTAGCTGACTAGCTGTATACAGGCAGGGTCTATATCCATCTATCCGCTTTCCTTTGACCAGCACAGCAGGAGCTGGAGTCACTGCATACAGCGGTTATTCATATCAGTTTTCCGTCCGAAGCGGACTGTATAGCCGAAGTTTACAGCATCAATCATTCACTTCTGTGCAGAACGTCAGGAGATGAGAGCTGACTGCTGTAACTAGGCAGTCTAATATCCAGCCTTTCCGTGACAGAACAGTCAGGAGACGTTGTAGCTGACACTGTATACAGCAGGTTAAAATCCATATCAGCTTTCCTGTGACAGAACATCAGGAGACTGTAGTAGCTGACTAGCTGTATACAGGCAGGGTGTAATATCCATATCCAGCTTCCAGTGCCAGAACAGTCAGGAGACTGTTGTAGCTACTAGTTATACAGGCAGGGTGTAATATCCATATCCAGCTTTCCTGTGACCAGAACAGTCAGGAGACTGTATAGCTGACTAGCTGTATACAGGCAGGGTCTAATTCATATCCAGCTTTCCTGTGACCAGAACAGTCAGGAGACTGTAGTAGCTGACTAGCTGTATACAGGCAGGGTTAATATCCATATCCAGCTTTCCTGTGACAGAACAGTCAGGAGACTGTGTAGCTGACTAGCTTATAAGGCAGGGTGTAATATCCATATCCAGCTTTCCTGTGACCAGAACAGTCAGGAGACTGTGTAGCTGACAGCTGTATACAGGCAGGGTCTAATATCATATCCAGCTTTCCTGTGACCAGAACAGTCAGGAGACTGTAGTAGCTGACTAGTGTATACAGGCAGGGTTAATATCCATATCCAGCTTTCCTGTGACCAGAACAGTCAGAGACTGTAGTAGCTGACTAGCTATATACAGGCAGGGTCTAATATCCATATCCAGCTTCCTGTGACCAGAACAGTCAGGAGACTGTTTAGCTGACTAGTGTATACAGGCAGGGTTAATATCATCCAGCTTTCCGTGACCAGAACGTCAGGAGACTGTAGTAGCTGACTAGCTGTATACAGGCAGGGCTATCCATATCCAGCTTCTGTGACCAGAACAGTCAGGATGTAGGCTGACTAGTGTATACAGGCAGGGTCTAATATCCATATCCAGCTTTCCTGTGACCAGAACAGTCAGGAGACTGTGTAGCTGACTAAGTATACAGGCAGGTCTAATATCCATATCCAGCTTTCCTGTGCAGAACAGTCAGGAGACTGTTGTAGCTGACTAGCTGTATACAGGCAGGGTCTAATATCATATCCAGCTTTCCTGTGACCAGAACAGTCAGGAGACTGTAGTAGCTGACTAGCTGTATACAGGCAGGGTTAATATCCATATCCAGCTTTCTGTGACCAGAACAGTCAGGAGACTGTTGTAGCTGACTAGTGTATACAGGCAGGGTCTAAATCCATATCCAGCTTCCTGTGACCAGAACAGTCAGGAGACTGTAGTAGCTGACTAGCTGTATACAGGCAGGGTCTAATATCCATATCCAGCTTTCCTGTGACCAGAACAGTCAGGAGACTGTGTAGCTGACTAGCTGTATACAGGCAGGGTCTAATATCCATATCCAGCTTTCCTGTGACCAGAACAGTCAGGAGACTGTAGTAGCTGACTAGCTGTATACAGGCAGGGTAATTCCATATCCAGCTTTCCTGTGACCAGAACAGTCAGGAGACTGTAGTAGCTGACAGTGTATACAGGCAGGGTTAATATCCAATCAGCTTTCCTGTGCCAGAACAGTAGGAGACTTGTAGCTGACTAGTTATAAGGCAGGTTAATTCCATATCCAGCTTTCCTGTACCAGAACAGTCAGGAGACTGTAGTAGCTGACAGCTGTATACAGGCAGGGTCTAATACATATCCAGCTTTCCTGTGACAGAACAGTCAGGAGACTGTATACTGATAGCTGTATACAGGCAGGGTGTAATATCCATATCCAGCTTTCCTGTGACCAGAACAGTCAGGAGACTGTTGTAGCTGACTAGCTGTATACAGGCAGGGTCTAATATCCATATCCAGCTTTCCTGTGACCAGAACAGTCAGGAGACTGTAGTAGCTGACTAGCTGTATACAGGCAGGGTCTAATATCCATATCCAGCTTTCCTGTGACCAGAACAGTCAGGAGACTGTAGTAGCTGACTAGCTTATACAGGCAGGGTCTAATATCCATATCCAGCTTTCCTGTGACCAGAACAGTCAGGAGACTGTAGTAGCTGACTAGCTGTATACAGGCAGGGTTAATATCCATATCCAGCTTTCCTGTGACCAGAACAGTCAGGAGACTGTAGTAGCTGACTAGCTGTATACAGGCAGGGTCTAATATCCATATCCAGCTTTCCTGTGACCAGAACAGTCAGGAGACTGTAGAGCTGACTAGCTGTATACAGGCAGGGTCTAATATCCATATCCAGCTTTCCTGTGACCAGAACAGTCAGGAGACTGTATGTAGCTGACTAGATGTATACAGGCAGGGTCTAATATCCATATCCAGCTTTCCTGTGACCAGAACAGTCAGGAGACTGTAGTAGCTGACTAGCTGTATACAGGCAGGGTCTAATATCCATATCCAGCTTTCCTGTGACCAGAACAGTCAGAGACTGTAGTAGCTGACTAGCTGTATACAGGCAGGGTCTAATATCCATATCCAGCTTTCCTGTGACCAGAACAGTCAGGAGACTGTGTAGCTGACTAGCTGTATACAGGCAGGGTCTAAATATCCATATCCAGCTTTCCTGTGACCAGAACAGTCAGGAGACTGTAGTAGCTGACTAGCTGTATACAGGCAGGGTCTAAATCCATATCCAGCTTTCCTGTGACCAGAACAGTCAGGAGACTGTAGTAGCTGACTAGTGTATACAGGCAGGGTGTAATATCCATATCCAGCTTTCCTGTGACCAGAACAGTCAGGAGACTGTAGTAGCTGACTAGCTGTATACAGGCAGGGTCTAATATCCATATCCAGCTTTCCTGTGACCAGAACAGTCAGGAGACTGTAGTAGCTGACAAGCTGTATACAGGCAGGGTCTAATATCCATATCCAGCTTTCCTGTGACCAGAACAGTCAGGAGACTGTAGTAGCTGACTAGCTGTATACAGGCAGGGTCTAATATCCATATCCAGCTTTCCTGTGACCAGAACAGTCAGGAGACTGTAGTAGCTGACTAGCTGTATACAGGCAGGGTCTAATATCCATATCCAGCTTTCCTGTGACCAGAACAGTCAGGAGACTGTAGTAGCTGACTAGCTGTATACAGGCAGGGTCTAATGTCCATATCCAGCTTTCCTGTGACCAGAACAGTCAGGAGACTGTAGTAGCTGACAAGCTGTATACAGGCAGGGTCTAATATCCATATCCAGCTTTCCTGTGACCAGAACAGTCAGGAGACTGTAGTAGCTGACTAGATGTATACAGGCAGGGTCTAATATCCATATCCAGCTTTCCTGTGATCAGAACAGTCAGGAGACTGTAGTAGCTGACTAGCTGTATATAGGCAGGGTGTAATATCCATATCCAGCTTTCCTGTGACCAGAACAGTCAGGAGACTGTAGTAGCTGACAAGCTGTATACAGGCAGGGTCTAATATCCATATCCAGCTTTCCTGTGACCAGAACAGTCCGGAGACTGTAGTAGCTGACTAGCTGTATACAGGCAGGCTATCCATATCCAGCTTTCCTGTGACCAGAACAGTCAAGAGACTGTAGCAGCTGACTAGCTGTATACAGGCAGGGTCTAATATCCATATCCAGCTTTCCTGTGACCAGAACAGTCAGGAGACTGTTGTAGCTGACTAGCTATATACAGGCAGGCTCTAATATCCATATCCAGCTTTCCTGTGACCAGAACAGTCAGGAGACTGTTGTAGCTGACTAGCTGTATACAGGCAGGGTCTAATATCCATATCCAGCTTTCCTGTGACCAGAACAGTCAGGAGACTGTAGTAGCTGACTAGCTGTATACAGGCAGGGTCTAATATCCATATCCAACTTTCCTGTGACCAGAACAGTCAGGAGACTGTAGTAGCTGACTAGCTGTATACAGGCAGGGTGTAATATCCATATCCAGCTTTCCTGTGACCAGAACAGTCAGGAGACTGTTGTAGCTGACTAGCTGTATACAGGAAGGGTCTAATATCCATATCCAGCTTTCCTGTGACCAGAACAGTCAGGAGACTGTAGTAGCTGACAAGCTGTATACAGGCAGGGTCTAATATCCATATCCAGCTTTCCTGTGACCAGAACAGTCAGGAGACTGTAGTAGCTGACTAGATGTATACAGGCAGGGTCTAATATCCATATCCAGCTTTCCTGTGACCAGAACAGTCAGAAGACTGTAGTAGCTGACTAGCTGTATACAGGCAGGGTCTAATATCCATATCCAGCTTTCCTGTGACCAGAACAGTCAGGAGACTGTTGTAGCTGACTAGCTGTATACAGGCAGGGCCTAAAATCCATATCCACCTTTCCTGTGACCAGAACAGTCAGGAGACTGTAGTAGCTGACTAGCTGTATACAGGCAGGGTGTAATATCCATATCCAGCTTTCCTGTGCCCAGAACAGTCAGGAGACTGTTGTAGCTGACTAGTTCTATACAGGCAGGGTGTAATATCCATATCCAGCTTTCCTGTGACCAGAACAGTCAGGAGACTGTAGTAGCTGACTAGCTGTATACAGGCAGGGTCTAATGTCCATATCCAGCTTTCCTGTGACCAGAACAGTCAGGAGACTGTAGTAGCTGACAAGCTGTATAAAAGCAGGGTCTAATATCCATATCGAGCTTTCCTGTGACCAGAACAGTCAGGAGACTGTAGTAGCTGACTAGCTGTATATAGGCAGGGTGTAATATCCATATCCAGCTTTCCTGTGACCAGAACAGTCAGGAGACTGTTGTAGCTGACTAGCTGTATACAGATAGGGTCTAATATCCATATCCAGCTTTCCTGTGACCAGAACAGTCAGGAGACTGTAGTAGCTGACAAGCTGTATACAGGCAGGGTCTAATATCCATATCCAGCTTTCCTGTGACCAGAACAGTCAGGAGACTGTAGTAGCTGACTAGATGTATACAGGCAGGGTCTAATATCCATATCCAGCTTTCCTGTGACCAGAACAGTCAGAAGACTGTAGTAGCTGACTAGCTATATACAGGCAGGGTCTAATATCCATTTCCAGCTTTCCTGTGACCAGAACAGTCAGGAGACTGTTGTAGCTGACTAGCTGTATACAGGCAGGGTGTAATATCCATATCCAGCTTTCCTGTGACCAGAACAGTCAAGAGACTGTAGCAGCTGACTAGCTGTATACAGGCAGGGTCTAATATCCATATCCAGCTTTCCTGTGACCAGAACAGTCAGGAGACTGTTGTAGCTGACTAGCTGTATACAGGCAGGGTCTAATATCCATATCCAGCTTTCCTGTGACCAGAACAGTCAGGAGACTGTTGTAGCTGACTAGCTGTATACAGGCAGGGTCTAATATCCATATCCAGCTTTCCTGTGACCAGAACAATCAGGAGACTGTAGTAGCTGACTAGCTGTATACAGGCAGGGTGTAATATCCATATCCAGCTTTCCTGTGACCGGAACAGTTAGGAGACAGTAGGAGCTGACTAGCTGTATACAGGCAGGCTATCCATATCCAGCTTTCTTGTGACCAGAACAGTCAGGAGACTGTTGTAGCTGTATACAGGCAAAATACGCAAGGGCGTTGGCAAGGAACAAGGAAGTGGACGTGATGGTGGTGCAGGCAGAGGCCGAGTTCCTGTCCCAAATTCTTGGGGCCCGCAGCAGTACACCGCTGACCAGTGTCAACAAGTTGTTGGATAGCGGATAATGCTTCCAGTCAGATTGGCACCTCCACAAACACCCTGTCTTCCACACGGTCAAGTGTCAGTAGCTGTGATACTGCACCGCACATTTCCCAACCTGATCCTCCTTCCTACCACCAGGCCGAGTACACGTCCATGGACATTACTGATCCCACACTTGGACACTCAGAAGAGCTGTTCACGTATCCATTCGCACAATCTGGCCTCTCGCCAGCTCCTGTTGAAGTGGGTGATGAGGAGATCTTATGTACAGATGCCCAAATATTTGAGCAGCCACGTTCACACGAAGGGAACGTTGGCAATGTGTCTCAACAAGGGGTGGACGATGATGAGACACAATTGCCAGGAAGTCATGAGGAGGATCAGGGTGCGGAAGAGGAAGACGACGTGGTGGATGATCCAGTAACTGACCCAACCTGGCAGGAGGATATGCAGAGCAAGGACAGCAGTGCACAAGGGGAGGGAGGCGTAGCATCCCAACAGGCAGTAAGAAGCAGGGTGGAGTCCGCAGGCAGAAGGCAGGCAACCGTTCCCCGGAACAACAACACGACACAAGGTGCCTGTGCAAATGTTAGGTCTTCCCGAGTCTGGCAGTTTTTTAATTTGGCTCCAGATGACTTTAAAAAGGCCATTTGCAACACCTGCCATGCCAGCATCAGCAGGGGTACGAAAACTAGCAGCCTGACCACCACCAGCATGATCAGGCACATGTCAGCCAAGCACCCGACTTTGTGGGAAGTGCAACAGAGTCGAGGAGCGGTGCTTGCTGATGTCACTGCTACGTCTTCGCATGTTGTGTGTGCGAGCCAATCCCCTGTCCATGTTGCCCGCGAACAAGCCTCCGGCCCTGCACTTGAAGTTGCCCATGCACAAATAACACCACCATCAAGAATGTCCTTGTCCCAGCGCAGCGTTCAATTATCCATTCAGCAAACCTTTGAACGCAGGCGCAAATACGCTGCCAACGCCCCACATGCCACAGTTCTAAATGCTCACATTTCGCGACTGCTTGCGCTAGAAATGTTACCTTTCCGGCTGGTGGAGACGGAAGCATTCCGCGACCTGATGGCGGCTGCTGTCCCACGTTACTCGGTCCCCAGCCGCCACTATTTCTCCAGGTGTGCCGTCCCCGCATTGCATAACCACGTGTCACAAAGCATCACACGTGTCCTGAACAACGCTGTTTCAGCCAAAGTCCACCTAACCACAGACACGTGGACAAGTGCTTGTGGGCAAGGCTGCTAAATCTCCTTGATGGCACACTGGGTTAATATTGTGGAAGCTGGGACCCAGTCTGAGCGAGGGACGGAACACGTCCTTCCCACACCAAGGTTTGCAGGCCCTACCTCAGTCAGGGTTTCACCCACACTCTGCAGCTCCGGAATGTCATGCTCCTCAGCCTCCTCCTCCTGCACATCCTCATCCACTTTACCCTCCACACCAGTCCCAAGCTGGAAGCACTGCAGCACTGCCTCTGCGATGTGGCAACAGATTGTACTGAAGCTAATATGCATAGGTGACAAACCCCACAATGCAGAAGAGGTGTGGACAGCTCTGAAACAGCAGGCAGATCACTGGCTCACACCTCTGAACCTAAAGCCAGGATAGGTCATGTGTGACAATGGCCGGAACCTGGTGGCAGCTTTGAGGCGAGGCCAGCTGACGCATGTTCCATGCGTGGCCCATGTGCTCAACCTGGTGGTTCAGAGGTTTCTAAAGTCATACCCAGAGCTGTCTGATCTGCTGGTAAAAGTCCGCTGCCTGTCTGCACATTTTCGCAAGTCACCTGCTGCTTCAGCCGGCCTTGCCGGCTTTTAGCGCCGTTTGCGTCTTCCGGCCCACAGACTGGTGTGTGATGTCCCCACGCGTTGGAATTCAACTCTGCACATGTTGGTCAGGATATGTGAGCAGAAGAGGGCAGTTTTTGACTACCTGCATCATCTAAGCCGTCGGAAAATGGGTCAAACTCCACACATAACACCTGAGGAGTGGAGATGGATGTCCGACCTATGTACCGTCCTCCAAAACGTTGAGGACTCAACCAAGATGGTGAGCGGCGATGACGCCATTATTAGCGTCACCATACTCTGCCTTCTAAAATGGTTTCTACTCAAAAACAAAGATGATGCATTGCAGGCGGAGCGCGATGAGTTGGAGCAAGAAACAGTAGTGGGTGTGGGTGATAACACATAGCCCAGCCTCATCTCATCACAATGTGCAGTGGAGGACTATGACGAGGAGGAGGAGGAGGAGGATGAAGACATGGAGCAACTCTCTGGACAAATTGAGGATATGACATGCACACCAGTCATACCCTCGGTTCAGTGTGGCTGGCCAGAGGACAGGGGACATGAGGAGGAGGAGGATGAGGATGAGAAGGAGGACAGCGTGTTCAGTCATCGTGTTGGTCAGGACACTGAAGTGATGGCTGTTAAGAGTCTGGCGCACATGGCTGACTTTATGGTAAGCTGCCTGGCTCGTGACCCTCGCGTTCAGAACATCTTGGCCGACAATCACTTCTGGTTGGCAACACTCTTAGACCCACGCTACAAGGAGAACTTTATGTCTCTTATTCCTGAGGCGGAGAGGTCAGCCAAAATGCAGCAGTTTCAGAAGGCCATAGTCACGGAAGTAGGCAAAGCATTCCCCTCACAAAACGCTAGCGGCATAGGTCAGGAATCGGTGGACAACCAAGGCGTACGGCCGAGAGGGGCACAAGTCCAATCCGCCAGAGGTAGGGGAACAGTCTTTACAATGTGGGACAGTTTTCTCAGCCCCTCACATACCACAGCCCCTGAGGTGCGGGGTAGTGCCACAAGAAATGCTAAGTTTGGCCAGATGCTGAAGGAGTACCTGGCAGATCGAACAACTGTACTCCGACATTCCTCTGTGCCTTACAATTATTGGGTCTCCAAGCTGGACACGTGGCATGAATTGGCTCTCTATGCCTTGAAAGTCCAGGCCTGCCCTGCCGCTAGCGTTTTGTCAGAGCGTGTTTTTAGTGCCGCATGTGGAATCATTACTGATAAACGCACCCGCCTGTCAACTGAAAATGCTGACAGGCTGACTCTGATCAAGATGAACAAGGGTTGGATTGGGCCAGGCTTCACCACACCACCAGCAAATGACAGCGGAATTTAAATTTTGTTATGGGAATTTGCCATGTACCTCCACTCACCCATGGGTACACACTTCTGGATTTTGGCTAATCGCTGGACTGCTCCTCCTTCTCCTCATGTGCCACCATGATGACCGTTACAATAGTTAGGCTGTTGTTTCAGGTATACTCTCAGTGATACATTTTTTCGCCCATTCTTTTAGAATGGGCATTACAACGACTGGAGACCTGCTCCTTTTCAATGGGAAAAATGTTTTGAGGCCTTCATGCACGTCTCTAGCCAGGGACAATGTGGAGCCTCCCAATTTTTGGCTGCCCTGCCAAAGGGCAATACTACAATACACCCACTTCAGGTTTACAGGCCCTCATGCATGTCTGTATGCATGGGTCATTGTTGAACCTCCCAATTTTTGGCTGCCCTGCCAAAGGGCTATACTACAATACACCCACTTCAAGTTTACATGCCCTCCTGCACGTCTGTATCCAGGGGCATTGTTGAACCTCACAATTTTTGGCTGCCCTGCCAAAGGGCTACACTACAATACACCCACTTCAGGTTTACAGGCCCTCATGCACGTCTCTATCCAGGAAAAATGTGGAGCCTCCCAATTTTTGGCTGCCCTGCCAAAGGGCTATACTACAATACACCCACTTCAGGTTTACAGTCCCTCATGCATGTCTGTATGCATGGGTCATTGGTGAACCTCACAATTTTAGACTGCCCTGGTAAAGGAAAATACTACAATACACCCACTTCCTCAAAATGGGCACATTATGTCAAGACAGGGCTTCATGTATTTCTCTTCTCTGGGACATCGGAGTGCCGCACAATGTTTTCACGTAAAATCTGTCATGTAATCACAAAAAGTAACATACAACAGCTGTATCTCACTATTGGGTATGTGCCCTTAACATTTCCACCCTGAATATCATTTTGGTGTCATTTTGGAAGGTTTTCTGGTGACTCCGTAAAATTGGCGTGAAATTCGGACAAAATTGTTCACAGCTGTGACTTTTGAGTGAGAAATGCTTACAGGGGTCTTCCCCATGGTGTTGCCATGTCATTTGAGCACTCTTCTGAGACTTTTGTGGCATTTTTAGGGTTTCTACATGCTGCCATTTCATAAAAATACTCGGGTCTCCCATAGGATAACATTGGGCTCGGTGCTCGGGCCGAGTACACGAGTATCTTGGATTGCTCGGCCCGAGCATCGAGCATCCGAGCATTTTGGTACTCGCTCATCACTAGTAACCACCCCTCTCACGTAAAAAAAGCTTTACCATTTAACCAAGTAATGTGTTTGAGGAGAATTAATAATGAAGAAGAAAGATATAAAGAACAGGTTCAGGATCTAAAGAAACGGCTGTGCGACAGGGCTTACCAGGAAGATTTGATTAATGAAGCCATTGTAAAGGTGGATAATATTTGGAAGGAGGGCTGGAGGAAAACAGTAGGGAACAAGAAAGAGAAAAGGTTCATTTTTAATATTAAGTTTGGACCTATGGATAAAGCTCTAAAATCTGCCATATCAAAAAATTGGTATTTAATAGAGAGCGATAGGCATTTGAAGGAAGTGGCATTAAGGCGGCCCTTAGTAACACACAAGAGGTGCAAGAATATTGGGGATATGATTGTGCAGAGATGAATGACCCGAGAAAAAAATTGGTTAGAAAAGGGGCGGTCGCTTGGTAACTTCAAATGTGGTAACTGTGATTTCTGTGCTAAACACATAACTTCCAATCCAGTGAGAGTAGGACATGAACTACATACTGTAAGAGAATTCATTTCCTGCAAAACAAAATTTGTAGTTTATGTGGTGGTCTGCGAATGTGGTTGCTTTAATATCGGCAAAACGATACGTTGTCGCTATATACGATTTAAGGAGCACATCAAATCAGTGCCAACAGGAGAAGGTTGCCCTAGATTGATAGAGCACGTAAGAGCTGAACATAATGGAAATGCAGCTGTACTAAGGTTCCTCGGCTTGGAGAAGGTTAATTTACCACCGTCAGGGGGCAACTTGCATAGATTGCTGTTACAGAAAGAGGCGGCATGGATCATCAAATTAAGGGCACAAGGCCCGTCCGGCCTCAAAGATAAAAATGACCTTTCAGTATTCCTGTAAAAATAATCATTCATTATAGTGAGATCTATAGATGAGGGTGTCATTTCTGGAAAAAAAAATAGGTTTTTCTTGGTCTACTAGTAGGTATAATGACTAACCAATGTTGGTACCCAATGGAGAATGTTTAAGCATTAGGCAAATTAAGATGTAAAACTCTAGGACTAGAATAGAGAGGAACAGCTTAACCATACCATTTTTCACCTGTTCACTATTTAATGTAGTGACGTCGTCAGTGGGAGTGTATAAGTTGCATATAGCAACAAATAAACTAAGAGAAGGAAGCAAGCACAGATAGGGTCTTATCTTTTTACCAATCAGCGGCTTAAGAGCCGTAATGAACACTGCTCACCTGGTCTAGTTGTGTAACACACAACCAGTATGAAAAACATGTAATGGTGGCTGCTGCTGGACCCACACCTCCACGTGCTATGTGGTCGAATTCCAGAATTTTCCAGGGACAATGTGTCGTCGGTCCGCGCTGCCAGCGCGGACCGACGACACATTGTCCCTGCAAAAATTCTGGTATATAGCAACAAGGCACTCTGAGGATTGTACCCACTGAAGCGCCAAGCCAGGGCGCGAAACGACGTAGTACCCCCTGTCCTCCCACCCGCTGTGCACAACCTGTTGCGTGTATGAAGACACAATAAACAACTGCTGTCAGAAGTCCTGAGTGCGGCTCCATTTCTTCTTTGATTTTAACTTCCCATGTTTGAAAAATGCCCTCTTCCATAATGAATTATTCTGTTAACCCCTTCCTGACCTTTGACATTGTACAACATCATGAAAGTCGGTGCCTTCCCAACCTATGACGTTGTACAACGTCATGGCGGTTACCGTGACACCGCTCCTGCAGTAACCGACATCGGGCCCCGGTGCTCTGTGATTCCTATCACAGAGCACCGGGGCCTGAGGTCAGGGGATGTGGATTCCCCGCCCCCAGGATGACGGTAACTGGTTGTTTGAACAGTCAATCACCGTGATCCTCTGCCAGCTATTGAAGGGGCTGTGGAGCTCTGATGGGGTGATCATCCGATCAGATCGCTTCCATCAAATGGAAGCAATCTGATGGGATGATCATTCCAATGAGAGCCGCTCCACAGCCACCCTGCATCCGCCACCGGTAATCCTGTGCCTGGCCGTCTATCCCTCCTTGGCTCTCTTCATCCACTCCTCCCCTTTGTTCTCCTGCCCTCCCTCCATGCCCCTTCTCCGTGCCCCTCCTCTGTGCCCACCCTCCATGCCCCACGCTCCCCCCTCCGTGCCCCGTGCTCCCCACTCCGTGCCCCATGCTCACCGCTGCTCCCCGCCGGCTGCCATCTCTCCTGAGCTCCTCTGCTGCTGACAACTGAGGAGCTGCAGGTCCCCGGGCACTGTGCTACCAGGAGGATCTCTGCTGTTAGGTAAGTATGGATTGATTGATGGATGGATGGATGGATGAATGGATGGGATGGATGGATGGGATGGATGGATGGGATGGATGGATGGGATGAATTGATGGATGGGATGAATGGATGGGATGATGGGTGTAATCATGGTGCATGGTATGGCAGATCATTGCCATACAGTGCACCATGACTCTGACCCCAGAGACTACAACAAGGGATCAAGTGTCCTCTTGTTGTAGTCTCTGGTGTCAGCGATGGTGCACTGTATGGCAATGATCTGCTGTACCATGCACCATGACTCTGACCCCAGAGAAGACAACAAGAGGACACTTGATCCCTTGTTGTAGTCTGTGAGGTCACGCTGATGATGCACTGTATGGTAGATCATTGCCATAGAGTGCACCATCGCTGACACCAGAGACTACAACAAGAGGACACTTGATCCCTTGTTGTAGTCTCTGGGGTCAGAGTCATGGTGCACTGCATGACAATGATCACCGTGACCCCACAGACTACAACAAGAGTAAACTTGATCCCCTGTTGTAGTCTCTGGGGTCAGAGTCAAGGTGCACTGTATGGCAATGATCTGCCATACAGTGCACCATGACTCTGACCCCAGAGACTACCACAAGGATCAAGTGTCCTCTTGTTGTAATCTGGTTTTATAGTGATGGTGCACTGTATGGCAATGATCTGCCATCATCACCGTGACCCCACAGACTACAACAAGAGGACACTTGATCCCTTGTTGTAGTCTCTGGTGTCAGTGATGGTGCACTGTATGGCAATGATCTCTCATATAGTGCATCATCACCGTGAGCCCAGAGACTACAATAAGAGGACACTTGATCCCTTGTTGTAGTCTCTGGTGTCAATGATAGTGCACTATATGGCAATGATCTGCCATACAGTGCACCATTACTATGACACCAGAGATTGCAATAAGAGGACACTTGATCCCTTGCTGCAGTCTCTGGATTTAGCAGTGGCAATCGAGCATCGTGGGACCTTCGTTGTGGACTACATCAGAGACGATTGAGCGTTGTGGGACCATCATTGTGGACTACGTCGGATCTTTATAATAAAGATGGAGTCCAAATTTTGTTTGTGTTTTTTTTTAAATAAAAAGATTTTTCTCTGTGTGGTGTATTTTTTGACTATTTACTAGAGATTCCTAATGGCCAGGTCTAACATTGACCTGACATTATGAATCTCGGGCTTAGTGCCAGCGGCCAACAAAAAAGCTGGCATTTACCCCTTTATTACCCAGTTTGCCTTCGGCATCAGGGCAACTGGAAGAGTCTGGGTATAGCATCAGAAAATGGTGCTTCAATGAACGCACCATTTTCTGGGGCGGCTGCGGGCTGCAATTTGCAGCATGGGGGGCCCAGAACGCTTGGGCCTCTCCATGCTGATGATTCCAGCCCCCAGCTGCCTAGTTGTACCTGGCTGGACAGAAAATATGGCGGAGCCCCACGTCATTTCTTTTTCTAGAATTAGGTCTAGAAAGAAAAAAAAGGGGCTTTTGCTGTATTTTTGGTTGCCAGCCAGGTACAACGAGGCAGCTGGGGACTGGTGGCAGTCCGTAGCTGTCAAGTTGTGCCTGGCTGGACCAAAAATATGACGGAGCCCCACGTCATTTTTTTTCTAAAATCAGTTCTAAAAATAAAATACCATGGAGCTTTGCCGTATTTTTGGTTGCCAGCCATGTACAACTTGGCAGCTGGGGGCTGGAATCCTCAGCATGAAGAAACCCAAACGTTGTGGGACCCACAGCCACCCCAGAAAATAGCACATTCATTAGAGGCGCTATTTTCTGGTGCTGTACCCCAACTCTTCCAGTTGCCTTTGTGATGGTGGCACATAGGGGCTCTACATACGTGACATGGTGTCTGCTAACAAGTTGAATGAAAAATTAGCCCTAATTGTTAGCGGACACCATGTCGCATATGGAGAGCTCCTATGTGCCTAAACATTGAAGCTCCTCCACAAGTGACTCCATTATGGAAACTAAACCCCCCAAGGAACTTATCTAGATTCATAGTGAGCACTTTGAACCCCCAGGTGCTTCACAAATTAATGCGTAAAAATGATAAAGTACTTTTTTGCTCACAAAAAGTTTTTTTTTCATTTTTACAGATCAATTTGCGAAGCACCTGGGGGTTCAAAGTGCTCGCTATGCATCTAAATACGTTCTTTGGGGGGACTAGTTTACAAAATGGGGTCACTTGTGGGGGAGCTCCAATGTTTAGGCACACAGGGGCTCTCCATATGCGACATGGTGTCCGCTAACAATTGGAATTCTTGGCGGACACCATGTCGCATATGTAGAGCCCCTGTGTGCCTAAGCATTGGAGCTCCCCCACAAGTGACCCCATTTTGGAAACTAGACCCTTCAAGGAACATATCTAGATGCATAGTAAGAACTTTGAAGTCACACACCACCTGATCGCTACAGGTCATCTGATTGGTCCATTCAATTTCGATTCATATTACAAATATTGCCAATATATTTACTAAAATATAACAAAATAATAAATACACTCCAATTTCAAATCGATGAGCAATGCTTAGACAGACAGGGATGTAGCAGTGCTGAGAACTGACTAAACAGTCAGGTTCAGCTCAGGTCATTATGACCTGAGCTGAACTCTGCTGTCAGCCAGACTCGCTCTGCTGCTGGCGATTCCCAAGCAGTGACGAAAGTTAATTTATTTACTGCTTCTGTCAGTGTTCGTGAATCTCCGGAAAAAGCAGCAGAGACTCGGGGAGCGAGTCTGCAGCCGGAGGAGGCAGCAGTAAGTAGCCGGCCGGTCCGGTGCACCCCCTACCCTCTCCTGTTGCCGCTGGCTTTAAAAGAATAACATGAGGATTTGCAGTTTTTCCTTTGCTGCCAGACCCCTTATAGGGTCCGGCAGCAGAGGAATCGCTGCAATACTAGTTCCCCATCCACTAACATTGGAATCGCTAGACTCGCAACGAGTAGCGAGTCCTGGACTCAGACTCGTCGGAGTCTAGCAATTCCGAGTAGTTTAGGATTTGCCCATCACTACTGGTAATGATAAATAGAATCCACCTGTGTGTAATGAAGTCTCTGTATAAATGCACCGGCTCTGTGATAAAATCAGGGTTCTGTTTCAAGTGCAGAGAGCATCAGGAAGACAAAGGAACACACCAGGCAGGTCCAAGATACTGTTGTGGTGAAGTTTAAAGCCAGATTTGGATACAAAAAAATTTCCGAAGTTTTAAACATCTCAAGGAGCACTGTGCAAGTGATCATATTGAAATGGAAGGAGTATCAGACCACTGCAAATCTACCAAGACCGCGTATATATATATTAGCAGAGTCAATTAAATAGCAAAGGATGACATGCTCTTTTATAATATTATTCTTCAGTAGTCATTGACACCAGACAATTCAAGGAGAAGATGGGCAAACACTTCCTAATGAGTGTTTAACCTTTCAATCTAGTTGAGTTGTGTTGAGCTTGTATCAGATGAATGTGGGAATAGAGCTCTCACTGGATATTAATGTAATTAATGAGTGCTCAATACTCATTTTACCAAAGTATTATTGAAAAGAGGTTGTCAAAGTTGACTTTTTAAATTATCCATCTGTCTCCTAAAATTCTCATCCTGTCTCTTGTGCGGTGCCAAGTCTCCACTGAAAAGGGGCTTGTGGCTTAATTGCTGCTGTGGTTCACAGATGATGGTTTATAGGTTTAGGCAAATTGCAGGCAATGCTTTGTTAACAAATTGAGAACACAAAGGTATTTGATAATTATACAGCGGAGCTCACTGGCTCTTAACAGCACCTGCGTGAACATCATTGGCAGTCTTGTTTCAACACAAAAAGGCTCCTTCTTGTTAATTAACCTATATGTACTTGTTACAAATGAAAGGTATTTGTGAGCACTTAATACAGAAGGAGTACAGTAAAAATAGACTTGGCCCATTCACAGATAACTGGTAACTGTGATTACTTACAGCTCAGAGCCGCAGCATTATTTATGAACAGCAGGAAATGTTTGTGTTTGGCATCCCATGTATAACAGTTGGTCTAAAAGAGTTTATCCATCCAATCCTGATAATAAATAGAATTATGTGTCACAATATTTGTTATTTGTATATTATATCACATTTCTTTCTCATTAACATGACGAATTTTATTTTATCTTGCTTTTTAGTCTTTCAGAACAATTGCCAATGAAAGGGTAAGTAAAAGTTTTACTAATGGTGAAAACATATCAAAGAAACTTATTTTTTGCCTAGTTATAAATTTACACCTATCCTTTTATTATATTTCAGACAGTTGAATGGGACAAAAAAAGTATGAAAGACATATATGGTGAAAATTAATTTAATGAAAATGGGGAATGGGAATGGAGAGTCAGCTCACGGAATGGAGAGTCAGCTCACTTGAAAATGCAGGTTAGACATCTCATAAGATGTCCTGGTTAGAGCTGGAAAGCCGACCATAGAAAGAAAGTCCTCCAGTGAAGGAATTCAGTATAATTCTTCAAGATTATTCCTTTTGTTAAAAGTAGAAAAAAATGCATGCATACAACAGGAATATATATAACCTACGCATTTTGGTATAATGCCTTTTTCAGGAATAATGCATATTTCTGAAAAGCGTAGGTAATACTATTCCTGTGTTTTTGCCTGCATTTTCTTCTACGTTTAACATTATGGAATAAACTTGAAGATTTTATACCAATTTCCATCGGTGGAGGACTTTCTTTCTATTCTACATAAAACTAATTTACTTAACAAATTGAGCAATTTGAGCTAGATGAACTAATCTTGCACAGTTTTATATATAGATTGATATACTTTTCTTGATCCAGAGTTTCTCCAGGTTTCAGAGCTTAAAGGAGTTTTCTATTACTTTGACACCCCCTTCTTAAATACTATATTCTATAATATAAAATAAAAATAACAGATGCTCACCATCTGCATCGCACCATTGCAGTGAAGTCAGCATCAAGTCTCCTGAGGCTTGTGGGACATTTTTAGGCCCTGGGGGCCCTGGTGCAGGAGGGGGGGGGGGGGGGACTACTGCCCGTCGAAGGGGGGGGGAGACGATGCTAGTGGGCCGCGGCGCGGGTGCTCTCCTACCTGGTGTGCCGCGCCGGCTGTTTGCAGCCTCCTACGTAGCCGGAGGGCAGAAGAGAGGAGGGGCGGGATCAGGCAAGGGAAGCAGGAAGCTCTCTGCTTCCCTTGCCTGACCCTCCTCTCCTCTGACGGGGGCTTGCGGGGGTCAGCTGGGCCTCCCCTCCAGGCTTGAAGGGGGCCCCTAGCCGGTCGGGGCCCTGGTGCAGCTGCACCAGCTGCACCAGTGTAGTTCCGCCCCTGCATTGCAACCAATCAGCAGCCATTGAAAGGTTGCTCCTATCAAATTTGTTGAATATCAGGCATCCAAAGGAAATTTGAGAACTGCAGTCGTTTAGTGGCCTCTGATTGGCTGCAGTGCTCATGTACCATAACAATGTCACTTGAACACTGGGAGATCTGCCACCAATATTGCTAGAGCTGAACCAGTTTGTGAGGCATTTGTTATATATATTATACACAGGGGAATTTAGTGTTTAAGAAGTGTCCAAGCAGTAAAAGCATTTTCAATGTCCTAGACAACTCTATATATGTACAGAACGTTTCTTGTGAAATACATTATGACAAAGCCTTTACACCAAACGCTCTAGTCTGATACACAGAACTATCTCACTGCTTTATGGGAGTTCAGATGTTACAGATTACCTGACGACAGGCTTGTTGACTCTTTCTAATTAAAAACATCAATACCAAAAGTATACATCTGCTCTAATTAATGCAGTCAATTTGAAGCAAATCTTGACAGTTAATATCATTACTCATTTACTTATCAGTATGAAGAGTCTTGATTCATGTCTTTTATATCAAGGAATGAAAAATTACTTTTTAACAAAATTAAATCCTTATAATTAATATAACTGACTTATAGATGTCAAGTGACTTTATTACAAAGCTATTTTGGCTGTTGTGCTCTGCATAGTCAGCAACCAAGATAACAGAGGCTAAACGTAGTGTAATGAACTCTTGAATCAAGTGCAGAGTGCAGCAGAACAGCCAATAACAAAGTCACTTCAGCTACTGCACTCTGTATATCATGCAGAGCTTGACCAGGATTCCAATACATTAAATACAATGCATGTGCTTGGAGTCGAGGGGTTGTTCAATACTGGATTCATGAAGCACTAGTGGCCCACAGATTATGGAGCACAAAATGGGAACCATACTACACTACTGCACTGGGCACATTGTAAACATAGCAGTAGACAGATGGGGATAGCCAGTTCCCTAGAATAACAATTACCACTGCCACTGTAAAATGTATATTCACTAAGAACTAACAGAACAACATCTACCAACATCATCCTTTCCTTCCATATACGGTAGATCTTCTCTCATAATTAACAGTACAGTTACATGATCTGATTTAATTAAGAAAGGAAAATATTTCACCATCAGATAATTAAATCAATGTTACTGCAGTAGGGAACTAATGGGATGTTCAGGGGTGAATATTAGTTAACTGTGTTCAAGGTGTCAGAATAGTTTCCAGAAACCCTATTTATAGCGTGGCTGGTAATCGAATGCTTACATATTTTCTTACGCATTCTTGTATTGTGAATAACTGCCTACAAAGTATTAGGGCTACACTCATACATATATCACATCGGTGTTTATGGGGATGTCTTAGCCAATCCATTGTTTAAATGTTAGGATGGAATCTAGTTACTGAGTAAAGTATGGTCAAATATAAAACTTTACTCTAAAAAACCCTTTGAGGCTAGGGTCACACAGCCCAGCCGTTTTTGCTTCTGAATCTTTTTTACTGAAAAAAAAAGCTTGTGGGTGAACTGATTTTTTTATGTTATGATTTTCCCCGTGGACTTGCATCAGATGTAAAAAATCTGCAATTAAAAAATACCAGGAAGTATGAAAAAATCAGCTTTTTTAAAACATCACATATCAAAAAGAAACAAAAAATGCAACATCAGAAACTAAATAAAACTACGTTAAAAAAAGCACAAAAAAACACAACTGAAAAAACCCAGAAATGCCATAGACGTTGTAAAATCAAAACTCAACAAAATCTCTTTGCAGCCTTGAAGTGAACCTATCAGATACCCTAATCCCTCTAAACTATCAGCAGGCACATGTGTGGCCCAATATTCCCTGCCTAATCATCTCTGTGTCATGATATTCTGCAAATCTATAATTTAAAAAAAACTAATTAGGGGGCGTGGCCTGCGCTGAGACATGCAGGTCGCACTGTGAGAGAGCTCCGTCTGCAGCGACCGAATACTCGGTGACCAACGGCTCCTAACGACTCATCTTGCTCCACAAACGGCAGGAGACTGTCTCCTAAGCGATTGGGCATGCCGCGATCCAACACTCGCAGCCGCAGCACCGCACAGAAGCTCACAGACTTCTTCACTACCGATCGCGCCCAGGAACCCAAGATGGCGTCTCCCGCCTCTCCTTCCCCAAGCTCCTCTCAGCGTGCAAGCTCCTCTCAGTGTGCGCGCCACCAGCCCCGCGACTCGCGGGAAGGCAGCCAACCTCACGACCGGAACGGCAGAGACGAGGAGCATGTCCCGCTCACCCGGCATTCCATAAGGGGCCTTCTAGATGAGCTGCGCAGAGCCATTGAAGACGACACTCGCCGCATAGTAGGTGATATACGTGCAGACGTCTCGGCCCTGGGGGAGCACACAGACCATATAGAGGGGAAGGTGGGAGAGCTGGCGGTGGCACATAATGAACTGGCAGACTTGTATCACGACGTGAATGTGGAACTAAGAGCTGTGAAAGCCACCTCCTACGACCTAGAGGACAGACTCAGAAGAGGAAACATCAAAATAAGGGGCATAGCTGAAGTAGAGGGAGAAGAGGACTTGCTTCAGACTGTGCAGCCTTTTTTGTCTCTGTTGCTCCCAGAGGCGAAGACGGATGACCTGGCTATAGAAAGAATATTTCGTCTCCCCAGGTCACCTCGCATTGGACGCGAGGTACCGAGAGACGTTATGGTACACCTGAGGTCCCCTAGAATGAGAGACCCTTTGATGCAATCACTACGTAACCACCCGCCCACAGTCAGCCCATACGACGTATGGTCCCTATTTCCGGACCTTTGCCCGGGAACCTTGGCAAGACGCAGGGAATTTGCCCCATATTGTGCCATTTTACGGGACCGTGCCATACAGTATGCCTGGGGTTCGCCGGTGAGCGTGACCTTCAGGTACAAAGGCACACGTCACTACTTCTCCTCTCCTTCCAAGCTCCGTGCGACTCTGAGAGACTGGCGCATGATGCCCACCGCCGCTTCTGGCTCCAATTCAACAGCTACTAGCCCCAAAGACCGCAGAGATCGTAAGAGCCCATCAGATGGTGCAAGGAACAAGTGATGACGGAGTCACCGGAGTGATTGGTTCCTGCCTGATGGACCTTTTCTCGTCCAGAATAGGGATAATCTGATTCCGTCCCCCCCCCCCTGAGTTTGACTCTAATGGGGGGCGCCGGATGATAACCTGGAGGGAGTAACCTGGCTCCCCCGTGGGTGGTGGTAGCCCAGAGGGATTCATTTTGAGGAGTTAAAGGAGTTCCAGTCTGTGGTCCTCCCTTCTCCTCTCTCCAGTCTCTTCCCCCACGCTCAGGACTTTGTGAGCATATACAGTTGTATTGTTTTCTTTTCTCTCGCTTCTAGTTGTCTTTTGTAGACCTAAGTTTCTTTGTTTCCCTGTCCACCCCCGGCTCACCTATACTCTTTTCTAACCCTCCCTAGCCCTCTCCCCTCCCCCCCTACTCACCCCCCCCCCCCTGCAATACAACCCACGGCCTTGCTCTCAACCCCTCCTTCCACCCAGAATCACCCCAGTTTACTACCTCTGTGCACACTCCTCACTGTCCTCTCCCCCCCCCCCTCCCCCACTAACCCCCTGATACCCAAGAGGCTCCGTGATATTCTCCCTTTCCACTGACCCTTTGTTTGTTTTCCTTGGAGAGGTGGGTTTGACACTTATTCGGTAAAGATGAGTTTGAAAATCGTGTCCATGAACGTACGGGGCCTCAACTCCCCGGCCAAGAGGTCGTTCCTGTGGAGAGAGGTCCAGCGGAATAAAGCGGATTTGGTCTGTGTGCAGGAGTCCCATCTACTTGAGAGAGATAATATCCGGCTGAAACACCCCAGGTACCCACACACCTTCTTCTCCAACTGTGACCGTAAAACAGCAGGAGTCTGCATATTGGTGAGTGCCTCCGTTCAATTTGTGTGTAGAAAGGTTGTTTCGGATGAGATGGGCAGACACTTGATCTTGATCTGTGAGGTCTCCGGGGTCGTTTTTACACTGGTTACCGTTTATGCCCCGAATGTAGGACAGAGAGGTTTCTTAAGGGCTCTCCTCACAAAACTGAAATCAGAGTCTGAGGGCCACTTGATAATCTGTGGCGACTTCAATGCGGTCATGGAACCACGTTTGGATTCCTCAGCCCCTTCTGCTGTGTCGCGATGTGGCCTTCTCCCTCTAGCCCGGGAGTTCCGCCTCCACGACATATGGCGCTACTTTCATGCTGGCGAGAGGGACTACACCTTCCACTCCGGCCCTCATGGCTCCTACTCCAGGATAGATTTCTTCCTGGTAGATGATGGGGCCATGGAATGGTGCCGGAGGCCTGAAGTGGGTGTGATCACCTGGTCAGATCATGCGCCGGTGTCGTTGGAGGTGGACCTGGGAGGAGGGAGGGACCGCCCTCGCCGTTGGCGTTTGGGCCCTGACCTCCTCTTGGATCATTCTGTGAGGGAGGACATGAACACTAATATTGCATCATTTTTTGAGCTCAATGACACCGGAGACACCACGGATGAGACCTTGTGGGCTTCACACAAAGCAGTGATGAGGGGGCTACTCCTGCAGAAAGCTTCACAACGGAAAAGGACTAGAGATAGCCAGAGGAGGGAGTGGGTAGAACAGATACATTCCCTTGAAACTTTAAACAAAACTAACCCCGACCGAAGACTGGAGGCCCAGATCACGACTCTACGTACCCAACTGCGTGCTCTTTTATTGCGACAGTACGAGACGGGTCTCCGCAAATTAAAAACACGACATTATGAACAGGGAGATAGAGCAAGTAGATTACTAGCTAGAAGACTGATAAAGCGAGCAGGGCAGTCTGCAATAACGGCACTACAAGATCAGGCTGGGAACCTGGTGAGAGACCCCCGTCAGATTGTGGAAGCCTTCTCAGCGTACTATGCGCGACTATATAATCTAAGACTAGACCATGAGACTGTACAACCTACAGAAGCCAATATTGGCGAATTCCTAGACAAAGTACAGCTGCCCACATTGTCACGGGTAGATCTGGATGCCCTTGATGCGCCATTTACAAGGGAGGAGGTGCTCAAGGTCATCGGCACTTTGAAATCAGGCTCTGCCCCAGGTCCCGATGGTTTCATTAACGAGTACTATAAGGCATTTGGCCTCATCTTGGCCCCTTTTCTGCTCAGATTGTTCGATAGCTGGAGGTCATCTGGTGCCATCCCAAAGGAGGCATTAGAAGCAACTATTATCACCATCCCCAAGCCTGGGAAAAGTCCCGAACTTCCTGGGAGCTATAGGCCAATCTCGCTACTAAACACTGATCTTAAGATCTACTCAAAACTTCTTGCGATGAGGTTGGCTGAGATGATTCCAAAGTTGGTAAGTCCGGATCAGGTGGGGTTTGTGGCTCGTCGTCAGGCCAGGGACGGCACGAGGAGAATGCTGTCTCTCATTGAGCTTGCTGAGAGAGGTAAGGCCCCCAGTGCATTCCTGTCATTAGATGCGGAGAAGGCGTTTGACAGGGTGCACTGGGGATACCTTGACAAAACCTTACGTAAGTTTGGGCTAACGGGCCCATTTCTGACGGCCATCTTGAGCTTATATTCAAACCCCTCGGCAAGAGTCTTCTCCTCGGGCTACCTGTCAGATCCGTTTGATATAACTAATGGGACGAGACAGGGTTGCCCGCTGTCTCCATTGATCTATGTCCTGGCGATCGAGCCTCTGGCCGCAACTGTCCGGGCCGATAGTGTTATAAAGGGGATACAGGTGGGGGACAGGCAACACACTGTGGGCCTGTACGCGGACGATGTTATTGTCTCGTGTACCTCACCGGAAGTATCCCTCCCGAGAGTTCTCTCTTTATTGGAATCATATGGGACTATTTCGTACTATAAACTGAATGCTTCTAAATCACTGGTGTACCCGGTTCATATATCTCCAGAGATGGTGGCGGGCCTGTCGGCCTCTCTTCCCTTTCAGTGGTCGCCCAAGGGTATCCCATACCTTGGCATTACATTGTGCCCGATCGAAGAGGTGGTAAAAAGAAACATAGATAATATCCTGAAGACATTGACAGGAGCATCAAACCCCCGGTCTCTGCAGTCCCTATCGTGGGTAGCCAGGATCCAGGCTTTCCGGATGTCTTGGCTGCCCCGTTTTCTATACATATTCAGATGTGTACCACTGGTCTTTCCCGCACGACTTCTGACGCGTATTCAGCGGGCAGTAGACGGATACATATGGGCAGGCAAGAGACCGAGGATTCAACGCAAAGTGATGTTCAAGAAGTGGAGGGGTGGAGGCATGGGAGTCCCAGACATGACAGCTTATTATAGGGCGGCCCTTCTGGAACCGTTGGGAGCGTGGTGGGCGGATAGAGCTGACCTCGGATGGGCTCAGATTGAAGCGACACAGGTACCAGGAGGCTCCTTGAGGAGTTTTTTGACGGCAGATGCGTTAAAACCCATCAGACTACGTTGCCCCCTAGCGACGATAGACGCCACCCTGAGGGCTTGGAGACGTACGCCAAGTGAATGGAGGACATTCTCTCCAGCAGAGGTTATGCTTTGAGCCCTTCAAGTCCATATCCCGTCTTTACGGCTGACTCAGTGGACTAAGTGTGGATTAACCTCTCTGGCGGACCTCATGGGGCCCTTAGGAGTCGTCTCCATTGAAGACTTTACACGACAACATCCAACTTTAGGAGGCTCATACTTTCAACTGTGCCAGGTGTCTCACTTCCTGACAACAGGTGGGATCAGGAGGTGTTGGTCCTCCCGGTTTCCGTCTCCTATGGGAGCCGTCCTGGGTCTGGCCCCTGGAGTGACGAAGGGTTTGGCAACCCTGTATGCGGGATTACTAGATGCCGACGAACACTTTAAGTTCCCATATAGGTCCAGATGGGGAAGAGAACTGAATTTCACAGCCGAAGTGGAGGATTGGGAGGGAGCAGTGAGATGTGTGACAAACGCAACGAAGTGCATTAACCACCTTGAACAACTTAAAAAATTGCACTTGCGTTGGTACCTGACTCCTGACAGGGTGGCCCTGTTCGGAGGAGAGGCTTCGGCTCTATGTTGGAGAGGCTGTGGACAGAGAGGTACGATGGCCCATGTGTGGTGGTCGTGCCCCAGAATCTCGCAGTTCTGGTCCACAGTCGAGAGTCTGATGAGATCCATAGTAGATACGTTTGTACCTCTCACTCCCCAGATGGCATTGCTGCACATGGATGTAGAGGCTTTGCCTCCGATCCCCCGCTTCATGACCACTTTTGTCCTCATAGCGGCGAGACAATGCGTCTCAGCGTGCTGGAAATCTCCCTCCTCTCCCACGTTGCGCAACCTAGCGGACAGACTGAACACGATTTTCACGTATGAATATTTCCTAGCCCAGGAGGCAGGACATAAGCGATATGTTGGAGAGGCATGGGAATGCTGGGCTCAGCACTCCCTGGCGATCCCTCTCCCCTCGTAGGTACGACGGATCATTTAAAGCCTACTTAATACCCAAACCTCTCCGGAATCTTCCCCGATGTAGTCTTCCCCCCCCCCCTCCCTTCATACCGTAATTTCCCCCCCACCCTTCCCCCCTCCCCCTCACTTCCCCCCCCCTTCCCTCCCCTTCCTGGGGTGGAGCCCCCCCCCTCCCCCCCCTTCCCTGTCACTAGCCCCTTTCCCCCCCCCACTCTCCTTACTACTGTACACATTTCTTCTATGTTTTCTCTCTCTTTTCATTCCACCTGTTAGGATAATGGTATACTACTACAGTCCAAATAACCCGAAGTTCTGTTAGATGACACACGAGACATATGTAACGTTCTATGCACATGTGGACAATTGTCTACGTCTATACCATTGTCCTTATTATCTGTTATTTGTTATTTGTATTATAAAATATGTTCAATAAACATTTATGACAAAAAAAAAACTAATTAGAAAGATCCTATGCTAATGAAGCCAGCGACTAACCGCAAGGGCGTTACTTCACCTGCCTAGTTTGCCTGTGGGTGTGATAACAATTACCAGCAGCCGACATCACCATGAGCTACTGGACATCCATGCAGCTTCTTTATCCTGGTGTATGTGACTCACCATTGCCGGATGCTCACGTCTCAGGCGATGCAGCACTTGTCACGGTTCCGCGCCTGAGGCTGTGGGGCCCGGTTGTCAGAGCAAAAGGGGATGAACGGATGGGAATAATTCTTGTTTGTCGTGACGCCACCTGTGGGAGTCCGGTGAACGCACCGGCGCTGCTTGGGCCTCCGGGGGATGTGTGGCAGCTAGATGGAATGCTCCCCACAGGATGAGCAGGAGTCCCCGGGGCCAGGAGCTGCGCTAGCTGGAATACGGCAGCTCAGTTAATTGTTGTGCAGAGTTAATAACAGTTCTGAAAGAAAGCACGGACACCAGATTCCTCTGTAACGGGTCTTTACTGTAGCAGTTGAGGTGATACACGGTATACAGTCAGGTGAGATAACGGACCGGGTGGTCCCAGCGATGACTGGTCTTAGTCCAGAGCTCCACGGTGTTCTTCCCTTACTAACTTTCCTTTCCTAGTTGCCGATGTCGCCTTAGTGCGCCAGTTCGAGATACAAGGGAAGCTCATGGTGATTCCCTGCCGGTGTAATTGCCCGGTTGGAGGGGGCCTGTTTCCCTGTGGTGGGTACCTCGCTGGCAAGACGGCTTGGTTGTGGCTGCAGTGAGGTGCTCATAAGAAGCGATCCCTTCACTCTGGTTTGCTGGGCGGCGGTGGACGTCTGCTCGCCTCAGAACCAGTTATCCGGTAGTTGGGCATGGGTATGTTTGAACCCGCTCAGTAGCTGCCTGAATCCAGTCTGGGTCACCGCTTGATGGTGCCCTGCCTGCAAGTTTGGTTTCAGGCTGCACGGAACTGTGCAGAGCCTGCTCCTTCTTCTCCTACGTTTCTCCAACTCCTACTTCCTCCTCCTGCACACTACACCTACTCTCCTCCCACCAGGACCTGATTGGCCCTCTGTCTCTAAGTGGTGCATGTGGTGTACGGAGCTCTGGGTTTAACCATGTCAGCACTGAGACGGAAGATATTACATCTTCAGTCAAGGATGCAATACCTTCCTGTGATGCACTCGTTGCGGGGCGCCACATATGCGTCCCCCACTTTAGAGGCACAGTGTGCATGCTCAAAAGGCCCTTACACTTAAGACTATGCGCAGTGCTGCTATGTATTGGGTGTACGTCTGCAGAGCTGCACTGCACATAATCAGAAGTGTAGGGGCCTTCTGAGCATGCACACTCTAAAGCGGGGGATGCGTACACCCGGATACTGAAATTGCATTAGATGTCCGGGAGCTCAAGGTGACGTCGGCTGCTCGTACTTATGTTATCAAACCCATAGAGGTGTAATAACACGGAAAAACAGCAGACTAGGCAGGTGAACTAATGCCCTTGTGACTAGTCACTGGCCTTATTAGCATATGGTAAAGGAGATTTATAAATCTTTTTTTAAACACTCAATTTGCAGAATATCATCACATAGGGATGGTTAGGTGGGAATTTTGACCCATATATGTGTCTGCTGACAGTTTAGAGGGATTAGGGGACCTGATAGGTTCACTTGAAACACAAACCAAGAATGTAATAATCCAGATTATGAGTTCAGTAATGAGGTCATATATCAACTTCAAATGTTAGACGCTGTGAACTATTCCAACTTAATTACTATTCTATAGGAGTGTTCATTAACATCCCTTCAGTATGGGCATTCCTTTATTAGTTAGTTTGTGTTATTATATCTCATTAATAGCAAAAAAAATAAGACACTAAATGAACTGAGGGACAATACAGGACATCAATGAAAAGGGAGGCAAAGTAGTCATATTTATGATTCATGGCAATAATAACCAAGCAACTTAGTTGGACATTTTTATTCACTGGACAAAAAATATAACCTTTTTCTATTTGACTTGCTGAGTATAAGATCCTGTGCACACAGTGTGCTTTTGATGCATTTGTGAGTGCAGTTTTGTCATAAAACTGTATGTAAATCCTTATGCCACCAAAATCAATAACAATTCTAAAGTTTTGGGCACATGTTGCTATTTTCCCTTGCAGATTTGGTGCGGCATGTCAATTATTGCAGCATTTTTCCAACATTGTTCCACTCCAAAAGCAAAAACTGCATAGAAAAAATGCATTAAAAAAAACCATAATATAGACATCAAAAAAGGCTTGCATTTTTCCTGCCAGGTAATGCCAATTTAGTGGAGAAATTTCGGGAACCAAATACTCAAAGTGCGCGCATACCATAAGACAATGGTTGACTGCTAGATGACTGACACTCGTTGGCTAGTTTAACTGCATGTTTGGTGGCATGTCTTTGGAAAATCTCCCAACATATACATTGACTAATCAAAATGAATGCTAAAGAGTGGATTTTCTAGAGAGTGAGATAACATGCGCAATAGGGTCTTATCTCCTAAATGTGGAGAGGGATGTATGAATAAGTAGAATCTGCTCACCTGATCTGGTTGTGTAAACCCACAACCAGTTTAATCGCTCAATAGGCAGCTGCTGCTGGATCCACACATCCACGGGTCACTGAGGTCCAAAAATAGCATATATAGGATGAAGTGTCGCTTGATCGCGCTGTTGCCAAAGAAGACCAGAAGACTGGAGTATCTGGATGAAGGTGTATTTTTAATCCGACGACTTTCAGAGCTAATACCCAGCTCCTTCCTCAGGGATAATCAACTTGATTGTCCCTGAGGAAGGAGCTGGTTATTGGCTCTAAAACACGTCGGATTAAAAATACACTTTCATCCAGATACTCCAGTCTTCTGGTCTTCTTTGGCAGCAGCGCGGATCGAGCGACACTTCGTCCTATATATGCTATAAAGAGTGGATTTTGACATACATTTTCTAAGATACATTTTGATTCTATTTAGAAGTTTCTTCTATGAAGACATAGTACTGCTAGTTTCCAGAATAAATCTGGTTGTTTTGCAGTATAATGTATAATTGCAGTAATATTTTTCTGCACATTGTGCATAAGGGGAGCATCCATATTGGGTGCAGAATATGCAGGAGCACTGATGCATGGAGGGCCTACATAACGCACAGGAATAAATGGCACATAGTAATATAGGATTTTGATAATACTTTGACTAGGAAATTCAAATTAATACATGTGATGTTTGAGTTTAATGAATAATATAGGTAAATTAGATTAAGATAACCTATCTGCATATGTTCTTACCACCACATGAGAGATTTGACAATATTATGTGTAACATTTGACTTCAATGGAACTGCATAAAAATACTTTGTGGTAAAATTACAGTTCACATGGTGCGTTTTTGGTGTGTTTTTTTGAGGATCTGTTTTTGGAGTAAAATGCAGTGATGTTTGACATCCCAGCAAAGTCAATGCATTTCCAAATTTAGCTTTCAGGCACTGCATTTGTTTTTTTGAGGATCTGTTTTTGGCTAAAAACAGATCCTCAAGAAGAATGATCATGTCAATTCCTTGCCATTTTACCTGGTGCACTTTTCCCATTGCCCCCATCATTGAATGTGTTAAAAAAAAGCGCATCCAGGAAAAACGGAGCAAAAATGCACTGTGTGAATGGTGATGCTTTTTTTAAAAAGCGAATCCGTTTTGCAGCTGAAAAGCGGATCATCAAAAAAAAGCACCAAAAACGCACCGCATGAATCTAATTGTAATATCCATAGCTCCTAATAGTGAATGAACAACCTCAGTAACCATATAGTCTTAGATTCTTACATTGTAGTTATTTATTTGGAAGGCAGTCCATTTCTCTAATAAATAATGTATATCATGTCTATTATGGTCCAAATACATTTTAGTATTTGCTTAGAAACACACTTGAAGGCTTTTGTGAATGGCCAGGATACACATCTGAAACTGTTACATTGTACAAGCTCACATATTGAACACAAATAGATTTATTGCAATTTTTACCAATTAATTTCATTTTTTATATTATATTATAGTTTTTTATTAAACAACTCCATCATTACCTGCTAGAAAGTAGGGATGAGTGAAACCTGAACTGCAGCATTCTGAGTTCATACCGGACATCGGTTGTCCAGGGCTCAGACTGAAGCATGAATTTAAAAATATTCATCCATGTCTGAATTTACTTTCAAGTGCTGTTAATTTCTTAATAAAGTTTGTTCAAAATCTGTATTGCATGCAGAAGATGATTGTACAGTGATGTAAACAATAAGGATAAACACAAAAAATTAGATGGCCTCTCGACGATTTTTAATAAATAGTTAAGGTAAAAAAGACAGCAACCTCAGCTGTCTGCTTTACCTTGTCTGGTTATCAAAAATAGAGGGGATTCTACACCATTTTTTAAAATCAATCATTTAAATAATTGAAAAAAAAATGGTGTGTGCTCCGCTCTCTTTTTGATAACCAACAGAGGTAAAGCAGACAGCTGGGGGCTAGTATTATCAGAATGGGAGAGCCATGTTATTTCCTTTCTCAGTCTAAATATACCAGCCCACAGCCACCCCAGAAGTTGTGCATCCATTAGATGTGCCAAATCTGGAGCTTTTCTTGGCTCTTTCTGATTTTCCTGGTGTGTTGGCAATCAAGGTTATACTTGTGAGGTTGATGTGAGCTGTGAATTGACAACTAGCATCAAGTCCTGGTGTTAGTAATGGATAGGCAGACACCTATCAGACACCTCTATTACTAACACAGCAAGTATAGAGTTAAAAAAGACAAAGGGTAAAAAACGTTATTTGAGTAAAGCCTTCCCCACACACCCTCATTGACCAATTTATTACTTCAAAATAAATCCTGGAAGGTCCGACATAATCCAAAGAGTAATGTCCCATGACGCCTATCAATTCTTATTGAGCTTTGTTCTGAGAACTTTCTCAGAATGAGGCTCCAGAGGACACTTACAGTCAGAGTATGTATGTAGTTTTTGAAAATCATGAGATATTCCAGGCCTGCCGCTTACTGGCAGTTATCTCTGGAGCCTCATTCTGAGAAAGCTCTCAGACCAAACTCCATAGAAATTGATGAGAGCCATGGGATAATCTTTGGATTATGTCATAATTTCCAGGATTTATTTTAAAGTAATAAATTGATGAATGATGGCATGTGGGGCAGTCTTTATTGAAATAAACTTTTATTTGCTTGTGTTTGTGCCTTTTTTAATGCTATGCTTGCTGGGTTAGTAATGGAGGTGTCTGATAGATGACTATCCATTAATAACCCCTGGGCCTGATGCAGGTATCAATTCACAGCTGATGTCAACACCATTAACCTATTACCTTGATTGACACTGCACCAAGGTAATCATGAAGAGCCAGATAAAGCAACATAATTGGTGCATCTAATGTGATGTGACACTTCTAAGGTGGCAGTGGGCTGGTATACTTAGGCGGGAAAGGCCAAATAACCATAGACCTTCAGAGACTGATAATACCAGCCTCGAGCTGTCTGCTTCACCTTTACTGGCTATCAGAAATAGGGCGGAGCCCATTCCATTTTTTTTTGTCTTATTTATTTCAATTATATTAAAAAAATCACATGGGATCCCCTCTATTTCTGATTACCAGCCAAGGTAAAGCAGACAGCTGAGTGTTGCAGCCAGCAGCTGTCTGTTTACCTGCGTTGGTTATCAAAAATAGGTAGCCGCCTATGCCATCTTCTTTGTAGTCATACCATATCCATATGTTTTCAGGACAATTGCCTCCATTTTGTTTCCTTTTGCAGCCCCCTAGTCATGACTACGACCATTTTACACCCATTTTACAAACAGAAATTCAGGTTCCCATTGACTTATACGGGGTTCAGGTCAGGTTCAGGTCCCAAACCAAACTTTTACCTGAAGTCCAACTGAACCTGGTGATCCGAGCTTCCACAGGTCCCATCGTCTCTACTACAAAATCTTCCTCCAGAAAAAAAAAATTCTACATAAAATCAAATCTGCTTGATACGAATCACGAATAATATTAATCCACAATCATCTATTGGAGGAACTATATATGTTTTCTATTAGCAATGCCACATTCATTTTCAATAAACATTAGCCAAGTTCAATATTACAAAAATAGCCTTTTATGTAGTAAATGTACCTGAAAACCCTATAGTGAAGGTTGAACACAAAAATACCCAGGAAGGAAAATATAACAGCATGTATTATTAGGCTATAAAATAAGATGAAATATATTGTGCTCAAACCTTAGCAATAAAAATGTCCTTGACTTTTAAGCTATGTCACATTTATTTTCTTAGGTAATTTTATTCTTACTGGTTTGTGATCTTGTTTTACTAAGCTAAAAAGCCTTAATATTACCAGTGAAGGAATGAACACGCTTATTGATGTTGAAAACATTAGTGTTCCTACTGATCAATGACTGTGAATCTTTTACCTTTAAATTGGTCTTATAATGCACTTTAGAATAGGTCAATAATGTCTCCTGTACAAAGTAATATGTCTAATTTGTTTCCATTTATCATGCATTTAGTTTAGTACACTTGAAAAATTAACTTCTTGCTAAGAAATATTAATTCATGATGTTGCTTTGACTAATTATATATGTAAAAACAAAGGTAGTAAATAACGATTCAGGATGTGGCTTTCAATGATGTGTACAAGTATATATAAATAATAAATGTGTTGCAATTCATTTTAAATGTAAATCATGTATAGTGTGGAATATCAAATGTTTGTGTTATTAGTGTTAGGATCTGATTTCAGTAACTGGTTGGAAAATTAAACATGTTGCAGATATAGAATAGTGAGACAAATGTTCATATCATCTAGTTTTTAAAGGACTAGTCTGGTCTCAGAAGAAAAGTATGCAACTACTCTATGTGGCTTCAGACTGCTAATAGTGACCGCGTGCGTAGTGCACACTGTCATGATTTCCAAATATTCCCATATAAATGGGCGGTTACATGGCCACATGTATACAAATTGCATATCTGCGGTCACCAGACTACTGTGCTGTACTCAAGTCTCCTCTATTAAGAGAAGCCAGGTGAGTCTATTTGGGATGTGTCCTCAAGTATGCACATTTCATGCACTACCAATCAAAAGTGATGACACACCTAATTATGCGTTGGTTTTCTTTGTTCTTATTGGATTGTGCACATTGTAGGTTCAGTTTGAAGGCAGAAACTGTGGGGAAGGAAGGAGAGCGCAATAGGGACTTATCATTGAAACAACCCCAATAGAACAATAAAATGAAGCTTCTCACCTGGTATGGTTGTATGACCCACAACCAGTGTTTAAGCATGGTATGGCTCTTGCTGGATCCACATTCCACTGTCATGCAGTGGAAATAAGCGATGGACCTAGAAGAGACAGTGTTTTTCTGGATCCGCGCTGCTCATCCAGTGGAAAAAACACAATTCGTTGGAGATGATGGTCAAGTCCTGGCTTTATTCCAATGCGTTTCGCAGCTACACCTCGCTCCTTCCTCAGGGAGGCAAAATATGTTGGTTCCCTGAGGAAGGAGCGAGGTGTAGCTCTGAAAAACGTTGGAATAAAGCAAGGATTTTGACCATCATCTCCAACGAATTGTGTTTCGTCCACTGGATGAGCAGTTTGATTGCAAGAATATATAGGGAAACAAGGGGTGAAGAAACATGAGGGTCAAAAGCAAAACAGAATATGTATTAATTGTTAGATACCCCTGTTTACTCTGATGACAGATTTACATACGCTTTGCATACTGTCAAGGAGCTTCATCAGGTTGTCACCTGGAATGGCTTTTCAACAGTAGCTCAAGGAGCATTTCGAAATGTGGAGGCTGCTTTGTCTTCACTCTCCAGTCCAACTGATCTTAAACCAGTCAATTTGGTTGCGGTTATGTAATTGATGAGATCATGTTATCTAATGTAGTAATCCATTCTTCACCTTCTGGGTCACATATCTCTTGCATGCCATGGAGGTTTATCAAAAATGCCTTAAAGCACTAGACAACGATTTAATTTTGCACCTTTTTTTGCTATAAGCTGCCTTTGTCAAGCCAAATGTTGAAATGACAACACTTAGGCCCCATTCACACACTACTTTTTTTGCTGCATATTTTTAAGCACAAGCTCATCACAAACTAGGAGTGGGTGGTTAAACATATAAGTGGAGCACTTGTTTCTATTAAACCTTTCCTCTGAGTGTGCCACTCCCGGTATTGATTGTTCCACTCCTGGCTTTTTTGAGCTTGTGCGTAAAAATACGCAGCAAAAAAAGCAGTGTGTGAATGGGGCCTTAAATACAAACATGTCACGAGGCAATTTGTCTTAGTTGGTGCATCATACTGTTTTGGGGTCATTAAACTGTGTTTGGGTTTTGGAAACATCATACTAGGTGGGGGGGCTATAGTAACATTGCACTATTTTTGAGGGAGCTGTTGATCAAGGTACAAGGGTTAAATAATAGGAGCAGTATGATTTACTGTTTTCTATTATCCTTATAAAAAGCTGCAGATTATATGGTTTTAATTCCCTGCTAGTGGTAAGAATACATACTACAATAAGCCCTATTGTGACATGTATTAGTAGTAGCAGTGAGTCAGCATAGCATATAATTCTGCTCAATATAAAATTATAGAAATAATATTAATAGAACATATTAATATTTTAATATTAACATTTAGCAGAATAAATTTCAACTTATTGCGTTGGCCCTGTACAATAGTCACAACATCTACTGTGGCCCCTTGGGAAAATGAATTGCCTACCTCTGATCTAAATTGATATCCCCCTTCATATTCAGGTCACATGAACGACATCATCAATGTATCTGCACATGTAATGATGTCATTCAAAATCGCCAACCAAGATAATGAACATCTATGGTATATTGTGTGAATGGTATAGGTAGGAGGATTCATAACTATCCAAAATGAATTAAAGGAGTGGTCTGAAGACAAATAATATGCATTAAAATCTGCACTTATTTAGTGCCATAATCTAAACTCTTTTCCATTATACTTTCATTAAAAAATTCCTATTATACCTAACTACTCTAATTGCTATTGTATATTCTTACCTAGTTTCTCTCTGATGACTCTTCATTTGAGAATACAAGGGCATCCAAGGAAGTTTCATCATGGAGCAGAGGCTGCAGACACAGTCGTAGCTTCTGCCCCTTCCCTGAAACTAATCATTTTCAGTGATGCCTGTTTCCTGGGCTGGGCTAGTCCCTGCTCGCTGTGCACTCTGCTATAGGCACAATGGTAGCATGTTCTCTGTTTTCAACTCAGATCAGCAGTCACCCTCATCACTAGTCTCTGTATGCTGGGTATTCCTACACCAGCTCGTTACTGGTTATCACAGCTGACAACAGAGAGTACACTATCATTGTGCACATTGCCCAGTGACAGAGGAGGGACTAACCAAACCCTTGAAATGATCGTCACTGATGATGCTTCACAGTGACCGCAGCCTTTGCCCCCTGTTAATACTTTTTGAGTATTCCAGAAGTGTCATCAGATACAAAGTAGGGAAAAAATACAAAAGCAGTTAGCATGGTTATGGAAGGATAGAAAATGTTTAATGCAAGTAAATTAGAAATTAGTTTACATTATGGTACTAAATAGAGATTTAGATTAAAATTACTTTGGCCTTCAGACAAAGCCTTTAATTATACATAGCAACCCCTAAAATGTTTGTCATGCAGTACAATATCTATTACATATAATTGTCCCAAAAATAATAGGCACATACAGCAGGTAAAATAAGAATAGTACATGTCCCAAATTTTGTAAGTACATATATTTTTAAAAGTGCTATTGACACAAATATCTTACCAGATGTCAGTAACAACCCACCCAATCCATACAGGCAAAGAAGTAAAACCATAGATGTCCATAAATTATGTGGAATACATTTCTCCTTGAGATTGACACACCAAACCGGAAAGCCAGTAGTGAGGAGACATAAAACCACAATGGAAGGGAGGAAGTAGATGAACTCTAGTGCTATCTATTGGAAGTAGTAATCACATGAATTAGGAATTATGCCAGATAACAACCTCAATTTGCAGACACAGCGTTTCAGGGTGATTGCCTCTCATCAGTGCAAAGTATAAGATCTGGCTGAATGAGAAACTAAGTAGGGTCTAAGGGGAAAGTTTTTCTCCTTGTGGAGATTGACACACCAATCCACCATGCCAGTAGTGAGGAGACTTAAAGCCGTAATGCTCCTCTGGGAAATATGAAAATTGTGTCCTCAGGGAGGAAGTAGATGAACCATAGTTGTATAAATCCTAGCTCATATAACAAGGCTAGTTAAAGGATGGTTTTTGACTTTTGAGATTGCTACTGCTATTAGATGGCACCAGTGTTTATCTACTTCCTCCCTGAAGAGACAATTTGCATATTTCCCAGAGGAGCATTGTGGCTTTAAGTCTCCTCACTACTGGCATTCCAGATCTGGTGTGTCAATCTCCACAAGGAGAAAAGATTACCTCTAATGGCGGGTTTACACGCCGCGATATCGGAGTCCAACTCCGACCCAACTGCGACAAAAAGTCACGTGAGTCGCGAGTTGGACCCGATATCGTTGGCGCGTTGTACGGTTTGAGCGTACAACGCGATGCTGGAACGATGCCAAAACGATATCGGGGTTGAATAGCCGAGCTATTCAACTCCCCAATATCGCATGGCCGTTGTAGCAGCATCGTAGCGTGTAACAGCTCAACTACGATGTGTACGCTGACGTCACCCATTCACTCCCATGTTAAATGGTTGTTCCTGGGTTGGTGGGCGTACACATCGTCGGGACGTTGCATCCCGATATCGCGGCGTGTAAACTGGCGATGCGATGCAGTGAGAAACGTGCACTAAATGCGCGCTCCCGCGTCGTTGCCTCCGATATCGCCGCGATATCGGGACGTGTAACCCCACCATAAGACCTCATTTAGCCTCTCATACAGCCAGATCAGATTTCATTTTTGCAATATCAAGTGGTAATCACTCCAAAACACTGCTTCTGCAAATTGAGGTTCTGATCTGGTATAAATCCTAAGTCATATGACAAGGCTCAATAAAGAATTGTTTTTGACTTTTAGGATTGCAACTTCCAATCGGTGGCACTAGAATTCGTCTACTTCTTCCCTGAAAAGACAATTTACATAAATTATGTGTAATAATGAGAAATAACACAGAGAGGTTGGAAAGTCATGACACCAGCTAAAATCTATCAGTAATTAGAAAGCAATTCCATCACGTATTGAAAAATAATATCAGCTGGTTCAACTGATGACCTATAAAAAGGTGTCTTATTACTAGGTTGCCAGACAAGAAACATCTCATGGAGTGCAAAACCAGTGAACTGTCTCTATCAATACCTTTCCAACCTTGTTATTGCAGAACATACCAATGGCATTAGTTAGAGAAGAATTTCTAAACTACTAAAGGTTCCAATGAGCTCTGTTGGGGCCTTAATCCAGAAATGGAAAAAACATTATTTCACTATAAAGAAGCCACGACCAGGTGCTCCGTGCAATATTTCAGTCAGAGAAGTGAAAAGAATTATCACAAGAGCCAAGAGTTCAAGAGCCAAAAACTACTGTGGAAAGATACAGAAAGACTCAGCAGGTACAATTGTTTTAAAGAAAACAATAATTAATGCGCTCAACCTCCATGGCCTGTATGCATAGTCCAGTGCTGAAGAAAAAGCATGTTTAAATGCACATAAATTTGCTCATCATCACACCTTAGACACGCTTGTGAAATACTGGGAGAGGTATCAGTGCCAAAGATATCATTCTACTCATGAACAACGCAGTTACTGTACTTTCAAAAGGCGGCCATAAATGGAATCCATTTCTTATGTCACACTATGTTACTTGCATAAGCAATAGAATAATATGTAAGAATCAGGTAAATTATATTATTGGTGTATTAAAAAATGTTGTAAATTCTATCACTTCTCTATTACATATACTTACAGTTTACTCTCATATCTAATTATTTAGGTGCAGTGGCACACCAACAGTGGTGGCAAACCATGTGGTTTCTATGGAGCCTGTAATTCAAGGGGGCCCAGTGCCAGTACAATGCATTGTGGATGGCAATACAGTTGAAAGCAATGATGAAAGATAGAGCACTCCACACTTCTTTTCCTCCTCCACAATTCTTCTTTAGTATCTGATGTCTGAATGCAGTGAGCGTGATGATCAAACTACAGAGTATGCACATACTGAAATGAGCAGAGCCGCAAAATGTAAACCATGGAGACCAAAGCAGTGGGAAAACAACAGGAGGTGAGTATTTATTTATTTTATATAAGAAATGATACAGGTGGGCATAAAACTATACAGATGGCTATGGAGTGTGTATTATGTCATATAGGGGATCATGGGGTGTATTATTCCATATGGAGGATTAAGAGGAGCATTATTTCATATGGAGGCCTATAGGGGTGCATTATTATATAAAGAGGACTAAAGGGATGCATTATCCTGTATGGCAGACTATGGCGGTGCATTTTTCTATATGGAGTACTGAGGGGTGTGCATTATCTCATATGGAGGACTAAGAGGCTGCATTCTTCTACATGGGCAACTATGGGGGTGCATTATTCCATATGCCGGACTATGGTGGTGAATTATTTTATTTGGTGGACTATAGGAAAGCATTTTTGGATATGGAGGACTATGGAGTGCATTATTTTATATGGAGGACTATTAGGGTGCACTATGCTATATGGAGAACAATTGATTATTGTATATGGAGAACTATTGGGGTGTATTCGTCTATTTGAAGTACTATGGAAGTTCATTATTCTATATTGAGGAATATGGGGTATCTTTATTTTATATGGAAACTAAGGGGTGTGCATTATATTATACGGAGGACTAGAAGATGTGCATTTTGCTATAAGGAGGAATATGGTCTGTGCATCATTAAATATGGAGAACTATTTAGTGTGCACTGTGAAAGTTTGTGTGGGGTCTATCATTTGTGTATTTGCAAAGGTGCTTTTGCAGTATATTATATTGCGGACTATGAGGTGTGCATTATAATATATGGGTGACTATGGAATATGCAATATAATTGTATGGCAGACTAAAGTACATTTACACGCCGCTACCGAAAGGTAGAAACCGGCAGGTGTCGGAGACAATTGTACCTTTTACCTTCAAAACACCGCGTAGTGGCGGCGTTTAATTCAGGTTGTTGCCACCTGTCTCTTTGGATACCTGTCTTTCAGCCGTGCTGAAAAACAAGCAGGTATAAACCTTATGGTAGCGGGTGTAATCGGGGCACAGGTACAGTATTTGAGTTCCCTGGGGCGTGCTTGAGCGTCATGTATACCACGCCCCATCAGCTGTCATTGGTGGGGAGTACTGTGTACCCATTGGCTGTCCGTGCACAGGGCGGCATATTTAAGGATCTGACCAGTCACACTACACATTTGCTATAGCGTCATGTATTAGCCAGCCTCCCTGCGCTGGCTGGCCAATCATGATGTTATTGCATTGTCCAATCACCGTACGAGCGCCGCGTAATACACAACTCTGTCACGCCTATGTAGTTACGGCGCACAACATGTACGCCCAGATTCCCTTGTGGTAGCGGCGTGTAAATCAGGGAAGTGCTCCACAGAAGGTAACCTGCGGCACCCGTTGGCACTTCCAGGGACCGAAAATACCTTCTGTGGAGCACCTTGTGGCGGCGTGTAATTGCGGTATCAAGGTACCGTTAGCAACCGTTGAAAACGCGCGCGTGCACATGCGGTGCCTGCCTGTTGCTCCTTCAGTAGCGGCATGTAATGGTACCATAAGGGGATGTGCATTATTCTATAAGGAAGACTATGGGGTGTGCAATATACTATATTTAAGATTATGGGGTGTGGATTATATAGAGGACTTTGACTACGGGGGTGCATTATTCTATATGGAGGACTATGGGGTGCATTATTCTTTATGTAGGACTATGGGGTGCAGTATTCTATTTAGGGGACTATAGGGTATATCATTTGAGGGTGCACTATTCTATACGGAGGGCTATGACATACATTATTCTATATGTAAGACTATGGGGGTGCATTATTCTATATGGAGGACTATGGTGGTGCATTATTCTATCTGGAGAACTATGGCAGTTCATATAGGGGTGTATTATTAGATATTGAGGACTTTATTCTATATAATAATATTAAGTAGTATATCTCCAATTCCTTTTCCTAAAGCCTTATGATAAACAACATTCTTTGTTTTTCCTTCTGATGCAAAGACGAACCGATTTTTGGCAGTTCCAACTCTTGAACAGGCCACATAACAATGACCATGAGAAAAGCATGGAGATAGCACATTGATTCCTGCTACTTTCAAGGACTGTCCCTGAGACTTGTCAATGAACATTGCAAATGGATGGGGTCCCAGTGACAGCTGATAGAAGAAAAATCATTTTACATAACTCGTTTAGATCAGCATCATTTGCCACAGCATATAGAAGGTAAATATATTCGTCAGCTCTTAGCTTCTTTGATTTAGTTGGATATACAGAAGACGTTCACTCTTAATATTTGCATCGAGTGGGGGAAAAAAGTGTTTGATCCCTTGCTGATTTTGTGAATTTTCCCACTGACAAAGATATGAACAGTCTATCATTTTAAACGTAGGTTCATTTTAACAGTGAGATATAGAATATAAAAAATAAAATCCAGAAAATCACATTGTCTAAATTATATAAATGTATTTTCATTTTGCAGAGAGAAATAAGTATTCGATCCCCTACCAACCATTAGGAGTTCTGGCTTCTACAGATGCTACTAATCAACTCTTTACCTACATTAAAGTTAGCTGTCTTAAATTGTCACCTGTATACAAAAAAACCTGCCAACACACTCAATTAATCAGTCAGACTCTATCCTCTACAACATGGGCAAGACCAAAGAGCTTTCTAAGGATGTCAGGGAAAAGATCCTAGACCTGCACAAGGCTGGAATGGGCTACAAAATCATAAGAAAGACGCTGAGTGAGAAGGAGACATCTGTTGGTGCAATAGTAAGAATGTGGAAGAAATTCAAAATGAGTGTCAATCGACATCGATCTGGGGGGATCAGTTTCCGGTCCTGGTGTGAATGGTCATTGCCGAGAATCGAAGAGGGTTATATGGAAGCAATACAGATAGAATTGAAGTATGTGTTTTGTTTTGTTAAAATAAAATTATTTTTCTCTGTGTTGTGTATTATTTACTATTTACTAGAGATTTGTAATGGCCAGGTCTAACATTGACCCAACATTATGAATCTTGCGCTTAGTGCAAGCTGGTTAATATTCAGCTGGCATTAACCCTTTTAATACCCAGTCTGCCACTGGCATCAGGGAAACTAGAAGAGTCGGGGTACGGCACCAGAAAATGTTCTTCTAATGAATTCACCATTTTTGGGGACAGCTTCGGGCTGCAATCCACAGTGCCATGGCCCACAATGCTTGGGCCTCCCCATGCTGAAGACTACAGCCCTCAGCTATCTAGTTGTACCTGGTTTGCAACCAAAAATACTGCAAAGCACCACATCAGTTTTTTTTTTTAAAAATTTTGAATAAATAATTTAAAAAAAGGGCTTCACTGTATTTGGATTAGCAGCCAGGTGCAACTAGGCAGTTAGGGGGGGTGGCAGTCTGTAGCTGTCTACTTTTACTTGGCTGGTAATCAAAATACAGGGGAGCCCTTTTTTATTATTTCTTGAAATAATAAAAAAAAAAAGTGTAGCTTCGCTGTATTTTTGGTTTCCATCAAGGTACAACTAGGCAGCTGGGGGCTGGAAACTTCAGCATGGGGTGGCCCAAGCTTTCAGGACCACCAGCTGTGAATTGTAGCAAACTGCACCTCAGAAAATGGCGCATTCATTGTAGTGCCATTTTCGGGAGATGTACCCAACTCTTTCAGCTGCCCTGTGGCGGTTTCAGCCTGGGTAATAAAGGGGTAATGCCAGCTGAATATTGCCAGATGCCACTAAGCCCAAGATTCCTAATGTTGGGCCAATGTTAGACCCAGGCATTAAGAACCTCAGAGAAAATAATAATGGATGGTGCTAAACATATTAAAGTTGCATTCCTATATCCATATGAAGTGTTAGTGTGCTGCCTGATTTTCTTCTTGTATAGCACACAGGCCCATTGAGTGTGTCTTATTTCTCATACTTTGGACAGAACAGCACATGCTCTGAGTTTCGCAAATATCATTCTCAGATCTATGATTTTCACAGATATGTGAATGGATTTATGAAAGTCTATGATCTCATATGATCTCCAATAAAAAAAAAAATCTGGTAGCACATGGACATGTCAAACAAATGTGAGAATGTAGTCACGTTTTTGTGGAACTGTGTGTATCCATTTTGAAACGGATAGCCAGGGATCCGCTTTGGCCTCCCATGTATCCCTGTGGGCACGGATTGGCACAGATTGGTCTTTAATTGCCATCCGTTGGCGTCATTTTCCTCACTTATTGGTTTGTGTCCGCTTTTTTCATGTACCCAGAATTGGAGACTGCTCCAATTTTGGGCTGCCTTCAAAAAACACCCAAACGGACACAAACGGACAGAAAAGGATCCATTGCGGTCCTCGTCAAATAACATGGGGGTCTATGGAGATGGATCTGTGTCTGTCCGTTTGTGTCCGTTGTGCTGTACTGAGCATGCTCTGAAACTAGTCTCCCTTTCTCTCTCTCTCCAGAATTATAGAATTGTAATGCATGCAAATGCACTCCCCCATATCTGGTAAATGACAGATCCGTCAAAAAAAAGGATCCGGCATCATCAGTGGCATCAGTTTACACACAATCATTCCTGTATGTGTGGTCCTTCAAACTAAAGGATCCACACAGACAGGCAAAAAACACAGTGTGAAGGGGCCTTAGAAAGTAAATCAGTATAAGGCGGCCGTCACACGCTGAGATATCTCGAGCGATATTGTAAGCGATCACGTGCACGCGCAATCGCTTACAATATCGCTCACATCACTGGTGAGATGTCACACAGACAGACTCACCAGCGATGTGGAGCCGCGATCTCGCTGGTAACTATGGTACACATCGGGTAACTAGGCGCCGCGCGTCGCTTAGTTACCCGACGTGTACCATAGTTACCATCTCCCAGCATAGACTCTGCGCTGGGAAATCGCTCATCGTGGTGTTATACACCACGATGAGACAGATAGTCAAATCGCTCATCGCTAGATCTGAGAACCGGAGCTCAGATCAGCGATGTCACGATCAAGCGATTTACCATCGTAAATCGCTTGATTACATGCAACGATTTCTTGCCCGATATCGCTTAAGCGATAAAAAAGGAGATCGCTTAAACGATATCGGGCAAGAAATCGTTCCGTGTGACGGCCGCCTAAGTGACACTTTAGACATCTGTGTAATCAGTTATTAGGGTATAAATCATACCACTAACAAATACAGTAGTTAATATATTGCAGATAAAACACCATTGTACTATAAATTGGACAAATCGCAAAAAAGTAGAAGTAACCAAAAGGAAAAAAAATGTGTTCAAATGTCCATTTTATGCAGATAAAAGGATCTTTATTCTTATTAGATAACAAGTTGGAGTGAGGGTGAATACAAACAATTGTGACATGGGTTATAGCAATTACCCAAAATTTGATATGTGAAAATTATTCACATATCACATTTTTTTCCTACTAAGCAATTTTAGTACAGAAAAAAATAAAAAGAGTGGTTGTAAATAATAATAATAATAATCTTTATTTATATAGCGCCAACATATTCCGCAGCGCTTTACAATACAGAAGTTCATATTTAACAATCATAAGAAACAGTTATCAGAAAATACGATATAATACAGTACAAAAAAACAATACAATACAAAGCATAATATAATAATTAGAGCAAAATAATGACGGCCCTGCTCATAAGGGCTTACAATCTAACAATGAGGTGGGGGTGACAAAGTACAGCTGCTTATTTACAGTGAGGGTATAGTCAACTTAAGGAGATGGGGATCAAAAAGTAGCAGCATAAGTGGCCACTGAACATTATTTGTGATCCACTTGAGACTGGAGGAGCGGATAGGCTATGTCTAAGTGACTTTGACTAGGGTTCATGATAGGCCGCCCTAAAAAGATGTGTTTTTAGGGATCGCCTAAAACTATGTAAGTTGTGTATACACCTAATTTCTTGAGGTAGAGCATTCCAGAGTACTGGTGCAGCTCGGGAGAAGTCTTGGGGCCGGTAGTGGGAGGTTCAGATTAGTGCAGAAGTGAGTCTAAGGTCACTTCCAGAGTAAAGAGAACGGGTAGGGTGATAGACAGAGATGAGGGAGGAGATGTAGGGGGGTGCTGCACTTTGAAGAGCTTTGTGGGTCAGAACAAACAGTTTGGATTTGATCGTATAGTGTATAGGCAGCCAGTGCAGTGATTGGCATAGAGCAGAAGCGTCGGAGTATCGGTTAGCTAGATAGGTGATATTCAATGTGTGCACATACCATAAGGCTAGTATTACTCTCTATGCTATGTACTAGGCTTTGTACAATGCTTGTGTTTTGCTAAAGTGGCTCTTAAAGTTCTCTAGACAGATTGTCTTGGTTCCAAGAATAAAATGTCTATGTAGTTGATCCTTTCTAATACTACTTACTTTGAACAAACCATACCTTGTATTAATTTTTTACAAAATTATATGAATGTTAAATCTTAATTACATCATTATTATGCCTCCTAAGTCTAATGTAAAAGTGACACAAACAGGCAGAAGCACAGCTGTAGATGGGCAGATCTAGTAGACACCTGGACCCTAGCATATAATATGGCCCAAAGATCCATTTGCCACATATAAATACCCCCCAGTATTTTAAATAACACAAGATATATGGAGGCCTTCGTACAGGTTTTATATTGTGTCTCGTCAAACCAGATAGAAAAGTAACTTCTGCTTATAAACGACACATTCTCATATATAATGATCCCACTAATGCCAGAGGTTTTAATTACCTTGTAACATTTGACAGATTTAATTAAATAGCCGGCCTACATTAGGTCACAGCAGATTGGTTCTTGATGCTCTATCAAATGCCTTGTTTGTCTGTCATACGCTCGGATTACCTTTTGTGTCTTGTATAGATCTAACAACAGAAGGCTAATTTTCCTCAATTTGTTAGGTAGCTAATTACAAAAATTGACAAAGCAGTAGACGGAATACAGCATCCCATGAGGCCATTTGTTAAACAGGGCACAAAAGAGACAAAAACCTTAATAAACTGTTGAATTGGGGTTAAAACTAGAGCAGATATTAGCTCATTGGTTTTGTTTGACAAAAGATTCTTCAATTTTTGTTAATCTCATGGGATTAGTTGATGTTGTGCTAAAATTACATAAAAGAGTGAAATCTGAAATCTTAATTTAAAATGGCAAAAATGAGTGCACCATCTGCATACACCATTTGTTGATTTAACATAAGTGAAGTGTGATATAGTCCTAAGAAAAACCTTGTGATAAATTGCTAAATTGTACTTAAAGCACCACTCTAGTGATTTCTTTTTAATGGTTGCTTTGATAGGTATCATCTGGGTAAGTGTCATGAAGGTACTAAATTGCTCAATTGTTGTCTGAGGTTTGGCCATCATAAAAACCGGACATGGGTCTGTAATACTGGGCCATTTGTCTGACTTTTAGTGGACCAGAAAAAAAATAGTTTTTATTTTTATTATACTATGAAACATTAAAATCACATTAAATAACATCCACATGAATTGAATCTACTTGTCAAATCCAAGCAAACTTCAGAATTTAAACTCTAGAACAATATTAGAATCCTCAGTGGTTAAAGGGAATCTGTCCGCTAGTTTACGCCTCCCCAGCTATCACTGTCTGTAGCTGCAGCTTTATACACATTTTCTAATAATCCCTGTCTGAGCTCATAGTGTAATGTGAAAGGTGAAAGAAAAGCATTTATACACTTACATTTTCTCATGTAAATGAGGCAGTCAGTCTCCAGCTTGGAGGACGGAGACTGTTTGGCAGGTTAATAGTTAACATTTCAGCCTTATGTTAGAACATGTTGGGAGACCTGATGTGATGTCACAACCATGTGACTACAGTAAGTGGAGCTAAGTTCCCATAGCACATAATGAGTTTGCTTGCTTAGCTCCACCCACTATGGTCATATGATCATTACATCACACAGGTCCTTTAACCATGGAAGTTAATAGTTAGTTAACTATTATCCAAGACGACAATCTCCCTCCTCCAAGGTGTAGACTGAAATGTAAGTGTATAAATGCTTTTTCTCACCTATAACATTACACTATGACCTCAGACAGGGATGATTAGACTGGTATTATAAAGCTACAGGTACAGATAGTGATAGCTGGGGGGACATAAACCACCTGACAGGTTACCTTTATTACCCTTTAATGGCTAACTGAAAAGATTGTAAATAATAGCAAGGTTTCGAGACTCTAAGGCCTCTTGATCAGGCTAATAATGACACAAATTCTGAACATTAAGGCTTCACATTGCGATTTTTTTCCTGTCCGTGGTTATCCTACTTTTTGCAGGAACCCATGGACAGGAAAAGGATCACATCGGAGACCTCCGGATGCCATTTCTGTCGTCCGGGTCCGTGATTTTCATGGATCCGGACACAGAAAGCCGTGCCTGCAAAGTGCAGTAAGCCGGGCACTTTCACTCCCGCAATGTATATATATACATTGCTGGAGTGAACTTAAATAAAACAAGTGTTAAAAATAAAAAATATATATGCTCACTTTCAGGCGTGTCCCCGATGCGCTCCATCTAGCTCCTGAGTGTTGAAGACCTGGGGAGGCGGGGCTACCCGACCAGCTGATCAGTCACATGACCGCAGTTACCGCAGTAACCGATCATATGACCGATCAGCTGATCAGTTAGCCCCGCCCAGCTAGGTCCTCAAACCATGGAAGATAGATGCCGACATCGGGGGACACGCCAGAGAGGTCAACATATAATTTTTTATTTTTAACACTTGCTTTTACTTAATTTCACTTCCACAATGTATGCATATACATTGCGGAAGCGAAATTAGACGGTAAAGAGCAGTTTTAGTTACTGAGCATGCTCAGTATACTAAAATTGGGTCCAAGAAATGATCAGCTGTTTTTCCCGGACCCGTGCTCCATAGACCCCCATGTTAATGGCCGTGGGTCGGGTCGGATCAATTTGGTCCGATTTGGTCCGCTGTGCCCAAAATTGGAGCAGTCTCCGATTTGGGTACAGCAAAAAATCGGACACAATCGGATCCGACACAAATTGGATGGCAATAAGGCCAAATCCGATCCGTTGCCCATAGGGATACATGGGGGCCAAATCGGATCCGTGGCTGCCCATTTTACAACAGACAGCCACAGATCCCAGAAAATCGCAATGTCAAAGCAGTCTTAGTCATCAAGAGTGGATTATTTTCTATTTTTCATTACATCAATTGTACATGTAATTAAATTATATTAATATATGATAAGTATATTAATATATGATCATTTTATTAACTATTAATAATTATACTAATTATAATAAAAAAAAACTGTGCCTGTTGGTTAAAGTGTGTAGTTTAAAAGATTAGGTCAAATATTATTTTTTTTTATTTATTGTTCTGAGGCTCTTTTATCAAGATGCACTTAACTGGATAATCTGAGTGGCCTAACGATTAACCTTTTATGTGTTATTTCTCCAATTTAACTGATAAAGCATGAAAAAAAAATACTTGTGAAGCTGTGAGAAGCCATGAACAGTTCTGATACACACAGAGTTTTCATATATGAAGAATTTTCTCAAACTTTGCAGTTCACAAATGACCCTTATTGGTGACCTAGTATTGATCTACAAAGAAACAGTTCATCCACTTGCTTTAAGATAACCTAAAGAAATGTGGTCTTTACAGAAAAATCTATTTTGATTATGGGCATTATGTACTGAGAGAGTGTGGAGAGATTAATACCAAATCTAGACTTAATCCCATGACATCTGCTCTGAAGGCCGGGCCAGAATTGTCAAAAGCAGCAAAATTCGGAGACCAAACAGCAAAGAAACATACTGTCTTTAATTATCCATAATTGTTTTAGAAAATTAGCATTTTGTTCATATTATACACTTTTTAATACTAAAGAAATGTGTACTAATTATATAATTGAGGGATGGTTTGTTTGGAAATGTTCCAGCTTTAACTAATTTATGTTATTTTACCATTGGCTTACAGTTCTGATCTATTACATTGAAATAGAAAATTACTTATCGTTCTTCCTTTTCTTATATCTCCAGCAAAGATAGACGTCTTTTCCTGATCCATACACTGGCCTTTCATAATCTTGCAGGTGAGCAATAGGGATAAAAAAACCCTCTTCACTTTCCCTGACATGTGACGATTCCAATGGTAATTATACAAATTCTGTACATAACTGATAAGATACATATATAAACTGTATACATCCATATAAAACCTAGATAAACCGTAGAAATAAAACCTTCTGCTTGATATTATGTGGATCCCATGTATCATCAAAACAGCCCTGACCCACTGTTGCATGAATTTAGGAATTCTACCTGACTACAGAAGGTTTACTGTAGTATCTGGCACCAAGAAGAGTGCGACAATACTGTAGATCCTTGTAGTCACACACATTGAAGGCATTGCCACCATAGATCTGACTTATTTTTTACTAAAATTTCTTGATCGCTTTGAAACCTGAGATATTTATTTAAGTTCATCTAGCCTCTTCTGAATTATTTTTGGACTGTGTATACCTGCAGCGCGGAATGCGTGCTCTGTGTCCATGGTCAATTCTCTACTTATCTGAGATTCCACTAGGAAGGACACTATAGGACATAGGCGCACCCAAGGGGGGGACCTACGTGTCTGGACCCCCCTTTGGACGGCCCTGAGAAGTGGTGCAGTACACAAGGAGCTGGGCCCCTATGTCAGGAGACAGGAACAATTACACAGCACCCAAGGGCCCACAAAAGAGGCTGCTTTTAGGGGGCTTTGCTCCCCCAAACCCCCCCACCCGGGGCTTTGCCCCTCGGAACCCCGCTGGGGGGTGACACCCCCCTTTCAGGGCCGGTGTGTGTTTTCTTGGACCCCTACCTTGGGAAATTTCTGGGTGCGCCACTGCTATAGGACAACAGCACTGGCTTAAATCAAGTCACCTACACCTCATACAAATGTACACTATTGTTGAGCCCATCATTATAACAAATGGTAAAGGAGAGCAGTTGTTCTTCATTACCTAGCTTCTACTCCATACCTGCTCACTACTATGTTCAGAAAACGCTTTTTATTTTTCTTTCTCCCACCTCCATTTTGGTTGGGGAGTAGTTTCTCCATCTTTTTATTTTCTTTTCTTTCTCCCATCTCCATTTTGGTTGGAGGGTAGTTTCTCCATCTTTTTATTTTCTTTTCTTTCTCCCATCTCCATTTTGGTTTGGGCGTGGTTTCTTCATCTTCGTTTTCTTTCTCCCACCTCCATTTTGTTTGGGGGGTTTCTCCATCTTTTTATTTTCGTTCTCACACCTCCATTTTGGTTGGTGGGGTAGTTTCTCCATCTTTTTATTTTCATTCTCACATCTCCATTTTGGTTGGGGGTAGTTTCTCCATCTTTTTATTTTCATTCTCACACCTCCATTTTGTTTGGGGGTTTCTCCATCTTTTTATTTTCGTTCTCACACCTCCATTTTAGTTGGTGGGGTAGTTTCTCCATCTTTTTATTTTCGTTCTCACACCTCCATTTTAGTTGGTGGGTAGTTTCTCCATCTTTTTATTTTCGTTCTCACACCTCCATTTTGGTTGGTGGGGTAGTTTCTCCATCTTTTTATTTTCGTTCTCACACCTCCATTTTAGTTGGTGGGGTAGTTTCTCCATCTTTTTATTTTCGTTCTCACACCTCCATTTTAGTTGGTGGGGTAGTTTCTCCATCTTTTATTTTCGTTCTCACACCTCCATTTTAGTTGGTGGGTAGTTCCTCCATCTTTTTATTTTCGTTCTCACACCTCCATTTTTGTTGGGGGGTAGTTTCTCCATTTTTTTAATTTACTTTCTCTCACCTTCATTTTAGTTGGGGAGGTGTTTTCTCCATCTTTTAATTTTCTTTCTCACACCTCCATTTTGGTTGCGGGGGTGTTTTCTCCATCTTTTTATTTTCCTTTCTCCCACCTCACGTTTGGGGGGAGTTTCTCCTGCTGTTGTTTAACAAGTGTATTTTAGCGATTCTTCCCAATGCATAAAATCCAGCGATCACCATCACTGCGATTTGTTAAGGGAAACTTTATCAAAATGGAAAAAACTAATGTTTCTCCTGCAAATATTCATCATCTGCAGATCTGTTGTGCATCATATTTCATTAGTGTTTGCTCCTGAAAAATGTATTTATCAGTATCATGGCTCACTGGAAGCACCTAGGGACACTGGGCCATGGGTTTAAAAATAATGACAGTGACATTTGGTAAGAGATTGCATATTTTCCTCAGAGGTCTCCATGGGTTCTCTTGTTTTCCCCCTTGCCATAAAAACATGCCGATACGATACTCATCCTGTTATGAAATGAGTATTATCACTTTATAAAGATGATCACTACCTTGTCTCTCGGCACCCTTCAATTATGATACAAGACAAATGGTTCATTTACACAAGCAGATATTGGATTAAGCAATGAATGATGCAATTGTAACTCATGGCTAGAAAATTATGTTAGACAAGAGTGTATATAGGATGATAATCATGACTGAGTTAATGTATAGAGATTGCTACATTGTAACATTGAAAATTGTGCACTATGTTCAAGCACAAAGATAATCTGAATTGTAGGTATGTTGTCGTTCTACAGCAGCAGCACCATTGGGGATATTATCCTCCTGGAATAAAGGACAATCGACAGCAATTAATTTAAATTGTCTTCTTTCTATGTATACCTATAGCTGCCCTCCTCTCTTGTGTTTTTATCTCTGTTTTCTGTATTCAGAAGGGTTTTTTCAGCTTGGTACATCAAGAACCACAAGTCCTCTCATTCTCCTTCATTGCAGAACATCCTGGACCTCCTGCAAGAAGGTTTGGACAAAGGTATCAAGCCTAATTCTATCAGATAGTCAGACATCTACCCTGTCAACAGTACTGGAGAGAAAAAAATTCCCAGGAATCACCTATTCAGAGGTTAGGAAAGCAATCCAAAGAATTAGGGCAACTATTACTGTATAAACCTAGTTTCCAGATGGCTTCTGATCCTTGTCTTGGAGCAACTCTGCAAGCTCCTTTTTGAACCTCTGGAGTCAGCAGATGTAAGGTATTTATCCCTCAAGACCTGTTTTCATGTGGCTTTATCGTCTGCAAGGAGATTTTGTGAGGTTTAGGTTCCGGCATCCAGAGAGCGTTGCATTAACACACAGCGTTTTGGTGGTGTTTTGTGAGGATCCGTTTTTGGTGCAGAAACTTCATCAAAAATGGATCCTCACAAAATGCAGCCTTGTGTGTGGGAACATCTGGCATTATCTGCTGCGCTAATTACTCACCTCCCTGCAATTCCACAGTGACCTCCGGTGATGTCCTCATTCCGGAGACTGATGATCTGTTTGGTGTTTTTAGGACGGAGACCTCTGGTGATATCCTCATTCCAGAAGGCTGCAGGACCTGTGAGTTATCTGTACAGTGCTTCTAGGACCTGGCACTGCATCATGTGACTAACTGACGTCACTTTCAGCTGACAGTGACCTCACTCAGTCACATGCGCAGGTCCTAGAGGCAGCGAACAGATTACTCACAGGTCCTGAAGCCTCCATGAATAAGGATACCACCATAGGTCACCGTGGGATGGCGGGGAGGGTGAGTAATTAGCTCAGCAGATAACGCCAAAAGAATTGACATGCTCATTTTTTGTGCGGGTCTGTTTCTGAGTACAAAAACGGATCCTCACAAAACGTATCGTCTGGATGCAAAATGCATTGACTTGGCTCGGATGCCCAACGTCACTGCATTTCACAGCAAATAGCGGATCCGCGAAAAAAGTGGCACTAATGGTGCACTTGCGCAACGTATGAATGTAGCCTTAGGCTGTGTTAACATGTTCAGTTTTTACTGCTTTTTTTCATGAGTTTTACACATATTAAAAGCTGGTTTTTTTACAGTACCAGAAAAAGCTATGTAATTTCAGAAATCTCATGATTTCACTTGTCTGTGAACTGGTTACCACGATCAACATCGGGAACCAGGGGCTGCGTCACCAGGAAGCGGTGATGCAAACGCATCTCCGCTTCATTGGAAAAAGCTAAGTATTTAGCGCAGACACGCTAAATACTACCTGAGAAGATGTGTGAACATGGCCTAAGACTACTTTTTGGAAGCTGTTTTTTTACTGCTAAGAAAACAGGTTTTGCTGTAGCAAAAGCAAAGCAGCAAACAAGCAATGGGTGATCATACCGTTATCTTATATTTCTATAGGAGTGAGTCCTTTTATGAACTCTACTTTCATTTACTCCCTGAAATGCCTTCCTTCTCTAATATAAACCAACACTTAGAGTCGCCAGTTTTTTTACCTGGATCCGTCTTCCGATAAAGAGAGATTCCTGCTTTCCCTGGACGTTGGCAAAGCTCTAAAGACATATGTGAGCCATACAAAACAGTTCAGAAATTCAGAACATCTTTTCCTTTCCTTCTCAGAGAAGATCATGGTTCTTTAGGTATCATAAGTCTCCTTATCCAAATAGTTGAGGCAGACTATTACTAGTCAAGAAGGTCATCAAGTGCCACAGGACATAAATGTCCACCTATCTTGGGCAGTAAGAGGCTGTATACCTATTAAACAGATCTGCAGGACAGCCTCATGGAGTTTGGCCCTGACATTTGTGAATCATTTTAGGCTAGACATTCGATGTTCTGGAGTGTCATTCTTAGGCACAGCAGTTCTATTGTTCGCAGTTAAAAAGTATGGGCCCTTATAGTGTCTTAAATCTTGTAAAAACGTAAGAATTGACCCCTCTCCCTCTGGTATATAGTATATGAGGGCATCCTGATTTATATAGTCCCAATGCTGGTATATATGTCCCCCATCCTAGTATATATCGTCCCCATACAGGTATATATGTCCCCTATCCTGGTATAAATGATTCCCTTTCTGGTACATATGTCCCCATTTCATATATACAGTACCTTGTGAAAGTATTTGGCCCCCTTGAACTTTTCAACCTTTTGCCACATTTCAGGCTTCAAACATAAAGATATAAATTCTACTTTTTTTGTGAAGAATCAACAAGTGGGACACAATCGTGAAGTGGAACGAAATTTATTGGTTATTTTAAACTTTTTCAACAAATAAAAAACTGAAAAGTAGGGCGTGCAATATTATTCGACCCCCTTGAGTTAATACTTTGTAGCGCCACCTTTTGCTGCGATTACATCTGCAAGTCGCTCGGGGTATGTCTCTATCAGTTTTGCACATCGTGAGACTGAAATTCTTGCCAATTCTTCCTTGCAAAACAGCTGGAGCTCAGTGAGGTTGGATGGAGAGTGTTTGTGAACAGCAGTTTTCAGCTCTTTCCACAGATACTCAATTGGATTCAGGTCTGGACTGTGACTTGGCCATTCTAACACCTGGATACATTTATTTTGAACCATTCCATTGTAGATTTTGCTTTATGTTTGGGATCCTTGTCTTGTTGGAAGAAAAATCTCCATCCCAGTCTCAGGTCTTTTGCAATCTCCAACAGGTTTTCTTCCAGAATGGTATTTGGCTCCGTTCATCTTCCCATCAATTTTACCAATCTTCCCTGTCCCTGCTGAAGAAAAGCAAGCCCAAACCATGATGCTGCCACCACCATGTTTGACAGCGGGGAAGGTGTTTTGAGGGTGATGAGCTGTGTTGCTTTTACGCCAATCATATCGTTTTGCATTGTGGCCAAATAGTTTGATTTTGGTTGCATCTCTGTTCAGTCTTCTCCTTGTTTGAGATTAAATTTAAAGGGACGGCCGGGTCTTGGTAGATTTGCAGTGGTCTGATACTCCTTGGATTTCAATATGATCACTTGCACAGTGCTCCTTGAGATGTTTAAAACTTGCTAAATCTTTTTGTATCCAAATCTGGCTTTAAACTTCACCACAACAGTATCTCAGACCTGCCTGGTATGTTCCTTGGTCTTCATGATGCTCTCTGCACTTGAAACAGAACACTTATACTATCACAGAGCAGGTGCATTCATACAGAGACTTGGATTACACACAGGTGGATTCTATTTATCTTTACCAGTCATTTAGGACAACATTGGATCATTCAGAGATCCTCACTGAACTTCTGGAGTGAATTTGCTGCACTGAAAGTAAAGGTGCCAAATAATATTGCATGCCCCAGTTTTCAGTGTTTTTTTTTTAAGTTTAAAATATCCAATAAATTTTGTTCCACTTCACGATTGTGTCCCACTTGTTGTTGATTCTTCACAAAAAAATTTGAATTTGTATCTTTAAGTTTGCAGCGTGAAATGTGGCAAAAGGTTGAACAAGAACAAGGGGGCCAAATACTTTCACAACGCACTGTATATCCCCCATCCTGGGATATATGTATCTATCCTGGTGTACATGGTCCCAATCCTGGTACTTGTCCCTGTTCTGTCCCTCACATATAATTAAAAACAAAAAATTCTATTTACCTTTCCTTGCTCCCACGTCACCCTGTGTCCTCTGGAGCCAGCATACTGTCCAGCCGCTGACACTGGAGTGCATGCCAGGATGGTTGATGTCACTGTCATCATCACCACCTGTCGCTGCACCTTTGATGTCAGCTTACACCCACTGTGCAAGTGTTCTCGATGAAGACGTAGATCCAGCAGCAGCGGGTGCTGGGGTTGGTGGGCCGTTGTGACTCGGGGCCCAGGCGCGCGGCCCCTATGACCATTGTCGTTACACCCCTGGTTACTTGCTGCATCCCCACTGGTGCTACTGATTAGGATGATAAAAAAGCCTAATTTATTACCATAATTATTCTATCCTTTAGTCCGACGCAGCAGTACAGACTTTCCTTTCTAATAAATTGTTTTTTTTCTGTGAATATATGTGATAACTACACAAGGAAAGAAGGAAGCTAGTAGGTTTACAGTATATGGCAATCTAATAGTTATCACCTGTCCTTTGTTCCAGGAGGATGAAATGTCCGTTGGTGCTGCTGCTTCAGACTAAAGGAAAGAAAATATTATGGTAAAACATTAAATTTAGTGGAATGTTGAAATCATACAAATGTACTATTTATTTCACACATAATAATTCATAAATCAGTGACCTATCCAGAAGGGGCAGCATTTGCCACAGACACAGAAGTCAGAGGGGCACCGTTGGGCTGCCTGATGCGGCGTATCGAGGTGTTTGGACACAGTTTAGGAAGCAAGGGTGGTGAAAGCGTGCAGACAGTATGGGGAGTGAGGGGGTATGTATGTGGACTCAGTATGAGGAGTGAGGGGGGATGGATGCAGAGAGAATGAGGTCCAAGGGAGGTTGGGCGAGGACAATATGGAAGCGAGGGGGAGATGTATGAGGACACAGTATGTTCGGTAAGGGGGATGGGTGTTGAATCATTATGGTGAGCAAGGGGAAGATGTGTGCAGACTCAATATGGTCAGCGAAGGGGGATGGGTGCAGATGTGGCACCCCAGAGTTCAGTTGCCCCAATGGCATTGCCTCCCTCATGATGTCATGCTTGGAAGCAAGAAGAAGTGTCCGCACCAGGTAAGCCCACAGCATGCAATGCTTGTCCTGACTACAGACCTGAAGGGGGAGCTCTGAAACTCAAGTTCAGAGGAGCTCCCCTATAATTTGAGGCCTGGGGGAGGGGTTAGTCAGTGCAATTCCTAGGAGGACTGTGAAGAGGTCCTGTGGAGTGGAGCAGAGTAAGGATCATCACAGGACAGGGACTAGCAAGCATGAGGGACCCATAGAAGAGGGTCTGAGGAAGGAGTGAAGCAGGCCTGGGAAGTGGAGCCAGCCGACCGCTTCACCCCAGTGCAGATTGCCAGCAACAGATACCGGAGTCCAAGGTTGTGAGGGTATTCCAGACACAGCAGCCAAAACCAGAGAACAGGAGATTCCAAGTCTCCCAGACACCACAAAGCACCAGGAGGCACAGCAAAACTGAAGAGCTCAGGGACGATAGCCAGAGGAGTAGTGCCCGGGAAGGGTTCAAGATGCCTGCCATACTGGTGAGACACTTAACAGCAGGGAGAGAGGGTCACAGGTTAGCTACAGGTAGCCAGGACCAGCACAGAGACGCACAGCAGGATCCCGAAGTTGCTTCCAGGCCACACCGGATTCCTAGCATCTCTTGTGGACAGTACCTTGGTCTGGACCTGCTACCACCTGTAAAGTTAAAGGAGACTACAACTTTATGTCTGTCAGTTATTCTACGCTCAAAGTTCGTCAAAGACCAGCACTCCACTTATAAGTTTAGGTTAATGGTGCTATCGGAAAGGATCCAAGACCCGTAGTATCAGAGAAGTAAAATCCAAGCACTCATTCACAGCCTGGGCACTGGACGTGCTGGCACCCACTGACACCAATCAAAAAGGTGTTCCTTACCCTACTAGCTACAGCTAATAGGAAACTTTATTGAAAGAAGGGCTTTACTGAGAGGGATTGAACTGTTGTTCACACAAGGCATTACCTGAGGGGTACTTTGGATAACCTGTACATCACATCCACAAGTTGATGCTCCAGCATTTCACTCTGGATCTTGAATTCATTCATCACATCTCTTGATGTAATACAGGATTTTATCCATATACCAGTACGCAGAAACTACAAGCTTACCTATCAAGAATCTCTTACTCAGTGATTTCCTACACACCACAGCAGTGACTATGTGATCAAGGCCTAATTGGCAGGCCGAAACGTTATTCTGTCCTGCCGGTCACCCTTTTGCACCAATTTTTCAAATAAATCACTTTCAAGCATAAATACAACTTGAATGAGTACTTGGATTTTACTTCTCAGTTATTCTACGCTCTCAGTCCTGAACCCCATTGGCCTACCATTACCAACGACTGTACCGGTTGCCCTGGGGAATCGCTCCACCCATGAGGAGCAATACACCTTAGCTGCAAGCCCATCATCCCCAGTGGTTCCGCACCTCAGCGTTTACCACAATAGCCGAACACCACGGGTGGTGTCACGCCCACCATTCCCAAACTTTTAAGTTGATTCCCAGGGTAACAGAGCCAGGTCTCAACCCCTGTGGCTCCCCAGAAGTATCAAAGCCCAGTTCCGAGTATCCCACAGCCCTGGGGTGCATCACAGACACAGTATGGGGAGTAAGGGGATGTGTGAGGAAATCTAATGGGGAGAGAACGGAGATGTGTGAAGACTCAATATGTTGATCAAGGATGGATGGGTGCAGACAAAGTATGGGGTGTGAGATCGGGTTGAGTGTGGACATATTATGGGAGGCTATGGTGATAATGTATGCATACACAGTATTGGGGAGTGAGGGGAATGGGTGCAGACATGGTATGGTATGGTGAGTGATGAGGGGGAGCAATTTGAGGACACAGAATGAGGAGGGAGGGGGTAATATTTTGAAACAGTATGTGAGAGGGGATGGGTTTGGCCGCAGTATGGTGAGTTAGGGGAAACAATATGAGAGGTACGTGCATGAGTACACAGCATGGGGAGTGATGGGTATGTGATGAGTGCAGGCACAGTATGGAGAGTGAGGAGGATGGGATGAGTATCGACACAGCATGGAGAGCAGGGGATATGTGTAAGAAGACAATATCATAATTGATGGTGTAAATATGTAAGAGGAGACAGTATGGTTAGCAGAGGAGATAGTATGGGGGGATAATGTATTAGGAGAATAGTATAGGGAGATAGCCTGTGAGAAAAAATGTGTGAGGGGACACAGAATATAAACTGGACAGTGTATGTGTGTGGGTGAAGGGGAGTGGTATAGAGATGGAATAGCATGGTGGGAAAAGTATAAATGCACATCCAGGAGGGAACTGTTTGCTGAGGAGAGGAAGTGTGATGAGTGGGCTCAGTATAAAAACTGGGCAGTATAGGGGACATGGTGTAGAGGACAGTGTAAAGGGAAAACGCAGTATGGAAATTAGAATGCAGTGTGGAGGGCATGTACCATAAGAGGAACAGTGTATTGGTCATATTTTGTGCAGGGAACACAGTGAAGGGTAAATGCTTATTCAGGGGCACAGTGTAGGGCACATATTTTTATTCAAGAGCATTATAATCCTTCTGCTATTTTAAGGGTATCATGCCAGGATGTGCTGCAGAAAACCAGAGAAGGAAATCTATAGAGTCGAGCTGTGTATGTGAAAAGTCCTCATGGCATCTGGACAAGGTAAAGAAAACAAAGAGAACAATTCCGGTCAGAGACAACATAATCTATAAGGTAGCTGCTTGTGAATCATTATTTTGATTCTAACGAATCTTCATTAGTACTGGGATCCTGTATGGTCTGCAATGTGATGATAACTAATGGCAACAACTCCCAGCATCGTCCTTACCAATGTTGGGGACATACTGGGAGTTGTCAGTTCATGCGATACAAATGTATATACTGTAGATCTGACCTGACATTAAAAATGATATACCATATACTAATGTTGGTTCTGGTTCTGGTGAGGTGTTTCTGTACTGATGAGGGTTGTGATGGCGTGTTTCTGGTAATATATTGTTGTGCCTTTATTAGTTCAGAACTTTTACAAATGTAACAATGATGAAATCACTTTATATGACTGCACACTTCTGAATTCTAACAGAGCCCATAACACATGCGGTCAGGATTCTCTGATGTCGGCGGTGACAGAGGGAGGTCACAAAACCACATGTAGGCAACTTATGCGCCAATTAGACATGTCTGATCTCGTGTAATACAAGTGAATTAAGTGAGGCCAGGCACATCCAGTCAGAATATGGCTGGAAGTATACAAATCACATCCTTACGCTCACATAATTATCCACTCTTGCCGCTGGTGTGGGAGAAAAGTGGGCTATGAGAATTCAGAAGTCTGCATTACACAGTGACTTCATCACAAATATGGACAGGCCCTTTAAATACAAACTTAGGCTAGGGTGACACTTGCAAATATGGATACAAAGTTGCACACTCCTTTAGATGTTTTTGATGCAAGGTTTATTATGAACAGTTAATGACCACAGATGTCAACGCGTTTCGGCTTTAACCAAAGCCTTGATCACGACAATTGGCTATGAAACAAAACAAATAAAAGTGTATAAATATTTACAAACATATGGTGTCACCTGTGCTGTAGAGAGCACAGGAAAAAGGCAATTTACATATTTACATAGGTCAACGATACTGTTGAGGACAGCAAGAATGTATTACTGTCCCAGAGGATGTTAATAGTACATAGAAGGTAATAGGGGAGCTGAGCAGTTAGTTTAGGGAGTGCCAAAGAGTTGGTCAGTAGCGATTGGAGGAAGGTATAGATAGGTTAGAGAGGAATTAAATATAAATAGGTGTATATAGATATACTTAATTAGACATATTTAGTTAGAGAGATAGGGTCGTAGTATGAAAAAGTTTCCGAGTTACCCGGTGTAGGTCATGGAATGTTCTAGGATAAGATTGGAAAGAGGCGTCTTTCCTTGGTGGCGAACGCTTGATTAAGGTGGTTTGCTATATTTCAATAATTCCCAAATGGGGATAGGCGTTTTTCAGCACGGTTTTATGGAAAGCAATATCATAGCTGTCACTATTCTGGCAAGATCAACCAGAGTTAAATAAAGTACCATGTAGCATTAGTTCTTCCAAGCTGACAAATCACTAGTATTATGTGATTATAGAGTTTGATTATATCTCCTTAATTTCAATGTAGCCTAAAAAGATATATGTGTCAAATAGGTTGTATAATATATGTGCAGAGCTAATCGTTGTCAAAACAAAAGTTCCCCCTGCTTTTTACCCAAAGTGCATGTTGGGCATTAATGGACAGAGTGCCTGTCATTATAGAGTTAAATACCTTCTTTCAGTGATAGGTCCGCCCCCGTCAGGGTCCTGATAGGAATGAGCACAGTGTGTTATCGGTTGCTGCTATTTATAGCAGAAAACAGGAAGTGGGGAATCCGCACATGCTCAGTAGCGTGTCTCGGACAAAGTGTGGCAGAAGTGCCATGTTAGGTATATGTTAACCAGTGACTGCTTGTAGTTGAGAGTGCAATGCATCATGGGAGGGAAGGGGAGGAGCCGTTCTCAGCCTGTCAGCTTCAGTGTAAACAATGCTGCTAGTAGTAATTATAGCAGGAGATCGGTGTGAAGGGGGGCTGATTGTAAGCATGAATGAAGGGTATGTTATGGAGTATTCCACAGGAGGTATATTATACAAGAAGACAAGATCAATATTAGATATTTCAGTATTAGGAAGAATATAAAGGGCCCAAAGGGTGAAGACCTTGAGAGGAACAGAAGACATATACTTTATCAATATTGTGACGTCATGCTTAGTATCTTATAGTAGATATATTGTTCTCATGTATTATATCTCAGAGTAATGGCATACATATTGGTTATGATCCAATAAAAATTTTACAACGATTAGCTCTGCACATATATTATACAACCTATTTGACACATATATCTTTTTAGGCTACATTGAAACTAAGGAGATATAATCAAACTCTATAATCACATAATACTAGTGATTTGTCAGCTTGGAGGGACTAACGCTACATGGTACTTTATTTAACTCTGGTTGATCTTGCCAGAATAGTGACAGCTATGATATTGCTTTCCATAGGACCGTGCTGAAAAATGCCTATCCCCATTTGGGAATTATTGAAATATAGCAAACCACCTTAATCAAGCGTTCGCCACCAACGAAAGACGCCTCTTTCCAATCTTATCCTAGAACATTCCATGACCTACACCTGGTAACTCGGAAACTTTTTCATACTACGACCCTATCTCTCTAACTAAATATGTCTAATTAAAGCGAACCTTTCACCCCTCCAGGCATCTAAAGATAACATAGCCACCTTCTGCAGCACTAAGGCTGCATTCTGACAAGGTGTCTATAGCATTTATGCTCCCTTGATTCACTGAAATAAAGACTTATATAAAATCTGTTTCAAACCAGACCCAAGACCGGGAGGCGGGTTTTCAAGTGTCTGTCTCCCTCCTCTGTGGTGTCAGTCATCCCTCTCTGCTCTCTGTGCACCTCCTCCAGGGCCACCTCCCTGCATTACAGAGCTTTGTCAGCTCTGCTACAACATAGAGCTGCTGTTATAGGAGACCCCACAGTAGTAAATCTAGCAGGAGGATCATGAGCAGACAAAGCACTGCCTGCTACGTAGCAGCCCTTGAGCTGAGCAGGTTTCACTTTCAGTTTCTTGTACCCAGCAGCATTGCTCCTCAGCCCCTGATCTAAAGCACAAACTCAACTCTGCTGCACTGCTGACAGCTCAAGGGCTGCTACGTAGCAGGCAGTGCTTTGCCTGCTCAGGATCCTCCTGCTACCGGTAGATTTACTACTGTGGGGTCTCCTATAACAGCAGCTCTATGTTGTAGCAGAGCTGACAAAGCTCTGTAGTGCAGGGAGGTGGCCCTGGAGGCGGTGCACAGAGAGCAGAGAGGGATGACTGACACCACAGAGGAAGGAGACAGACACTTGAAAACCCGCCTCCCGGTCTTGGGTCTGGTTTGAAACAGATTTTATATAAGTCTTTATTTCAGTGAATCAATGGAGCATAAATGCTATAGACACCTTGTCAGAATGCAGCCTTAGTGCTGCAGAAGGTGGATATTTTATCTTTAGATGCCTGGAGGGGGTGACAGGTTCGCTTTAAGTATATCTATATACACCTATTTATATTTAATTCCTCTCTAACCTATCTATACCTTCCTCCAATCGCTACTGACCAACTCTTTGGCACTCCCTATACTAACTGCTCAGCTCCCCTGTTACCTTCTATGTACTATTAACATCCTCTGGGACAGTAATACATTCTTGCTGTCCTCAACAGTATCGTTGACCTATGTAAATATGTAAATTGCCTTTTTCCTGTGCTCTCTACAGCACAGGTGACACCATATGTTTGTAAATATTTATACACTTTTATTTGTTTTGTTTCATAGCCAATTGTCGTGATCAAGGCTTTGGTTAAAGCCGAAACGCGTTGACATCTGTGATCATTAACTGTTCATAATAAACCTTGCATCAAAAACATCTAAAGGAGTGTGCAACTTTGTATCCATATTTGCATTTACTGGGATTGAAGAAATCCTGTTAGTTGGCACCTCCACTCATCACCTACACGGTGTGCACACCATTACACCCTATTGAGGGTGACACTTGCGGCAGATTTTTGAAATCCTGTCAAAAAGCTCAAAACCGGATCAGGAACCGCTGCCCATAGGAGCCCATTATGTTAACCGGATTGCACTACATGCAATCCGGTTAACGGCTCCGGATTTGCAGCCTGCCTGAAAAATCATGCCGTTACTCTGCCGCAGCCTTTTTGATATAATGGGCTCCTATGGGAGCCCATGCGGCTGACGCAAGGCATATGTGAACGCCTGTCCACACAGGACGGCATGTCAGTGGTTAAGTTAACTGTTAATCCCATCGCCGCTATTGTCGGCTTTCTTCTATTCATTTTATTAAAACCCGCCAGCTCCTGCATCAGCACCAGTAGCCTACGCAATTTGCGTAAGCATTTTATATTACAGCATCCTCAATGAGGAGCTGTCTGTGGTGCTTACACAATTTGCGTAGGATTGTGACTGCTCTCCAGGGTCCAAATCTAATGTACAGTAGTTCTATGGGTGTGCGGTGCCCATAGAACTACTGTATTAGCGATCAGGACCCTGGACAGCGTCATGTACAGTACGCCATTTACGTATGCTGTTGTTTTAAAGCTCCAACTACTACTAAACAATTGCCCTGTGACACGATCAACCAATCACTGATGACCTTACCAATTTATGATTTGTATTTCCACTCCTCCTTTTTGATCAATTTCCATTTACATTATACAGTTTTTGAACAAAGAATGAGATTTTTTTTTGCTCTAACAAACAATGTAATGTGCTGTAAACCAGCATTTTTTGACACATCATTCAGTTGTTCAACCAATTCACATTATACAATTATCATGAACAATGAATTGTTAATGTTAGAATCTGAAGTCATATTGGCCAGTATAAATGTGAGGCCTATACATTCAATACAATGAGTGTCCTGTAAGAATTGCTATAAATATGTATTTAAAATGTAAAAAGAATAGATCAGAAAAACTCAGGAGCCCATCAACCCCTCATAAATAGCCCACCATTGTGGCATTTGTTAGGAAATTGTCATGCTGTCAGTTCAACGTTTTCAGTATCCCAGGTTCTTTTACATTGGTACAGAAGTAAATAAAGGTGATATTGATTTGTTCGGTCAATATTCTAATGTGCAAAGAGTGCCCAGACAACTGATTGCCGGTAAAATATTAGGTACCAGACAACTAATCAGTAACTTCTTATCTCTGTGTTCCCCCAAAAGTAAGCCATCTCTAGACAGAAGCTCTCAGCTGAACAATTATGTATGAGAAAACCGGCCGAGAAGTTGTATGGTAGGATAAGTCAGAGAGTGGGGCGTCTATGTTGTGCCAGTTGTGTTATCAGTATATATGAGGCCCATGACAAATATCCAATTATGATACCAGATTTTGCCAAAACAGAAGGACACGGTTTTTGTTTTTGCCTCCATCCCTTCTCCATGACCATTTTACCAATTCCAAACAGTTCAGTTCCTCTAGGGATGGTACTACTATATGTGCTCTTGCCACCTAATAACAAAATAGATAAAGCCAACAATGCCTTGTGTCCCTCTATCCAAGATTCTCAATGCAGTCAATTAAATAGCATCTAAGCTTGAGTGTCCTTGTCAAGGACTGGCCCCTCATTTTCCATATTGAATACTTTGTGGACACAACCTTGTGCATGCTTGTAGCAGCCTGCCAAAAGCACTGCTGGAGAAGACATCCTAGTAAAAAAATAAGTAGGAATACCCTGTCAATCCAAGAAAAAGGGTAGTATATCCTTCCGCTATCATGGAATTTTAATTCTGTTGACATGAAATAAATTTTGCTTTTATACTATGTGGAATTCACCCTTTTTCTTAGATTGGTGAGCCAATCTTTCACTTTTATTTGCTGATACTAGGAATACCCTGTGTTGGATTACAAGAAAGGGTGCTACTATAAAGTATACCGTAATTTCTTAGGGATGGCAAAAACTTACTTGAATTTTTTTCTTAAAATTTCTCATCATCTATTACATGTTAACCATAAGAAATTGATGGCTGCCCAAATTCAGAAAGAGGAAAGAAATTGATTGGTTTCTAATGTGGAGCGCTCATCTGCCCGGCTAATACACTTCTGAAGTCAATTCACGGACTCCCGGATGAGAGTTCTGCTTTCCCCCGGACTGGAGCAGCATACCATAGGAGCCTTACCAAATCCTAAGAGATCGATGTGCCATTGTATAAAGACACACTATAGGTGATTGTGTTGCTATAATTTAATATTTAACTATCAACTCTACACTTAGGTCTGCGCCTTCTGCTTTTTTATCCCCTCTAGACCTACAGCCTAAGGTCTTGTGTGTTCATCATCTATTAAAGCGCATAAACAGAATTTACAGACCTATTATGAATAGTATGTGTATCAAATGTAATTTTTGACAGAAGCATTCTCAAATACCATACTACTGGTATAATTTGTAAAACACTTTAACCATTACAGCATTACCAAGTCCAAATAACTAAGACATAAACCATTAAAAACAGATAGCAAAATAATTCACCGCCATCATCGAAAAATGATTTCCTGTGAGAAAATTAGAGGATGTTTTTATTTGCTGTCATGATTATTACTACATGTACTGACTTACGATTTCACCAGGCATTCTCTCATCAATTAAATACATATAGCTCTTGAAATGTTTCCTTGCACGAGCCAAACCATTATTAAAAAAATTAAGTTTTCCTGTGTATACAGCAGCTCGACTGCTCTTCATGACAAAGTTGGTAATTAGAACAGCGATTTAATGGTGAATCAAGCAGAAATATTCAAACCATGACAAACGACTTTAATAATGTGGCTTGCAGTGCGTTAACAGAGATGAATCTCACTTCCTAATACTCTAAGCTTTCCTGGCTGCCTCGAAGATAAAAACTGTCCAAGAGTTATTCTGTACCCGTTATTCAGAAAAGCTTTCACTAGATTTTAAGTGGTCCAAATAGCTTGTAAATGCAAAAACATCATTCAGACATATGATATTCTTACTTCTGAACATAGCAGTGTGAAGAAATGTTTTCGAGCCTAAGATTTACTCTTCTAGTTTGCGCTTATTGCCCTGGTGCCGGTGTAATATCATTGCCTCTTGCTAGAGGAATTACCAGAACGTCACTGTGGCTTCAAAACTGAAAGCCAATTTTCGTGTTTGTCATAAGTTTGTTAAGACCACAAGCTTTTCACCATTTGAAAAATGTCATTATTCTGTCCTTGCCGGAGCCTCGTAATTGGATAGTAAGGATGTTCAAAGACTAATTTAGTGAATTGCACAATATTTTAAATGAAATTATGCAGGCTTATAGGCCCTCCAGGGATTGAGCTAGGGTCCTCTTGAGAAAACCTGTTTATCAGTAAATGATATTAGCAGCATTCACGTAGCTTTTGTCTTCATTAAATTGCTGCTCTCCCAATTGAGGGTCACATCTGAGGCTTGATTTGATAATTTGTCATTATTGTCTTGCTTATTGGAGCATAAAGTTGATGCAACACAAGCAGCAGAGTTAAATAACTTTTTATTAAGAGCTTATGTGTAGGCATGCATTACATCCATACAAACAACTAATGAAAAAAAATATGACATACAACTAAATGACATAAATGAGATTATTCTGAAGTCTCCAAAATAATTATTATACTATGAAAATGGACTAAAATAGGGTACGTGTGCCTAGACAACATAGTGTTGTGCAAGTAACACCATGCAAGGAGCTTCTTATATTACCAGTGTAGCATATAAATAATTACTTATCTTATTACAAGCTTAAATTATTGAATGCTAGGGTCCCTTTTAAAATTACAGTACCATAACTTAACTGCTTCATGAGGCATCCATTGTCTTTAAACATCCGAGCAGTCTTGCTCCTACTCTGCAGTGACATTCTAAAATATTACTGCATAGCAGCACAGCTACATATAACCAAAGGTGCTGGTCAAGGGGAATTCGGATCTCAGTGATTGTAGGAGTTATCATAGAGTAGGCAGAGGCAGTTTATTACCATCTGTGCCTTCTCAATCATTGTATACACAGCACTAAACATGCACTGTGTATCTAGTAACAGGAAGCACTGAAGGAACTTACTTTACTATATACTGGGTTGATGTGATTGCTGTGTATAGGGGATCAGGAGCTGCTGGGTCATGAGAGACTCAGATACATCTGCTATACAGCCAGAATAATGCATTTCTCCTGCAACTTGATCAAATATACCATCCTCAGTTAGAGGGGACATGAGATAAAAATATTTCAATTTTAAATGCCCCCTCCCACCCCGAAAGGTTTTTTTTTTTTACCTTTGAGACCTTATTGTGGGCACAGTGTGTTAAGTGTTGAAAATATCTGAGGTACGTTTAATTTTATGGCCCTGCACCCAACTTTGATGCTGTTGTGATGTATTTTCCCTGCTGAAAATATCGGGGTACGTTTAATTGCATGGTCCTGCACTCAGCTTTGATGCTGTTCTGATGTATTTTCCCTGCTGAAAATATCCTATTCTATTATGAATGTAACTGTCCTTCCCCCCGGGCCCCCCACACCACTGTTTATGACCCTTTGTTCAAATCTGCCTGTGAGCGACCATTTGGTATAGCCTTGCTTGGTAATGGGTTAATGAAATCCAGTTCCCTCTCTCTTACTCCACACCTGAAATCACTTTTTTTGAGCATATCTGGAGCTGCTACAAATCTGCTCCAGACATGTCTGCTTCAAAGTGTCTGATTAAAGTGTCAAGATTTGAAATAAACCTGAAATTGACCGGAGTTGACTGGGGTAGACTGAAAGGTAATGAAATAGAGGGTCACTAGAAACAATGTGCATAACTCTTTTCACTACCAGTGTTCACCATGTCTATTATTTCATTGTTTGTTTTCCTATGTGCTTTCCCACCCACTTCTACCACCCTATTCCCCATCCATCACCGCTCATTCACATCAGCCCCTCTCTCCTTCCCTACTCTATGTACAGCTCCCATGCTATCTTAAGTTTACTGAAGAATCTCAGCCCATCATATTTCAAAGTTTTGCATATTAAGCAATGTCCTAAATCCAAACACTATTTGCTCTTTCTCTTTTAGCTGCTGCTCCTTTCAGGTGACACCTTCATCTCCCTTTTTTAACTGCGCTCTTTAGGATCCATGGTCTCAAAGCAACAAGTTTCCCTTCATTCACAATTCTTTCTTACTAACTCTCTTAAACTGCTGTCCCTCACTGAAACCTTGACCAGGATTCAGACACTGCTTTCCTTGCTGCTATTTCCCATGGTGGCGGAGTCCTGGGAACAGACATGGTGGTGGAGTCGGCCTCCTCCTGTCCCACAATGTACTTTCCAGGTAATTTCACCAGCCCATCATTATCATTCCCTCTTTTGAGGTCCAACCATTAGGATATTATCCCCTCCCCCTCAGAGTAGCAGTGGTATACCACCCCCCAGGTTCACCCACTCACTTCCTCGATCGTTTCTCAGTGTGGCTGCCGCAATTCATGTCCTCAGAATTATCAACCCTATTCTGGGGAGATGATAATGTCCCCATAAACAGCCCCATCTCCTCATCTGCATCCCAGCTCCTATCTCTAACCAGCTCTCTTGGCCTCTCACAGCTCTCAACCTCTGAGACACACAAAGACGGTAACACTCTTGACCTGGTCTTTGTCCGGCTCTGCTCAACCTCCTCCATAGATAACTCATTTCTTCCCCTCTTTGACCATAACATTTTCTCCTTCATGCTCACAAACCCTCGCCCACCACAGCACACCCTACCTATCACAGATCCAGAAATCTACAGGCCATGGAAGTCATAGTAGTAAAGAATAAAAATAGTGAAAACATACACTTATTTCCTTTATTTTTCCATAATACCAGAAACAAAAAAGAAACTTAAAAAAAGCAAATGAGAATGAGGACCTATGTGTTCTATTACACTATATATCTTAGTGCACCAGGTTAAATCGAAGGGACATTTTGAAACTCCTTGACTCTAAAAGATGCCAATCATGTGATTGGTTTCTTTAACATAAAGGTAAACTCTCTTGAAAGCACTGTCAAATATTTAAAGGTTTAGACTGCTCTTATGTCAAGTGTATTGACCTGGGGAGACCTCTGGTGTGTCTGGAACCAGAAGGTCACAACGCCTTATTGATCACAGGTTTACAACTGGTATTTGAGTAAATCTGCTTTCTTTTAGTGTGTAGGGATTAAGGACTCCTTCCTATCTGGCTGTTCTTAGCAGCCTTAATCTCATGTGCAGCCCTTTTGTGAGCAGCCAACCTCACCTATAAATTGTCACATGTCTTACAATATGATGCTGGATATAGAATCCCTTTTTATGCTGACCATTTGGAAGGAGCTTGTTTCTGGAAGAAGCTGAGAAGACATGATTATTGCAGCTCTGGAGTTTAGCTGTGTTGGAGGAGTTTGGAATGTTTGGAATGTTTTTCTGTCTGTGTCTATTTCCCTCTTTCCGTCTCCATTTCCTTTGTGTGTATTATTGCAGTGTGTGAGAGTAGTTCCTTGCCTGCCTTCGCACTAGCCAGAGTGAGATCAGTACAGCTAGGGCCTAGGCATGTGATGGTGATGGGGGGCAGGAGCCTTAGGGAGCCTTAGGGAGCATAGGGGACAGACTCAGGTAGGGCACAGAGGTGACTCCTCTCTCACCCCTATGTTGTGCTGCATGCCAGATGACCATATGCTTCAGCATTACACTCTGGCTTTTGATTGGCTGGAGAAGTCAGGTGACTTTGAGCGTACTTTTCTTAACATATCTTATAACGTGCTGTAGCTGTAGGTCCGGTTGTCTGACATCTGGTGGAATGGTGGACATCACTACTTCTTGTCTCTGTGCAGACCATGGATTAGCATACACTGGACCTAGGTGGGTGCCAATAGGTGAGTATGACTGAGTTTGTTACTTTTACTCATCCCATGCCTTGGTAAAGTTTTATTTTGCCTGGACGCACCCTTTAAGATGTCTACTTATGAACAATTTCCCGATTCGTTAAAACTCATTTGAATAGCCTGGTATTAATGTTTTATGTTTATCAAATAAGTGGGCAGAGTAAATCTGGAATCTTATTTGATACTTGGACAAGAAAGTCATTGACCTATTCATAATTTGCAGATTTTTTAAGTCACATTCTTTTTTGTCATTCTTGTGTATCAGTTGCCATATTTGGTGCCAAATTCTTCAAAAATGGTGCACAGATTAATGAATTTGGTAGAGTCAAAGTGATCTGTTTGTCTTGAACTGTTTTTGCACATATTTTGCAAAATGCACAATAAAAAAATAAACGGAATAGTCAAAAAATTACACTTGTGCATGGCAACTGGAGTTGAGTTGCATCAAATTTTGCGACCTATATAAAAAGTCGCAAATGATGAATCAGGCAAAAACATCTGGAATTGTAAACTCATCCACCAAAAATGAAAGCAGCAACAAAAAATCAGGTGAGCACATACAAAATTAGTTGATCTCTATGACGTCTGGATCTTTCCTAAATTGATTCCTCCGTACTGATTTTTTGTCTCTGCGCATGCCAAGAGTCTGTTCATGCATTTCACAAGTCTGGTCAAAGAAAATTACTCTCTCTTTCTCTCTCTACGGACCGACGATACTACAAATTTCTGGCCAAAATGTAATTTCTATAGCAAAATGCAAGGACGAAATCAGGACAAAAATGCATGCAAAACTGATACAACCGCAGTGCTTTTTTGCCTGATCCTGTACCTGATCAGGTAAAAAAAGCTGTGTTTTTACATGCGTCAGCAGATGCAGATGCACTCTTTCTCTTCCTGATCAGTACCAAACTCAAGTGTGAAACTAGCTTTAAGGCGCAAATAGGATAATGAATTGGGTGGAAAAAACAAAAAAAATCAAAACACATGATAAACAAAACTAACAAAAGCAAAGGCACAAAGGCATTTGTGAATCGGGCTTATATCAATAAAATTTGGAAAAGCCAAGCCAGTGCAAATCATCCCCTGCTCTTACTATCTCTATACATCATGGTGTGAGCCTAGTGAGCATCATTATGCATATGTATGGGGGGCTTTCATTCTACAACACCAGGCAAGATAATACTGGATGGATATTATTCCAGTTTTAATTGAGCAATATCATGGCACCCTGTTACTGAGAGGAATTAAATACATTTATATCATAAAGAAATTTTGGAGAGTGCTCTTTTTCCTCTCAGCTAGATCTAATTCTGATTGTGACTGCAGGACTGTTAATGTAAAATCTCTCCGGGAACAAAATGTTAATAAGTTAAATTGTTGCTAACAAATGAGTGCGCCTTATCTGACAAATAATTTCCATCCAGGAATATATCTATGTCTGCTTTCTACTATCTAAGAGTCGAGAAAATGTGCAGTTATATATTAATGAACAGAGGAGAATTGCGAAAATGAGGAATATATATTTCATTCACTATAACAAAGATACTACTTTATTCTTCTCTATAGTGTCTCCTCGCCTGGAAATCTCACTTAGTCAAAGGCAGCCATCCATCATAGCAGTGCCTCCAGCGCTCAGCACTGTGAGCCAGTGATCACATGTCTTTTCCAGATACTGACTTCTGTGCAGAAGCTTAAATTGGTAAGAATTACAATATACTATGGGGCATTGTAAATGGACACTAATGGATATAATGTGTGTACATAATTCTCTGCATAAATTATATTAATTAAACAATATCATCAATACCTGGTGACAATGCTCAGCATGACATAGGCAATAAAGTAATATATCTTTGCTACAAAGGTGTTTATGCTCTGAGCCCATATGTCTGATATAATTGTTGGTCTGAATATGTCAAATTAATGTATAATAATTTATCTCTTATCTTTAAAATGTGTAGCTCACTACTGATACTGACACCAAATCAAATTGAGTTTTTGGATTGGACAATATAGAAAACGTTGCCAATGTTTCTAATGGCGGTATACCCAAATCAATTGATTGCACTAGAGTGGGCATACTTTAATTCTCACTGTTAAGTAAGATTTACTATTCCTATATTGCTGTCCTTATAGTGGTGGGGGTTAGTATTTTGACTTGCAGAATTTGGGTCCCAAATTCAAGACAGCCACTTACAACATTTGATGGATCAGTATGTCCTCCCAGTGTTTCTGTGGATTCTGACAGCTGCTCCAGTTTTCTCCAATACTTCAACACTATACGCAAGGTTAATTGGCTTGCTATGAAATCAGCCTGTGTGAGATAGGGTGTGATGGGGTTGCTAACTCTATTTGCTCTGCAAGGTAAACAATAGGACCATTTTCTATTTAAAAGTCAGTTGGTTTATGCAGTCTCCCAGTCTCAGACTAGTAACTGATTATTCAATCCTTTTGTTTCATAGAACATGAACACTGTATCACATGTCATTTCACTCATGGATATGCCTGCACAGGTTCAGCTACAACTTCCCAGTGGAAACATCTCAGCCTTCACTCACTGACTCCAATTCGTCAGAGGTTTGTTCTGGAGGCTTGACAACCTCCACAAATTAACCATGATCAAGTGTGAAACAAACTGTTTTTCATTGTGATACATGAGATACATCCATGGGTAGAGGAATGAGGACAGCCAGACCCACCTGTCTCTACAGCTAACCATATGGCACTACAGGTACCAGAGTAGACATCCAGGTTTACATCACAGAGGAAAACCACCTCTGTGATACCTACTGGCCATTCACAATGTACCTGTTTGCTATCTTGCAATTGGAATTAGGTTGTATTTTTGTGGAAAATATTTGGACTGATGTAAATAGTGATAATGTCTGTACAGTGCTCATGCTATAAGCAAAAGGATATAAATTAAATAATTGCATTTTTTATATAGAACTAAGCAGTTTTCACAAACAAGAACAATCTTCCTATTCTTCATTAAATATTTTACAAAATATTATTCAAGGAGTTGGTGTATTTAAGATTTTTGTTATACATTATAGGATATTGTCCTCAAACATTTGTAACAGAAAGAAGAAAAAGAACATTTTCCTAATTTATTTCTAAGCAGTTCTATGTTTAGTAAATTAACTTTAAAGGGAACCTGTCAGCTCATTTTACCCCTCTATGCTACTGTAAGAGGGGACCTGCAGTCCTGTGCCCCCCTGAAGACATCAATAAATTTAATGGTGTTTTGTGTGATTTCATGATATAGTGATTAAGAGACTGTATTATAATGATAGAATGGTTATGCAGGCGTGATAGGTGCACCTAATTGTAGGTATGGTAGTGTGCAATATAGCAGAGCTAGTTATGAGCACATAGTATATGCTGTATAATAGAAGGGTTAAATCTGGGTGAGTTACCGGAGGAGTGGCCAGTCTAGTGTGAGGCCAGTTTAGTTTTCAGTCAGGAGTGTGTGGACACAGTGAGGAGAGGACAGAGACAGACTAGTGGGCCTGGAATGTCAGCTGCTGGGGGAACAAGACTCTAAGAATCCCAGGGTGAGGATTTCTGGTGTCTGGGGTTTGAGGCTCGGGGCTGGTGTTGAAGGAGAACACCTGAAAACCCCCTTCTGTTCAGGGGAAGTCAGACAAGATGTCGCTGGGTAGGAGAGGCATGGAGTCTGGAACTTCAGAGAAGCTGAACTGGGGATTCCTAAGACAGCAAGAAGAAATAGTCCAGGTGGTGAGGAAAGATGAATGTACACTATCATGAACTTTGTGGATGGAAGATGTCATGTTCATATACTGTGGAGATATATGATGAACACGGTATGTTAAGTAAAGTTACTGTTGAAGAGAAGTGTCTGATGTCAGCTGAATTATGTGTCGACAGCTACTGTAGAGAGAGTTGCAACTAGCAACCTGCACGTGGCCAAAGAAATTGAGACCTCGGAGTCATGCTGGCCCACGTGTGAGTACCGCACACTACATTATCCCAAACATCATCTCTTGCACTGAGGAGCCGGCCAAGACATGTGCTGCAAAACCAGGGGTGCTCTGCAGCTGGCTCGTCTGCTACTATCAAAGCCCCATACGGACCGGCCCCATAACACTACCACTACCTGTCTCTGCACCTTGCTAGCTCATCCATAACAATCCCTCTCTGTCCTAAAAGTGCCCATAAGGCTACATTCAGACTGTGAGATTTTTTCTCTTCTGCTTCTGCTGCATTTTTAGCTGCAAAACAGGAGCTGTAAAAAAATCACACCTAAAAAAACAGATTTGTTAATGGATCCATTTTTTGATCCATTTTTGAGTGCTGCTTATTTTCCCATTTTGAAGGGCTCCTATGGGAAAAACGCAGCACAAATTGACATGTCATTTTTACAAAATGGAGCTGTCCTAATGTGAAAAACAGATCACTGTAGAAGAGTACAGCCTGAATGGCAAAAATGAAAACCCATAAACTTTGCAGGGATGTCATTTGAGTGATCTGCTTTTTGCAGTGCACTGCAAAAAAACGGATCAAAAATCGCACAGTGTGAATGTAGCCTAAAGCTTTTGAAAAATGATTTATAAACCAGACCTTAAAGGGTCCAGCAGCAGAGGAATTACATTTCCCTTAACTTACATTGTACTCGTTACTGTGCGAGTAATCGCTAGGATACTCGCAGAGTAACGAGTAGAGCGAGTACCGTACTATTCGCCGAGTAACGAATAGTAACGAGTGTAGTCGCTCATCCCTAACTGCTTTCTAAATCAAAACATGAAGAAAAATGTATATTTTTAACTACAAGTAATAGGATTATCGCTCAGAGCCTGATTCCAAAGTAGCGATCTCAACATGTTTCTCCCCTTGAAATCCCCACAAAACAATGCATTGAACAAATATAAGTTTTGGAGTGCGCTAATGGATCATGCTGTCCAACCTGATTGTTACTTTATCGTTATAAAAAAAATTAATAATCAACCAACATACTATCATAAAATATACATGCAAAACATATAAAATGAAATTACAAAGATTAAAAAACACATATGACAAACTCCAACGGTAAAAAGGATAGGAAAATATAAAAAATGTTCTCTTATATTATAACTTTATCCAGTAATCACCCTAGGGAGCTTATTTTTGTTGTTTTCTCAATCCACATACATATACAATCTTTTATTTCTTTAAAATTGTATTTAAAATAAATTCTGCCAACTCAAAAAGAGGAGGGTTAATAGCCTCAAATAGCAGGATCGCGGGAAAAAAAATGTCTTTCATGGATAACAAACCTTCATTTTAAACAGTTATCTGTTGGTTTTAGAGGTGAAGCTTCCATATTGTATGCATACATTGATCACAATTGTTACTTGCGGTTTTATTGTTGGGGGATTCTTGCTTATTTGCTCCTGAAGCGTCGGCTTCTGTCAGTGTTACACTGAGGATAAATCGGTATTGGGGTCTGACACCCATCCTGACCCCATCTACATATAATCCGCAGTTGGGAATTCGGGCGTTGTCACTGAATCCCAACATGCCTTGCGGGACTGCGAGTGATGACGCACAGCGTCATCACGAGCCGCAGACCCGCACTACTGTAAAAAAAAAAAAAAAAATGCTCACCTCTCCCCCGCCGTCTCCTGCCGTCTTCCTCCAAGCTTCCGGTGGCTGCCGCAGGCTCCGAACTGCACTAGAACAGCTCTGCAGCCACCGGAAGCTTGGAGGAAGACGGCAGGAGACGGCGGGGGCTCGGGGAGAGGTGAGCATTAACTTTTTTTTTTTTTAACCCCTGCCTTCCTGTTTGGAGACCTTTTACTGTACTGAGCATGCTCAGTACAGTAAATGTCTCCTCCAGCCTCACAGCCTCCCCATCCTCACTGCCTCCTCCAGCCTCAGTCTCCTCCAGCCTCACAGTCTCCTCCAGCCTCACAGCCTCCCCATCCTCACAGCCTCCTACAGCCTCCTCCAGCCTCACAGCCTCCCCATCCTCACAGCCTCCTACAGCCTCACACCCTCCTCCAGCCTCACAGCCTCCCCATCCTCACAGCCTCCTCCAGCCTCACAGCCTCCTCCAGCCTCACAGCCTCCTCCAGCCTCACAGCCTCCCCATCCTCACAGCCTCCCCATCCTCACAGCCTCCTCCAGCCTCACAGCCTCCTCCAGCCTCACAGCCTCCTCCAGCCTCACAGCCTCCCCATCCTCACAGCCTCCTCCAACCTCACACCCTCCTCCAGCCTCACAGCCTCCTCCAGCCTCACAGCCTCCCCATCCTCACTGCCTCCTCCAGCCTCACAGTCTCCTCCAGCCTCACATCCTCCTCCAGCCTCACAGCCTCCCCATCTTTAGAGCCTCCTCCAGCCTCACAGCCTCCCCATCCTCACAGCCTCTTCCAGCCTCCCCATCCTCACATCCTCCTCCAGCCTCACAGCCTCCTCCAGCCTCACAGCCTCCTCCAGCCTCATAGCCTCCCCATCCTCACAGCCTCCTCCAGCCTCACAGCCTCCTCCAGCCTCACATCCTCTTCCAGCCTCACAGCCTCCTCCAGCCTCACTGCCTCCTCCAGCCTCACAGCCTCCTCCAGCCTCACAGCCTCCCCATCCTCACAGCCTCCTCCAGCCTCACAGCCTCCTCAAGCCTCACATTCTCCTCCAGCCTCACAGCCTCCTCCAGCCTCACAGCCTCCCCATCCTCACAGCCTCCTCCAGCCTCACAGCCTCCTCAAGCCTCACATTCTCCTCCAGCCTCACAGCCTCCTCCAGCCTCACAGCCTCCTCCAGCCTCACAGCCTCCCCATCCTCACAGCCTCCTCCAGCCTCACAGCCTCCTCCAGCCTCTCACCCTCCTCCATCCTCAGCCGCACTACCTGACACCGCTGCCATCCTGCCAACCGTCGGCCCCGCACCATCGCCACCGCCCCTCGCGCCCTCCGCGAGGTTCATGCTGCCCGCATGCCGCCGGAGCCTTCCGCCCCTCGCCACTCTCTCACCGCTGGGCTCTCAATGTCGCCATGCTGGTGGAGTAGCGGTCTACGGGATGTGGCCGGGTGCCGGGAGCCAGGGACGTCGTCCTGTGGCCGGCAACAGCCAATGGGAGTGAGCGGACCGTGTCAGCCTGCAAAGCCTGACACGCCCCGCTCACTCCCATTGCCTGCCCCTGCAAGCGGATTGGGCGCTGTGTTGTACACACAGGACGCCCATCCCATTGCCCAGGACTTGGCGTCCTAGACCAATCGGATGACCGTCCTGTCTTTACCACACACCCACCAATCCGCTCCTTCCGCTCAGGTCACATGTGTGACCTGAGGGCAAGAACTGATCCCTCTCTGCATCACCCAACCTGCCGCAGAGGACAATGCCGTCTGACTGGGGCTGCGATCTGCCCCAGCACGCAGCCACGTCCTGCCGCCGAGCGGTGATGTCACCCCTCCAGCCGCATCTCTCCTCACCCCTCCAGCCAGACCTCTCCTCACCCCTCCATCTGGACCTCTCCTCACCACTCCAGCCTCTGCTCTCCTCACCCCTCCAGCCTCTGCTCCCCTCACTCCTCCAGCCTCCCGCCACATCAAACTCTGCTATCCACAGAGCCCCCTCTATACTCTGACACCCACAGAGCTGCCTGTATACTCTCCTACCCACACAGCCGCCTGTATATTCTGCTACCCACAGAGCCGCCTCTATACTCTGCTACCCACAGAGCCGCCTGTATACTCTCCTACCCACAGACCCGCCTGTATTCTCTGCTACCCACAGAGCCGTTTCTATATTCTGCTACCCACACAGCCGCCTCTATACTCTGCTACCCACAGAGCCTTCTCTATACTCTGCTACACACAGAGCCGCCTGTATAATCTGCTAACCACAAACCCGCCTGTATACTCTGCTACCCACAGAGCCGCCTGTATACTTTTCTACCCAGAGAGCCGCCTGCATAATCTGCTACCCTCAGAGCAGTCTGTATACTCTGCTACCCACAGACCCGCCTGTATAGTCTGCTACCCACAGAGCCCCATATATACTCTGCTAGCCACTCACCGGCCTGTATACACACAATTCATTTCACCGCGCTCACGATGCAATTGCATCGGGCCTTTTTACTAGTTCCTGAAATAATGTCACCCATCCTGTATTAATGTTTACCATTCTGGACTCCTTTCTATTATAATGTCCCACTTTCTGTAATACTGTTCTCCATCCTGCAATAAAAGTCTTCCATCCTGTTATCATGTCCCCCCATCTTGTTGCTGTTCAAACACACACATATATATAATAATATTTATTCATATATATATATTCATAAAACTTTACATACATCAGTAATGCTATCCCCATTGAGGCTCACAATCTAAATACAAGGAAACCAGAGTGCCTGGAGGAAACATACGCAAACACAGGGAGAACATACAAACTCCTTGTAGATGTTTTCCTTGGTGGGAATTGAATCCAGGACCTCAGTGCTGCAAGGCTTCAGTGCTAACCACTGAGCCACAGTGCCTTGTGAAAGTATTTGGCCCCCTTGAACTTTTCAACCTTTTCCACATTTCAGGCTTCAAACATAAAGATATAAATTCATATTTTTTTGTGAAGAATCAACAACAAGTGGGACACAATCGTGAAGTGGATTGAAATTTTTTGGATATTTTGAACTTTTTTAACAAATAAAAAACTGAAAAGTGGGGCGTGCAATATTATTCAGCCCCCTTGAGTTATTACTTTGTAGCACCACCTTTTGCTGCGAATAAAGCTGCAAGTCGCTTGGGGGATGTCTCTATCAGTTTTGCACATCGAGAGAATGAAATTCTTGCATATTCTTCCTTGCAAAACAGCTGCAGCTCAGTGAGGTTGGATGGAGAGCGTTTGTGAACAGCAGTTTTTAGCTCTTTCCACAGATTCCCGATTGGATTCAGGACTGGACTTTGACTTGGCCATTCTAACACCTGGATACGTTTATTTTTGAACCATCCCATTGTAGATTTTGCTTTATGTTTGGGATAATTGTCTTGTTGGAAGATAAATCTCCGTCTCAGGTCTTTTGCAGATTCCAACAGGTTTTCTTCCAGAATGGTCCTATATTTGGCTCGGTCCATCTTCCCATCAATTTTAACCAACTTCCCTGTCCCTGCTGAAGAAAAGCAGGCCCAAACCATGATGCTGCCACCACCATGTTTGACAGTGGGTAGGGTGTTTGAGGGTGATGATCTGTGTTGCTTTAACGCCAAGCATATCATTTTGCATTGTGGCCAAAAAGTTCGATTTTGGTTTCATCTGACCAGAGCACCTTATTCCACATGTTTGGTGTGTCTCCCAGGTAGCTTGTGGCAAACTTCAAAGAAGACTTTTTATGGATATCTTTGAGAAAAGGCTTTCTTCTTGACACTCTTCCATAAAGGCCAGATTTGTGCAGTGTACGACTGATTGTTGTCCTATGGACAGATCCTCCCACCTCAGCTGTAGATCTCTGCAGTTCATACAGAGTGATCATGGGCCTTTTGGCTGCATCTCTGATCAGTCGTCTCCTTGTTCGAGATGAAAGTTTAGAGGGACGGCCAAATATTGGTAGATTTGCAGTGGTCTGATACTCCTTGGATTTCAATATGATCACTTGCACATTGCTCATTGAGATGTTTAAAACTTGGAAAATCTTTTTGTATCCAAATCCGGCTTTAAACTTCGACACAACAGTATCTCGGACCTGCCTGGTGTGTTCCTTGGTCTTCATGATGCTCTCTGCAATTGAAACAGAACGCTAAGACTATCACAGAGCAGGTGCATTTATACAGAGACTTGATTACACACAGGTGGATCTATTTACCATTACCAGTCATTTTGGACAACATTGGATCATGCAGAGATCCTCACTGAACTTCTTGAGTGAGTTTGCTGCACTGAAAGTAAAGGGGCCGAATAATATTGCACGCCCCATTTTCAGTTTTACATTTTTTTTTTAAAGTTTAAAATATCCAATAAATTTGTTCCACTTCACGATCGCATCCCACTTGTAGATTCTTCACAATAAAAATTAGAATTTATATCTTTATGTTTGAAGCCTGAAATGTGGCAAAAGGTTGAAAAGTTCAAGGGGGCCAAATACTTTCACAATGCACTGTATATATACATATATCTAATGGTTCCCTGAAAAATGCCCACAGGAAAATTGCCCACAGGAAAATTGCCCACAGGAAAAATGCCCACAAGAAAATTGCCCACACGGAAAATTGCCCACACGGAAAATTGCCCACATGGAAAAATGCCCACACGGAAAATTGCCCACATGGAAAATTGCCCACACGGAAAATTGCCCACATGGAAAATTGCCCACACGGAAAATTGCCCACATGGAAAATTGCCCACACGGAAAATTGCCCACATGGAAAATTGCCCACACGGAAAATTGCCCACATGGAAAATTGCCCACAAGAAAATTGCCCACATGGAAAATTGCCCACACAGAAAACTGCCATTTGCAGCATCACAAAGTTTCAGATCTCTGAGGTGCAGGTGAGGATTCCCATGATCTGTGATCATCTTGTGAATTACAGTGACCTAGTGCAGAAATGCTGAAGATCTGTGGTTTGTAGCAGTCGGTCATTATCCGCAATAGATAGATCCAGTCTGCTGTCATCTCTCAGTGATTCTGCCTTACTCCTCCCTCCCACCAGCCCAAAACAGCAGAACCGAACCAGTAGCAGATTCAGAGAAGCCATCACTGCTATCTGTACTCACAGGAGTATCACTGGATTATCTGTGGAGTTACATGGGACTGCAGGTCTAATACATTATCATCCTAGTGGGCAATTTCCGCTGACATTCTTCTTTGCTGCACAGCATCTCACCTATAATTCTATACCATTCTTCTGCCTACAGAACATCTCACCTATAGGGTACAGGCACACTAAAGGCTCCGTTACACATAGTGATGTTTCAACGATCCCACCAGCAATCCGACCTGGCCGGGATCGCTGGAACATGGCTATGTGATCGCTGGTCTGCAGTCACACTGGGTGATCCACATACCGATGCTGCGTCCCCTGACGCTCACTGGGATCGCTCAACGTCTCGGGCGCAGAATGAGGATCGCTGGTCGTTGCCCCTGTCACACATGCCGATGGATGCTGGACAGCGAGAGACCAACGATGGGAAAATGGTCCCGGCCAATCCGCAGCGACTAGCAATCAGTGAGCTCATCGTTGATTGCTGCGGCATGTCACTCGCAGCGACTTCGCTAGTGAGGTCGCTGCAACGTCACAAAACCTGTGGCATTGCAGAGATATCGTTAGCAATATCGCTGTGTGTAACGCCGCCTTAAGGTATGCATTATCAGAGGGATTTTGATGATTGACAGTCGCGTGAGTGCTTTCCGTATGGTCATGCGACTGTGGTACGAGTGTGATGCAATTATGCATTTTTTTATCAGCTACCATCAGTGTGACATCCATGTGACCTATACCTCTATACTATCCCCCTGCCCTGCAGAGCATCACACCTACACCTATACTGTTCCCTGTTCTGCAGAGCATCTCTTCTACACCTCTATACTATCCCCCTGCCCTGCAGAGCATCTCACCTATAATTCTTTATTATCCTACCCTGCAGAGCATGTCACCTACATCTATACTGTTCCCTTTTCTGCAGAGCATCTCACCTACTTCTCTATACTATCCCCCAGTTCTGAAGAGCATCTCACCTACACCTCTATACCATCCCCCATCTTGCAGAGCATCTCATCTACACCTCTATACTATCCCACAGTTCTGCAGAGCATCTCACCTATACCTCTATACCATCCCCATCTTGCAGAGCATCTCACCTACACATCTATACCATCCCTATCTTGCAGAGCATCTCACCTACACCTCTATACCATCCCCTGTCTTGCAGAGCATCTCACCTACACCGCTATACCATCCCCATCTTGCAGAGCATCTCACCTACACCTCTATACCATCCACAGTCCTGCAAAGCATCTCACTTACACCTCTATACCATTCTTTGTCTTGCAGAGCATATAACCTAAAATTCTATATTATTCTCCAGTCCTGTTTTCCTGTTGGCATTCATGTCTGTGGGCATTTTTCACATATCAGGTGAACATCCTCACCTTGCACCTCAAATATCAGAGATTTGAAACTTTGTGATACTGCAATTAGCAATTTTCTGTGTGGGCAATTTTCCTGTGGGCAATTTTCCATGTGGGCAAATTTCTGTGTGGGCAAATTTCCATGTGGGCAATTTTCCATGTGGGCAATTTTCCATGTGGGCAATTTTCCGTGTGGGCAATTTTCCATGTGGGCAATTTTCCGTGTGGGCAATTTTCCATGTGGGCAATTTTCCATGTGGGCATTTTTCCATGTGGGCAAATTTCTGTGTGGGCAATTTTCCATGTGGGCAATTTTCCATGTGGGCAATTTTCCGTGTGGGCAATTTTCCATGTGGGCAATTTTTCCGTGTGGGCAATTTTCCATGTGGGCAATTTTCCATGTGGGCATTTTTCCATGTGGGCATTTTTCCTGTGGGCAATTTTCCTGTGGGCATTTTTCATGTGGGCAATTTTCCTGTGGGCATTTTTCCTGTGGGCATTTTTCTGCTCACCATATCTAATATATAAAGCTGAATGTGTGTGTGTATGTATGTGTGTATGTATGTGTGTATGTATGTCCAGGATTGGCATCTACACCGTCGCAACTACAGCCACAAAATTTTGCACAGTCACACGTCTGGACCCCGAGAGCGTCATAGGCTATGTTGTGAGGCGAAATTTTAACCCTGCACGTTCCAGTTCACCAAACAATTTTGCCCCTATCTACATAATGGGGAAAAAGAGAATGGAAAAGTGTTGGAGGAAAATCGACAGCTGTCAGCTATAGCCACAAAATTTTGCACAATCACACGTCTGGACCCCAGGAGCGTCATAGGCTATGTTGTGAGGCGAAATTTTAACCCCGCGCATTCCAATTCACCAAACAATTTTGCCCCTATCTACATAATGGGGAAAAAGTGACAGTTACCAGTTGACAGTTGTGAATGAGAGGGGCTTAATGATAGCGCCAAAGACTAACAGCACATACCAGCATATAGTCACTAAGGTGGGGCCCCAACATGAGCTATTCACCACGCACGGGAACATGTATACACACCACACGCACACAAAAAGTAACAGCAAGTGTATAGTCGCTAAGGTGCAGCCCCAATATTGGATACTCACCACGCACCCGAACAAACACACACACACACACCACAAAGAGACACACCCAACACAGAGACACACACACACACACACCCACGGGGACACACACCCTATAGCGACACATGCACTCACCCCACAGGGACACACACACACAACACAGACACACACACCACACAGACCCCCCCCACAGGGACACACACACATAGCCACCCTATAGGGACACATGTACTCACCCCACAGGGACACACACACACACACACCACAAAGAGACACACATACAACACACAGACCCCCCCACAGGGACACACACATACACACCACACAGAGACACACACAACACAGAGACACACACACACCACACAGAATCCCCCCCCACAGGGACACACACACATGCACACCCTATATGGACACATGCACTCACCCCACAGGGACACACACACCACAAAGAGACACACACAACACAGATACACACACACCACACAGACCCCCCCACAGGGACACACACACATACACACCCTATAGGGACACATGCACTCACCCCACAGGGACACACACACCACAAAAAGACACACACAACAGAAACACACACCACACAGACCCCCCCCCACAAGGACATACACACCCTATAGGGACACATGCACTCACCCCACAAGGACACACACACACCCCAGGGACACACACACCACACAGACAGACACAGATGTGCACAAATCACCTCACACAACTCGCCTCATACGTGCGCTATCTTTAATTTCCAAATGTTTCCCATCCAAAGCAACAAATTGCAGACCGGTTTCCCTCATCAACGTAGATGTCAAGTTGTACGCTAAGATTTTGGCTAATAGACTAGCACCCCTCCTCCCTGCCGTTATACATACTGACCAGGTGGTATTTATACAGGGGAGGGAGGTGAGAGATGGAATTAGTAAAACATTTCTACTGGTGGCCCACGCCAAAAGCTCCAACACTCCATTGGGGTTGGTGTCTGTCGATGCAAGAAGGTATTTGACCATGTACATTGGGGTTCATGTTCTCGGATCTTAAACAAGTAGCATGGGAGAGGCTTTTATACTCAGAATCAGGCATTATATTCAAACCCTTCCACAAGAGTCAAGATTAATGAAGCGGTGTCAGATCCAATTTCGATAGGAAACGGCACAAGACAGGGATGCCCACTGTCACCACTCCTGTATACATTGGGATGGAGCATCTTGCTGTCTGCAATTTGAAGCAACCCCAGTGTGCACAGTCTGACAATGGGTCAACATGTATATAAGACCTCTCTCTACGCCGATGATCTCCTACTGTACGTCTCCCAACTGCATATTACCTTTCCCTCTCTGATGGCAGAATTTGCTAAATTTGGAAAGGTCATTAATTGCAAAAATTTACTTTAATAAAACAGAAGCCTTTAACATTTCCCTAGATGTAGAAGAGGTGAAAAGTTCTAAAAGAAGTCTAAGGCCATACAATATTTGGGGATCCAGGTCTCTACTGATCCGAATGACTTATATTGACTCAACTATCTCCCCCTTCTGGACAAGATCCTGAAAATCTCAAAGACTTCGACCAGAAACAAATTTCTTGGTTTGGGCGTATTACCGAGGTTTTTATATATGTTCCAAGCGGTCCCTATCACCCCACCCAAAATTTCAAGACCATTCTATCTGCCTTAGTTCGGTTTATTTGATGACAGTCCTAGACCCAGATTGAAGTATCAGATCTTGACTACCTTTAAAATCTTGGGTGGGACGGGACTTCCAGATTTGCAGATGTACCAACAAGCCTCCTTAATTCTTCGCATGTTCGATTTGCATTTCAGGTTTCAGTCCAAACAGTGGGTACAGATAGAGCAGGAGGGGTATGACATTCTGATACTGATACCTGCCATGGGTAAGAATGGGGGTGGTGATTGCAAAGGAGACAGGGCCCCACTGGATCTATAGTTAGAGAAGTATTGAGAGTTTGGGATAGATTGAAATGAAGAAAAGGACTGATCAGCTCACTTAATCCCTTGGCCCCTGTGTTCTAGAATCTCATTTTGCCCCAGGCAGACATCGGGAATGGTTTCTGGGTAGCATATTAGCTCAGATATAAGAGTCGGGCAGCTCGGGGCAGAGTGGGCTTTCCTGCTTTAGCAGAATTACAGGAAAATGTCTACATAAAGTCCTACAATGGATGGAGACAAGCAATTAAAATCCTTCGTTAAAGTAGGACAAAATAGACAGGGCCCTAGACTTTCCACAACACATCTTGAAAAGATATTTTTCACAGGCGGTACCCCCTTCATTCCAGATTTCTCTTCTATATAAAGAATTGAATGCGACTCCTCCAGGAACGGTGACTGGGTACATCCGAGCATGGGAGGTGAAATGAAATACAAATTTTCAAAGGAGGAACTTTCAAAGGATTTTTTATTTACCCATAAATTGCCCCGGCTGGTTACGCGCAGGAGAAGAATTTTAAGATCTTAGCTAGATGGTACCCATACCTGGTGAGATTGAGGACTATATTCCCTTCGGTGGATGATGGGTGTTGGCGATGTGGAACAGAGAAAGGCACGTTGTTCCATATCTGGTGGCAGCGTTCGAAGATACGTGTCTTCTGGGACAAGGTCTTTTCGTCCTATGAGAAAATTTCAGGAGACCAGGTAATTCCTTAATTGCAATTTTTCTCGATTCTCCCGAGTTCCATTTTGGCGCAGAAGCGCAGCATTTTGCGATTCTGCATTTCAGCTGCTAGGATAATTATCCCATGGCACTGGTGCTCCGAAACGGTCCCAACAATGTTGTAATGGGCCTTAGAATTCTCAGATATTTATCATATGGAAGAATTGATGCCTACGCTACTGGTAACAATACCCTCTTGCTCCGTACATGGCAGCCTTGGATCTTTTTCAAGGATCTTCCGACTTTCGGGAAATTTTTAAGGAGGATTCTTGAGAGTTTAGCTTCAAATGATGGGTTGGCCGTCAGGAGGGGGAGAGAATCTCCTTTTGTTTTCTCTTTTTACATTCTTTCCCTACGTTTAGACCCCCTCCTTACCTCTCCCTTCCTTCCTACCTAGACATTCTCCTAAGATCCTCTTGTTCTTTTCACCTACTATTTTTTTAAAGACCTGCACTCTTATGCTACTAGATATTTCTCCCATAAGCCTTTACCATTGACAGGATTTGATGGTGAACTACTCTTGGGAGGATTTTCTCATATACATTCCTCGGAGAAGGGATGACCTTACAGTTAATTGAAGCGCGGTATGCCCATGAGAATAGGAGAGTAGACAAATATGTGGGTTAACAGAGACCCACAACAGTTTGGGTTTTGATTTAAACAGTTTCTTTGTTTTGTTATATATATATAATATAAATATATATATATATATAATATATAAAATATTAATGCTTCTCACCTGTCCCAGCTACCAAAGACATAGTGTGTGGTTACTTCTTCATAGCTGACGCAGGAGGATAAGGTGGTACATTGCAATGTCATCATGCATTGTCTGTCTGTGATGTGCACGATGACCGAGGCTTATATGGGAGAGACAGTGACTGCCTGTACCACCATATACAGTATTTCAACACTGAAGAAGGTGTTAATGTCGGCAAGCCTCCCTTTTCCCCAGCCCTTGTCACTGTCCATCATTAAGCTACTTGTTTTGAGAACTTTGGTGCCCCACTGGCCATAGAATGTATCTTCAGGGACAATATGTGACCCACAGCGTGCGTGTTTGAGACCCGTTGCTTAGGTGGTAGAGTTAGGCTTTTGAAGTGTATTGCTATATTATTGCTTTGTGAGTTAAAGGTTAAAGGTTAAAGAAGTAGTCCGACCCCAAAATCAAAACAATTTTTAAGCTAATCTGTGCTGCACTGTAACATACAACACCCCTATAAAAAAAATTGTTTCTAACTTTGCTTTCTCCTGAATTATCACTTTTTTCCTAGCACACACTTTGCTTACTTGTGGCTCAACCAAACTTGACAGCAGCTCACTGAGCTTGGTTGCCAAACTCATAGCTAGAGCTGATCCCACCCAGCTTCAGTGCCCAGCACCACCCACTGCACACTCATTGGCTGTCAGTAAGCTGATCTTTATCATCATTCCAGCATTGGAAATAACACAAACTGTGATCATGTGTTCTACATTCGCTTCCACTGCAGTCAGTGTTGCTTGCTGTGTTCCCTGACACTTTTACTGATTCCTCCCAGTGCTGCTAGCAGTATTCCGGAAGCAGAAGTGTTAATATCTCCTGACATTGCTGAAAGCACTGAGGGAGGAGAAATCAGTAAAGTGTCAGGGAACACAGCGTCCAGCAAGCAGCTCCGACAGCAGAAGAAGTGACAGTGCAGGGAAGGGGACATTAGGTGAGAACAGCCACAGTATACAGAGACCCCCCCAAGATATCCACTTGTCCAGGAGCTGCTGGGTGTCCCTGCATTCAGCCTCAAACAGCACCTCGCTACTAACTCAGCACGCATGTGCTAAGTTAGTAGCAGGGGGCTCGCTGTCACTCACAGTGTCGTCAGCTATGATGTGTGTCTACAGGGCGGGGATAAGCTCTTCCTCTGGAGATGGGACTGGATGTCACAGAAAGCAGCAAAATCATGGCTGGAGTGGTCATGTGACCACTCTGAGCCAGGTGCTGACAGGATAAACGGGCTTACAGAAGATAGGGTAGGTAGTTACCATCTACCTACTTGTATCTGTGTAGTTCAATAGTATAAAGATAGATTTAAACCGGATAAACCCTTTAACCAAAGGGTTATTTTCGTCTTCTTTGGGAAAAAACACAGCACCGCAGGTTCCTGGCCTCCTGCCTGCTGAAAGTTGTGTGTTCTCTCTTTATTGAATACCGCCAAGACACAGCTACCTTTTAGAGATTGCATTAGCACAGAAAGTAGCTTGGATCAGGTGTGGACAGTGCTCTCCAGTGATTGGGCCTGCTTCAGAAAACAGTTTACAGTCTATATTGGATAGAGCTTGTTAGCGCTGCGCATGTTTGGCCACTGCGGATATACTGCAATAGTGGCTGGTAACCTAGGCAATGAGCAATAAACAATATAATTAAAAATCTCTCAGCGCAGAGAACAGAGGGGATTTTTAACAATAAGTAAGTTGTAAAGTTTCTTGTTTTTTGCAAACACTAACAAATATTGGTAGGAAAACAGGCCCCGCACAAAGAAGAAGAAAAACCCTTTGCAAGGTTTCTTTTTTTTTAAGCACTTTGCATTTTTCTCCCGATAATTATTTGTTAGCCATATGTTAATTATCTTGATGCAAATTATAATTGACGTGACCTGCAAATAACTACCATTGAATTTTGATTGTTCTTTCAAATGCAGTAGAAAATTGAAATAATAATGGAGAACTTATATTAAGCAAGAGACGATAGAGCAGGAGAGGCAGAACAGTTTGTGTGAAACAATTTGGCTATTACTCTTTTCATATGAATTCCTGCATGTTCTGCATTTAGTAATTTAGAAGGCAGTCTTAATCAGTTATTGACATGCTTTCCTATGTAAGAATGTATACGTATAGTCATTTCTGTTAGTCCCTGTTTAGCTCCACCCAATTACTGCTAAACTAGAATAAGCATAGATTTTAATGATTTCAAACACAAAATGTCATTGGTTTAAAATAACACTGAAAAAGAGCGGCACTCAACAAGGTTCCTTTAAGCGATGTCCTTTATTGGGTAGTTGTACAAGGTGCAGGGAGGGGGACCGGGTGACGACGGCACCATTTCGGGCGTGCTGCCCTTCAACGGGTGACCCGTTTAAGGGCAGTACGCCCAAAACGGTGCCCTCGTCACCCGGTCCCCCTCCCTGCACCTTGTACCAACTACCCCAATAAAGGACATCGCTTAAAGCAACCTTGGTGAGTGCCGCTCTTTCTCCTTTTTCAGTGTTATGGACTGTGTTATGCTGGCACCCAAGGGCCTGTGTGGCTCCAATCTCTGTGTCTCCACATTGAAGTCTCCCCCTGAACGGTGGTGCCCTCTTTCTCTGTGTTGCTGGTTTAAAATAACAGATTCTTCATCAACCTTAAAAAATGATTATAACATAAAAAGCTATATATAATAAATCATCTTTATTATTAAGGGTACCATACAGTAGATATAAAAATTCTACACTCAACTGTTAAAATGCCAGGGTTTCCCACATGATTTTAGAAAACTTTATGTAGGTGTTGGTATACCATAACTGGGTGTGGATATTTGTCTTTGCAAGAAAAGGCTTCCATCTTGCTGCAGTTTTGTCACACAAATTACAGAACCAGTAATGGCCAATCATTTCCTGCAGCTCCTGTAATGTTACTGTAGGTCTCTTGACTTCCTCGCAGACCAAATTTCATTTTGTCTATCATAAATTTTTGAAGGACATCCATTTCTTAGGTGTTGTCACTTCTGTGCCAAATTCAAGGCACTTCTTGATGATACAGTGTTCCATGGTACATCTAATGCCTTGGACATTTTTCTGTTTCACTCTCCTTACTGATAATTTTCAAAAATGAGATACCGGTACTTTTATTGTGTTTTGAGTTATTGCAACTAACAAAATTCTCCTAGAACAGCTACACTTTATATGTTTATTCACAATTATTTAATTTTTCGCTTTATAAGATGCAGCGGATTATAAAACGCACCCCAAATTTGGTGAAGGAAAAGAGAAAAATGATTTTTAATGCTAAATGGTGTCTGTCTTATAATACCATTGTCCATCTTACAACCTATATATATAATATATATATATATATATATATATATATATATATATATATTTCCACCATCCTGGTACATTGCAGCCCATCCTGGTGTATATATCCCTTATCATGGTACATAGCCCCCCATCCTGGTATATAGCCCCCTCATGCTGGTACATGGTTCCCTTCCTTGTGTATATATCCCCCATTCTGGAACGTAGCTCCCCAATCCTGGTATATAGCCCCTTCATGCTGGTACATTGCCCCCATCCTGCTACATAGCCCCCCATTGTGGTACATGGTCTCCCTATCTGGTACATGGCCCCCATCCTGGTATATAGCCCGCTCATGCTCGTATATTGCCCCCATCCTGGAATATAGAACCCCATCCTGATATATATTCCCCATCCTGGTACATAGCCCCCAATCCTTGTACATGGCCCCCCATCCTCAACACACCATGGCTTATCGAGAGGGTTTATGATGGTGGAGCGAAGGTACTAGAGGCAGGTTTGCAGGGTCTACGGAGGGCAGGGGCAAAGCTCTGGGGTATTACGGCGCTGTATGGTGTCCTGTTGTGGTGTCTACATGCATTGATGCAAGGTGCGACTCGAACTCTAGTGCCCAGATTTCCAGAAAATGGCTGTGAAGAAAGTACATGTGCAGATTGAGATCTGCAGCCATGTTCTGGAAGTCTGAACACTAGAGGTCGAGTCACACCTTGCATCAATGTATGTAGTCACATGGAAAATGGCCACTGCCACTGCACTCCGGACAGTGCCGCAACCTCCCATGGCTTTGCCCCACCCTTCGTGGACCCTGCAAAGCTTCCTCCGACACCTCTGCATTGCCACTGCAAAACCCCCCTCAGTAGGTTTTCCTTTTTTTTAAAAAAAAACAATATTCGAATGTAAGATGCACCCCTGTTCCCTCCAATTTGGGGGGGGAGAGGAGTGTGTTTTATAATCCGAAAAATATGGTACTTTAAATATAAGATGTATATTGACTACTATTTAACATGGTTTTAAAATGTGATTGGCTATCTCTGAACACAACGGGCCCAATTATAAAGAGGTGTTCACATTTAAGCAACTACATTACTTTAATATTTTCATTTACATTTTTCCCTTTAACCCCTTCATGACCAATGATGTATAGTAACTTCATTGGTCGCATCACTCCCTTTGATTAGAGCTCACAAGCTGAGCGCATATTATTTTCTGCACATGCTGGCTGATTTGATCAGCTGACATGTGCAGCTAACATGTACTCCTGTTAGCCCCTTAGTTCACGCTGTTAATCTCTGACAGCGTGATTTAACACACCACAGTGGGGATTTCGCCATTCCCCACTGCTATTGGCGGCCCCATCACTTGATCACGGGGTGTCAATGTGTTGCATGACAGCAAGGGGTCAGATGAGGACCCCTATCATTGTCATGACTCACTTCCTGTGAATTCCTACTGAGCACTGGCATTCACAGGAGATGATCATTTCTGCACTACAGAGACCTACATCACCACGGCTCTGTGCTGCAGAAGTGATCAGACTGTGCATTGTTGAGGCACCCTAAGTAGCCTACTAAAATAAAGAAAAAATGAAAAAAAGTTTTAAAAAATAAGAAAACCCCCATAAAGGTTCAAATAACCCCCATTTGCCCCACTGAAAGTAAAGCTATAAAAAATTACTCATTTTTAGTATCACATCCAGAATGGCCTGATCTATCAAATATAAAATCAATTGATCTGATTAGTAAACTGTGAAAGAAAAAAAGTCAAAATGCCAAAATGACATTTTTTTTGTTCTCCACAACATTGCAATAAAATGCAATAACAGGCGATAAAAACAGTGCAGCTACCTAAAAATAGAATAATTAAAAATGTCAACTTAAGATGCAAAAATAAGCCGTCACCCAGCCCCAGTTCCCAAAAAATTAGAATGATACATGTCTCGAAAAATGCACCAAAAGGGCATTTTTTTTTACAAACTTCAGAATGTTTTTTCACCATTTAGATAAAAGTAAAAGTATACATGTTTGGTATCTCCCAGCTTGTATTGATATGAGGCATCATACTGACATGTCAGTTTTACCATATAGTGAACATGGTCAATTAAAAAATTCATTTTAGTAATTCAATACAAAAAGTGAAATGCATATATGATATAATAATAATAATAATATTTATTCATTTATATAGCGCTATTGATTCCATAGCACTTACATACATGAGTAATGCTGTCTCTCTTGAGCTCACAATCTAAACATCCTATCAGTATGTCTTACAATGTGGGAGGAAACCCACGCAAACATGGGAGAACATACAAACTCCTTGCAGATGTTGTCCTTTGTGTCCTTGGTGGGAATTGAACCCAGGACCTCAAGACTCCAGTGCTGCAAAGGCTACAGTGCTAACCACTTGAGCCACCATATAAAGTCATTACAAACAGAGAGATTTATTTCAAGTGTTTATTTATGTAAATGTTGATGATTATGGCTTACAGGCAATAAGAAACATAAAATCATTGTCTCAAAAATTATAATAATTGACACCAAACATCTGCAAAGACTTACTAAGCATTTAAAATGGTCTTTGTCTGGTTCAGTAGGCTGCACAATCATGTGGAAGACTGCTGACTTGACAGATGTCCAGAAGGCAGTCATTGACACACTCCACAAGGAAGGTAAGCAACAAATGGTCATTGCTAAAGAAGCTTGCTTTTCACAGAGTGCTGTATCCAAGCAGGTTAATGGAAAGTTGAGCAGAAGAAAAATGTGTGGTAGAAAAAGGTGCACAAGAAACCGGGATAATCAAATCCTTGAAAGGATTGTTAAGAAAAGGCCATTCAAAAATGTGGGGGAGATTAACAAGGAGTGGACTGCTGCTGGAGTCAGTGCTTCAAGAGCCACCACACACAGACGTATCCAGGACATGGGCTACAACCAGATGTGCAACTACAACAGGTGCAGGGCTTGCAATTGCACCCAGGCCCTGGAGCTATTGTTATTAAAGATTTGATATAATTGAGGGCCCCTTTGGAGCTTTCGCATCAGGGCCCATGAGCTTCAACTTACGCCACTGGCTACAATTTGTGAAAAAAGAATGCGCATATAGGGTCTTATCTCAATTATACACTTTCTCTTTATGATGTGGAATTGCTCACCTTTTTCAGTTGTGAAACCCACAACTGGTAGAAAAACATTAAAAGCAGCTGCCGCAGGGACCGCACTCCCACAGGTAACCATGGTTATGATGTAGATATTCTTGGACGAAGTTCCTCAATGTCCGCGCTGCCTTTATTATCCGACGCGTTTCAAAGCCACATACCGAGCTCCTTCCTCTGGGAACATCCTGGATGATCGCCTCCTTGCCATGCCACATTGATGCATTCATTAATGCAAAAGGAGCCCTGACCAAGTATTGACTGCATTTACTGTAGATACTTTTCATTAGACCTAGATTTATGATTTAAAAATCATTTTTTCAGTTGGTCTTTTACAATATTCTAAGTATCTGAGATAATGACTTTTTGGTTTTCATTGGCTGTAAGCCATAATCATCAACATTTACATAAATAAACACTTGAAATAGATTACTCTGTTTGTAATTACACTATATAATATATGCATTTCACTTTATATATTGAATTACTAACATAAATTTTCTTTTTGATGATATTCTAATTTATTTAGGTGCACTTGTAGATACACTAGTGGCCAAAATTGAGGCAACACCTGCAGTTTTTCACCATCACCAACACTTAATGAAAGTTTTCACTGACATACTTACTTGAACACACACCCTCTTCTGCGATATGTATTCTTTGTTTGTTTATAGTGACCTGGGTGTGATTTAAGACTGATATTGTGCAATTAAAAGGCATTTTTTATATTTTAAAGCCAGTCTGTCATCAAAATGTAAGCAGTTACATGTTTTTATTCTGTTACTAGTAAAAAGGCCCGATGCAATTGCATCGGGAGCAGGGTGAAATGAATTGTGTGTATACAGGCGGGCCAGTGGGTAGCAGAGTATACAGGGGGCTCTGTGGGTAGCAGAGTATACAGACGGCTCTGAGGGTAGGAGATTATACAGGTGACTCTGTGGGTAGTAAAGTATACAGGCGGCTCTGTGGGTAGCAGAGTATACAGGTGGGTCTGTGGGTAGTGGAGTATAGAGGCGTGTGGTGGGGAGGTTAGGGTGGTTGGCAGAGTATATAGGTGTGTTGTAGTGGCTGTGTGGTGGCAGAGTATATAGGTGTCTGTGGTGGCATAGTATACAGGCATTGTGTGGTGGCAGAGTATACAGGTGTTGTGGTGGTGGCGGCAGAGTATACAGCGTGTGTGGTGGGGCAAGTATACAGGCGTGGTGTGGCGCGAGTACGGTGGTGTGGTGGCGAGAGTGTACAGGCGTGTGTGGTGGTGGCGGCAGAGTGTACAGGCGTGTGTGGTGGTGGCGGAGAGTGTACAGGCGTGTGTGGGGGTGGTGTGGGGGCAGAGTATACAGGCAGTGTGTGGTGGTGGCGGCAGAGTATACAGGCGTGTGTGGTGGTGGCGCAGAGTGTACAGGTGTGTGTGGTGGTGGCAGAGTGTACAGGCGTGTGTGGTGGTGGCAGAGTGTACAGGCGTGTGTGGTGGTGGCAGAGTATACAGGCAGGTGTGGTGGTGGCGGCAGAGTATACAGGCGTCTGTGGTGGTGGCAGAGTGTACAGGTGTGGTGGTGGCAGAGTACAGGTGTGTGTGGGCAGAGTATACAGGCGTGTGTGGTGGTGGCAGAGTATACAGGCGTGTGTGGTGGTGGCAGAGTGTACAGGCGGTGTGGTGGTGGCAGAGTATACAGGCGGTGTGGTGGTGGCGGCAGAGTATACAGGCGTCGTGTGGGTTGGTGTGGCAGAGTGATACAGGCTGTGTGTGGTGGTGGGCAGAGTATACAGGCGTGTGTGGTGGTGGCGGCAGAGTATACAGGCGTTGTGTGAGGTGGCGGCAGAGTATACAGGCGGGTGTGGTGGTGGCGGCAAGTATACGAGGCGGGTGTGGTGGTGGCGGCAGAGTATACAGGCGTCTGTGGTGGTGGCAGAGTATACAGGGTATGTGGTGGTGTGGTGGCAGAGTATACAGGCGTCTGTGTGGTGGCGGCAGAGTATACAGGCGTGTGTGGTGGTGGCAGAGTTACAGGCGTGTGTGGTGGTCGGCAGAGTTACAGGCGTGTGTGGTGGTGGCGGCAGAGTATACAGGCGTGTGTGGTGGTGGCGGCACAGTGTACAGGCGGGTGTGGAGTAGGTTGGCGGCAGAGTGTACAGGCGTGTGTGGTGGTGGCGGCAGAGTGTACAGGCGTGTGTGGTGGTGGGGGCAGAGTGTAAGGCGTGTGTGGTGGTGGCAGAGTGTACAGGCGTGTGTGGTGGGGCAGAGTGTACAGGCGTGTGTGGTGGTGGCAGAGTGTACAGGCGGTGTGGTGGTGGCGGCAGAGTGTACAGGCGTGTGTGGTGGCGGCAGAGTGTACAGGGTGTGTGGTGGTGGCAGAGTGTACAGGCGTGTGTGGTGGTGGCAGAGTGTACAGGCGTGTGTGGTGGCGGCAGAGTGTACAGGCGTGTGTGGTGGCGGCAGAGTGTACAGGCGTGTGTGGTGGCGGCAGAGTGTACAGGCGTGTGTGGTGGCGGCAGAGTGTACAGGCGTGTGTGGTGGTGGCAGAGTGTACAGGCGTGTGTGGTGGCGGCAGAGTGTAGAGGCGTGTGTGGTGGTGGCAGAGTGTACAGGCGTGTGTGGTGGCGGCAGAGTGTACAGGCGTGTGTGGTGGCGGCAGAGTGTACAGGCGTGTGTGGTGGCGGCAGAGTGTAGAGGCGTGTGTGGTGGCGGCAGAGTGTAGAGGCGTGTGTGGTGGTGGCGGCAGAGTGTACAGGCGTGTGTGGTGGTGGCGGCAGAGTGTACAGGCGTGTGTGGTGGCAGAGTGTACAGGCGTGTGTGGTGGCAGAGTATACAGGCGTGTGTGGTGGTGGAGTATACAGGCGTGTGTGGTGGTGGCAGAGTGTAGAGGCGTGTGTGGTGGTGGAGTATAGAGGTGTCTGTGGTGCGCTCGTGCAAGGCAGGGGTTAAAAAAAATAAAAAAAGATTATGCTCACCTCACCCCGAGCCCCCGCCGTCTTCTGCCGTGTTCCGCCGTCTTCTGGCGTGTTCCGCTAGGCTCCCGGTGGCTGTGCAGGCTCCCGGTGCCTGGAGTGATCTTCTATCTACTGAGACTGAAGGACCTGTGGTGATGTAAGAGTCACGTGACCCGCGATTTGCCTGGAGTAAGCTGGTGTCACGTGACTCTGACATCACCACAGGTCCTTCAGTCTCAGTAGATAGAAGATCACTGGAGGCACCGGGAGCCTGCACAGCCACCGGGAGCCTAGCGGAACACGGCAGAAGACGGCGGGAGAGGGCGGGAGACAGCGCGGGCTCGGGTAGAGGTGAGGATTTTTTTTTTTTTAGAGTAGTGCGGGTCTGCGGCTCGTGATGACGCTGCGCGTCATCACTCGCAGTCCCGCGCAAAGCATGTTGGGATTGGGCTACAGTGCCCAACTCCCGATTATATAAGTAGATACTGTCTCTGAATTTTAGGATATAAAATTGACACGCATTTGCTTAACTTTTATTTCACGTGCAGCATTAATGACTGCATCTTTATAGGGTAACCAGCTAATAAAAATTAAGCTGCGATTTAATTTAATAATTAATTAATTAAATTTGCGATTTAACAGTGTGATATAATGACATATTAAGTGATTTTCACAATTTCTTTTGTTTAAATGTCCGATTTTTTAAATGGCCAGCAGTGTTAGACAGGAGTGGTCACCTAAGAAGAGAGCCAAAGCTGTTACATTAAGAGAAGAAGGGTACAGTTACCGGCAAATTACAGCATGAATTGGAAACGGGATCTCACCGGTCAGCGTTCTCAAAGTGTGTAAGCGGTTTCAAGAGATTGGTTCAATAAAGAATAAACCAGGTAGAGGAAGGAAGAAGGCTACAACTCCTCAGACTGATAGAAGAACTGTTAGAATCACCCTAAACAACAGGGAATCAACTGCTGTTGACATCAACAAGGATCTTATCAACACTGGAGTGACAGTGTCCGATCAGACGGTTTGACAACAATTGGTAAACATGGCGTTAAGAGCCAGAATACCATATAAAAAGCCATGTTCGAATGTCTCACAGCATCAGAAACGTCTGCAGTGGGCCAATAACATTGTAAATGGACCATTGAACAATGGAGAAATGTTTTATGGAGCGATTAGACATGCATATCCATCTTTGGCAGCAACGGTGTCCGAATATGTTCGACAACGACCTGGAGAAGATTGCTTGCCAAAGTGTACAGTACCCACCATGAAGCATCCTCTGAGTGTTATGGTATGGGGCTGCATGTCCAGAGATGCAGTTTATAGGCTGCAGGTAATTGAAGGAACAGTTAATGCTGAAAAGTACATCAAGGAAGTCCTTCAGTCTAAACTCATTCCTTCGGAACGTGATGTATTTGGTGAAGGGACACCATTTATTTTTCAGCAAGATGGAGCCCCATGCCATACAGCTAAAAAATGTCTCTCTTGGTTCAAGGACAATAATGTCCAGTTATTGAATTGGCCAGGAAACAGCCCAGATCTCAATCTTATTGAGAATCTCTGGGCTTGGCTTCAAACAAGCAGGAACTCATTGCAGCCATCATCAAATCATGGGTTCATATCATCACACCATCTAATTTAAACAAACTGGTAAATAGCATGCCAAGTAGATGCCAGGCCAAGGGCTATCCAACTAAGTATTAACATTTTAGTGTTAGATATGAAAATAGAACAAATAAATGGCTTTTCTCCCACAGTCATCTGAGTGGCAATAGTGTCCAATTTGTTAACAAATGAACAAATCTCCTGCTAATATTGTGTTTCTATATGAGATTTTGTTATTTATACTTCAAAATTTTACTGTGAAATCAAAAACATTCATGAAATTTGTATTTGTATTGGCAAAATGCTAAAAATTCTCAAATCTTGAGGGTGTTGCCTCAATTTTGGCCACTAGTGTATTTCTACTTCACTAAACCATCGAGCTGATAATCTTAACTTGCCACACTACATAAACCAATATTGGCAGTATATTAAACTGTGTATGGTTAGCATTTCACATTAAACATCAGGTGACTAATCTAAGAAGGTGGCCACCTTAAGACACAGTCTTGCTTGCTTTTTTGCTAAGCCTCATTGATAATATACCCAGCAGAAAAACCTTCAGCTATGGTTTCCGCTCTTTATCTCTACTCCTGGGATCTGGGTCCAGGTTCTGCTGCTGTGCTTCTTCTTCTGGTGGAAGGATAAGGAGCAAGTATTGGAAGTTTGAAAGGACAGCACTTACTTCCCTGCTCTACTGCTCCTGCTTATGTAGCACCATTGGCACAAGGATCTAAAAGTCTAAAATAAAATAAAAATACCTTCTTAGTCAGGAGCAGCAACCAGTATGGTTAAAAGGTTCTGATGACTGAATGATCTGAGTCACATTAAAAGGAACCTGTCAGCTACTTATATGTCCCCTCCAAGCTATCATTATCTATCCCTGCAGCTTCCTAGTACATTCGTAAGCATAACTGTCTGACCGAAAATTGTATTTTAATAACTTACATTTTCTCATGGTAATTGAGCACAGTCTAGACACTGTGGGCAATCTTTCAGCGTGCATCTCTGCCTTCCATCCGTGGTTATCATGCCCTGGTGGGCGTGATAACCTAATGTATAAGCGTGGTCCCCTTCTTTGAAAATTCTAAAATGTATGGACTACTTCCAGGTATGACGCGCTGGCTGCGTCCATTTCTAGTCCTGTGCATTGTGGGTGAGTATTGGGTGTACTTGCCGGCTTCAGAGCATGTGCAGTGCACACCCACAATGCGCAGGATCGGAAATAGACATGGCCGGAGCATCATACCTGGAAGCAGCCCATACATTTTAGAAACTACAAAGAATGGGCCGTTGCTTGTACATTAGGTTATCACGCCCAATGGGGCGTGATAACCAAGGATGACAGGCAGAAATGCATGCTGAAAGAATGCCCACAGTGTGTATACTGTGTCCAATTAACATAGGAAAATGTAAGTTAAAAAAAGATTTTTCTCAACTATAACATTACACTTTTAGCTTAGACAGGGATGCTTAGGAATGTACTAGGAAGTTTCAGGGACATATGGTGATATTTTGGGGGCATAAAGTAGCTGACAGGTTCCGTTTAAAATTGTTTCACTTCCAGGAAATCCAGGTACATAATATAAATGCTCATGGTGGATGGTAGGTCCTGCTACAGATCTTGCATTCAAGTCTAGGAGCCCTAAATTCTGTGTATGTTTACAGGGCATCAAAAAGACAATGGAATTTTCAGATGACTTAACGCAAAAGTAGGGGTCGGCTTATACACGGGTCGGCTTATACACAGTATATACGGTAAATTGGAAAGATACCCTTTCTGAGGTATTGTCAGGGCTCACCTCTCTTGGTCTCCAGGATCTATGAATAGGGGGATGTCTTCTATAGGGCAGCACATGAAATTACTATGGATCTTTGGTAATGGGAAGGTCTTACACCACATCATAAAGATAGTGAAATAAGAAATATGATACTCCTTTATTGGTGTTGCAGACAATCAGAATTTTAGTATTTAAGTAAATGGAAAGATGACCTATTATTTCCCGATACACCCCTACCATTTATAACTATTCAATAAATGCACTTTGCTCAGTGTTTCATTTTTCATAGAGCTACACACAGATACAGATACAGGTATCCCAATCTGTAGGAACCATACTCTGGTGAAAGTTTGAGGTTTGTACATATGACAGCACGGAATCCATTGAATTCTGAATTTTGAGCACTGTTATGATGTTGCATGAGAACTATAATGAAAGTCATCATTTTGTATCATTAAAATGTAGTCTATTCTTATTATAAACAGTTTCAAAACTAAATAAAAGAAGACATTTATTTCCTTGTAATTACATCTACAAACATGTACAAATGACTGGCCTCTATATCACATTGACCAATAAATGCCGCCTTTCATTTGCCATTGCACAATTTAATGCTTATACATGTAATTTACTTACGTAGCACTTGATCGGATTAAAGGCGTATAAAGGGAAAACACAAATAAACATGATGGCTGTTATATTAGAGGTTCTGAATTCCTGGTTTAAGTTGCAATAAACCTGTTTTTACATAAAACCAAAGATGTTTCCATTCTGTAGCTATTAGAGGAAGGAGAGATTATGATGTCGTCAATAAGAAACGACTCATCTGAAGTTGGATGGTCGCCAGTTTATGTTGTAGATTTATGCACTTAATTTTTTTTCCCTCGACAAAATTCAAATGAACATTTCCTCTCGGTATAAAGGAAGAAAATTGCTACATTATAGCTGTGTTAATGGTGATCAGCATGCTAATGAGCAACAGAAGGTTGTTATGGAGAAGAGAGGTTCAAAGATGTATGACCCCAAGGAAGAAAAACATGCAATTCTTTAGAGAATGCAAATAACTCGTTTGTAGGTCATATATTATTTGCTTTGGTCATTGTGGAGAATGGAGAATTTAATTTAGCACAGCAAACACTGAACATTTTAGTTATAGACATGCCGTTATGCAAAAGGGCCAAATATGTCTAATGGACACAATAGCAGTCCCGACTCCCTCAGCTTTATTACCCTGATTGACTGTTATTTTCTTTTAAAGAGGACAACAATAACATTTAATTATCACTAGAGAGTTAAAAAGTCGTCTTACGCTGCGAAATAAACACCAAATCTAACAAGCTTTAAGGAAATAGCATTATTGGGTTATGTTTTTAAAAAATGTAAACTTAATTTTACCAAGTGCGAAAACACAGTAAACATGTATTTTTTTTGCTAGATATGCTTGCTAAGGTACACTAAAGAGTAAGTTTTTTTTATGACTCGCCCACCAGGGCTGTGAGGTACTTGGAGCCAGGCGGCAGGTCTGCTGTGGGAGTCACGGGGGTCGAGACCCGACTCCGGGGCCCTGGGCAGTCAATAAAAGGGACAGTTTTTAGGAATGAACGTAACGCCACCCGTGGATTGTGGTCAGTTGTAGCCACCGCTGCAGTTAGGACCCCTGGGGATGATGAGGGTTGGCAGCCATGATCTTGAGCTGTAGTATTGGTAGTGTTGGTATAATGCTCTCAGTCCCTTCAGGCAGTCTCCACTGCCAGATTGCAAAATTAGTATGCAGCTCTGCAGGCGCAGGATGAGCAATCTATGAAAGGGATAGTTCATGGGGAGTGCACGGTTCAGTGTGCTGAAGGAACAACAGACACGGGGGTAGCAGTCTCTTTACCTTTACTTGCTCGTTGCAATTACAGTCCGGGGCACCGATTTAGATGTTATTGTGCACCCGGGCAGCCTGGAAGCAGTCAGGAGATTCAATTAGCCAGGTGCGTTGGAGACCTCCCTTCTGCGCTTTCACTTGTGAGTCCCTGCTGCTGCATGAAGCTGTACTGCGGCCTCTCTCTCCCTCTCTGTCTGTACCTGTATAGCAGGCAGCGCGAGCCCTGTTCCAGGGGCTGCTCCTCAGTGGAGACCCCGGGCTCTAGTATGCTACTGTGCTCCAGGTGTTAGGTAGGCCAGGTGATCTGGAATCCCCTGCCTCGATGGAGTTCTGCTGCTGGGCCAATAGTACCCGAACAGCCTCGAACTCCGGTGTTCAGTTTCTGGGGCTCTCCGCTGGGGTGAGCGAGATGTCACTCCGCTCCCTAGGTACTCCTCTCCTTCCTCCTCAGCTTCCATGGCCGTTCTGACTAACCCCACCTCTGGGCCAGAATTTATAGAGGGAAGCTCCACTTAAACTGGGTTCTAGAGCTCCCCATTCTGGTCTAGAGATAAAAAGTCTTGGATGCTGTTTCAAGTGAATAGAGAACCCCGTTTTTGCTTCCAGGCATAACATCAGGACCCTGGGGTGCTACATTCCCCGTGAGTGAAATTCAGTAATCCAGGACTGAGGAAACACAAGCAAAGTGTAACAGAACAATAACAACTTGAAATTTTCAAAAATTCTTACAAAGTCTCAAAAAATTAAAAAGTTACAAAAACCAAGAGAAATTGGGAAAAGCAGTCACTACGGCGCTTAGTCCTTGCGCTGCAGTCCAGGATTTGTCTCTTTTCCTGGTTGCCGGCCACTCTGGCGGCCACGCTCTTTTGGGTCAACAGTGAACCCCCATACAATAAGGACCTGACCACACACAGTCCAGTGGTTAATTGTCCATTAACTGTTCAAGAAAAACATAAAAGTTCATACATTAAGTTCTGTAGGCACGGTACGCTTAGTGGTTACTCAGTTACGTGGTTGCATTAACCAAAACATATTTACACTTTCAACATATTCACTTAACTTACTAACAACAATCTCTGATGGACTGCACAGCCTTTGTCAGGGACCATAGTTCAAACAAGCGCCGTAGTCTCTCCCCAAAGTCACTCAGGGTGTGCGGCTTCCTCAAGTACCACGGTAACCAGGCCGCCCCCAGTATATCAAGCATCGACAATGGCATTACCAGAGCTATGGCTGGTGCTGCGGCTGGCGCTGCTGCACCCACCATGGGATCCTCCACCTGATCTGACATCTTTCTCCCGCCTAGTGAACCTCTGCCAGTCTCTGCACTTCTGTGGGGGATTAACAGTCTCCCGGCTCCTCAGTCGGCATGGAGCTCTTGTTCCGGTGTCCTGCTTCCCGCATGCGTGACGTCAGAGTGCGGGCTGGGTCTCTCTTCGTGCTCTTTCCAAAGTGCCACCCATGATGGCACACCCCTTTTGCTTCCCGCTCGCCTCGTGGTGCAGCAATGGCGACAGTCAAAACACACAGTTTAATAAAGTCTTTAAGGCACACAGTACCCGTATTCATCGGGCACGATATCCTGTTCATGACGCCAATTTGTCACACTTCCAGGGGCTGGGGTAGTCAGAGCTGAACTCATTTGTTTCTGGGGTACCACGGCAGGGTGGCCTGGCTCCGTGGTCCCAGGTGCGGCAGTGAAAAGAAAAGGCTTTAATAAAGTTTATGGGATTTATTTGTGATGCCACCCGTGGATTGTGGCCAGCTGTAACCACCACTGCAGTTAGGACCCTTGGGGATGATGAGGGTTGGCAGCCAGGATGTTGAGCCCTCCACGGGTAGGGCTATTCCTCAGAGCTGTAGTATTGGTAGTGTTGGTATAATGCTCTCAGCCCCTTCAGGCAGTCTCCACTGCCGGATTGTAATATCAGTATGTGGCTCTGCAGGTGCAGGATGATCAGTCTATGAAAGGCATAGTTCGTGTGGAGTGCAGGATTCAGTGTGCTGAAGGAACAACAGACATGGGGGTAGCAGTCTCTTTACCTTTACTTGTTCATTGCAATTACAGTCCGGGGCACCGATTTAAATGTTACTGTGGACCAGGGCACCCTGGAAGCAATCCGGAGATCCAACTAGCCAGGTGGGTTGGAGGCCTCTCTTCTGCGCTTTCACTTGTGACTCTCCTCTGCTGCATGAAGCTGTGCTGCGGCCTCTCTCTCCCTCTCTCAGTCTGTACTTGTGTAGCAGACAGAGCGAGCCCTATTCCAAGGGCTGCTCCTCAGTGGAGATACTGGGCTCTAGTATGTCACTGTGCTCCAGGTGTTAGGTAGGCCAGGTGATCTGGAATCCCCTGCCTCGCCGGATTTCTGCTGCTGGGTCATTAGTACCAGAACAGCTTCGGACTCCAGGATCCAGTTTCTCGTGCTCTCCTCTGGGGTGAGCGAGATGTCGCTCCACTCCCCAGGTACTCCTCTCCTTCCTCATCAGACTCACTCCATGGCTGTTCTGATTAACCCCACCTCTAGGCCAGAATTTATAGAAGGAAGCTTCCCTTAAACTGGGTTGTAGAGCTCCCCCTTCTGGTCTGGAGATAGGAAAGTGTTGGAAGCTGTTTCACCTGAATAGAGAACTCCCTTTTTGCTTCCAGGCATAACATCGGGACCCTGGGGTGCTACATAAACGTAGGGGCAGTACCTTTTCAGCAAAAAAAAAAACCAAAAATATTATGCCCCCCCACTCACAGTTTCCTAACACACAAACCCCCACACCATGTTATCATGATGGCCCCTACATATAGCCCCCCAAGAATATGCTGCCCCACAGTATTTTCCTTATCAATGACAAAAAAAAATACTCATTCAATCATGTTCCCTAAGTTATTCTGTCTTAGCAGTTTAAAGATTGGTGCTCTGCACGATGCATGGAGATCATCGCACCCACTGCACTGAGCTCAGACACACAGGACAGATAACAAAACAGGAAAGCAAGGGCTCTCTATTCCATTATTGTATTCAACATTATATCCTGTGGCTGCAGATACCATTGAAATCAGAATGCCCAACAGATCTGGGTAGTGCCTGTCTTGCTTTACAGCAGTTCCCCCAAATCAGGGGCACAATAGCATATGCATGGTCTGCCACTATGGGCGGTATGCCACTGGTGCCAAGTTTAAACTTCCAACTGTAACAGTATGTAAGCCATGTGAAGTGAACCTAGTCTATGTCCTTCCTGTATTATTTTCATGCCTTTAACCTCTTCACACCTTAACCTATTATTTACCTTTCTGACCAGTCCAAATTTTGCAAATCTGGCCTGTGTCATTTTAGGTGGTAATAAAGAGTGAATTTCCCTTTTTTGAAGATAGGGACAGCATTTGCTCTTTTCCAGCCATCTGGGAATTCTTCTGATCTCCAATAATTTTCAAACATTATGGAGAATGGTTCATAGAGTTCCTCTGCTATCTCCATCAGTACCCTTGGGTGTAATTCATTTGGACCTGGAAACTTTAATTAATTTATGTTATCCAAGTATTGTTAAAATAGTTAAACATTTAACCTCATTTTCTCATATTTCAATAAGTTTAAAAAAAATCTATATTTTTAGGAAAACTACCCTTTTAAAGTGACTTTAAAAGGCTTATGTGCCAGACAACCCACAAACAGGATGCAATTTTAATAATTGCACGTCTCAAAGTATTTATAACTGCATTCTAAAAGTTTGCTAATGTCTCCTGTGCTTCACATTTCATGCATTCAAGAAGCAAAAAAATAAAACTTAAATCTTTTAATTAAAGTGTTTCTTTAGTCTCAAAACTTTTCATTTCGCAAGGTGAAAAGGAGAAAATTCACCTAACTATATGAATACAATGCTGACATCAGCATCTGGCCTCTGATTGGCAATCAGCTGGCATTGGCATAGCTGTGCAAAAAAGATTTTTTCAGCATGGCGCCGACAATACATTCAACTGTCAATAAGTGCTAACGTTAATTGATGGCCTCCTGGACCGAGCTGCAAGCGTCAAGAGGTCTACAATGCCTGCAGGTTGCATGAAGCAGCCTCTGGGGCCCCTGAACTATAGTGAGTGACCTATCTTCACTAGAATCCTCTGCTCCACATTGAACACTTACAATGAGGTGTTCATCTAAATCTTCAAAACATGTCACTATTATGAGGCAGCAGAGTTACTCTGAACTCTGTCTGGCCTGTATTCAGTGGTGATTGTATTTTCAGAGATGCACAAAACTATGGTTGACTTCTTTTTTGCGCATGCCTAAACTCCTGATCATAGGCCAAAGTGATCCCATGCCTCATAATTGAGAATCCTACATCCGGGGTTTTGTCAGAATCACAATTTTTTTGAGATTCAGACAGACATTCTGATGTAAGTGCTCAGTATAGAGAGCAGGATAAATGTGAAGCAAGCCTTATTGCAATCTATGGGAGGCAGAATAAAGAAATCAAAAGCAGGTCAAGAATTGCTTCCACTTGTTTTTTGGCTATTCTCTGTGTTTTACAGGATCATTCTATGACACACTTAATTTTGATGGGGGTTTATATGCTATATCTGCTCATACATAATTTTTGACCCTTTTTTTTAAGGATGTCCACTGGAAGGGGTATAAAAGTCTGACAGTTTTGTAGGTTAGTTTTTATGAATGCAGCGATACCAAACACAGTCATAGCTGAAAGTGTTGAATCCCTTGGAATTGTTCCAGAACATAAAATTTTCCTCCCAGAAAATTATTGCAATTACACATGTTTTATCATGCAAATTGTCTCTTCAGAGAGGAAGAACACAAACACTAGGGCCACTTATTGGAAGTAGCAATCATAGAAGTCAAAATCGACCGTTGGCATATGACTTCGGATTAATAGTCAAACCAGAAACTCAATTATTGAGTAACTGGTTTGGCTATTAATCCTAATTCATATGGCAAGGCTCGTTAAAGGGTCGATTTTGACTTCTATGATTGCTACTTCCTGTAGGTGGCACTAGAGTTTGTCTTCTTCCTCTCTGAAGAGAGAATTTGCATATTTATTTTCCCAGAGGAGCATTGCAGCTTTTAAGGCTCCTCATACTTGCATGGCAGATCTCCTTAAGGAGAAAAGCTTACCCCTCAGATATGTTTTATCATAAAATGTTTACTTTCTTTATTGAAACAACAAAAAAAAAGAGAAGAAGGCAAAGTGGAAATAATTTTACACAAACCCCCCAAAATTGTCACCTTTCCGAAATTCTGAGTAAACAGCTTTGTTTCAAACCTGTGATGCTCATTCATACTCATCTGTGGCAAGTAACAGGTGTGGGCAATATGAAAATCCCACCTGAAAGCATTTAAAAAGGGAAAGGTTGTCTCAATCTTTGCAGTGTGTGTTTGTGTGTGCCATACTCACCATATAAAACAGAAGGTAGAGGGGAGAATTATGAAGACTTTATGAGCCAAAATTGTTGAAAAATATCAACAATCTTGAGGAAACTGTTGTGCACAATGAGCAGTATAATCAACACGTTTATAACCAATAGCACTCTAAATATTCTCCCTGGATGTAGATGGCAGAGAAACAATTGATGAAGGGTTGTAATGCATGATAATCCGCCCCAATTAAGTTCCAAAGAAATTCAAGCTGCTCTGCAGATTCAAGGTGCATCAGTGTCAGCGCAAATTTTCCACAAACATTTAAATAAAATGAAACACTATGGCAGTAGAGCCAGGATAACCCCAATGACCCAGAGACATAAAAAAGATAGACTGCCGTTTGACAAAATGTACGCAAGTAAGTCAAAATCAGCGTCTTATGGACAGATGAAATCAAGATACAGCTTTTTTGGTAAAGCACATTATTCTTTTCTTTACCAAAAGCAGAATGAGGCCTAAAAATAAAAGTACACAGTACCTACAGTCAAATAGAGTGAAGCTTCAAACATGTTTTGTGGTTCTTTTGCTGCCTCTAGCACTGGTTGCTTTGACTCATGAAATCTGAAGATTTCTAAAGGATTTTGGGTCACATGTAGTGCCCAGTGTCAGAAAGCTGGGTTTGCATACTAGGTTATGGGTCTTTCAGCAGGACAAGGCCCCTAGACATACTTCAAGAAGCACCTAGAAAGGAATGGAAACAAAGTGCTGAACACTTGTGGAGAGACCTTTAAACCTTTAAGTGTAAGTTTCCTCCAAAGTGGAGTTTAGTGTAAAAATGTCAATTTTTGCATTTTTTTCTCAGTTTTTTTGTGGTGGTGCAATACATGCAAAGGTAACAAACATGTGTAAAACAAAATATTTAAATTTTTATTTTGTGTTCTTTTAATATTTTTCCATTTTATTTGTCAGTTTTTATTTCTCTGATGACTGATCTATTACATTCCAAAGCACATGTATTGAAATGCCTGAGTCCTGTCAGCTTTACACAGGCAGATTGCATGTTAAACCCTGCTTCTGGCTGGGTATAACAGGCCAGAGTAGTTGGCAGGTTGGATGGGTGCCAGTTGGATGAGAGATGGATCCCTCTCCTCTCACAAATGTTTTAATGCTGGAGGCCGACTTACCCAGAGATAACATCATCAGGACCTGAGCCAATCAAGTCCCGATGATGTTGCCGGTCCGAGTCGGTGACCGCAATCCCTGACCTTTCTCCTGCATGACCTCATCATCGATAGTATACATATGGTGCCACTGCACATCACAGCCCAGAAGTACCAATTTATTTTTTTAAGGATTTCACTTCTCCAGCTCTCACCAATATTCTCAATTATACAAGTAATGATATTATTCAAAGCAATGCATACATATATACCAATAAATATGACACTTGAAGAGTGTTGGTGCCTTAAATAATTATAATAAAATCAATTGGAAAATATTAATATTAATGAAAAAGTAGAAAGCCACCTTATGTGTGTTGGAGACTATTGATAAGCGCATTCTTTACTTTGTTAGGTGAAACATTTGTATTTGTATTTACCACTACTAATAAATGTTTGTACCGTGTTAGCTAGTAGATAGAAAAGTATTAGAATCTGAAAGTCCTCAGTAGTTGATACCTTTTAATGGCTAACTGAAAAGATGATAATCAGTAGACATTTGAGACTCTAATGCATCTTCATCAGGCTTATTAACACTAGAAGTCCCATAAATTTCGACCTCCCCCCTGAAGTCCCGAAAGAGGGTCAAATGACCCTTAGTCCAAACTGACAACTCTGATGGCTCCAATTAGCATCCTTTCACTTGTAAATGTGGCCTAAAATTCTTCAGGTCATTCGACCCGTCTCTGGGTTCCAAGGGTAGAAATATTAAATGACCCCTCTCTGGGACTTCTAGTGTTAATGAAACAAATTCTGAACACACACACATATATATATACAATAGAGTGTTGGATAATGCAGTAAATAAGACAGATGAGGTGAAGCAGAAAATAGTGGACATTGGGAGGTCGAAAAGAGCAGCTGGGGAAGTAAATATCAGCATTCAGAGATAAGAGGCACAATAATTTTATTGCCCTTTAGTGGTTGGTCCAAGATTTGAAGATTCCTCAATTGATGTAAAAAGACATAAATCCATGTGGCACATTCATTCCTGCTCTGAATGTGTCAAATGCCATCATAAGTTTATATTCTTAGACTCTCCTGATTCTCTATGATTTGAAACTATTTTTCAAAACAAGTATTTTCATATCCAATATGATGTGATCAGGGCTACATAAATGTTTAGCCTCAAGTAGATCTGTTCTTTTTTCTATTATTGTATGGCGATGGAGTTATGCTAGTTCTGAGTTGTTGTCCTGTCTCCCCTACATATACTGTAGATTCTCACTCACAAATCCTGTACATATGAGGTTACCTGGGATTTGGAGTCCTGATGTGAGTTGGGAATATTTATCTTCTCCTTTGTCATTATAAATGGACTGGTTGTGCACCTGTTCTGGTTGCAGGGAAGTGTTCCTGTTGTTTTTGGAGAGGACAGCAAGCTTCTGACAATAATGCTTTTTAGATTCGGGGTCTGCCTAAAACACGGAAGTCGGGGGTCCGGGAATATAGATTTTAGTCAGGTTTTTTTTTAGTAATGGTTGTAGTATCCATTGTGTATATATGTGTGTGTTCAAAATTTGTGTCATCATTAGCCTGATGAAGACTCTCAAAAGCTTGCTATGCTTACCATCTTTTCAGTTAGCCATTAAAAGGTATCAACCACTGAAGACTCTCAGATTCTAATATTTTTCTATTTACTACTATAAAATGTAATTCTAATTATTCCTATTTATTGAAAAAAAAAATCAGTTTTACACTAATATATACATTTCTGTTTTCTACCAATTCTAACCTAATAATATTCAGTGAAACATAAAGTGGTTGTAATTGATATAGACAGAAGATTAGTTAAAATTCACAGGTTTCAGCACGACTTGTTAATATAGTTCAGATTTCACCTTAGTTGAACCATTTAGCATAATATATTTCAACAAAATATTGTTTTAGTCACAAGAATATTCTATAGAAGCAAGCTTATTGGAAGAAATATAGCTTTAGGTGAAATTTTAATTCTGAAATGTGTTGCTAAAAGGGGTTATTTAAATAGGATCTCCTCGGTATGAATATTTAGAAAAAAAAAATTGTACAGGATGATTTATAGCAAAATATATGAACAGAATGAAGGACAGAGCGATTTTTATTAGAAAGGCTTTCATTTCCACAAATATAAATGATACCTTTTAGAAAATATATTGAATTTTATTAATATTCGGAAGATAGCCTGCAGTGTTAATCTTCATTCATACCTATATAATTTTCATTACTATGTACAAGGTGTATTTACCCTTTAACCAAATAATGCTTAAGCAATTCAAAGCAGGGCTCGCTGCCATTTGCCCAACTTTGCAATTTATTCACTTCCCATCTGCAAATCAGTGGAATGTTTTAATAAAAGGAGACTGATTTTAATATGTCTCATATTTAACTCAATCTGGATAGCTAAAATTAATCTAAACACGTCAAAGAAAATATCAGTAAAGGTTGGTCGGCAAACAATATTTAACTCATTACTGTTCAGGCTGAACTATGCACCATGTCTCTGCAAAATTACGCAATGAAGCTTTTTTTAGTATATACCTTGATGGTTTTCATAAATCATCCCATTTGTTTCTTTCTTTCAATGTTCTTTTTATTGATTATTCAAAGTGATAAGAAGCTATTACAGTAACTTAACAATCAATCAATCAAAAACAGTATTGCTAAAAATAGTAAGCTGCATAAAGTTGCATAAAGCCAAAACCATTGACATGTCTTAAAGTACAGATCAGTGCATTCAAATCTTAAAGTTAGATTAGGTCAAGGGGAGGCAAGGAGTATAAAGTTGTGAAGTGCAAGCAGAAAAGATAAAGATAGAGAAAATAGAGAGTTGGGGAGGGAAAGAAATAGAGAGGAAGAAAGAGTGATGGATGCCATGGAAGGTCAGTTCGATATCTACAGATAGCTTTTTGTAGTAGTTCAAATCTCATTCTGCGGTAAGAATTCCAGTGAATTCAGGGGTCGATCTGTAAAATATCCAGGTGTCCATGTTGTTTCAAAGAGAGAATAAGAACAATATGGCAAGACCGCTAATTCAGCAGTACGGTTTAGAGAGTCTACTACTCCTTGATGATTTGGGCTTTAGTGGGGAGAGAGCTAGTGTTCCATCTAGTGGCACCAGGAGTCTGCCTGCGGCTACTATGTTATGGGCCAGTCGGAGGAAGAAGCTTCCCTGGGCCACACGGGAGATTGAGGAGAGCTGTTTGCGGCGATAGTGTGACTTCTCGGTTCAGTACTTTCGAGATTATGTCGGAGACCACCTTCCAGTACGATTTTATTGCGGGGCATAGCCACCAAATATGTAGGTATGTCCCTATCTCTGCGTTGCATCTCCACTCTCCAGCATTGTTCCAGCGTGCAGGGACTCCATTCATGTATTAATTTTGGGGTGCGGTACCATCGATACACCACTTTATGCAAGTTTTCCTGTACCCTAACACAGGGCGATGGACCATGGATCGATTATAGATCTGGTTGATATGGTCATCCGTAAATTGAATGTTTAAGTCACGTTCCCAAACTCCTAGAAAGGCTCGTTTAACATTGCATTTTCGTGCACCAGGAGTTTGTAAAGTGTTGAAAGCAGTTTTTGAGAAGGTTGTGATTGTACACAAAGCTGTTGAATGAGTTAGGGGTCTAAGCAAGATGGTATGCGTCCTCCATTTATGTACATAGGCCTTCAATCTGTTATATTGCAGGAAGGACATCATGCATAAATGGTCAGATTGCTGTATTTGCTCAAATACAGGAAAGCACCATCGAGGAACAGCTGGTCTATTAAGATGGGTGGGGCTCTAGTGGGTTCGCGTCAAGATTGCCCTCAGTATGTGGTTGCAACAATAGAGCCCTGTAAAGTCCTGGAGAGTGAGAATAGGGGACAGAGGAGGCACCAGTTTATGTTGTTCTTTTTTCCAGATATTGAGAACTGCCTGTGTCAGAGTATTTGGGGGCATGTAAGACTTATTTTGGAAGTCTATCAATAATGCTTAGGGTCTCAATGACATTGGCGAAAGATGTTCTTCGGTTGATAGCCAAAGTTTGTTTGGGGAGCCTCTAATCCATTCCACCACTCTGGTCAGCATGGCGCTTTGTAGTATTTAAATATGTCTGGGGCTCCCATCCCTCCCCGAGAACGCGGCAGCGTCAGAGATCGAGAAATTGATTCTGGATCTTCTATTGTTCCATATAAAATGCGAGAAAAAGTAATGTATCTTAGAAAGGGTTCGGTCAGGGATATGGATTGGAGCATTTGAAATAAGTAGAGGAATTTTTGGTAGAATTATGCTTTTGAGTAAATTTTTCCACCCAATCCAAGAGATAAAAGGGACTCTCCAGGACTTCACCATCTCCACCGCCCCCTCCAATGCCGGTAGAATATTAAGACTAAGAAGGTCGTCGGCCAGCGCCTGATTTTAACCCCAAGATACGTAATGTAGCCGGGTGGCCATTGAATGGACAACTTCTCTTGAAATCTATTAGGGATATTAATAGAAAGCACTTCCAATTTCAACAGGTTGATTTTATAGTTGGACATGTAGCTATAATGATCCAAAGTTTGCACGAGAGCAGGGGTACCCCCATCCGGGTCGGAAAGAATCACTAGCAAGTCATCCGCAAATGCGGCCGACTTATGATGAACCGATTGTATCTGGACTCCCTTGATGTCTTTATTTAGCTGGATGCTTCGAAGAAGAGGTTCCATGTCTAAGACAAAGAGAAGTGGTGATAAGGGGCACCCCTGTCTTGTGCCGTTCTGGATGAGAAAGGGGTCGGACAACATATTGTTGATTCGGAGTCTCGCTGAAGGAGAAGAATACATTTTAAATATCGCCTCTATAATAGGCAGTGGAAATGGAAGACCGATAGAGTTCTGTGTAGGAATGTCCAGTCCACCCTATTAAAAGCCTTCTCTGCATCTGTACTTAAAAGAACCAGAGGAGACGGTGTAGCTTTGCCCGTTGCATTAGATGCAGAATCCTGCTCATGTTGTCTCTCCCCTCTCTCCCCTGCACAAACCAATTCTGCTCTAAAGAGACAAGTTGAGGCAATAACCCCGCCAAAGGTCTCGTCCCATTTGTTTAACCCCTACAGCTAGTATCCTATTCCTAACACTAGATTAGAATACTATATTTCAGGCCTTCCTTCATAAGATATTATGTCACATTCTGAAATAATCCCTCCTCCTGTTTTGAAGGTTCTTACCAGTAAATAGTTCAAGTGTAAATGTCATTTCATTGAAAAAAAAACAAAAAAAAAAAACAACACTGAACTGGTTGTTAATGATGGGTCACATAGCAGATAAGATAATACATTTTTGTGCCATATAACTTATTTTGTCACATTTTTCTCTGCTCTTTTAAAAACTGAATTTTATGGCTGTGTGACGTGGCCAGCAGCTGTAGGGAGCAGTGCAAGGTGACAGCAGAGAAGGCGTTAACATAGATCATGATTGAGCTGTGTGGAGCCAGATGACAGATCAGAAGCTTGTGCCAAGGAAAGAGGAGTTTGCAGTGATCCTGACACCCTTTCATTACTTAGCAACTGTGCTGTAGCCTGAAGTAATCTGATACATTGTTTCACCAGCTGCAGTTAATAGTTCTCTCACAATGTAGGCCACGCACCCTCCCTTTTATGTTTACAAATCCGTATTTAGTATGAAGATGGATTTGACTGATAATGAATATATGTCTGCTTCACACACAGTGTAGTGGGGACAACCTGTGGAAGGTTTATGAATGGTTTTCAACCAAATTTCTCTGATAAAGTATATTTGAAAGTTTATTAAAATCTCTTGATCTACATTATCATTAAATAAAAATGTAAACAGCGGTTACACTTTAATAGTGAAGACTGGTAAATATTTATTCAATGCACCTTTCAATGAGACTTTAAATCAGGGTGGGGAACTCCAGGCCTCCAGGGCCACCAACAGTGCATGTTTTCAGGATTTCCTTACATTGCACAGGGTTGGAATCATCACCAGTGCAGGTGATTAATTTATAATACTAAGGAAATCCTGAATACCTGTACCGTTGGCAGCCCTTGGGGACTGGACTTCCCCACCCATGCTTTAAATGATGGAACGCTAAAAGACGTTCAGGCCATCCATCTATTACTACATGCCATCTTCACTCACAAAGACATTACTACAGTTTAAGGAATTTTTCCCACTACATACATTTCTTTGCTATCCACGGGATAAGTGATTAATATATGATCACCACTTACAAATTCTCCTGTTTGAGTGACACAGTTGTACAAATGCATGACTACCATAGTCTCATTAATGGTAGGGGTCTTAGTTTTGGGACTCTCCACAATCAAACAACACACTGAAGCTGTTGTTGACAGTGTGGATTTTAGTAAAGGCCATTAATATCAAATTGCTATTTTCTTAGGCACAGTGCTATACTTTTTGTACTGGTTGTGCCTAGTGTTACTGCTCACAGCAGAGTATGCCCCAGATGTAGCTGAGATGCAGCAAAACCCTGAAATAGAAGAAACAATTGCTATATACAATATTATGAATATAAAATAACACATTCACTAAAAATGTCTTTATGTGGTGCTTCTGTATAATTTATCCATTTTAAAGGTTGACATAGTTTAAACTAAGTTTACATGTCCCGTAATCATCTGATAGAACGGTTCCAGCACAAATTCCTTGGCAAAAATGTGCAAACACAACTTTTTTGTCCATTTTGAAAAAATTGATACTTGCAAAATCAGTTTTTTTTTAACATTGGACTTAATCAAATGAATTTGCCATCTGTTTTTGTTTCATAAATCGCAATCAGTTAATGGATCCGTTTTCCACCCCATGTTAAAAAATGTATCCTGCAAAATCAATCTTTTTCAAAAGGGACAAAAAGCTTGCCTTTTGACAACATTGCTGCTAGATCTATTCTAGCCTTAGTTGTTAGGATAGCACTAGAGGATCCACTTCAGGCTGCCTGGAATCACACTTTCAACATTATATTGGTTATTGAGGAGTGAAGCTCCAAAGAAGAAAGTCTGGAAATTTAGCTTGTTCCTTAAGGACTCTTTACAGAGGTTTTCCACTACTAATTTCACCCCCTTTTTTTTTCCTAACACTTTCGTAATATATTTATGCTACCTACGCAGCTCCTGTAATCTTATCTCTCTGAGGCTCGTACATACATTTATTGTGGTTAAGGCTGCTTTCACATTGTGATTTTTGAGGATCCATGACTTTCTGTTGTAAAACGGACAGCCACAGATCCGATTTGGCCCCCATGTTATCCTGTGGGCATGGATCAGATCGGATTTGGCCTAATTGCCATCCGATTTTTGCCAGATCCGATTCTGCCGGATTTTTTGCTGTGCCCAAAATTGGAAACTGCTCCGATTTTTGGCACAGCGGACCAAATCGGACACAATCAAATCCGTCAGGATCCGCGCCAGTTAACATGGGGGCCTATGAACACAGGTCCGAGGAAACAGTTGATCGCTTCTCGGACCCGATTTTCGTATACTGAGCATGCTCAGTACACTAAAACTGCTCCTAACCATCTAATTTCACTTCTGCAATGTATATCCATACATTGCGGAAGTGAAATTAAGTAAAAGCAAGGGGTTAAAAATAGAAAAACTCTATTCTCACCTCCCAGGGATCCCCCGACGCCTCCAGCAAGCTCCGGATAACTACAGGACCTGGCATTGCATCACAACCCGATCAGCTGATCGGGTCACATGACCGGTTACCACGGTAACTGCGGTCATGTGACCCGATGATGCTGCCGGGTTGTGACGTAACGGCAGGTCCTGTATTCACCCGGAGCTTGCTGGAGGCATCGGGGGATTGCTGGAAGGTGACAATGGAGTATTTTATTTTTAACCCCTTGCTTTCACTTAATTTCACATCCGCAATGTAGGGATATACATTGCGGAAGTGAAAGTGCCTCGCACAGCTCTTTCTGTGTCCTGACCCGTGAAAATCACGGACCCGGACACAGAAATGGCACCAGGACGCTCACCTCCAATGCGGTTCTTTCCTGTCCGTGGGGTCCTGCAAAAAGTAGGATCCCTCGGACAGGAAAAAAAATGCGATGTGAAAGCACCCTTAGCTTTAATGCTCCCTGCCACAGACCGGATTCATACAATCTGAGCAGGGCACATCACTGCTGGGGTGAGTCTGTCTCTCTGTGAGTGACAGCAGTCCAGATCAGATTTTACCCTCCTCTAAACCCCCACCATTGGCGTGTCATGCTCAGTTGCAGCAGCCAAGAAAGATGAATGCTGCAACCACAAAAAAGTATTTACGAGCCTCTACGATCTTAGAGGTCAGTTTACAGAAGCAGAGTAGGTAGCAGAAGCATATTAGGAAAGTGTTAAAGACCCAGGACAAAAGAAAGAGGGTGAAATTAGTACAGAAAACCTCTCTAAGCAGTGAAGGGTATATTGTGTGACTCCATCTTCACTAATACTACAGTACATAAGTCAACTGGTCTAACAAAGAGTCTGCTCAAATTATCAACATGATCTCTTTATATCCTGCAGAACTGGTATCAGAGAAACATTAAAGCATTTGTATAAGATAAATAGTATATTTCTTGTCTATATATATACATATATGTTTCTATTATTTCAAAATCTTATTCATGAATTGATGTACAATTCTAATGTTAGTTAAACAAACTTGGTATTTAACAGGTTAATAACACTAACTTAATAATGGTCACCTTCAAGAACATTGTTTTGTGTCTTTCTCCCTGATTCATGACTTATGATTTGTCTTTTTTTTTAAACCTTTCAGGAAACTCTCATCTGCTTCACCAGCCTTCTATATTTCATTTTATATGGCTGCAGAGGCAATGAAAGATCAGGCTATATCTGTCTGTCCCAGTATTAAAGTTCAATATGGATTTCGTCCACCTGTCTGTCACTTCTCATTAAATTCTTACCTCTTCATTCACATTCTGATCTTTGCAAATGAACATTTGCTTAATAAATGTTCCCAAGACTAACAGTGCAGTGAAAATTCCACACAGCCGTAAATTATTAACTCAGTCACAGGGGGAGTGCCATATATGACTTTTCAGAATGACTTATTATGTGGATCATCATGTAATTATGAATTTTTCAAGGCATGATAGAAGAAAATTGAATATTTAATATTTTATGGACATATTCTACACAGAGGACATTTTTAAAATTTTTATGATAATTTTTGGTGTAAGCAGAGAACGTAGAACAAAAGTTACAAAATTATCACAAGGTGGAATATTTAATGTCACTGAACATTGCTGGCTCAGTGCCAGTGTTTCTGATTAGAATAGTTAGCTAACTCCACTTTTCCAATATTTCCTAATAAATAGGATTGATCAATTAATTGGGCTCTATTATCTGCCATCTATCTTTATCTATCTGCACCGCTCTCTAATCATCATGTTGATTATGTGTCTCCATACATGTACGTGTAATTGTATTCTCATGCACCCAGCTCTCCTGCAGATCTGATGTATTTTTCCTGCTGAAAAATATCTATGGTACGTGTGATTGTATTCTCATGCACCCAGCTCTCCTGCAGATCTGATGTACTTTTCCTGCTGAAAAATATCCCATTCTATTATGAATGTAACTTTCCTTTCCACTGCCCTCCCACATACCCCTGTTTATTTATGCTCCTTTGTTTAATCTGCCTGTGAACCACCATTTGGCTCAGCCTTGCATGGTAATGGGTTAATGGAATTCAGTTCCCTCCCCCTTGCACCACACCTGAATTTACTTTTTGAGTATATTTTTGCAGCTACCAGTCTGCTTCAGATGTGTCTGATTTTGTGTCTCAAACAAGTGTCTCATAACTGTCAAGAAATGAAAAAGACCAGAAATTGACCAGAATTGACTGGATTTGACTGGAAGGTAATGGGATACATAATCACTGAAAACAATGTGTATAATTCTTTTCACTTTCCATCTTTGCTGTTTTTTCATTTCATTCTTTGCTTACCTATGTGTTTTTGCAACCCATTTTCTCCACCCCATTATCTCTCCATCACTACTCATCCACATCAGCCCCTCTCTCCTTCCCTCCCCTATGTTCAGCTCCTATGCTATCTTCAGTTTACTAAATAACCTCAGCCCATCATATTCCAGGGTTTTGCATCACAATCCATGTCACAAATCCAAAAACTATTTGCTTTTTCTGTTTTTGCTGCTGCTCCTGTCAGGTGATATCTCTCCCAACCTTGGTCCACCCTCTGCCAACTTCAACTCCTCCACCACCTCACATAGAAACCCTACCAACCATATTAGCATTACTTGCTCACCATCATCTCCTTCTTTTAATTGCGTGCTCTCGAATCCACGGTCTGTATGCAACAAGCTTCCCTTCATTCACAATTACTTTCTTAGCAACTCTCTTAATCTCCTGGCCTTCAAAGAAACCCGGATCCAGGATTCGGACACTGCTTCTCTTGCTGCTATTTTTCATGGTGGCTTTCATTTCTCCCATTCCCTGAGACCTGGAAACAGACATGTTCGTGGAATTGGCTTACTCCTGTCCCCGCAATGTACAGTCCAGATCATCCCACAAGCTCCATCATTCTCATTCCCCTCTTTTTTGGTCCACACCATTAGGCTTTTCCATCCCCTCCTCCTCAGAGTAGTGGTAGTATTCCGCCCTGCAGGTTCACCCACCCACTTTCTCGACCACTTTTCCACGTGGTTGCCGCAGATCATATCCTCAGGATTACCAACCCTTATTCTGGGAGACTTCAACATCCCCATAAACAACGCCACCTCCCCATCTGCATCCCAGCTCCTATCCCTAACCATGTCTCTTGGCCTCTCACAGCTCTCAACCTGAGACACACAATGATGGTAACACCCTTGACATGGTCTTTACCTGGCTCTGTTCAACCTCCTCCTTAGATAACTCACCCTTCCTGTCTCTGATCACAACATTCTCTCCTTCACGCTCACGAATGCTCGGCCATCCCGCACACTCCCATCTATCACACATCCAGAAATCTACAGGCCATTAACCCTCATACACACACAGACTCTCCACACTCATCATTGTCTCAAATCTCCTCCTCCTGTCCCATTCTGGCAGTAAATCACTACAATGACACTCTCAGAAGCACCCTGGACCAAGTAACGCCCCTCACTCTCAGCCCTGGCTCACATCGCAAACTCGACTCCTCCAATGATGCGCAAAGAGTGCTGAATGCCTATGGAGGAAAACCCACACACCAGAAAACCTTATCCACTATAAATTTATGTTAAGAACCTACAACTCTGCCCTTCACCTCACCAAACAAACCTACTTCACCACTCTGATCTCCTCACTATCCAAAAATCCCAAAAAACTCTTTGACACCTTTCACTCCCTCCTCAGTGCTAAAGTGCAGGCCCCATTTACTGACCTCTCTACTGATGATTTGGCTTCTTACTTTACAGAGAAAATAGAAAACATCCGTAAGGAAATCGGCTCCCGACCTCCAAGCTCTGTTACTCTCATATTCCCCCACATCTCCTCCGGCTCACTCTCCACATTTGACCCAGTCACAGAAGAAGAAGTCTCCAAGCTCCTCTATTTCTCTAGTCGCACTACATGCACCACTGACCCCATTCCCTCACACCTACTTTAGCTTCTTTCTCCAGTGGTCACTACTCACCTAACCAAAATCTTCAATCTCTCCCTCTCTTCTGGCATCTTCCCCTCCTCCTTCAAATACTCTATCATTACTCCAATCTTAAAGAAATCTTCTCTTGACCCATCCTGCACTAATAACTACAGACGAGTCTCCAACCTCCCCTTCATCTCTAAATTCTTGGAGTGCCGGGTCTACACCCTCCTGACCCATTACCTCTCCACTCACTCGCTTCTAGCTCCATTACAGTCTGGTTTCCGCCCCCTACACTCAACATGAAGTTGCCCTCATGAAAGTGACCAATGACCTTCTGATGGCAAAACATAATTGGGACCACTCTCTGCTTCTTTCTCTTGATCTCTCTGCAGCTTTTGACATCGTCGACCACCATCTCCTACTCGCTATGCTGCACTCCATCTGCATAAAGGACACTACTCACTCCTGGTTCTCAACCTATCTTTCCAACCGCTCTTTCAGTGTATCATTTCCTGGCTCCACTTCCTCTCCTCTTCCTCTCACTATTGGGGTTCCGCAGGGGTCGGTCCTTTGCCTTCTTCTATTCTCTCTATACACAGCCCCTATTGGAGAGACCTTCAGCAGATTTGGCTTCCAGTACGATCTCTATGTTGATAGTACACTTCAGCCCCTGACCATACCCATGCGGTACTAAAGAACACCAATGACTGTCTAGCTGCAGTTTCCAACATTATGTCCGCTCTCTATCTGAAACTCAACCTTTCCAAAACTGAACTTCTTCTGCTCCCACGCTCCACTAAACTCCCTAAATCTGACATCTCACTCTCAGTATGCAGCACCACGATAACGCCTAGGCAGCAGGCTCGCTGTCTGGTTGTTATGTTTGACACTGATCTCTCCTTCACCTCCTATATACAATCTAGGGCCCGCTCTTGTCGCTTGCACCTCAAGATCATCTCTAGAGTCCGCCCCTTTCTCAACATGGAAACAACAAAAACTCTCACCGTGGCCCTGATTCATTCCCGCCTTGATTACTGCAATTCTCTACTAATTGGCTTCTCCCCCTCACTAGACTTTCTCCTGTCCAGTCCATCCTTAATGCATCAGCCAGGATCACCTATCTGGCCAATTGCTACTCAGATGTCTTCGCTCTGTGCCAGTCACTGCACTGGCTGCCTATACATTACAGGATCCACTGTACAAATTGCTTGTTCTCAGCCACAAAGCTCTTCACAGTGCAGCACCTCCCTACATCTCCTCCTTCATCTTTGTCTATCACCCTACCCATTCTCTATGTTCTACAAATGACCTTCGACTAACATCTGCATAATCCAAACCTCCCACTCCAGGCTCCAAAACTTTTTCCAGGCGCACCAATTCTCTGGAATGCTCTACCCCAAGAAATTAGGACTATCCACACATCACATAGCTTCAGGCGTTCCCTAAAAACACATCTTGTTAAGGTGTCCTATCATGCTCCCTATAGAAGTCCTTTATACTGTAAATACCCCATTCACTATTTCTCTGGACATAACTGTCCTTCAAACTCCACCAAACCCAAAAGCTCTACACAGATTGTCTGGTGACCATTCATGTAATTTGATCTATACCCCACTTCCACAAGATGCCTGGGCCATCATTGTAATAAGCTCCTGTACTTTGTGTAACCCCCATCTCATTGTAGATTGTAAACTCTTTTGATCAGGGTCACCTTTATTCTTGCTTTATTTATTGTATTGTATTTTTCACATTGTTTCTCTATTTTTATTATATTTTTATTTTAATGTTACTTATAATTGTTTGCATATGACCCACTGAATTGTAAAGCGCTGCAGAAGATATTGGCACTATATAAATAAAGATTACTATTATATTAATTAACCAATATCATGCATGTACATTATCTATGTGAATATATATATTTTTTCCTCAATAGAAAATATAGAATATTACATTAAAATACATTAAATAATAATAATAACCCTTTCAACATCAAGGTCTTCTGATGCCCAGTTGTCCAGTATGCTTTACATTATCCTTCTTAGTTTTTTCTTTAATTATTCTTTTTCTTTTTTTACTCTTGACTATTTGTATATGATATTTATCTTTTTTCTCCAAGTTATCTGTCAATATTATGGTTTATATTTGCAAAACGCATGGCGCTAATTTGAACAATCAGCTAATCTAAAAGCACAATTCCTCTCGCCTTTGTGCAATACTATAATAGACTATATATATTCCTTGTACTGTCAGATTTGTAGCGGTGATGACCCTGAGGAAGGATTTAATCTCCGAAACACATAGAATAAATCTCTATCTAGGATGTCATTTGAGATATTCCAATGGCAGCGCGGTTTTAACCCTTCTTTCTCCATTGAAGCATCAATTATCTTTCTGGAGCTGCTGCAGTCGTTATTATGGTACATTGGTGGTGGTATCACACAACTCATCCAGGTGTGCAAGGTTTTGCTCATTACTTTTATTTATCTCTAGAGTATAGTTCTGTTGCGCTTTTTTTGTCACCTATATATTTGATTGTCCAGTACAAAACTTTAACTTTAGGTTTGACACCTTCTAAGGCTGCTTTCACATCAGCGGTAAGCGCTGATCGCGGCAGTTGTGGTGAAAAAACCGCAACTGCCGCGATTACCGCATAACGGCCACACTTGCGGCAAGCCCCATGCAATGTCTATGGTGCTTGCGGCAGGTGCGGCAAGTGCGGTACAGTTGGGTTTCGGCACCTGCAGCAGATGCGGCCGCGAAGAAAAACGCGTCAGCCTGGTTTCTCGTGGAAGCATCTGCCGCAAGTGCCGAAACCGCACCTGCCGCACACTTACAGCAAGCCCCATTGACATTGCATGGGGCTTGCCGCAAGTGAACCGCAAGTGTGGCCGTTATGCGGTAATCGCGGCAGTTGCGTTTTTTTCACCGCAACTGCCGCAATCAACGATTAGCGCTGATGTGAAAGGCGCCTAAGAGTACAGACAAGCTAAGTGGCCACTGTGGTTTTGATTGCTCATTAAACAATTATTGATTTTGGGGTACAGCTCTTTCACTTGTACAACTGTCCAGCTAAATGTAGTAGCAACGCTCCAAAGCCCGAGAATATAGCTTTCTATTTTATTCTACTATGCCTACAGCTTTTGGTGGTATGTGGAATTTATAAATGGATGCAAAGCACTCATGTACAAACATATTTATTGCAATAGTAATATCAGATAAAGACAGGTTTAGGGACGCAAAAAGAGACAGTAATGCAAGTGGACCTGAAATATCATATGATGGTTTCCTTGACAATTGAGTTGGGATAATGATAAAAAATATTTAATGTCACAGACTTTTTAATTAACTTTTTACTTTTTTTTTTTATTCACTGCATCATGCTGGCTCTGTACTGCAGAAGCCATCAGACAGTGCAATATTGAGGTGCCCTAACAGCCTAGTAAAATAAAGAAAAAGGATTAAAAATATGTTTTTAAAAATATGAAAAAAAAGGCACAAAAGTTCCAAATCCCCCCTTTTGTCCCATTGAAAATACAACTATTAAAAAAATACACATATTTTGTATCATTGCTTTCAGAATTGCCCAGTCTACCAAAATATACCAATCAATTAATCTGATTGGTAAACTGCTTAACAAAAAAAGTAAAAACACCAAAATTAAAGGTTTTTCGGTAACAGAAATAGTGAAATAAAGTGCAATAACAGGTGATCAAAACAGCGCATCTACACAAAAATGGTGTATTTGAAAATGTCAGCTCAAGACGCAAAAAATAAGTCATCACACAGTCCCAGATCCCAAAAAGTTAGAATGGTACAGGGCATGGAAAATGGTGACTAAAGCTCAATTTTTCTTTTTTTTTTTTTTTTACAAACGTCTGATTTTGTTTCATCGCTTAGATAAAAATAAAAGTATACATGTTTATTATCTAAGACCTTGTACTGACCTGAGGCATCATACTGGTAGGTCAGTTTTACCATGTAGTGAACATGATGAATAAAAAATCCCACAAACCATTGTGGAATTTCAGGTCTTTTGCAATTTTACAGCAATTGGAATTTTTCCCATTTGCAGTACACTATATGGTAAAATGAATGATGTCATTCAAAAGTACAACTCGGCCCGAAAAAAAACAGCCTTCATGGCTATATTAATGGAAAAATTAAAAAGTTATGGCTCTTGGGGAAAAAAAGGGGAAAAAACAAAAACGATAAATGGAAAATCGCCAGAGGGAGAAAGGGTTAATGATCGGATTAATTTAATTTATTTTTTCATAGATTTTCAAAGATTGCATTTCCAATATTAACAATACAAAATAAGTATATTTTTTTAAATAATTTTTTTAAGTTTGTCATGACTCACACAGAGGTCATCAGTTGAACCCCAGCTGTCATAACAACCCATCAGCACCCCACGATCCCATCATGTGACTGCCAATAAGAGTGTGGAATGATGCGTTCCTCGCCAGTGCATGGTAAAGCCTACTGTCAGATATTAGATCAGTAGCTGGGGAGCAAAGAGACAGCACAATAGGCTCTTAATCGTTACCACTAAGTGGGGAGGGAGGGGTATAGACTTACCTACCTGAGGGAGGCCGGTGATCTCTGCCGGTGATCTCTGCAGCGCTAAATTGACATGCTGCAGAGAAGCAGCAGTGTGGATAGCTGCTTGGCATGTCAGTTAACATTGCAGAGGAAAGAAGCACAGTGGACATGTGATTTCTGGAAATCCATCCACTGTGCTTGTACATTACAAAGCAGCGTTATAGACACAGTGCAAACATGCTGTGTGCATATTACTGTAAACACTAATCGTGCACATGCAGTCTAAGACCAAAGTCACCAACGACCTACTGACCGCCAAGAACAAACACCACTACTCCATCCTGCTACTCCTTGACCTGTCTGCCGCCTTCGACACGGTTGACCACTCCCTTCTTCTCCGGATCCTGGAATCCCTTGGCATCACCCATCTTGCCCTCTCCTGGATCTCCTCATACCTAGCGGACCGGACCTTCAGCATCTCCCACTCCCACACCTCCTCCTCACCCTACCCCCTTTCTGTCGGAGTCCCACAAGGTTCGGTCCTGGGACCCCTACTTTTCTCCATTTACACTCTCGGCCTAGGGCAACTCATCGAGTCCCATGGCCTCCAGTACCACCTCTACGCCGACGACACCCAAATCTACCTGTCCGGCCCTGACATCACCTCCCTACTCTCGAAAATCCCTCAATGCCTTTCCGCCATCTCATCCTTCTTCTCTGCTCGCTTCCCTAAACTCAACATAGACAAAACTGAATTCATAGTCTTCCCCCCAAGAAATTCCACCCCACCTCCCAACCTATCCATCTGCATCAACGACTGCGCCCTCTCCCCAGTCCCCCAAGCCAAGTGCCTCGGGGTAATCCTTGACTCCTCCCTATCCCTCAAACCCCACATCGAGGCCCTCACCACATCCCTCCGGCTCCAGCTCAAGAACATCTCACGGATCCGCTCCTTCCTCACCCACGACACCGCTAAAACACTCATCCATACTCTTATCATCTCCCGCCTTGACTACTGCAACCTCCTTCTCAATGGCCTCCCGGCTAACTCCCTCACACCTCTCCAGTCTATCCTCAACTCCGCTGCCCGACTCATCTATATGTCCTCCCGCTACTCCCCTGTCTCCCCTCTCTGCCAAGCCCTTCACTGGCTCCCCGTCTCCAAGAGATCCCAATTAAAAACACTAACCATGGCGTACAAAGCCATACACAACCTGGCCCCACCATACATCTCCGACCTGGTCTCCCGATACCTACCCTCACGCAACCTCCGCTCCTCCCAAGAACTCCTCCTCTGATCCCCCCTCATCACCTCTTCGCACAACCGAGTCCAGGACTTCTCCCGGCATCTGCCTTACTCTGGAACTCCCTACCCGAACACGTCAGACACTCTCCTACCCTGAGTAGCTTCAAGTGTCACCTGAAGACTCACTTGTTCCGTCAAGCCTACAACCTGCCATGAGACCCAGGCGAACGCCCCATACCTGACATTCCCCCATCCTACTGTATCCTAACCCACCCCTCATAGACTGTGAGCCCTCGTGGACAGGGTCCCTGCCCCTCCTGTACCTGTACGTCCTGATCGCCTAGATTTAGTGTACTTGTTTTTGTCTCCCTCATCCTCATGTAAAGCGCCATGGAACCTAATGGCGCTATATAAATAAATAATAATACTAATAATAATAATAGCTTCACACCATGGTTTTGTGCTGTCAGGTTGGATCCTGTTTTTTGCAGGATCCACCGGACAGAACTTGACAGCACAGGATGAGCAGAAAGTGTGGGCAAATTTGCACTCTGATCCTGTTTTTTGCAGGATTCGTTTTCTGCTGCTGTCCACAGTGCTGAAATCTGCCTTTGTGTGACAGTGCTGCTGTCCCACATTGCTGAAATCTCAGCCGAGTCTCTGAAATGCTGCTGTACTTGATGCTTGGCAGCATTTCAGAGCCTGCGCTGTGATTTACATTGGATCCGGGAAATGATCCGATTTTTTAACGGATATGGTGCCCATAGACTCCCATGTTATGGGCGCCGGATCACCCCGGATCCGGGACTGTGCTATTTCTTAAAATTTTGTCACCGAAGTAAAAAAAATGATGCAGACTCAGATTTTGTGCCCAGTGAAAAACCGGACAAAATCAGATCAGGAACAAAAAACACAAAACCGGAAGGCCAAATAGGACCAATCCGGCAGCATAGGGATACATGGTGGCAAAACCGGATCAGGTTCTGTCTGGTTCAAACCGGAGAGAACCTGACAGGTGAAAATCGTGGTGTGAAGCCAGCATAAGAGTTTAATGATACACAACAAGCGAAAGGTATAACAGCTGTGCAGATAAACAGGAAATGGCAATGAAGGAATGAAGCGTGGCTTGTATCCATGTTGCTGTAAATGATCAGGTTGGAAGGTGCAGGATATACAAGTCAGATGCTATGGTTTATTGTCTATGAGTTTCAAGGTAATCCAACCTCTTCTTCAGGAAAAAACACATTCAATTGAATGTAGTTTTTTCATGATGAAGAGATTGGATTACCTGAAAGCTGTAAAAAGTAAACCGCGGCTTCTTCACTTATGTGTCCTGCACCTTCTAACCGGATCATTTACAGCAGCATGGATACAAGCCACGCTTCATTCCTTCATTGCCATTTGCTGTCATAGATTGACAATTTATTCAATATAGTCTGGGGAGAGCCCTTTTATTTGCAAGCATAACTCTGCTCCAGTTGACAAAGCAAGGGCCATATAGGCATGGTGGTGTGAATTTGATGTGGAGGAACTTAACTTGCCAATAAAGAGCCCTGACCTCAAGTAGATCAAACCCCTTTGGGATGTAATGGAATGGAGATTGTGAGCCAGGCTCTCATTGGTGTCTGACCTCCCAAATGTTCTTCTGAATGAGTAGGAAAATCTTCCCACATACACATTCCAAAATCTTTTAAAAAATCTTCCTAGAAGAGTGGGAGCTACTTTAGCTCCAAAATGTGAACTGAATATTAATAACAACAGGAGAATAAGATTTTTAGCAAATAATTGAATAGTTCTTTGAGCCACCCAGCCAATGTCACGGCAAATCTCAATAGGGCAGTCCTACTCTGTTTTTTATTTACTTCGTGCTATGAAGCCTCCTAAATACATTTAAAGCAGAATCACATACAGATGCATCTGAATGAATTGGAATATCATCCAAAAATTTTTTTTTTCAGTAATTCAATTCAAAAAGTGAAACATATATATTATATAGAGTCATTACAAACTTATTGATCCATTTTAAGTGTTTATTTCTGTTAATTTTGATGATTGTGGCTTACAGCCAATTAAAACCCAAAAATCATTATCTCAGAAAATTAAAGTAGGAAGAATGAAGGATTAAAAACAGTGCTGCCGTATTCCACGAGACATCAAAGGGTGAATATAATATTGATTTATTAGTCAACGCGTTTCAGGATTCCCTGAAATGCCCTGAAATATAATCTTGATTGTCCTGAGGAAGGGGCCAGGGAGCCCTGAAATGCATTGACTAATAAATCAATATTATATTCACCCTTTCATGTCTTGTGGAACACAGCAGCACAGTTTTAACCCTTTATCCTCCCTAATCTATATATATGACACAGGGGACTGCAGCAGCCATGATATGCTTTTATAGTGGTTGTGACTCTCACAACCACACAAGGTGAAGCCTCTGATAACTATTTAGGTAATATCTTTTCTCTCATACCCTTCATCTTCCCTACGTTAATTTTCTGATAATGACCTTTGCGTTTTCATTGGCTATAAGCCATACTCATCAACATTAACAGAAATAAACACTTGAAAAAGATCACTCTGTTTCTAATGACTCTATATAATATATGCATTTCACTTTATGTATTGAATTACTGAAATGCATTAACTTTTTGATGTAATTCAATGAGATGTACCTTTAAATGCAACACATACCTGGAACATCTCAGAACTGCTCCCATGGATCTTGACAAATAAATACAGATAAAGACAGACCAGGCCAGAACATGTGCAGCAAATGCTACAAACACCCAAACAATATCAGATCTGACCTTCACAGTGCCAGACTAGCAGACCAAGAAGGAGGGCAGAGCTTGCCCAAATGTGTATGTAATTAACAGAGCCTGTGGGGAAGTTGAGGAAGCTGAGTGTGAACAGCAACCAAAGTCAATTGTTGTAAAGACTGAAGGAATGACACACTAAACCAAGCATGGACAGCAAGCTGGGCGTCAGTCACCAACAAATTATATACCAAAGGGGGAAAGCCAGCACTGCCTGAGGTTAGTATGCCATACAATAAGTGATAATGCACATATTAATTCCAAACTGTGTTTTAATGTGAAATTAGATTTTTAGCAAATAATTGAACAATTCTTTGAGCCAATGTGGTGCCCCACCAAGCAGGCGTCACAGAGGGGTACTGCACCCGTAAAAGAGGTGCAGATAGTCCAGCTGCAGGTGGACCCTAGGAGGGTGGGTGGGACCCATTCCAACAGTCCCACATTAGTTTACACGGTGGGAGGTTACCCAGGAGGGAATAAAATCACCTCTAGGGGGAAAAGGGAGGTCTTTGGCTGTTGGTCCCTGACCGAGAATGGAAGAAGAAGAGAGGATCTAAGGAGAAAGGAGCTTTTCAGGAGAGCAGCTGGTTTGGGAAGAGGGGCCGTTGTCAGGTTCTCCCAGACAGCTTACCGGGCACCGGAGCCCGCAGACTGCCGTAGCTGCAAGCACGACAGAGAATCCGGATTCCCATGGAGTCTTCAATTCTTCCTGGCTCCAGAGCAGACCAAAAGAGGGTACCAGGCACTGCCAAAGGAACGAGCGGCCAGCCAGTAGAGGGTTATCCGACTGCAGCAAAGGTGAGAGAGGAAAGGAGGTCAGGCTGATTCCAAGTCACCAGGCTTTACACCAAAACTGGAAAGCAGGAAGGAACAGACGGGGTTAGTGAAAGAAGACACACCAAGGGTTCCACTATACCACCTGGGATACACCTGTAGCCACCCGATAAGCTACCTGTCCTCATAACATTAAAAGTGCTGAGCTGTAACTTTGTATGATGCCAATGCAAGTGAACAGTAAAGTACCCGGAGGAAAAGTGACTTTGCCTCTGCCTGTGTTTCCTTTGGGTGAACTTGTTCCCCATGCAGGAGCTCTGCCCCGGAGGAACAGCCCTACCTGTGGAGGACTTTGCCAACTTGCCGCATTACCATCTACCTCCGGCAGACTGTGGCGGCGCTGGTGACACATCACCAGAAACTTCAGATGGCGTCACAACATCTTGTATATAGCATCCCCTGTACATACTCCCTTTTCAAAGAAGTCCCCCAGGATAGTGATGGGCGAATCCTAAATTACTCGGAATCGCTTGACTCTAGCGAGTCCGAGCCCAGGACTCGCTACTCGTTGCGAGTCTAGCGAGTCCAATGTTAATGAATGGGGAAGCGAGTAATAGCGAGTAGTGTGAGATTTACAACTCGCAGATGTGTCTCGGAAGCTTCAGCCTGAAGCAATCCTAGTTTTGTCATTTATTTGCATTGCTCGTTTACTTTGTAAGTAATCGCTGACTCGCACAGATAAGAGTCCTGTCTCCTCTGTGCTGGCTGCCAGCTCCAGGGTCCTAGAGCCTGCCTGCTGCCTGATGTAGCAGTGCTGAGATTGTTCTCAGTCTGCTCATTCCCTGTGTACAGACATGAATGTCTGTGCACAGAGATGATGTAGCAGAGCTGAGATTGTTCTCAGTCTGCTCATTCCCTGTGTACAGACATGAATGTCTGTGCACAGAGATGATGTAGCAGTGCTGAGATTGTTCTCAGTCTGCTCATTCCCTGTGTACAGACATGAATGTCTGTGCACAGAGATGATGTAGCAGAGCTGAGATTGTTCTCAGTCTGCTCATTCCCTGTGTACAGACATGAATGTCTGTGCACAGAGATGATGTAGCAGTGCTGAGATTGTTCTCAGTCTGCTCATTCCCTGTGTACAGACATGAATGTCTGTGCACAGAGATGATGTAGCAGAGCTGAGATTGTTCTCAGTCTGCTCATTCCCTGTGCATAGAGATCTATATCTATAACCAGGGGATGTAGCAGAGAGGACATCGCGTTTTGGACTGCGTCGGACGGAAGAGGATTTTTTTAATTAAAGATGGAGTCCCTAATGGCTTTTTTTTTATTTCTAATAAAAAATTTTCTTTGTGTTGTGTTTTTTTTAAAACAATTTAATAGAAATTCATGGCGGTCATGTCTAATATTGGCATGACCGCCATAAATTTCGGGCTTAGGGCCAGCTGATAATACAAAGCTGGCCCTAACCTCTTTATTACCCAGCGTGCCACCGCTACCAGGGCCGCTGGAAGAGCGGGGTTCAGCGTCAGAGGATGGCGCTTCAATGAACGCGCCATCTTCTGGGGCGGCTGCGGGCTGCAATTTGCAGCGGGGGGTGCCCAGAAAGCTTGGGCATCCCTGCGCTGCGGATTCCAGTCCCCAGCTGCTTAGCTGTACCTGGCTAGACATAGAAATTGCGCGGAGCCCCACGCATTTTTTTTAAATTATTTCATGAAATTCTGAGATTCTGACTCTGAGACTCTGACTCTGAAATTCATTAAATAATTTTAAAAAAATGCGTGGGGCTCCGCGCAATTTCTATGTCTAGCCAGGTACAGCTAAGCAGCTGAGGGCTGGAATCCGCAGCGCAGGGATGCCCAAGCTTTCTGGGCACCCCCCGCTGCAAATTGCAGCCCGCAGCCGCCCCAGAAGATGGCGCGTTCATTGAAGCGCCATCCTCTGGCGCTGAACCCCGCTCTTCCAGCGGCCCTGGTGGCGGTAGCACGCTGGGTAATAAAGGGGTTAATACCAGCTTTGTTATACAAGCTGGTATTAAGCCCGAGATTCTTAATGTCAGGCCACGTTTGACCCAGCCACTAAGAATCTCCAATAAAGGGTTAAAAAAACACAGAGAAAATTTTTTATTTGAAATAAAAAAAAAAGTCATTAGGGACTCCATCTTTAATTAAAAAAATCCTCTTCCGTCCGACGTAGTCCAAAACGCGATGTCCTCTCTGCTACATGCACAGGGAATGAGCAGACTGAGAATAATCTCAGCACTGCTACATCATCTCTGTGAGCAGGTGGGCTCTAGGACCCTGGAGCTGCACAGAGAAGACAGCTGGACTCGGCTCGCAAAGAAACAGCAGTTACTTTGCGAGTTTCCCTGCTATCACTGGCACAGTAGCCAGTGATGACTCGCACGAGTCCAATGCAAACAATGGCAATCCTAGTTTTGTCAGCGTTTCTGACAAAACTAGGATTGATATTGATTTGCATTGGACTCGTGCGAGTCATCACTGGGAAACTCGCCGAGTACCGAGTCCTGCGAGTCCCTTACTACTCGCCGAGTAACGAGTCCTAGCGAGTAGATTCGCCCATCCCTACCCCAGGACACGGGATCAGGCGCGGCCACCACTCCCCCGTGACACAGTTAACTCCTTGGAGCCTGATACCCGAGTACCCCACAGCCTGGGGCTCGACACCAACATGCCAACATCACGGGAATTCTCAATAGGGCAGCCCTACTCTATGTTTTTTATTTACATTGTGCCATGTGGTCTCCTAAATACATAAAAAGCAGAACCACATAAATGCAAAACATACCTGTTTCATGATCAGTTCTGTTCTAATCTTCTTAACAAATATATATATATACTTTTTGTTTTACTTTTTATGACCTAATAACTCTACTTTTTCTCCTGTTCTTATGTCAGCACTCTAGCCACTCGTGGGTGATTCACTCCTCTGGGTGCTGTGTCATATTTTGAATATGCACCTTATGGCTATTTTTTGCCTTTATATTAATGCCTATAAATTTTGCATGGGATACCATAAACGTTCCTGTACGTATAATGTGTCCCAATACTTTTGTATTTACACTGTGTCTAAGACTAGGCATTTCATCCTGAGTTTAGCATATGCTGGCGAATCTTGTACCTGGAAAAATAATTCCTATAGTGCTATTTCCGAGAAGATCATGAGAACTATTTTCTGTTAAATTTTATGTAGAAATCAGATACTGGAAACAGCACAAAAGAATCAATTCACACCTATTACACTTAATCAATACATATAACACAATGCCGCATAGTGGAAAATGCTTAAGTGATTGTATATGATGTCTGGAAAGGCAGCAGTAGAACACTAAACTTTAAGATAGATGTACTATGTATACAGGAGTATTGAACAGCACATTTTAACATCAACAGGCCATCCAAATAGAAAACTGAAGCCAAAAGTATTCGCCTCCAGTTACGCATCTACGTGTTACACTGTTCTGTTCTTGTAACAAGCCCGATAAGAGTCCAAAGAGACCAGGGAGGAAGTAACTAGGCCAAATACAAGTTAAAGACTTTAATTTTACATGAAAAGGAATGTAATGTTTATAAATAAATTAGACATTAAAGCTTCCCTTGGCAATTTCCCAATGCATTTGTACATACCTGCAGTACAACAGCAGGCTTGAATTCACAGGTACATGATTATGCTAATGTGAACAAGGTGGATGGGCTGACGATTTTCTATCCACCAGGGGTTATATGTTAACCAAATGTTAATTTATCAACAGTTTCCAAGTCTACTCGGTCTACAGTTAACCTGAATACAGTATCGAGTGGTTTGAAAAATAGTCTGTTTGACATAATTACATTTGTTGTCAAATACATAGTGCGTCTTGCAGGAATCCTCTGTTATACTTACAGTATTGGTCAATAAAACAACTAATTTCTTTCTTTCTTGAAAGCCAATTACCGGGAAAATGGTGATATTTTGAATTGCAATGTCAGAAAGATGTGGAATAGATTTGTGTATAGTAGTAGGGCTTAGATTAAAGCTTAATGGTCTGTCTGAACAGTTAGAAATTGGCACTCTAAAAGGTTCAAAAGTAAATACAATAATAATAAAAGTATTGTCCATGACAAGCGTGTTCAATAAATGATAAGAGAAAGACAATGGATTGCCCTTACTGTACTTCGCCTTCAGATGACAGTGATAGAGTTTCATTGGGTTCATATGGGGATACTTTTTAGAAAAAAAATACAACATGGCCCTGAAATATATAGTGATGTATGGTATTAAATCCTAGACAGTGATGAAAAAACGTATATGTCTGACAGATTTTTTGCAGTCACCTGTCAGCTATTCATCATCTATAAGCAGCCATGTTAAAAAGCAAATCTGTTTAACCTACTGTATTTTTTTGACTATAAGACATATTTTTTCCCAATAATTTTGGGAAAAGTGGGAGGCGTCTTATAGTCTTGATACACATACTGTGGGGCAGTGATGGCTGTGCTGGGGGACAGTGCCTTTGGAGCGGTGACTGAAGGCTGGAGCAGGCTGCAGAGACAGCATGTTGGCCCCACTCATTAGGCTAATCTAATATTCACTGTATCCCTCTTTCCATAACCTCTCTGCACTGAGAGGTGTGCAGGGGGAGCGGCACATATTACATTAACCTAATGAGTGAGCCCACATGGATCAGTGGCTGCAGCTGTAAGCTCATGTGATTGTGTGTGGGTATTCAGTGCTTTCCACATAGCTTTCATCTTTGCGTGGGAAGCACTGAATATCACGGCAACGGACAAGCATCCTTACCTACATATCGCTCCTGGAACCACAGTGCCCTCCTCTATGTGCTAGGATCTGATGACGTGAGCCACACGCAGGACAGTGACATCATCGATGCATGCATCGCTCATGTGATTGGATGCTGGGCAAGAAGACAGAAGGACACTGCTGTGCTGGGAGTGATATGGAGGTGAGTAGAATTGTTTATTTTTTTTAAGTGGGCACCAGGATGGAGGGCCATATAGCAGAAGGATGGAGGATCATATATAACAGAAGGATGGGGGATCATATATAACAGAAGTATGTGGAATCATATATATATACCAGAAGAATGGGGGATCATACATAACAGAAGGATGGAGGATCATATATAACAGAAGGATGGGAGATCATATATAACAGAAGTATGGGGAATCACATATATACCAGAAGGATGGGGTATCATACACACCAGAAGCATTGGGGATCATATATAACAGAAGGATGGGAGAAAACATATAACAGAAGGATGGGGATCATATATATACTAGAAGGATTGGGAATCATATATATCTGAAGTATGGGGGTTCATATACAAGAAGGAAGGGGGATATGGTGCATATGTATATGTTTATGACCCCCATATACACCAGGATGAGAGACGTTTTCACTTGGAAGGGGCACAGTCAGCAGAAGATTCCCTCCCCCAAAAACAGTGCATCATTTTTTTCGCCTATTTTAAACCTCTAAAACCTGGTTGCACCTCATGGTCCAGTGCATCTTATAGTCTGAAAAATATGTTATTTTTTTATTATTGGTGGTCTGTGACAGATTTCTCTTATTGATGCCATCCATCAGCCATCTATTGTCAACAAGCTTCCATGCTAATTAGATTGACACATTTAATAAGGTTTCACCTTAGTCGTTCTTGACACTTTTGGATAATTATCTAGCTAGGCCCTCTAAATACAGAATACCATTACCCGACCTCCATTGCATCTGGTAGTATCATTTATTGGTCATGATGGTGATTACACTGTATATCTCTTTTGTGCCAGTTGTGATGGGACATTTGCTGTCCAAAGCATTAGGAGTTACACATTTGATAGCTATTTGATTTTCTGGATAACGCTCTCTCCTGAGTTCTCTATACATAAGAACACTTGGCTCAGACGAATGTTATCTGTGAGAGCAGACCCTTCTCTTTCCAATATCATGTGTTGGAAGATAGTTGTCATGCCTCAATAAACATTGGATTTTTTGGATGATGCCGTTATTGTTGATAGATATGGTTGACATCAGTCTAATGTGTAAGGGGACTTTTATGCTGAGTGTCTTGATGTGTTCTTTTTAATGGTGTTTAGAATTTATTGGTTTAAACCTTGCTGCTCCATCATACATAATATGTTTGGTAGCTTTCTTAGTTTGAAGTCATCAACTTACAAGCTTACATTACAAAAGATAAAAACTTTGGCTGGGTTATTTGTGACTTTATGGAGGAGTTAACGTTGCATCATGGGAAAATATTTTACATTCATGCCACTCATGAGAAATGTTTTTATTTGCCTATATATGTCAAAGACACCCAAATAAAGCACCTGAAAAGCAGCATTTCTTAATGGGAGGCAAAACACAAAGAGGTTAAAGCCAGGAATGTACCCGTTCTTAAGATATCACAAGAAAGTGAAACGAAAGACATGGCTGAAGTTCTGAACACAAATTCATATCCCTTTTAGAATGTCTTTTGATTGTGTTTACCGTTACTGTAGAGATCTAAACTACAGTTAATATTTTATTAAGTAAATAAAAAATATAAGCATTGTTCCCTCATTGCCCCTAATCCAACTACTATTCCTTTGCAAGAGAAGTAAGCATGCAAACAACAAAGTTAATAAATATTCATAATTGCTCTTATGTATTACTGGTTACAGTGGTGCAGCCAGACTTTTTTAAAGGTTCCGTATATACTCGAGTATAAGCTGACCCGAGTATAAGCCGAGGCCCCTTATTTTACCCCCAAAACTGGGGAAACCTATTGACTCGAGTATAAGCCTGTGGTGGGAAATGCAGCAGACCCTCATCCTGCTATATAACCCCTCATCACTGGTATATAGTGCCCCATAACTGGTATATAGCAATCATCATTGTATACAGCTCCTCATCACTGGTATATAGCGCCCACATCATGGTAAATAGCCCCTCATCCTGATATATACCCCCCTCAATGTACATATTCCCCCATCACTGGTATATAGATTCCCAGCCTGGTATATACCCCCATCACTGGTATACTCACCCCCCATCATCACAGTATATGCCCCCATGCTATGCTGCCACAAACCATAAAATAATAAAGCATTGATCATTCTCACCCTCCATCGCTATGTCACCGCTTCAGACTTCACGTTTTCAGAAGGCTGTATTTAGGGCTAAAAACATCACACTCACATGGGGGACCCCTTGCCTGAGTAAAGCATACATGCTGCATTCAGTGCTGCTATTAAATTTAAATCCTTGAGGGGGTGAAAGGTCCTCTTCATATATATAAAACCCGAAGGCCACTTCCTGTGGAATCTGGCCAACTTCCGTGACGGCCTGCGCCCTGTGTCACAGACCGGAACCGGAAGTTGCAGACCCACGAGTGGTGAGCGCGTAGCGCTCACCGCGAGCCGCTGTCAAACCTGAATAGCGGCTCGCAGTGGGCGCTAAAGCGCCACCGCCACCCCCACACAGAGCCGTGTGCTCCCACCCAGGGCCGCACCGTCCACTGGACAGTGTGAGCCCTGAGTCCAGAGCGCCGGCAGCCAGGGGGAGCGGCATCACATAAGGGGGCGGCGCCACCTACATCAGCGGCGGCCTCAGCAGAGACGGACGCTGTAAGAGGGCGCGCGCCCTGTGGCACTGTAGGCTGCAGGGCGGCGGCGCCGAGCGGACGCTGCAGGGCCGGCGGGGCTGACACCGGCCTCCGATCGGCTCAGGCGGCAGGGTGGCTACATGCACCCTCCCACCAACATCCGGGAACCGGCCCGCCCCACACTCCGGTGTGCGGCCTCCGCCGGCACCGCCCACTCTCCTCCATCAGGGACCACACAGCCCCGCCGACAGCCCGGTGCGTGTTCTGCCTCCCCTCTCCTGTGCCCCCCAGCCTCCCCTCTCCTGTGCCCCCCCAGCCTCCCCTCTCCTGTGCCCCCCCAGCCTCCCCTTTCCTGTGCACCCCCAGCCTCCCCTTTCCTGTGCACCCCAGCCTCCCCTTTCCTGTGCCCCCCAGCCTCCACTTTCCTGTGCCCCCCCCAGCCTCCCTCTCCTGTGCCCCCCCAGCCTCCCCTCTCCTGTGCCCCCCCAGCCTCCCCTCTTCTGTGCCCCCCAGCCTCTCCTCTGCCTCCGCTCTTCTCCAGCCTCCGCTCTCCTCCAGCCTCCGCTCTCCTCCAGCCTCCGCTCTCCTCCAGCCTCCGCTCTTCTCCAGCCTCCGCTCTTCTCCAGCCTCCGCTCTCCCCAGCCTCCGCTCTCCCCTGCCTCCGCTCTCCCCTGCCTCCGCTCTCCTCTGCCCTCCAGCCTCCGCTCTCCTCTGCCCTCCAGCCTCCGCTCTCCTCTGCCTCCGCTCTCCTCTGCCTCCGCTCTCCTCTGCCCTCCAGCCTCCGCTCTCCTCCAGCCTCCGCTCTCCTCCAGCCTCCGCTCTCCTCCAGCCTCCGCTCTTCTCTAGCCTCCGCTCTTCTCCGCCTCCGCTCTCCTCTGCCTCCGCTCTCCTCTGCCCTCCAGCCTCCGCTCTCCTCTGCCCTCCAGCCTCCGCTCTCCTCTGCCTCCGCTCTCCCCTGCCCTCCAGCCTCCGCTCTCCCCTGCCTCCGCTCTTCTCCTGCCTCCGCTCTTCTCCTGCCTCCGCTCTTCTCCAGCCTCCGCTCTTCTCCAGCCTCCGCTCTTCTCCAGCCTCCGCTCTCCTCTGCCTCCCCTCTCCCCTGCCCTCCAGCCTCCGCTCTCCCCTGCCTCCGCTCTCCCCTGCCTCCGCTCTCCTCTGCCCTCCAGCCTCCGCTCTTCCCCTGCCTCCGCTCTTCCCCTGCCTCCGCTCTTCCCCTGCCTCCGCTCTTCCCCTGCCTCCGCTCTTCCCCTGCCTCCGCTCTTCTCCAGCCTCCGCTCTTCTCCAGCCTCCGCTCTCCCCTGCCTCCGCTCTCCCCTGCCTCCGCTCTCCCCTGCCCTCCAGCCTCCGCTCTCCTCCAGCCTCCGCTCTCCTCCAGCCTCCGCTCTCCCCCTGCCTCCGCTCTCCCCCTGCCTCCGCTCTCCCCCTGCCTCCCCTCTTCTCTGCCCTCCAGCCTCCGCTCTCCCCTGCCTCCGCTCTCCCCCAGCCTCCGCTCTCCCCCAGCCTCCCTCTTCTCTGCCCTCCAGCCTCCGCTCTCCCCTGCCTCCGCTCTCCCCTGCCTCCGCTCTCCCCTGCCTCCGCTCTCCCCTGCCTCCGCTCTCCTCTGCCCTCCAGCCTCCGCTCTCCTCCAGCCTCCGCTCTCCTCTGCCCTCCAGCCTCCGCTCTCCTCCAGCCTCTGCCCTCCAGCCTCCGCTCTCCTCTGCCCTCCAGCCTCCGCTCTCCTCCAGCCTCTGCCCTCCAGCCTCCGCTCTCCTCTGCCCTCCAGCCTCCGCTCAGCACTGAATATCACGGCAACGGACAAGCATCCTTACCTACATATCGCTCCTGGAACCACAGTGCCCTCCTCCAATGTGGCTAGGATCTGATGACGTTGAGCCACACGCAGACAGTGAACATCATCGATGCAGTGCTTCGCTAATCGTGATTGGATGCGGTCAAGAAGCACAGAAGACAACTGCTGTGTCTGGAGAGTATGGAGGTGAGTAGAATTGTTTATTTTTTCTTAGTGGGCACCAGATGGAGGCCATATAGCAGGAAGGTATGAGGATCATATTAACAGAAGGATGGGGGATCATATATACACAGAAGCCGTAATCAATATATATACCAGAAGAATGGGGGATCATACATAACAGAAATGAGGATCATAGATAACAGCGAAGGATGGTAGATCATATATAACGAAGTAGGGAATCACAAATAAACCAGTAATGATGGGTAACCCCCCGCCCACAAACCCCCCCCCCCCAATCAACACTACCAGAAGCAATTGAGGGTTCATATATAACAAAGGATGGAGAAAACATATAACAGAAGTGATGGGATCATATATATACCATATAGATGGGAATCATATATATCAGAAGAAAATGGGGTTCATATACACAGAAGGAAGGGGATAATGTGCATATGTAAATGGTTTATGAACCCCATACAAGCTTCCATGCTAATTGATTAAACCCATTTAAAAAGTTTCCCCTTTAGCATCTTGACATTTTTGGATAATTATCTAGCTGGGCATCAAAATACAAGAATCAAATACCTTTACCCGACTCCACTGCACTTAGTATCTTTTTTGGTCAGATGTGTTCACTGTATATTTTTTGTGCCAGTTTTGTTTGGGACTTTTTGCTGTCCAAAGCAAAAGGAGTTACACATTTGATACTATTTGATTTCGGAAAACCTCTTCCTTTCTCTATACAAAAGAAACTTGGCTCAGACAATGTTATCTATGAGAGCAAAAACCCTTCTCTTTCCAATACATTGTTGGAAAATAGTTTGACCTCAATAAACATTGGATTTTTGGGATGATGCCGTTATTATTGATAGGTATGTTGCATTAGTCTAATGTGTAAGGGACTTTTATGCTAAGGTCTTGATGTGTTCTTTTTAATGGTGTTTAGAATTTTTTGGGTTTAAACCTTGCTGCCCCCATCATACATAATATGTTTGGTAGCTTTCTTAGTCTGAAGTCATCAACTTACAAGCTTACATTACAAAAGATAAAAATTTTGGCTGGGTTATTTGTGACTTTATGGGGGATTTTAACGTTGCATCATGGGAAAAATATTTACATTCATGCCACTCATGAGAAAATGTTTTTATTTGCCTTATATGTCAAAGACACCCAAATAAAGCACCTGAAAAGCAGCATTTCTTAATGGAGGCAAAACACAAAGAGGTTAAAGCCAGGAATGTACCCGTTCTTAAGATATCACAAGAAAGTGAAACGAAGACATGGCTGAAGTTCTGAACACAAATTCATATCCCTTTTAGAATGTCTTTTGATTGTGTTTACCGTTACTGTAGAGATCTAAACTACAGTTAATATTTTATTAAGTAAATAAAAATATAAGCATTGTTCCCTCATTGCCCCTAATCCAACTACTATTCCTTGCAAGAGAAGTAAGCATGCAAACAACAAAGTTAATAAATATTCATAATTGCTCTTATGTTTTTACTGGTTACAGTGGTGCAGCCAGACTTTTTTAAAGGTTCCGTATATACTCGAGTATAAGCTGACCCGAGTATAAGCCGAGGCCCCTTATTTTACCCCCAAAACTGGGGAAACCTATTGACTCGAGTATAAGCCTGTGGTGGGAAATGCAGCAGACCCTCATCCTGCTATATAACCCCTCATCACGGGTATATAGTGCCCCCATAACTGGTATACTAGCAATCATCATTGTATACAGCTCCTCATCACGGGTATATAGCGCCCACATCATGGTAAATAGCCCCTCATCCTGATATATACCCCCCTCAATGTACATATTCCCCCCATCACTGGTATATAGATTCCCAGCCTGGTATATACCCCCATCACTGGTATACTCACCCCCATCATCACAGTATATGCCCCCATGCTATGCTGCCACAAACCATAAAATAATAAAGCATTGATCATTCTCACCCTCCATCGCTATGTCACCCGCTTCAGACTTCACGTTTTCAGAAGGCTGTATTTAGGGCTAAAAACATCACACTCACATGGGGGACCCCTTGCCTGAGTAAAGCATACATGCTGCATTCAGTGCTGCTATTAAATTTAAATCCTTGAGGGGGTGAAAGGTCCTCTTCATATATATAAAACCCGAAGGCCACTTCCTGTGGAATCTGGCCAACTTCCGTGACGGCCTGCGCCCTGTGTCACAGACCGGAACCGGAAGTTGCAGACCCACGAGTGGTGAGCGCGTAGCGCTCACCGCGAGCCGCTGTCAAACCTGAATAGCGGCTCGCAGTGGGCGCTAAAGCGCCACCGCCACCCCCACACAGAGCCGTGTGCTCCCACCCAGGGCCGCACCGTCCACTGGACAGTGTGAGCCCTGAGTCCAGAGCGCCGCAGCCAGGGGAGCGGCATCACATAAGGGGGCGGCGCCACCTACATCAGCGGCGGCCTCAGCAAGACGGACGCTGTAAGAGGGCGCGCGCCCTGTGGCACTGTAGGCTGCAGGGCGGCGGCGCCGAGCGGACGCTGCAGGGCCGGCGGGCTGACACCGGCCTCCGATCGGCTCAGGCGGCAGGGTGGCTACATGCACCTCCCACCAACATCCGGGAACCGGCCCGCCCCACACTCCGGTGTGCGGCCTCCGCCGGCACCGCCCACTCTCCTCCATCAGGGACCACACAGCCCCGCCGACAGCCCGTGCGTGTTCTGCCTCCCTCTCCTGTGCCCCCCAGCCTCCCCTCTCCCGTGCCCCCCCAGCCTCCCCTCTCCTGTGCCCCCCAGCCTCCCCTTTCCTGTGCACCCCCAGCCTCCCCTTTCCTGTGCACCCCAGCCTCCCCTTTCCTGTGCCCCCCAGCCTCCACTTTCCTGTGCCCCCCCCCCAGCCTCCCCTCTCCTGTGCCCCCCCAGCCTCCCCTCTCTGTGCCCCCCCAGCCTCCCCTCTTCTGTGCCCCCCAGCCTCTCCTCTGCCTCCGCTCTTCTCCAGCCTCCGCTCTCCTCCAGCCTCCGCTCTCCTCCAGCCTCCGCTCTCCTCCAGCCTCCGCTCTTCTCCACCTCCGCTCTTCTCCAGCCTCCGCTCTCCCAGCCTCCGCTCTCCCCTGCCTCCGCTCTCCCCTGCCTCCGCTCTCCTCTGCCCTCCAGCCTCCGCTCTCCTCTGCCCTCCAGCCTCCGCTCTCCTCTGCCTCCCTCTCCTCTGCCTCCGCTCTCCTCTGCCCTCCAGCCTCCGCTCTCCTCCAGCCTCCGCTCTCCTCCACCTCCGCTCTCCTCCAGCCTCCGCTCTTCTCTAGCCTCCGCTCTTCTCCGCCTCCGCTCTCCTCTGCCTCCGCTCTCCTCTGCCCTCCAGCCTCCGCTCTCCTCTGCCCTCCAGCCTCCGCTCTCCTCTGCCTCCGCTCTCCCCTGCCCTCCAGCCTCCGCTCTCCCCTGCCTCCGCTCTTCTCCTGCCTCCGCTCTTCTCCTGCCTCCGCTCTTCTCCAGCCTCCGCTCTTCTCCAGCCTCCGCTCTTCTCCAGCCTCCCTCTCTCCTCTGCCTCCCCTCTCCCCTGCCCTCCAGCCTCCGCTCTCCCCTGCCTCCGCTCTCCCTGCCTCCGCTCTCCTCTGCCCTCCAGCCTCCGCTCTTCCCCTGCCTCCGCTCTTCCCCTGCCTCCGCTCTTCCCCTGCCTCCGCTCTTCCCCTGCCTCCGCTCTTCCCCTGCCTCCGCTCTTCTCCAGCCTCCGCTCTTCTCCAGCCTCCGCTCTCCCCTGCCTCCGCTCTCCCCTGCCTCCGCTCTCCCCTGCCCTCCAGCCTCCGCTCTCCTCCAGCCTCCGCTCTCCTCCAGCCTCCGCTCTCCCCCTGCCTCCGCTCTCCCCCTGCCTCCGCTCTCCCCCTGCCATCCCCTCTTCTCTGCCCTCCAGCCTCCGCTCTCCCCTGCCTCCGCTCTCCCCCAGCCTCCGCTCTCCCCCAGCCTCCCCTCTTCTCTGCCCTCCAGCCTCCGCTCTCCCCTGCCTCCGCTCTCCCCTGCCTCCGCTCTCCCCTGCCTCCGCTCTCCCCTGCCTCCGCTCTCCTCTGCCCTCCAGCCTCCGCTCTCCTCCAGCCTCCGCTCTCCTCTGCCCTCCAGCCTCCGCTCTCCTCCAGCCTCTGCCCTCCAGCCTCCGCTCTCCTCTGCCCTCCAGCCTCCGCTCTCCTCCAGCCTCTGCCCTCCAGCCTCCGCTCTCCTCTGCCCTCCAGCCTCCGCTCTCCTCTGCCCTCCAGCCTCCGCTCTCCTCTGCCCTCCAGCCTCCGCTCTTCTCCAGCCTCCGCTCTTCTCCAGCCTCCTCTCTTCTCCAGCCTCCGCTCTCCTCTGCCTCCGCTCTTCTCCAGCCTCCGCTCTCCCCTGCCCTCCAGCCTCCGCTTTCCCCTGCCTCCGCTCTCCCCTGCCTCCGCTCTTCTCCAGCCTCCGCTCTTCTCCAGCCTCTGCTCTTCTCCAGCCTCCGCTCTTCTCCAGCCTCCGCTCTTTTCCAGCCTCCGCTCTCCTCCAGCCTCCGCTCTCCTCCAGCCTCCGCTCTCCTCCAGCCTCCGCTCTTCTCCAGCCTCTGCTCTTCTCCTGCCTCTGCTCTTCTCCTGCCTCTGCTCTTCTCCTGCCTCCGCTCTTCTCCAGCCTCCGCTCTCCCCTGCCTCCGCTCTTCTCCAGCCTCCGCTCTCCCCTGCCTCCGCTCTCCCCTGCCTCCGCTCTCCCCTGCCTCCGCTCTCCCCTGCCTCCGCTCTCCTCTGCCCTCCAGCCTCCGCTCTCCTCTGCCCTCCAGCCTCCGCTCTCCTCTGCCCTCCAGCCTCCGCTCGCCTCTGCCCTCCAGCCTCGGCTCGCCTCTGCCCTCCAGCCTCCGCTCGCCTCTGCCCTCCAGCCTCCGCTCGCCTCTGCCCTCCAGCCTCCGCTCTCCTCCAGCCTCCGCTCTCCTCCAGCCTCCGCTCTCCTCCAGCCTCCGCTCTTCTCCAGCCTCCGCTCTTCTCCAGCCTCCGCTCTTCTCCAGCCTCCGCTCTTCTCTAGCCTCCGCTCTCCTCTGCCCTCCAGCTTCCGCTCTCCTCTGCCTCCGCTCTCCCCTGCCTCCGCTCTTCTCCTGCCTCCGCTCTTCTCCAGCCTCTGCTCTTCTCCAGCCTCTGCTCTTCTCCAGCCTCTGCTCTTCTCCAGCCTCTGCTCTTCTCCAGCCTCCGCTCTTCTCCAGCCTCCGCTCTCCCCTGCCCTCCAGCCTCCGCTCTTCTCCAGCCTCCGCTCTTCTCCAGCCTCCGCTCTTCTCTAGCCTCCGCTCTTCTCCAGCCTCCGCTCTCCCCTAACCCCTCCATTTTCTGCCTCCTCCGTCCTCTGCCTCCTCCCTCCTCTGCCCCCTCCAGCCTCTGCTGCACTCACTGCTGACCACTGAGCCACCGCACTCACTGCTGACCACTGAGCCACCGCACTCACTGCTGACCACTGAGCCACCGCACTCACTGCTTACCACTGAGCCACCGCACTCACTGCTTACCACTGAGCCACCGCACTCACTGCTGACCACTGAGCCGCCTGTATACACACAATCAATTTCACAGCACTCCCCTATTACTAAATAAACTATATATAGATTCTAGACTACCCGATTCTTTAGAATCGGGCCACCATCTAGTTAAGACATATTAGTCAAGATTTTTATATGCTTTGAGGAGCTTTTCCACCAACTCTGGTGGAAATCAACTTATAGTACCACTAATGTGAAGGCAACCAATGCAGCCTTTTCCTTGACCTCCAACAAATTCAAAAGCTCCTTAACTTGAAAACGATTACGAATTCCAGCCTTCTAAAGATTCCTTCCTTTATCTTTGCTTCACTCAAACTTGGAAATTTATCAATGAAATTCTTGAATGTTTTTGCATTTTTATACACTTTCTTGACAAAGTTCTACATTTGGCCCAATTTGATATGCAGCAGTGGTAATACAATCTTATTTGGGTCAACAAGTACTAGATGCAGAACTGTTTACTCCCTGGCTGAAATGAATATCAGAGAGGCCAGTCTCTTTTATTGTAGCAATATTCTATTGCATGACTAACCCACACAAAAAGCGACAGTACTTTGTGTACAGTGTTGGCCAAAAGTATTGACACCCCTGTCAGATAATAGTCAGTTTCTTCCTGAAAATGATTGCAATCACAAATTCTTTGGTGTTATTATCTTCATTTAATTTGTCTTCAATGAAAAAAACACTAAAAGAATTGTCCTAAAACCAAATTGGATCTAATTCCACACCAAACATAAAAAAGGCGTTGGACAAAAGTATTGGCACTCTTAGAAAAATCATGTGATGCTTCTCTAATTTGTGTAATTAACAGCACCTGTAACTTACCTGTGGCACCTAATAGGTGTTGGAAATAACTAAATCACACTTGCAGCCAGTTGACATGCATTAAAGTTGACTCAGCCTATGTCCTGTGTCCTTGTGTGTACCACATTGAGCATGGAGAAAAGAAAGAAGTCCAAAGAACTGTCTGAGGACTTGAGAAACCAAATTGTGAGGAAGCATGAGCAATCTCAAGGCTACAAGTCCATCTCCAAAGACCTGAATGTTCCTGTGTCTACCGTGTGCAGTGTCATCAAGAAGTTTAAAGCCCATGGCACTGTGGCTAACCTACCTAGATGTGGACGGAAAAGAAAAATTGACAAGAGATTTCAACGCAAGATTGTGTGGATGGTGGATAAAGAACCTCGACTAACATCCAAACAAGTTTAAGCTGCCCTGCAGTCCGATGGTACAACAGTGTCAACCCGTACTATCTGTCGGCGTCTGAATGAAAAGGGACTGTATGGTAGGAGACCCAGGAAGACCCCACTTCTTACCCCGAGACATAAAAAAGCCAGGCTGGAGTTTGCCAAAACTTACCTGAGAAAGCCTTAAACGTTTTGGAAGAATGTTCTCTCTTTTTGGGCAAAGGCATCAACATAGAGTTTACAGGAGAAAAAAAGAGGCATTTAAAGAAAAGAACACGGTCCCTACAGTCAAACATGGTGGAGGTTCCCTGATGTTTTGGGGTTGCTTTGCTGCCTCTATCACTGGACTGCTTGACCGTGTGCATGGCATTATGAAGTCTGAAGACTACCAACAAATTTTGCAGCATAATGTAGGGCCCAGTGTGAGAAAGCTGGGTCTCTCTCAGAGGTCATGGGTCTTCCAGCAGGACAATGACCCAAAACACACTTCAAAAAGCACTACAAAATGGTTTGAGAAAAAGCACTGGAGACTTCTAAGGTGGCCAGCAATGAGTCCAGACCTGAATCCCATAGAACACCTGTGGAGAGATCTAAAAATGGCAGTTTAGAGAAGGCACCCTTCAAATATCAGGAACCTGGAGCAGTTTGCCAAAGAAGAATGGTCTAAAATTCCAGCAGAGCATTGTAAGAAACTCATTGATGGTTACCGGCAGCGGTTGATCGCAGTTATTTTGGCTAAAGGTTGTGCAACCAAGTATTAGGCTGAGGTTGCCAATACTTTTGTCCGGCCCATTTTTGGAGTTTTGTGTGAAATGATCAATGTTTTGCTTTTTGTTTCATTCTCTTTTGTGTTTTTTCATTGAAGACAAATTAAATGAAGATAATAATACCAAAGAATTTGTGATTGCAATCATTTTCAGGAAGAAACTGAGTATTATCTGACGGAATTGTAGGGGTATCAATACTTTTGGCCAACACTGTATCCACCCTGGAGACCAAGTATGGGGGCAACCACCTTTTAGTTACAACAGAGGGGGCAAAACTGTTGGTCAGAGTACAAGCACCTCAACAGCTGTTTCAGGTTGTCATAGGTTTTTTATGTGGACTGCATAAGCAACTGGAATTGAAGGCAGTGCATTGGAAATATAAAGCAAAACCCCTTCTACGCTTGTTTTGAATGAATTGATGAAAACCTTACAGTCCTATGGATTATAACATCTTCAGAGCTTCCATTAAATTGTTGATGTTGTTGAATACCATAAGTTTGCACTCCATGAAGAAGTATTGGACAAGATCTTTATCACATTTGTGGATCAAAGAAATCCAAGCATCGCCTTCTAGGAGATTTCACTGCTATAGCACCAAAGCCTAACAGCTCAGTCTTACTCTTATCCAATGTATGGATTACAGTATATAAAAGCTGAAAAAAACCTAAAATCAAATAACTGATTCTGTGCCCCTGCCTCCTCTGTGCCTGCAACCAGATCCCCACGAGGGGATGTAGATGGTTAGGGGCGTCATAATCGGTACATGGGACATCTCAGCAATTACAAAATGACACACAAACGATCTCTGCATCGCCGCAATGACGCACGAACAATCTCTTCGTTACCGCAATGACGCACAGACGATCTCTGCGCCACCGAACTACAATATCACATACCACTAGCATAGAAGAATAGGTGTGTTAAAAGAATCTGTGGTACGCCTACCTACCATGATGTCACAAAAAAACGCCCACATTGACAGAAACATCGCAGGAGACACTGCTGTGTGACACCATACAAGCGACTAAATAAAATCGCTCGCTGGATCATCCGCAAGATGGCGGCATCACTGCATCGCTGGGTCCATGTGAGCAATATTGACGCGTGTGACATCTTACCCACGATAATTCCACGTCGCTCAGGCGACTTCCCGAAGTCGCGTCGCTCCTCACATTGATAGCGATATTGATGCGTGTGACTCTGCCTTTAGATAGATCCAATTCTCTAATTCTTATAACCTTTGTGTTATAAGGTGTCGTTCAGCTGAGGTTGCTGAGATAAAGTCTGGTTATGTGAGAGCAAGATGCCATATTGTCAAGCACCCTCTTCTTCCTCACTTGACTCGACTGAAAATGTTTCTGGTACTTTTGGAATTAGCAGTTGATCCGTATATGGTACTGTGCATATTTCATATGAAATGTTTGGATATTGTAAAATCTTCATCTTCTTCCTTGAATCACTTTTCCTAATTGGGGGCAGATATAGCAGTTGGTAGTGTGATTGGTTGGATCTCTGCAGATCATTGGAACTGCTGAAGGCATAGATTGCCTTTTCCCATGCAACCACTGGATAAGATGTGAATTATATCTATTGCAGCATATGTGTGCAGCATGACTTTTATCATAATCTCCTATTCTACAGTCAAAACACAGGTTGTGGGCTTTCCTTATTATTGTAGTCAAGTTTCGCTTTTGCGACACAAAAGTGACTTCTCTGCAAATGTAGCAAATTATCTCCGCTTTGTTAATGCAAGATCAAGACATATTAAAGAAAAACATATAGAAACATGTCAGTATGCTAAGAAACTAAGCCAAGAAATCCTAAAACTGTATAACTTACAGAGTATTTATGAAAGTAGGTGATGGAACTGTAAATATGATCATGTCAAGGAAGCTAAGTGGGCGTTTTTTGATTGGCCACCCTTAGTTGATAGAATACTGAAGGCTTAAAGCGAACCTGTCACCCCTCCAGGCATCTAAAGATAACATTGCCACAGTCTGCAGCACTAAGGCTGCATTCTGACAAGGTGTCTATAGCATTTATGCTCCCTTGATTCATTGAAATAAAGACTTTTATAATATCTGTTTCAAACCTGAACGAAGACCGGGAGGCGGGTTTTCAAGTGTCTATCTCCCTCCTCTGTGGTGTCAGTCATCCCTCTCTGCTCTCTGTGTGTCTTTTCCAGGGCCACCTCCCTGCACTACAGAGCTGAGCTTTGTCAGCTCTGCTACAACATAGAGCTGCTGTTATACGAGACCACACAGTAGTAATCTAGCAGGAGGACCCTGAGCAGTCAAAGCACTGCCTGCTACATAGCAGCCCTTCGGTTAAGCAGGTTTCACTTTCAGTTTCTTGTACCCAGCAGCATCGCTACTCAGCCTCTGATCTAAAGCACAAACTCAACTCTGCTGCACTGCTGACAGCTCAGCTCAAGGGCTGCTATGTAGCAGGCAGTGCTTTCTCTGCTCAGGGTCCTCCTGCTAGATTTACTACTGTGGGGTCTCCTATAACAGCAGCTCTATGTTGTAGCAGAGCTGACAAAGCTCTGTAATGCAGGGAGGTGGCCCTGGAGGAGGTGCACAGAGAGCAGAGAGGGATGACTGACACCACAGAGGAGGGAGATAGACGCTTGAAAACCCGCCTCCCGGTCTTCGTTCAGGTTTGAAACAGATTTTATATAAGTCTTTATTTCAATGAATCAAGGGAGCATAAATGCTATAGACACCTTCTCAGAATGCAGCCTTAGTGCTGCAGAAGGTGGCTATGTTATCTTTAGATGCCTGGAGGGGGTGACAGGTTCGCTTTAATAGACTAAATAGATTATGTAATTCACTTGCTACTAACAATGTAATAATGAATATGAAGTAATAATAACACTATTGTTCTATAAACCTGCATGAAATATTTCACAAGTAATAACAACATCCTCTGAATCTTGAAACCTTAGAACCTATTAGCTAATATAAGCATCATATTCATTTTTTGTAGAACAAAATTAATCTAGTACAACTGTTATTATCTCTGAATCAATTTGGCTGTACGTCAGTATAATCTGTAGGTTATAAAATATTAAAATGTAGTGACCATTTAAGGGTTAAATTAGTAAGACTATTTGTATAAGTCATTAAATGGTTGATTAAACCAACTATGCACAAATTATATGTAGCAGAGCTGAGAAGCTTCAAGGGACATTGTTATGGATTTACTTTTGGAGAGTATGTTTGGGGTTAATAAATGTATAGAAGAGGGTGTCTACATGTGTTATTTCAAATAAAGTATTTTTCTCTGTGTGCTATTTCAAATAAAGTACTTTTCTCTGTGTGTGTTTTTTTAACTATTAACCACTGGATTGGTAATGTGGAGATCACATATAGGCCTGAAAATCACCAATCCAGGGCTTGATAACAGCTGTCAAATGTCAGCTGTTATTATTAACCTATTCTATTACCCCATTTACCAACACACCAGAGCAGCAGGTGAATACAAATGCACAACTTCATTAAAGTGCATAGGAGCAACCATTAAACACTGGGTAGAGCTGTGATGTTTTATTTAAACCAATACATTTTTTTGAAAGAAAGATCAATTTTCATAACAATAAGGTATCAGTAAACACAATGCCAGCATAAACATGTGAAGGGTGTTTTGAAACAGAAGGAGTACATGAGAGGGAGGTGTGACAAGGGGGAGGTAAGAGGGAACAGCACAAAAGGAAAGTCAAGGGATGGGAGGTGTGATGAATATTGTTTCATATTCCCCATATTCCATCCAGAAAGCAATTTGAAGGCACATCTCACTCATAAAGAGGTAAGCCCCCACCCTTCTGACAGGCAGAAGTCATTCATCTGACAAATGGCAGAGTAATTAGCACGTAGCTGCCAGCCAACAAGGCCACCAAAAGGAGCTCATCCTCAACTTTGATATGCAATCAGCTAGGAAGGTATTTTAGCCAGGTGTCTTGGACTTCTGAGGAGATGTAAAATTAGGTGACACTTTCCAAATGGCAGAAGAGAGGAAATTCCTTTTCAGGCGCAGACAAGAAGGCACCACGACTATAACATTAATATTTCATGAGCCGTGCTGCCTATGAACATGGCAAGCGTAGATCCATGATCGTGACATCTAGACGGAAATAGGGCTGGTATTCACATGGATGTAGGATAACTGTAAGCCATCTAAACAGGATATTGGCTGGTAGGGGGTACTCAAAATAGTCATGTTTCATATCCAGACAAAGATAAAATCATAACTAAAAATATGAAAGTATTATCTTCCGTCTGTGATGCCGATGGACACGGATAGGGAACATTATGGAATCTGGGTGTCCATATCTCCCCTCAGAGGGGTGGGAGTTGTGAGACATCCCAGAGGTGTGAGATGGGTGGAGACAGGGGCAGCCCATGATGTATAAAACTCATCTGCCCCATCTCCACCTTGTATTTCTTCTGAATGGGCATTTTTCCACCAAAGCCAGAGATTACCCAAGGAACAGATTGATGCCACGCCGCCCATGTGGTGCCATCAGCACTAAGGTAACTGCTCACATGTGTATGTAATTCTGTGTATTCCATTCCTCCTTTTATTGGCATATCTGACTGTAAAATTTGTAACATCTGAATAATAACTGTAAATATTAATATCTAGTGTACCATTAGGGTGATTAAATATATAAATTTAATCTAGAGTTGCTCTTTTTATCTTGATCACGATTCCCCACGTCCGTGTGCTCATTTAACGCTACCTGGGTTGGTTTCTGACCCAATATAAGCCCGACCACGGACCGGACTTATATTAAACCAGAAGCTGGTGGCAACATTTGTGCTTGGGGTTATTCAGGGCCTCTGGCAGTGACGGGGTGGAGATTATATGTGCTTCTAGCTGCGGGCTAGAAGGCATATACCACACTCACTGAGAGGTGCCTTAATAAACCAGCACAGGCAAGGCAGCTGCGGCCCTTCTTTATCCTCAGGCAGTTCTCTGACTGACCTGGGTTTAACAGGAGGCGCTGTGGAGCTGCCAGGTTCAGGTCACGATTCACCACAGGAGGGTGCCCAGGTTTTAACAGTAAATCTAGATACAGTTCAAATTAACAGTGCCAGAGAAACTTATAATAATGGTAATACAAATTCTGACGACAACCATAAGTATCAAAAGTTGCCAATACATTCTCGTTGTTTGAGAGAAGACAAAAGATACCATTCGTGATGATAATGTGAGTTAATTTAGGCAATTAGTCCCTTTTGAGTAGGCAGAGTCTCGGATCTTCAGCATTTAGTCAGACATTGCTGCGCGGCAGTCAGAATGTGAGATCAGACCGGAGACAACTCTGGAGGGATAGAGTCAAAAACTATGCTCAACACTACTAGGGAGCCAAAAATGGAAATGTATTCCAGAATTTATTTAATTAAATCTTCAACATGCCCATGTCTCCCAGTGCACCGCATCCTTTCCAGCATAACGATGAGGACGACGTATCAAATTTAGAGAGTTTATGCGGCATTAAATACCAGTGCATACGAATATTTTTCAACTGCTTTAAATGATTAATACAGGAGGAAACTTTTTTGGTCACCTTAGCTGTCTGCCACCAATCCTCAGGAGTGGATGTGAATGTCAGAGCCCTCTCCCACCTTATCATATAAGGCAGAAGGAAGACCCAAGGCGAAACAATAGAATTTGTGCATCTAATGGAGTGCCAATTGTTTTAGGCTGGTTATAAACAATATCAAGTTTGGCATTATTACGTACGTCACTCCCACCAAAACTGCATAGTTCTATGAGAGCGACACTGAGTATCAGTTAAAAAACACAGAATAACTGTGTACCATGCAAATAAAATGTCTTTTATAAGAAGAAGTTCTAAAAGCGCTTGGCGGTAGTAAGACAGAAAAAGAAGGGGAATAGCATATAGTGAAACACCACTCTCAGTTATTACATGAAAGTAGCAGAATTATATTACAACAGTAGTTAAATGGCACACATAGGGAAGGATACAAAAAACAATGCAAACAGGTACTTGTGGTCACAACTTCCAATTCCATGTGAATAATTTAAACAAAACTGCAGCAGTCATCAGTGGGTTAAAAGTGCAAGTACATTAAAGTCTACAGACATCATGTGCATATATATCACATATTGAATTGGATGCTGCAGAAAACATAAAGTTTCCTGCACCCACAATGGTACCTGTATTTCAGCAGTAAAGTCCTGCCCTATACTAAGCCAATTTCATTACCTCTGCATGTCTGGTATCATATGCTAAACCCTTATGGTGCTATCTGTAAGCAGACCCATAAGGATGCTCAATGTACGTTTCACTTACGTTATGTAAACTTTATCAGGGAACAGTAATCTTTTCCTGTGTCAGTGTTCCTCGAGTTTTCAACTGTTCCAGTGGATGAATAGATAGATAGATAGATAGATAGATAGATAGATAGATAGATAGATAGAAATAATAGTTTGATAGAAATAATAGATTGATAGATATAAATAAGATTGATATAAAGGATAGATAAAACAGATAGATAAATATGTACATGTCAAATGCTATAATGTACCATCTTCCTGTATATTGTAAGCTTGCACACTTTGGTCCCTTTCATGTGGCACTAAAGGGTGTTTAGCCTTGTATTTAGCAAAAAAAAGAAATAATTATTTAAAAAAAAAAAAAAACATATAGGCGCCCCCCTATTTTTGATCTTCACCTATGGTAAAGCAGAAAGCTGCAGCCTGACAGCCACAGCTGGTGGTTTTACCATGGCTGGTGCTCCAAAACAGAGGTTTTCCTACAATATTTTTTATTTTTATAAATGAACAATTTGAAAAAAAATAGCGTAGGTTCCCTCTCATTTTGGAAAACCAGTCAAGATTAAGCCGACAACTGGAGTCTGGTATTCTCGGAGTGGGAAGAACCATGGTTATTGGTCCTCCCCAGCTAGAAATAGATGTGCTAGATGTGCAGCATCTGCAACAATGGATACTGGAAGCCTGTGCTAGCATTTCTTTTGCGGTGTTGCTATCAGTGTGTCAAGAGTGGCAGAAGAGGGTTGCATTGACAATCGAAAACAATGGGCAGCACTTTGAACACATTTTGTGGTCATAAACGTGTGAATAACTCATGAAAGAATAAAGTTATGTTAAAACCAAGCACACCATCGTTTTTCTTATGAAATGCTCAATAAGTTTAATGTGTCACATGACCCTCTTTTCATTGAAAAAATAAAGTTGGATCCAAGATGGCCAACTTCAAAATGGCCACCATGGTCACCCACCCATCTAGAAAAGGTTTCTTCTCCCATATACTCCCATATACTAATGTGCCACAAAAGAAGTTGATATCACCAACTATTCCCATTTTTTTTAGGTGTATTCATATAAATGGCCCACCCTGTACATATACTGATGCAAATTGTCAATAGAAAAAAAATGAAATTCCAGGCTGTGAGGAAGCACAATATGAAAAGATAATGCCAGAGTGGGGTGGGTTTGAGAGAATATTTTTGCAAGAACTGTACAATGCTCAGTATAAGGCCTCTTTCATACATCCATGCCTCTGGCACATGTGCGGTCCGTGCCAACACATGCTGGAGGCATGGACATATGGCGGCTCATTATTTTCTATGGACCCCTTCACACGTTCGTGGTACTGCGTGGACCATGTCACCATGTGGAGCAGACACGTGTCCGTGTGCTCCACACAGTGACATGTCCGTTTTTTTACCGGCACTACAGACCAGTTTTGGGCCAAGACGTCCTGCACACAGATGTTCACAGTGTGACATCTGTGTGCATGGACAACGGACAAAAGTTAAAAACTTAAAAATAAAGAATTTTATACTCACCTCCCTCCAACGCTGTCTGCTCTTCTCACTCTTGGTGCCACTCATTTGGCTCATGAATTTCACTTCACTTAGCCCAACAGCGGACCGGAAGTGAAAGGAACAGTGGTGCTGGAGGGAGGTGAGTAAAATTCAAATTGAAGCGTTATGAAGGCCTTTAAGGCCACGTCACACGCTTCAATATCGTGAACGATATTGTTAGCGATCTCATGCACGCGCTATTGCTAACAAATCGTTCAGATCGCTGGTGAACTGTCACACAGGCAGACTCACCAGCGATCAGGACCAACGAGAATGCTGGTAACAATGGTATACATTGGGTTACTAAGCGCTGCATGCGGCTTAGCAACCCGATGTGTACCATGGTTACCATCTCCCATCATAGGCTGTGCCACTGGGAGATCATTTATCGCGGTGTCACCACAGTTTCATCGCCAGATTTGAGAACATGTTCACAAATCTGGGTTGAACGATCCATTAAAGCCATTGGTCTCAAACTCCAGGCCTCAAGGCCGCACACACGTGACTGTTTAGGATTTCCATAGTATTTGACAGTTGGTAATCAAATTACCAACTGTAAAATTCAAAGGAAATCATGAAAACCTGCACTGTGTGCGGCCCTTGAGGCCTGGAGTTTGAGACCCCTGCATTAAAGGATCGTTCAATTTGTCTTGACATCGTTCGTGCGTCACCAAAGACGTGACTTTTGAACGATGTCGTGAACGAGATTGAAGACGTGGGACTTGGCCTTTAAGAACAAAACTAAAGTTTAAGCTACAAACTTCTAATTACCAAGAATTCAAGCACAGGTAAGTCTAATTATTCATTGCACAGGTGTCCAGTAGACTATAAACGAGCAGTATTAAAGAAAAATCTCTCCTATGTTATGCTGCCAGTAGTGGCACCACATTGAAGAGAAATTGCAAGTGATAAATCACAGCCAACCATGCAATATTTTTATTACCAAGCAAATGTACAGTACTGTATATAATAATAATAATAATAATATTTATTCATTTATATAGTGCTATTAATTCCATAGCGCTTTACATACATTCACAATCTAAATATCCTATCAGTATATCTTTGGAGTGTGGAAGCAAACCAGAGTGCCCGGAGGAAATCCATGCAAACACAGTGAGAACATACAAACTCCTTGCAGATGTTGTCCTTGGTGGGATTTCACCCCAAGCCCCCAGTGTTGCAAGGTTGCAGTGCTAACCACTGAGCCACCGTGCTGCCCAACTCTGCCCACTCAACTTTGAAATGGCAAGACCTAGAATGAAGTCATAGCATTATTGAAGTCATAGAATGGATAGACATTTTATTGATATGAAAATGATTAAAGAATAGAAGCAAAATATCTATATGTATATTATATGTTTTTTTTGTTTGGTAACAAATTTGAAAGTGGTATTTTATAATCTTTAATAACACTTATGATAATGTCTTCACCATCTCAGTCATTTCCACACAAAGTGTCAGATACAAATGACAGGCTACCAACATCCCCTCCTAGGATTCAGATTGATAAAGTGCTCCATGACAAATGTTATGTAATGCGACAATTTTTGGTGACACTATAACAAACACAAACATATCACACAGCTGACACTATTGACAGATGACTAGATAGCGCATATAGTAATATAAACCCTGAACCATAAGTGGAGTGATGATATTATTATTATTGTTTTTCTGGAGCTATAGTCTTTTTGATAAGTTTTTCAACTTTCATTTCCACAATAATCGACATTAGACATCAATGTGTTCGGTAGTTTTCTCCATGTTATTTCAGTCATTTCCGTACAGTGTGGAGCAGCCTGCGCCTATTACAGCTTTCTAATTGGTTTCTAATGTAAGCAGGAAGCATACATGATACCAGCCCCTCATTACTTCATACCACGCCGTATGCAAATCAGGCAGGAATAAATGTTTGGCGCCAGCTGGCCCAAATGTACAATTTAGAAATCTTTTTTTTATTCTTTGTTCTTTGATGCTCAGTAAATGAGCTGCAGAACTCCCCTCTACACACAATTCAATTTTACAGGCCTATTATCTGAGATATAATGTGGAGGTTAAATATATCAGGGCAGCCATTATGTGAAAATAATTAACAGTAATGAATAATGCACTAATTCTACTGATGAGAGATGGTTATATGTGTAATGAAGTGTTGGGGCACCACTGACAAATGAAATTACACATATTTAAACACTGTTTTATGATATTACTTTGCTGTTATAATTTCCTTTACCTACAATGAGCCACTTTGATTATGACCATTATCTTGACAGCGCTAAAGAATGAAATAGTGGAAGTTAATGTGACAGCGATTAGTCAGACGGAAGATCCATCATAGACTCTGGAGCGGAGTGAAATAGGAAGAAGCGAGAAGGGCTCTCTGTACTTTTCAGCTGCAGACATGAGAAGAATGATACCATCAACATCAGCTCAATGTTAAATGGGTAGAATTATCTTGTCATGCAGTTCTGGCCCCTGAAGTACTACTTATTTGTACCTTCCAGGGAAAGGTCAGCCCTTCTTAACCATTCATAACAACATGTTGATAGATTCCTTGAATCAATAATAATGGCAAGGAGATGGGAAGGAGCCCGAGAAGAATCAAAAGAATTTAACGCTTTAACTTTTGCATAATTGAGGCATATATTTAATCCCTTCTAAGAGACTTACATATTTATGTATATTTTTTACTTGCTAAGGCTGCTTACACTCTAGCGTTTTTGTCAAATTGCGGCAATGTGACAAAAACGCTAGTGTGAAAGGGGCCTAATTCTATTTTTTTAATTAATTTATAAGAAGTTGAATTAAAACATTTCTTACTGCCCACATATTATAAAATACTAGTATGCAGAACACTTACGCCAACTGCCATCATGGACAACTCTCAATGCATACAATAAGCGGACAAAAATATAAAAACTATGGCTAGCCCCAAATCACCCAAGGTCACTGATCTGGGGACAGCCATATGATGTGCCCTCTATCTCCCTTCTGAGTCCCATAGTTTTTACTAGGGACTTATGGCATAAGTGCAGAATAAAATTCCAGCAGGCTTCTCACACTTCCTTCCTGACCCCGTTTCTCTACATGCCACAGTTAATGGGGAAGATGACTACTGATGTGATCCATAGATGGCAGAGGCAGGTCTTTTTAGTTTCAGGGTTTTGGTGGATCCTCTCACTAGGAAACCCAGAATGTTTAAATATCTCTTGGAAAAATATAACCTTGCAACTACTCATTTTCACACCAGCAAATAGTGCATTACTTTAGATCTATGGTTACCCTGAAGATGCCTCCCCTATGGGATTTGAGCTTTTATGCTCTAGAGGCACCTCCACTAAGAGTCTTATCACTGATAACTACAATCTATTACATGCCCCTGACCTGCGAGCCCCAACCAAACATCTATACATGCAGAGATGGGGAAGATGACTGGGACAGGAGATTTCCCAACAGAAATGGCAGGTGGTGTTGTCCAGAGTCTTCAGATCTATAAATACACTATATAAAGAAAACCAAATTAATGTACTGATGACCTGGTACCATACACCTAAATTACTCCATAAACTTAATCATACTATTCCAGACATATGCTGGAGGTGCGGAGTGGGGAGTATATCTATATACCTTATCTTTTGGACATGTAATGGGGTAAAGACCTATTGTAGAGAGTAGAGGGGCCCGGTGAAGACAGTGTTAGACAGGGACTTACCCCTGGATCCTTTGACCTATTTGCTGAATCTGTTTCCTGTTTAGATAAATCAGAGATAAAATTGCTACTACACATGTTAACTACCACCAAGTGTTTAATATCTCTTTTCTGGAAGAAGTCTGCAATCCCTACTATGTCCGACTTATATGCTAGAATAAAGGATGTATATCTTGTAAAGTGGCTGACCGCTATATTTTATAATAATACAGAAGTTTTTGATAAGGTTTAGAAGTCCTGGTAACTCTTCATTGAAAAATTTCAACTGTAAGTTTGTTTGAAGCCATTGTCTCAGCCTATTGGATCTTGTCGTTATATTAGACAAATCTCGACCCGTTGGACTCTATTGGTTCTACCATTCTCTGAATTATGTAGAGACTGGAAAAATTGATAAAACTAGGACGTTGATGTAATCTGTCTACTTGACCTTTAAACTATTGCATTTGGAAATCCTATCTTTTACTTGCCATACCTCTACATGTTTCGATATCTTGTAGTTTCTCTATATTAACCTTGTGTGGTTTTGTTCATTTCTGTTATAAATACAAACATTAAATAAAAAATAAAGTTTGAAAAAAGAAAAAACATTTCTTACACTATAAGCCTTAGGGTATGTGCACATTGGAAGTTTTGTGAGCTGTTTTTTAGCTTTTTCCGCCGGCGTTTTCCGCTGAGTTTTATGTAAATTTATGTTAATCCTAACCAGCGGTTGGGTTAACATGCTAGTCAATGGTTTTCAGAAAACGCTGTTTACATTAGAACGTTTTTTTTTTTCTCCTTTCCACTTTCTTCACCGGTTTTCCACCGGTTTTCCACCGGCTTTCAAAGATAGAGCATGTGACTTCCTTTGAGCGTTTTTTATGTGATGTAGGCCACTACGGTGAAGCTGCCATGGCCAAGGTTGGTAATGGTGCTGGTGACAAACAAGGGTCTTTTTGTGGTCCATACAAATTGAATCATGGCATTTCGATTTTCAAGAAATTCAACTAAAAGTCAATCCTCCATGGATCGATCTGCTCACACCTTGTTATCAATATTTTAGTTGAAGACAACCCCTTCAGATACAGAGTTAAATAGGAGAGGTACTGTATGAATCACTGGCTAATGTATGAACAGGGCTTAGTATTTTATTTTTGTATAAAAAATAATTTAGATAGTTAGCCAAAAATAACTGATTGACAAAAGAAAATTGTATCACTAATTTTAGTTCAGTTTTGAATAAGAGAAAAGGAGTGACCAAGAATTTCTCCTATAAATGTTAAGGTAATATAAGTTGAATCAAATTGTCATCTTCAATGCTCCATGCAGTAATGTATTGTGATGTTAATCACTACTTACATGCTACTCATGAGGATGGGTAGTTAAGAGATTAGACACCAGGAGGGCTCATAATGACTAAAATGAGTAAGACAATTGCCATGGTCCGAGGTCAAAATTATAGGAAGGTGGCGAAAAAAGACAAAGGGGCTAGTCAAAAGGATAGTCAGACGCAAGATTAGAAGTTGGGCAATAACAGATCAGAGACTGAGCACAGGAACAAAGCACGTAGACACTACTGAGCCTAAATCTACAACTGGCAGTAATCTGATCAATGCCAGGCAGCTACATAGCCATGTAATCACCCTAAAGGGTGATGTCTGGAGGAAGCCCAGAAGTCCAAGCCTGTGATAAGGCTGCACAGCAATCCTTAATTTGAATGGGAATGGCCAAGCCAGCTCCAGTCCAAGATTGGGCTGCTTTGCGATCAATCAGAATCTTGACAGTCCAGCATGCACCCTACATTTATTGGGCGGTTGAGCTGTCAATTACAGCATCCTTATGATACAATTAGTAGCTGATTTGTGACATGAATATAAGAAGTAACATTGTTTTTGTCTACTTGTGATGGCACATAATTTTATTGAAGCTGACTATACCATTAGTTACAGCATGCAAAAAGAGAAACAGCCACATGCAACAGACATAACAGATTAGCACAAATAGTCAGACATAACCAGTGGGGTTAGATGTGCAGTCCTGAATGCTTTTAAAGGGATCCTCTCACCTCCAGAACGCCTCCTAAGCTACCAAAACATGTTCCTGCAGCATATTATCACTAATCTCACACTCCTTTTGTCTCCTAAAAGCATCCTGTGAAAGTGCATAAAAACGTTTTAATACTCACCCATTAGGGATTATAATTAACAGGGGCTATATTTTTTAGCCCTTAGGGCGTGTTGTTTTGCGGCCTCGAGGATCCAGCTAGGGGCTGTAATACCACTGCTGGGGGCTGTAAAACCACTGCTGGGGGCTGTAATACCACTGCTCGGGGCTGTAATACCACTGCTGGGGGCTGTAGTACCACTGCTGGGGGCTGTAATACCACTGCTGGGGCTCTATACCAGTGATGGCGGCGACTGTATACCAGTGATGGCAGCAACTGTATACCAGTGATAACGACGACTCTATACTAGTTATGGTACTATATACCAGTGATGGCCGCTATATACCGGGATGGTGGGGCATATACCAGTGATAGGGGGCTTTATAACAGTATGGCGGTCTGCTGCATTTCCTACCCTAGGCTTATACTCGAGTCAATAAGTTTTCCTAGTTTTGGAGGGTAAAATTAGGGGCCTTGGCTTATACTCGGGTCGGCTTATACTCGAGTATATATGGCATATTAGTTTGTCATCACTGTAATGTTAGTATGTCATCACTGTAATTAAAGGCATTTGAAATGTGTGGAATGACAATCTCTGCAGCTGAGCAGACTCCAAAAGTCAATCTTTTATATCTTCTGAGGCCCACATGCGTAAAAAATTTTGTTATGTATCTGGATTCTGGACTCAGTTCTAATTGGTGATAGCCTTTATTGAGGTCGAGGTTTGAAAAGACGGTCACTCCATTTAATAAATTAATGATGTCATCAATCGTGGGTGAGATATGTCTTTCTCTCTAGATAGCGGTGTTGGGTAAGCGCATGTCAACACACAGTCTCACCTGTTCAGGAGCCTTTGGTTTTAGAACTACCACAAATGGAGAAACCAACGGAGTAGGACCATTAACAGTTTCAATGACGTCCTCATCCATGAGGAATTGAAGTTATTTTTCTACCTTCTTTCTCAGGTGAAAAGGAATGCGCCTATGTGGTTGGGCTACTGGACGAACACTGTCGTCCACATGAAGATGTACTTGAAAGCCCTTTAGTTTCCCCAAACCACTAAATAGGGAGGGAAAACTGTTCACCATGGCCTGTACATCCATATCTGCCGGGTCAGTTATGGTACGAATAATCTGGATGAGACCTAGATTCAAGGCAGTGTGATAGCTGAGAAGACAGCCTCCTGATCCCTGTAATGTGTAAAAAGTGGTTTTCTGCCTGTTTTCTTTATATCTAATTTCCGTGTCAAATTGTCCTCTTGTAGCTAGAGGTGTTGTAGATCCATATGGAAAGATTTTAGTATTCACTTGCTGTAGAACTAGCTTATTTTTCAATTGTTCATATGCAGTGCTGTCTATAAAATCCACTGAAGCACCCGTATCTATTGTAAAGGTGATATTGGTGTTGCCGATTGGGAGTGTGATGCAGGGAGACTGTACTGAGCCAGTGGTAGAGGTGGTGAACACATAGTTGTTTTCCACCCCAGACATTTCTTCTGTGTCTTGATTTACCATTTTTATATTTGCGGGCTTTGTCAGAGGCAGAGAAGACTTGTAGTGTGCTGACTTGCAGACAGCTGCAAAATGATTCCCTTTTCCACATTTACTGCATGTCTGTCCTATAGCTGGACATTTGTTCAGGCGGTGAGGGAAATCCTGTCCACATCTATAGCATTTCTTCTGTTACAGGGTTTGCTTGTCTTGTGCATTTTTATGCTTGATATTATGCACACGTAAATTATCCCCACTCTCCATTGCGGTAGCCTGATGATCTGCTGTTTCTATAGCACTGGCCATTTTGAGTAAATCATGTAGAAAGAGATCCTGCTGCAGAGCTTTGCGCTTTATGTAATTGTATGAGCAGGTAACAATTACTTGAGTTAGAATTTCATCATCTAAATCTGTGAATGCACATCCATGTGCCAGCTCTTTCAGCCGGGTGATATAGGTGTCTATGGGTTCTTCCGGATGCTGCTTAGCAATTCTGAACTTGTATCTTTCATATCTGACATTTTGTTTGGGGTTGAAGTAGTCAGTGAGAGCTTTGGTGCAATTATTGTATGTGTCTGTCTCGGCTGCAGATAATGTGCTGTATACATCATAGACTCCTGTGCCCGTGCAATGCAGGAGCATGGCTTTCTTTTTTTTACTCCTCTTTTATGTCCATGGCTTCTAGAAAGTTCAAACCTGTTTAGCCATTTTCTTCAGTTATGGGAGAGATTAATGACATCAGTCATAACAAACTGTGGGAAGGTATGCAAGTATGCAGCCATAATGGAGTTTCTCAGTGGTGTTGGCCTGTGAGCGGTAAAGCAGGAATTAGTACTCACAGCAGCCGGTGATTATATCCCATCCTCGTCGACAGTTGCAATGTCGATGCGGTATGAGGAATTCACAAGGATAAACTCAAACTGTCTTTTATTCTTTTCTTTCCTCTTTCTCCAGCATACAGCATAACGGTCATCATCAGCATGCTCCAAAACAAAACTAACTTAAAGGGAACCTGTCACCCGATTTTAAGCTCCTAAACTATCTCTAGCTGTCCCTACACCTTCCTAGCAGCTCCCTATCTCTCCCTTTCTTATCTAAAGTGGCCCTATGAAAGAAGTGTAAAATAAGATAAAACTTACTGCAGTCCCCGTAGTTAGGGGACTGGGTAGGCGTGGCCTCTGTTCCTTCCTCACACCTCCATCTTGTAATGCACGCCCCGCTGGGCGGCATTATTCAGGGTCCACTCAGCCCCATTAATTGTAATCTCCCGCCCTCTACACCTCTTTGCACTGGCCGGGCGTCACAGCCGGCGCAGTGCATTATGGGTCGTCACGTGATCTGCCCAAGTGCATTCTGGGTCCGATCACGTGATCGGCCCCAGTGCATTATGGCCTTGATCACGTGATCGGCCCCGGCTTCAATAAGCGCATTGCGCATGCGCAGAGCCGGGGCCGATCACGTGATCAAGGCCATAATGCACTGGGGCCGATCACGTGATCGGACCCAGAATGCACTTGGGCAGATCACGTGACGGCCCATAATGCACTGCGCCGGCTGTGACGCCCGGCCAGTGCAAAGAGGTGTAGAGGGCGGGAGATTACAATTAATGGGGCTGAGTGGACCCTGAATAATGCCGCCCAGCGGGGCGTGCATTACAAGATGGAGGTGTGAGGAAGGAACAGAGGCCACGCCTACCCAGTCCCCTAACTACGGGGACTGCAGTAAGTTTTATCTTATTTTACACTTCTTTCATAGGGCCACTTTAGATAAGAAAGGGAGAGATAGGGATCTGCTAGGAAGGTGTAGGGACAGCTAGAGATAGTTTAGGAGCTTAAAATCGGGTGACAGGTTCCCTTTAACTTCACATCCCTTTCTTCTCTCTACCCATAATCCACTGGACCTAGTCTTCTTAAAGAGACAGATCTAATTATTGTACATTACAGACGTGATTCATGGTGACATACGTGGTAGCAATATCAGAAAAAATCCTTGCCCAACTTGAATCGTGGTGGATAGTGCTTTTAGACACTATGACACCTCGAGGCTTGAATGAAACTGTAAGCTTTGCACCTCTTTTGTGACCATCGCCGTCCAGTTTACCTCTTGGTACCATGTACCATGCATTATGTATATGTGATGTATGTCCTATTTTACTTGATTTTATGTGGTTTTTTTGGGTACTTTTGCAGACTGTGTGATCAGTGTGATTCTGTGGGATTCAGCACCCCATACCATTTGTGCAATTTACCCCTGGGAATTGTCAGCAAGTAAACCTGAAGAAGAGGTTTGAAGTAATGCTATACTTTTCCTTAAGAAGATTTTTCCTATCGTTTCAAAGTGTATTCACGTTATCTTTTCTTTTCTGCTTGTATTATCATTTTGTTCCTCTGGGGGGTCCTCAAGGCCTGACGCTGTGCCTCCTGCCATCTCCAGTCCCACCGCCGCAGCTCAGCATCTTAATCGTCCTCGCGAATGCGCAGTCGCCATGGTGAGGCTTCCCGTCGGCCACGCATGCACGATTGGCGATGACGCTGAGCAGGCGGGCGGAAGACCACTTCCGGGGAGTCGTGTAGTGTCACTTCCAGTCACGAGGATGCCGCACCTAGGCATGGTAGCGGTATTTAGAGTGAGCACCTCCACAGCCCCATTATCCCCTGATGAAGTGACCACTGCTAAATAGCAGGGTAAAAAAACATGCGTTGGGTGGGACTGGGGTCTCCCCTCCTGTGCTCCATTACAGCTGGTACAGCCTTAGGCAAAACATGGATAATCTTTGATTAGCACACAGTGTAATTGAATTAGGATTCAGAAAGGGCTTTCTACTTTCATTGTTGCAGCTTGATCTCTAGTTATGGTAGCAACTTTAATGATGAGGTATACTACGTAATTTGAGAAATCTGATCCCAATATCTCTTGAATAAGTTTATGCACTTTATACTGCATCATTCTTAATAATGTGTAATTTGTGTACTTTGTTTGCCCTGTCTTATGCTTCTTGTATTTAACTGTGATGTGCATTTTTGTATTTTTGTACCCTGCTTTACCACTGTACTGAGCACATTACTGCCTCCTTGTTTATGTGCCTTAAAAAAGGATAAATTAAAAAAATCCTTAGATTTTTGCATTCCTGAAGTGTGTATCTCCTTTTCTCCAGTTTTTTATTCTTCTTCTATCTAGATAGAATCTCATCAGTTACAACTGCCATCTCCTATCTCAGTAATGGGAAAGTCTTCACTGAATACAGATTTTACCTCAGAATTGAGAATTTTGATAATGACTGATCAATTCTGGCAGAGAAAGAAGAACATTTGTCTGATACGATGTATTACCAAGTTGCTTAATTTCATGTTTACTGTTGATTTATGAAATAAAAATTAAAACGATGGTTACACATTAGGGGGTGAAGCTGCAAATTTCCATCATATAAATAAAGATGAGTGGTAAATTTTATCATTGGCACTAGACAGACTACATTGCGCTATTAATCAAATCAATATGTAACAATATCCATGCTATAAACTCATATAAGCTGTGTTGCATTGCAGATTTGATGTTGCAGGGGTTATAATTGAGAAGAATGGCCACTTCAAATTAGGTCATTGTCAAACCTGGCCTGAGAGCGGCTTTAGATATCAAGCTGCACAGATGGTGTTTGTTAAGAGTGAAGTGCCAGTATGCCATAATACATGTATCATCAACAACAGGGCTCATTACAGCAATGCTCAGAAACTCGAGTTTTTGGCCCTGGACCTGTGATGTATGGCGGATAACTTTAACAAGACTGCCAGCGTATTCTGCCTATGGTTATACTATATGGGAACTAGCTTAATCTCATCCTCTTTTTATATAACTATTATTATTACTACTACCATATATTAAGAATTCAAGAATTTCAGTTTTTCTGTCCATTTTAAGCAGTGGCACAGCAGATGTGAACCATCATGACTGGGATGTCATTCAGTCTACAATTATTTTTATCCATTACACACAAAGGATATTGAAATATTTCATGGTGATATACAATATCATAGAAAACAACAAATATAGTAATATAATATATATTAAAAATCAGTAATTGAATACCTAGTGTCAACATTTTACTGTATTTATATATATATTATATATATATATATATATATATATATATATCGTATATACTCGTGTATAAGCCGACCCGTGTATAAAGCCGACCCCCCTACTTTTGCCCCCAAAACCTGGGAAAACCTATTGACTCATGTATAAGCCGAGGGTGGACCCCAGCACAGGTAACAGTCCCCCCACGGTATACAGCAGCCTCCCCAGTGGTAGTATACAGCAGTCCTCCCCTGTGGTAGTATACAGCAGCCTCCCCTGTGGTAGTATACAGCAGCACGAGGTATATACAGCAGCCCCAGTGGTAGTATACAGCAGCCTCCCCGTGGTAGTATACAGCACTCCCCCTGTGGTAGTATACAGCAGCCTCCCCCTGTGGTAGTATACAGCAGCCACAGAGGTATATACAGCAGCCCCAGTGGTAGTATACAGCAGCCTCCCCAGTGGTAGTATACAGCAGTCTCCCCCTGTGGTAGTAACAGCAGCCTCCCCCTGTGGTAGTATACAGCAGCCACAGAGGTATATACAGCAGCCCCAGTGGTATTATACAGCAGCCTCCCCAGTGGTAGTATACAGCAGTCTCCCCTGTGATAGTATACAGCAGTCTCCCCTGTGGTAGTATACAGCAGCCCCTCCCCTGTGGTAGTATACAGCAGCCTCCCCCTGTGGTAGTATACAGCAGTCTCCCCCTGTGGTAGTATACAGCAGCCTCCCCCTGTGGTTGTATACAGCAGCCACAGAGGTATATACAGCAGCCCCTCCCCTGTGGTAGTATACAGCAGCCTCCCCCTGTGGTAGTATACAGCACCCCCCCCCTGTGGGTATACACAGCCCCCCCCGTTGCTGCCACACACCTGTAAAAAGAAGAGCTTTCATACTTATCCTCCTGCTGTCACCACGCGTGCATCCTCCGCTCTCCTTCTTGCTTGCACCCAGCGTCCATCCATATGACCGCGCACAAATAATGACGTCATTATTTGTGCGTGGTCACGTGGATGGACGCCGGGTGCAAGCAAGAAGGAGAGCGGAGGATGCGTGCGCGGTGACAGCAGGAGGATAAGTATGAAAGCTCTTCTTTTTACAGGTGTGCGGCAGCAACGGGGGGGGGCTGTATATACCACAGGGGGGGCACTGCTGTATACTACCACAGGGGGGCGGAGGAGCGCTGACAGTGCAATGTAATATGCACCGCTCCCCCTGCCGCTGATGGAACAGGGGGATGCAGTGCATATTGCATTGCACTAATGAGCGGGGGCACGTGACTGCCCGCTCACTGTACAGCCTCCCCCACCTCCTCCAGCCCCGGACACCGGCCCCACACACTCAGCCGTCACTGACTCGTGTATAAGCCGAGGGGGGCACTTTTCAGCACAATTTTTGTGCTGAAAAACTCAGCTTATACACGAGTATATACGGTACATATATATATATATATGCCAGTAAAATGTTAATACTAGGTATTCAATTACTGATTTTTAGAGATGAGCGGATCGCTTTACACAACCGTAGTCCACAGTCCAGGTCACTGACCATGAACACGAGATACATACATTTTTTTCACCTCCCAATCCCAGGTTCAGCTGTTGATTAGCCAGACTGGCAGGATGACACACCACACAGATGATGTCACATCAGCTGGCAAATAAAATGCCTCACCAGGGAACCTGGAAACTCAGGAAATCCACGCTGCTCATGTGCATGGTCACAGTACTAACCTGAATTGTAGAATGGGATTATACGAAGCGATCCACTCATCTTGGCTGGCTAGGTAATGTGGCAAATATAGAATTTTAAGGGATCAATTTAGAATTTGTAGAAGACCTGAGAATGAGAAAAACCAGATGGGGAGGTAGGTATTTATACTGTATATATATATATATATATATATATATATACAAATAAAAATCCACTACTATCTTCTCACCCCTGTGGGGTGGTTATTTTGTCCTTCCTATTATCGGGTCCTTTTACCAGAGGCCTGAGAGTTTGAGGGTTCGGCACAGAATCTTAGTTTTTCCCAGCACTATGCTTCTCTGGACATGGAGTTCAGATGCTGCTCCTGGGATCTGTTGTAGCCATTTTTCCAACTTAGGGGTCACTGCTTCCCATGCTCCTATCACCACTGGAATCACTGTTGTCTTCAGCTTTCACATCTTCTCCAGATGTTCTATGACATCCTGGTACCTCTCTAGCTTTTCGTATTCCTTCTTTCTGATATTACTGTCATTTGGCACTGCCACATCCACTATTGTTACTGTCTTCTTCTCCTTGTTTATTATCACGATATCTGGTTGGTTAGCCACCACTTGCTAATCATCTAGATCTTAAAGTCCCACAGGATTTTAGCCCTTTCATTCTCCACCACTTTTCTAGGATCTCCCACCTGGACTTCGGAGGACTTTGCCCATACGCTGTGCAGAAGTTCCTGTATACAATTCCCACTACTTGGTTGTGTCATTTGGTGTACGCTGTTCCTGCTTGAATTTTGCATCCTGCCACTATGGGTTGGACTGTCTACAAGGTTTCTTTGCATAGTCTGCACCTTGGTCTTGTCTTGTGTGGTAGAAAACCTGCTTCTATGTATCTGGTACTTAGCGCTTGCTCTTGTACTGCTATAATTAAGGCCTCTGTGCTGTCTTGGAGTCCAGCTTTTTCCAGCCATAAGTAGGATTTCTCCACATCAGCTGTCTCCATTATCTGTCAATGGTACATCCTATGCAGCAGCTTGTTTGCCATGGCACTTCATATTACTCTTATTCCTTCCAGGGCTGTCCTTGTTGCTGCTTTAGGCTCTCCCTCAGCATTTCATATTTTGGTGCCATTTTTCTAATGTATTTCTGGATACTCCTTGTTTCATTCATGTTGGTGGCTTGGATGCCTTTCAAGCCTCGACCATGCTCATTTCTTTTGGTATACAATCTTTGGGTGTTAGACTTGGGGTGGACTCCTCCATGCATTGTGAGGAACTTCCAGGTCTTTACCTCTGCATCAGCTTCCATCTTTTCTTTTGGCTATATATATATATTTATACAGTGTGTTCATAAAGTAACAATTCAGTGGTTAACACTTGCCAGTGGGTGATGTGGAACTTCCTGTCCAGTCCTGTCATGTCCCACTTAAAAAGGTCGCTACTGCAGCGCCACGCATGGTCTTCCACAGTCCTCACAACTGATAATATATCTGCTGCCCAAATGTTAATCCCCGAGCTGATTCCTGCAACCTGCTAATCATTATGACCTTCTAATCTCAGATACAAGGTTTCAACCAGATGTGACACACTAGTGAAATGTATGAGATTTCAGAAAATCACATCCACATAAATCATATCTGAACTGTAAATCATATTGTATATTTGACACCAAAAATGGCAGCTGAAAATTTGTATATTTGTCACTTTGAAACGTTATCCGAAAAAAGAATGCCAAGTACAACTCCTGATATCTCTGAACAAATATAAAGATTACATGCACACAGCTGATACATTTAGTATCCACTATGGAGAGTGGCTCTCTGCTCATACTGTACACTGGTATTAATAATGCTCTGTGTTTCTAAATGATATAGCCATATGTTATTTGTTAATTTATATGGAATTTTTTGTGTCACCCAGAATTGAAACAGCAATGCCAATGGCACTTCATGAATGAGATATGAAGAAATTTGTATATAAATGACATTATATAATAACTGTGCCTATAGTATTTTCCAACATCTCGTGATTTGTTTCCCTAAATGATTGACACAGTGTTAAATAACATCTGTTTTCTGGAGGTCTTTCATTTTCCTTGTTAAAAATACAATTGACTTCAATTAGCTGACAATGAAATCCCCTAGTAATAAATCTAACATTCAAAAAAATCATTTTGAACAAATTACACCAATAAAATCAATTCCTGCCTTTCACAACAGTAGAAACAAATAAATTACATATTATTGATACACTCTGTGGGCTCAATTGTTATTTAAAAGGGCTAGAAGCAATATGCAGCACTAAGCTTATGGAGTCAGCTCAAAAAGTGCATGCAAACCAATACATGTACTTAACCGAGAAGGACAATGATATACTGACATTAAAGAACACTCTTTACATGTTTTAACACAGCTTTCAGAATCATCTAACTCTTCTTTGTCTATGGCCTTTTTTCTTCTATTTCAAGAAGATCTGTAAGGTATTTAATATTCTAACCTGTTTAACTACAACATAACATGGGAAAAAGTCAACTCTACCAATAGCTGAAAAGACCAAAAACAATTACTTTTGCTAATAGACCATACTAAAGAATTCAACGGATTGCCGTAATAGCCCGTAAAAGACATTATGGCTGAACAGTGTGATCATATATACTTTAAATATGAGATAACTTGCTATTGCCCAAAGGTGTGATTAGCAGGAGAACCCTATGAGACACAAAATTGACATTTTGCCTGTGGTTAAGCTGAGCAAGAGTTACAACCATTTTCAGGAAACCTGAATTAGGGACCATGTTGGACCATTGTTGTGTGATTTTTGCCATGTTGGCACCCTTGTTTGTTAGGCCCTGTTGGCCTCTTTTCTTATAGTATCCCACATTGGGAAACTGGGTAGTATGGTTTGCCTGCTACTAATCTGAAACAACATCTTTTACCAAAAAACAAAACCAAAATAAATTTTGTAGACCACAATTATACTGTGTGTTCCCTTGTCTCTGCACACACAGGAACACTTTGGACCGGTTACATTGTTAAACACAACACATGGCTAATTTCTTTGCGTAGGTGTGCGGTGTGACATGATAAAGACGTGACCATACTGTACCATTAGACCACGGATGAAGCCCTAATTTACATCACTCTCTCCAATATCCCACCCACATTAACAAACACACACAGAAACACACTAGCCTATGTCGGCCACAGAAGACTCCTAACCTCCCCATTCTCCCACATGTCACCTAGGGATAGGCTCCTGTCTGCTACAATGACCCAACTATTTTATTGTGGACATGAGGGCTCACAATTACCCCCACAACACACTACACATACAACCATACTGCAGAACCAGACACATATGTGGAAGTAGGTATGGGAAAACAAAGGCTGGTTTATTCACCCAAATAAAATAAAAAAACACACTTGGTTTAAGCATAAACAAAATATAAACAGTCCTTCAGGCAAGGTAGTGCATTGCCTAGTAGCATCTTGCGTCTTCATCCTTTATTGAATCTGCCAATGGCTCCTCCACCCTCATCCCGTACTCCACACATTGGGGCCTGTCTGGATTGTTGTCTTCGTGGGAACGGGGGATCCTGACTTTGGCGACCTCTAGCCATGAGTTGTTGGGTGCATGGGGCACTGGTGTGTTTTCTTGGGTATGGCAATGGAGCCACCCCATCTCAGTGTCCCATCAACTCCTGCTTCCAGGACCCAAATGATGGCCCTCTCAGCGATGGCACATTGTTCCGGCTCCATTCTACACACCCACTCACTGCCATGTGCCCGATCGAAGTGGCGGAGGTCCTCTCTCAGAACAACAGAACACGTTTTGCCCAGGTACCCAGCTCAGTGTTGGGTGGGGCAGGCGTACGGCGGCGTTGAATGCCTGAGCTGGGCCCTTGGCACGGCTCCCCACCACTGCGATCAGGCACCTGCTCCCCATGAGATGTAGATGGTTTAGCCTGGCCAGCGGGTGGGTCCTCGACAATGGAGCTGGACTCCCAAGGGGCCTGTAATGCAAACATAGAAAAAACAGTAATTACCCAAAGTAGCAATGTACTGACATCAATTACCACAACCAGCCACCCAGCACAACATTGTGCCTATCTGAGCATGCCAAACACCAAAATGAACAGTAGCAGGGTTTGAAACAGAGATGAAGAAACAAGTAGACCAGTGCTGTGTACTCACCTGATGCTCCAAATTGATATGGCAAGTGAACCAACATAAGACAGCCACGAGGCAACACACAGAAGAACACACAGAAGAAGAATGGTGAAAGGAAAACACGATTGTGCCTTCTACGTGTGCAGTAAACCACACATCAGTGCTACCAACCAGGTGTGTACATAGGTAGCAAAACACAATTACACACCTCCTGTGACGGGCCAGGCTCTTGGGATGTGGCCAAGGATGGTTGTGCAAGGCGCCTGCTGCACTGTGTTCCCTAAGGACCCTCCTGGCCCAGGGTGAAGGTGAGGAGGTCATAATACCACAGGCGTGTCTTAGGGACCTCCTCAGCTCCAGCCCTGGACCGAGCATCCATCCACTTGTTGTGGGCATTGGTGAACACTGTGTGCAGGTGCTTGATTTTATCCACAACCATCTGCACCATCCAGGTCTTACTTTGGTTGAGCTGGTTGGCCAGCTCGACAAGGTGCCTCTAGGCCACATCTCGTGCCGCCTTGCTCTTGTAGTCTGGCAACGCCACCCGCCACAGGGATGCATGGTCCTGGTACATGGATAGGAGGTCACTCACAAATTCAGGACTCGTACCCATCTGCCAAAAGAAAACATACTGTTGTAGACAAACACATACATGTACATATCAGGTCACACCCTAGTCTGTGTGGCCAATCCATGTCCAGCACTAGCAAGGACAGGTGGTCTGGTAGTTAGCTTGTGTATGCAGAAGCATTAATGGCCTTTATATGTGTACACAGATGTGACATGCTGTACATGACATGGGGCATATGTGGTTTGGCCCTGGCCAAGCAAATTAACAAAGCTGGATCATTTTGAAATGGCACACATGACGTCCCACACAAAATGTAGACACAGGAAGGACCTCTACATATATTTATGTAATGATGTAGTGCTGTAGGACACATTGTGATGTCATTGGTGGGAAGGATCATTATGTGTGCAACAGGACACGGAGGTGGTTAATGATGCGTATGCGTCGCAAACCACACATCTACATGACGCAACATGAAGCTCCACCGAACACATCCATACATGTCGCAAAATATGGTTGGAAAGTCGACAATAATAGAGCATACATGAGAAGTACAATAGCATATCCACCGACTTACCGTCAGTCCAACAGAGTTCTGGTGATGAGACGCTACTAGGACAATGCACATTGAAGTAGGAGCATGGGTGGCAGAGCAGCTGGGCCCAATTTTTTACACAGCAGGACCAATCACAAAGCAGCCCAGGCGTCTAATCAGTAGTTGCACGTGGCAACGCCCAGGCGGCTACTTCAATTAGATGACGGTGATGCTCTGTGATTGAATGGTTACCACATAAAACGCTAATGACAGTGTTACGGCACGCTTGCTGCCCAGAGTCATTAAGTAAGTACTGATGTTCAGACATGATTGTTGATATGGCTGTGTATAGCGTTTGATCCTTTTTTGCACTATGGATCGTTATTGTGTACTGTAGCAGACGCCCAAGTTCTGGTGTATGTTGGTTGGAATGATATGTTTGATGGATCTATTCTGTGCCACAAAATGGATGGATAGCTTTCGTTGCTACAAAACACCTTCCTCATTGACAATCCATTTTGCCTTCACCATACAAGATCATGTAGCAAGGAGGGCTCTGTGGTTAGTTTAGTTGCACATATCAAATGTGTCTACATAGTACTGCCCTTTACCACACTGAATGGAATTCATCTAGACAATACTGAGATGTCGAGTGGCCCATGTGGCTTGGGAATGTCTGCCTGTGAAGATCCGGCCTTATCACCACCACAGGGATGTGTGTTGGAAATGATGACTATGCTATTGTCAGCTGCGTGGGAGGATAATTTGTGAGTAGGACATGGCTCTGGTACGTTTAGCATGTTCTTTTATTTCTTTGTCACTCAGCATCTGTCTGTGTGTTTGAGCTTTGTATTTTCCTAGCCCTTGTGGTCGTACTTATACATTAGGAGCAGCTATATGGGGGTAAGGTAATGAGATCACAATTTGGACGATGGAGATATAGTTGGGGAGGAGGGTCATGGGTGTAGTGCTAACAGGTGTTGTGGTGAGGCAGTGTAATGTTCTTTGTGACCATTGAATGGTGCCAAATATGTATGTGAGTGGCCATACGAGCAGAGTCTGCTAGGATGTGGGTAACTGGTTAGGAGATGTGTAGGGAAGGAGGTAGTGGTGAGTTTTGATGGCTGATGACGTGTTCTTTTGATGAAAGTGTTTGTTTGTTCCTTTTGCAGGGGTTGGTAGGTGAGTTCATCATGGACCCTGATGGAGATGTTATCATGGCTCTTACCTTGGTGGAAGAGGACTTGTGGCTGGAGGATAGAGTTGAGATGTTGCGGGCTCACAGACCACGGCGTGTGTGGGCTCGGAATTGGCTTCGGCAATGGGATGACCTGAGTCACATGCGCCTGCTGCATCAGCTGGAGGATAGGAGTCTGCATGATTTCAGGAACTATCTTCGTATGTCAGAGGCCTCTTTCACATTCCTCTTGGAACACATTATGCCATTGATAGCCCGAGAGGACACTTTGATGCATTGAGCTGTGCCACCTGAGGAGTGTTTGGCTGTAACTTTGAGGATCCCGGAGACGTGTGAGGCTATCTGGAGTTGTCTGCTGCCATCCTAGATGCAGTTCCCAACAACCCCTGCAGGATGGATGGATGTTGCCAGAGGTTTTGAGGAACGATGGCAATTTCCAAACTGCGGCAGTGCTTTGGATGGTAAGCACGTGAAGATCACAAAACCCCCCAACACGGGGTCCTTGTATTATAATTACAAAGGATATTTTAGCGTGGTCCTCATGGCCATGGTGGATGCTCACTATGAGTTCCTCTATGTGGACGTTGGCATGAATGGCCGTGTCTCATATGGGGGTGTGTTTGCACACTGTTCCTTGGCCCAAGAGCTAAGGACAGGTGCTCTGCACTTGCCCTCAAATGATGAGATAACCGGTCATCTCAACTTTGCGTTTGTGGGGGATGAAGCCTTCCCACTTCAGGCTCACCTACTACGGCCATATCCCCAGAGGACGGTTACTTCTGAGCAGCGCATCTTCAATTACCAGCTATCTCGGGCTCGCCGTGTGGTTGAAAATGCGTTCAGGCCTATAGATTCCTCGTGTTTCATATGCCTTTTCATATGAAACTGGAATCTATCGATGTGGTAGTGCTGGCCTGCTGTGTGCTGCATAACTTCATGCGTCGTAGGGATCGGTCATCATACACGTCAGGAATTTATGTGGATTCTGTTAGGGATGGGCGAATCTACTCGCTAGGACTCGTTACTCGGCGAGTAGTAAGGGACTCGCAGGACTCGGTACTCTGCGAGTTTCCCAGTGATTACTCGCACGAGTCCAATGCAAATCAATATCAATCCTAGTTTTGTCAGAAACGCTGACAAAACTAGGATTGCCATTGTTTGCATTAGACTCGTGCGAGTAATCACTGGCTACTGTGCCAGTGATAGCAGGGAAACTCGCAGATAACTGCTGTTTCTTTGCGAGCCGAGTCCAGCTGTCTTCTCTGTGCAGCTCCAGGGTCCTAGAGCCCGCCTGCTCACAGACATTATGTAGCAGTGCTGAGATTGTTCTCAGTCTGCTCATTCCCTGTGTACAGACATGAATGTCTGTGCACAGAGATGATGTAGCAGTGCTGAGATTGTTCTCAGTCTGCTCATTCCCTGTGTACAGACATGAATGTCTGTGCACAGAGATGATGCAGCAGAGCTGAGATTGTTCTCAGTCTGCTCATTCCCTGTGTACAGACATGAATGTCTGTGCACAGAGATGATGTAGCAGAGCTGAGATTGTTCTCAGTCTGCTCATTCCCTGTGTACAGACATGAATGTCTGTGCACAGAGATGATGTAGCAGTGCTGAGATTGTTCTCAGTCTGCTCATTCCCTGTGTACAGACATGAATGTCTGTGCACAGAGATGATGTAGCAGAGCTGAGATTGTTCTCAGTCTGCTTATTCCCTGTGCATAGACATCTATATTTATGCACAGGGGATGTAGCAGAGAGGACATCGCGTTTTGGACTGCGTCGGACGGAAGAGGATTTTTTTAATTAAAGATGGAGTCCCTAATGGCTTTTTTTTTTATTTCTAATAAAAAATTTTCCTTGTGTTGTGTTTTTTTTAAAACAATTTAATAGAAATTCATGGCGGTCATGTCTAATATTGGCGTGACCGCCATAAATTTCGGGCTTAGGGCCAGCTGATAATACAAAGCTGGCCCTAACCTCTTTATTACCCAGCGTGCCACCGCTACCAGGGCCGCTGGAAGAGCGGGGTTCAGCGCCAGAGGATGGCGCTTCAATGAACGCGCCATCTTCTGGGGCGGCTGCGGGCTGCAATTTGCAGCGGGGGGTGCCCAGAAAGCTTGGGCATCCCTGCGCTGCGGATTCCAGCCCCCAGCTGCTTAGCTGTACCTGGCTAGACATAGAAATTGCGCGGAGCCCCACGCATTTTTTTTTTATTGTTTGTAGCTTATCGCAATCACCTACAGACGTACACCTAGCCATTGTTACTGTAATCAACTGTAATGCACAAGGCCGCTCCTGCGCGACACATTTGCAGCTCGAAAGTGTGTTGCCACAATTGACGACTCGAGCATGTATTTGTAGCAAATTCCAACAGACAATGGCATCATGTATTAGCCAGCCTTCCAGAGCAGGCTGACCAATCGTAAAGCTGTTTAATTGTTCAATGAGCACATATGGGGCGTGGTGTAAACCACTGTGGCATCTATCTCTATCTATCTCTTCGCTGCGCTGAACATGTATGCCCACATTGCCTTTGAAATTGCGGCGTGTGAAGCGGCGATGGAATGAGGCTAGATTGGTCCCGCTGTAGGTGAGGTGATTTCCGGAGCGACAAATCGCCTTACTTTCAGGTCGAGATTGCGGCGTGTGATGCCGCCATAGGCGATCTGAGGCGACCATGAAAAACGTGAGCGTGCAAGTCATATCGCCTCAGATCTCCAGGCGAGATTGCGGCGTGTGACGGTACCTTTACTGTTAGGTAAAATGCGACCTATCACATTGTAGAGAGGAGGCAAAAGGTGTTCCAAGACAGTATTAGGTAAGTGCTCATATTATATTGCCCACCAAGAATTTTGAAAATCTATGACTGAATTAATAAGGTCAATCTCCTCATGAAAGTAAACACCACAATATAATCTGTATCCTTCACAAGTAATCTACCTCACATAAGGAGCAATTTTAGCAGATTGTTTCTCATACAACAGGCACGGAGACAGCTTTTAAAGTCATTGAATCAATCACACCACAACATCCTTATTACAGAGAGTAATAGGGGAGAGACAGTTACCCCAGCTCCATACATCATTAATGGCTGGGGACACTGTCCGGCTAGTGGTGCCGACGACATCCCTGACTGCGAGTGGACGCCAGCTCTTACCCGGGTATGCCAGGTGCTGATGCCAGCCCTGCATCCATGGTGTCATTGTTCTTACAGTGCACAAATCATGTAGTGAACGTGGTGACCCCATCTGTGGCTTATGAGCCACACAAAGCTTGTGACTCCTGACATGTGGCTTTTGTCTCTCTCTTGAAAATTGCTTATAAAGCAGTGTGAAGGATAAGGAAAAAACATGAAAAAGCTCTAGCAGGTCTGGGTACACTCCTCCTCTTTAAATGTGACATTATACTTTTCTAGCAAACCCTCATCCTCGCTGCTTTTCTCCTCCATCCTGCTTCTTCATTCACCACATCCCAGCTGCCTGCCCCTTCTCGGTGTAGGTCCTTATATATAGAGCCTTGAAAAAGTATTCATAGCCCATGAACTTTTCCACATTTAATGTTGCATCCACAAACTTAAACATATGTTATTGTAATGTTATGTGATTTGTCTACATAAAGTAACAAGTACAGTATTTATGAAGTGTAGTGGAAATGATAAACATTTTTCAAAAAATCTGAAAATTGAAGTCAGTAAATTGAGTTAACCTGTGTGTAATTTGTTCTCAGTATATCTGCAGCCTTTTTACAAAGGTCTCTTTGGGAACACAACAGATTTAACAGCATCATGAAAACCAAGGAACCCACCAGACAGGTTAGGGAGAAATATGTGGAGAAGAGTAAAGCAGGGTTAAGTTATAAAAAAAAATAGCTCAAACTCTGAACAAACCATGAAGAACTGCTCAATCCATCATTCAAAAATGTAAGGCGTATGGCACAACTGCAAACCTACCAAGACATGGCCGTCCATCAAAACTGACATCCTAAGCAAGGAGAGCATGAATTTGAGATGCAGTCAACTGGCCCATTGTCACTCTGAAGGAGCTGCAGGGATCCACATCTCTGGTGGGGAGAATTTGCCCACAGGACAGCTATTAGTCATATACTTCACTAATCTGGCCTTTGTGGTAGTGTTTCAAGAAGAAAAACATTTTTGAAAGCAAGGATTAAGAAATTTGCAGTTTGCAAAAAGCCATGTAGGAGACACAACTACCATGTGAAAGAAGGTGCTCTTGTCAGGTGAGACCAAAATAGAACTTTTTGGGCTAAATGTAAAACTCTATGTGTGGCAGAAAACTAACCCTGCACTTCACCATGAGACCAAAGTGGAACTTGAATATCTAAACACTTAAAAGGTGTCTAAATAATGACCTTATCAATAGTCATCCTCACCGATCTCTGCAGTCACACGATACCCTCTCTATCACTCACATGATTGTCTGCCTTTACTACCTCTGTCCTCCACATACTGGAAATGGCCAACAATGTCTTCTCAGCCAATCACATACTGATGTGGGTGATTTCTGGTGAGCCAAAGAAGTAGTAGTGATCAGGTAAGAGCTTGAATGAAATGTGAGGGGGTAACACTTAAGGTAAGCAGTAGTTTTTTTATTTTATTTATAAGCAGTCTGGGAAAGACAGGCGAGTCATGTCATGGCACTTCTGCCCAGGGGTTTTGTTTTTCCTTTGCCAACATTTCGAGTGACTATGTTAGTATAGGTGTAAATAATATGTAGTGATCACTGCAAACTCAATAATTCATTTGCAAAATTAAGCTCTTTATTGTAGATATACAATGCAACAAAGGAATAACATTTTGTCTAAAATGGCTTTGTTCTCAAGAGTTGCTAGAAAGAGAGAAAATATAGATAATCAATACACGAGTATAAAAACAAAGTAGAAGCACTATTTACAATTGTATACAAAATATTACATGTAGATGGTCATAGAATTTGCCTTAAATTTCTAGAAGGTACAGTACAAAATATGGACCAAGTCCCAGTGTAGTTATAAGGGGAGTAGAGTTTGAGAAAACATTGAGACCACAGAGGGTGCGCAGCCCCTCCATTTGTCACTGGGGATGATTTCATTGTCCAGGGATAGATCTATAGTGGCTCTCATGGTGGGATGCAGGTCTGGACAGCTGTCATCATAAACCATGCTTCTGAGTGTCATTTTCCTGACACTGGTTACACTTGGTCATGACTATGTTGAGCCCACTGGGACGGGGTACTCGGTGCCGGACCGGGGTACTGCTGGGGGATGTCACGGCGGTCCTGGTCCGGACCGTGTCCCGGGCCCGCACAATAAAATGGGGGTTATTTACAGGGGATTTATCCTGTTCGTGACGCCAGGTTGTTGAGCCCACTGGGACGCGGTACTCGGTGCCGGACCGGGGTACTGCTGGGGGATGTCACGGCGGTCCTGGTCCGGACCGTGTCCCGGGCCCGCAAATAAAATGGGGGTTATTTACAGGGGATTTGTCACTCGTGACGCCACCCACTATATGCGGCCAGTAATGGGGCCGCCGCTGCTGCAGAACCTCCGGGGATGATGGGATAGCAGCTTGGATAGAATAGTTCCTGTGGGCAGAACTGGGTTCCCCGGGGCAGTGGTAGTAGTAGTTAAAGTCTGTGAGGATAGTTATTGATGCTGCAGGAGAGTAGGGGTAGCAGTAGAGATGATGAGAGTAGAGGTAATCGCAGTATATGAGGGCAAGTGGGGCTTCAGTATAAGGATCACACACACTCACGGTTTCTGTTGTTTTCCAAGTCTTTACTTGCAGATGGTATATCACAATATTGTCCACGGAGTCTGTACCAGGTTGCTCCCACCCTGACCGGGTCCTTGGCTTCCTACTTAAGCGCTGTGTGTGGCCCTGCTGCTGCTTGTAGCTGTACTGCTGGCCCTGTCTCTGCTCACGTGTACCAATATGCTGGGCAACTTGAGTCCTCTGTGTCACTGACTCCTCCGTGTTGCCTTGCTATGGTGTGGTGAAGATGGTGGACCTTCACTATGCCGGTGTTTACTGTCCTGTCTGTCTCAGGCACAGCCTCGGATCCGGTATCCGTCTTAAGCGCCTCCCCGGGGTCAAGTTTTTGGGGTAACTCTTTATCCCGGGTATGTTCCTCTGTTCCTCTGTCTCCTCTCCTCAGACCTCTCAGGACCTCCACCTCTACTTGGCTCTGCTCCTGCTCCAGACTCAACTCTCCTCTGAACTGAACTAACTGTCACTCTTGCTCTGTGGTAAACAACTTAGCTCCTCCCACTAGTGCAGGTGCCACCTAAGCTCCTCCCACTTTCTAGTGTAGTGTTGTGTGGGGATTAAACCTGTGTTGATATTTCTGTGGCAATTTAACCCTTGGGGTGCCACAACTAGCCACGACAGAAGCCCTTGATTACCATAGCTTATTATTATAAAGGGACAAAATTGATTCTGTTGTATCTGAGATCCACAAGTTTCTATAGGCCATGACTGGCCACGATACAGGCTCTTGTTCTCATTTACTTATTCCCAAAGATGAGAAATATTGGTTTTGCAGCTGCTCAGCTCCATTTTTCTGACACAGGCACGACTGGCAATGATCCAGGCCCATGCTTTCCAGTATTTCTTCCTACAAAAGACAAAATTTTAATGGCGCTTCTGAGTTCCATTTTCCTGACACAGATCTCAATCCAGCACAACTACCACAATAGAGGCTCTTCTTACTATTACGTCTTCTTTTTAAGGTCCAAAATAGAATACATTTTAATACAGCAATGATGGTAAGATCTTAACTATCCACATAGTCTTCACTAGACATATAAACCGCTTTCATTTCACTCAAGTTCTTGCTTTGTTCCAAATTGTTGGATTTCTCGCTGTCAAATGCCAACCCAAAATCTGATGGCCCTGTTACACGTGTCAACCAGGGCTGCGATGTTGGAAGCGATGTGCGGGTGCACGCTCGCTTCCGACATCGCAGCCTTGGTGTCACACGGCAGGATGTTGCCGGTGACGCCGCAGCGATGCGGGCAGAGCCATCGCTCGCTGGGCTGGGATCAACCCAGCGAGCGATCCGCAGCAATGCTGCAGTATAGGCTGGATCGCCGCCAACATCGCTACTGCGGTTTCAGACGGCATGATCCAGCCTAATTGTTGGTCGCAGGTTGACAGGTTTATGAACATGTTCATAAACCTGTCAACCTGCGACCAGCGATAAATCGCAGTCACGTTGCGCTGTCACATAGCACGACGCACTTGCAATATCGCTAGCGACATCGCTGATGCGTCACTTTTCGGCGATGTCACTAGCGACATTGACACGTGTGACACGGCCATAAAATGAAAGGATACAGTAAAAAAACAGTAAGAAATTGAAACCTGTTCCTGGCCATTAAATGTACATCGGGTGAAATAAGTATTGAACATATCACCTTTTTTTGTAAGTAACTATATATGAAACATTGCTATTGACATTAATTTCTCACCAGATGCCAGTAACAACGTATCCAATACACAAAGGTTTCAAACCATAGATGTCCATAAATATAGTGATATGTAATAATGAGAACTGACACATATAAAAAGTATTGAACACGCATGCTGACATGTATTTAATACTTTGTGCAAATGTGGCACCCCTATGGTTCAGTTGCCACAGGAACACCTGGTGCAGGAGGGATTTCCACATCAGGTAAACTTATACACAAAACCTTCCACCCCAGACCTAAAGGGGAGCTCTACTTGCCGACTTTAGGCAAGGTCCTCTATAAATTCAGGCTTGTGGGCGGAGTTAGGCAATTCAGTATGGAGCAGTACTGAGGAAGACACCTGGTGAATGGAGCTGTGGTAGGCTTGTGCCAGAGGGAAGCCTTGCCAGTGTGAGGGACCCAAGAGTGAGGGTCAGAGGCAAGTTGCACCAGAGAGGGGAAGAGGGACCAGTCGGGTTCACCCCAAAGGAGAAGAAGAGGAAACCTGGACACCGGAGTCTGAATTTACACTGGTCCAGTCAGCCCAGCAGGGAATACTGGAGGGCCAGGGAGACTTCAGTCTCCTGGTGCAGCACTTGTAACACAGCCACCAGCAGAGTCAGGGACCGCAGTGGAGTTAGCAGTGCCCAGCAGAAGAGCTCTCATCACTTGCTATACAAGTGAGGGACACAGGAGAGGTCAGGGCCAGGTTTCAGACAGGCCAGTACTAGAGTACACACACAGCAACAAAAAGGCTTCACAACTTATCGGGTGTGGAAATCCTGAACTGCAACCCTTCCACCTGGACTGTACCCTGGACGTTACCTTGCAATATCATCAGTAAAAGGTACGGATACAAAAGCCCCAGTGTGTGTGTGTCTGTTATTATGGCCCCTGATCCTGCCCTCAACATAGACTGTTTTCCAGTGCCTCTACCTGAAGAGCTGCCTCCCTGTGTAAATCCCTATTCACCACAACTGCCCCAGGGACCCTGCGCCACCTACGGGGAGCGTTACCAACTAGCTGCCTCACCATCACCCTGGAGGTCTGCAAGCAGCACAGGTAATCTTACCAGGTCCTGTAGGTGGCGTCACAAGACATTTTACTTTTATTAAACAAATCCCCCTTTTTAAAAGTGGCCCAGGGCACAGAACCGGGCACCGGCCACCTGTGACAACCCCCCAATCTGTGAACTGCAATCTCGGGACTGAGTACCCCAAGGCCCTGGGGCGGGACACAAAAGCCTTGGAAGGGGCATACATAGAAATCTTGGGGCCCCATAGCAGAAGTTATAATTGCCCCCTCCTGAATAAATAAATAAAGAAATAATATTCAGCTGAGTCACAGAAGAGCATATCTCACAACTTTGTTGCCCTCACAAAATAATTTCCCCCTACTGAAGAGCCTAGATTCCCCTTTCATTGTACCTATATGTGTTGTGCCAACAAAAGTGCCCCACAAACCATGTATGATCCCCCACAGAGAATTTCTCCACAGTACCACCCTTCCTCAGCTACCCTGGCAAAGTATGGTGACCTGTCACGGTGTAGTGAGAATGATGATGAGGAAATGGCAGTTATGGGCAGGGTGACCAGGGAAGACTAGTCTGACCCTAGTCTAGGAACCCTGAATGGCCCTGATCCCGAAGGTATCTCTGAAGGTGAGAAGGTTCGGGCCTCCAGCCTTTCCTTGAACTCCTCCACTAGCCCTGCGCTATTCCCCCCTCACCTCCCTCCACAGAACTGGGATACAGCAATTCCAAAGGAAAGGACTTCAGCAACACAAACTCACAGGTCAGCACAGCACGGCTTCCAGGCATGGAGTGAAACTCTATCAGCAGAACCACCTGGTGGAAGGAGAGGCTACTTAAAGGTTAGGGGGAGGGAAATTCAGGTGAGTCACACATTAACTCCTCAACCAGCGGTTGAACCTAATAATGAATGCAGTTCTGGAGCACAAAACACAAGGCCAGGACCTTCACAACTGTTAACCATGCAGCTCTTAAAGACAAACATACACAGTAGCATCCAGCAATGTCAGCACCATCTAAGTGCGTGACAGTACACTCTCTTTGAAGAGAGGCATCCGGACTCGACTACGGCACATCCGAAAGAAGTCCACATCCCCTGAGTGATTAAATATGAAAGACATTATGGGTTGCCAAACCAGGGGTAGGTCAAGGCGGTACAGCACGGGATTACAAATGGCCAATATCCGAAACGGTCCTATAACCCCAGAACCAGGAGCCCCAGCATCACACCTCCCCTTGACATGTTTGGACAGCACCCACACATACTCATCAACTCTCAGGTCTGGACCTGCAGTTTATTTCTACATCTGCGGTCACAGTTAGAGGGCACACATCCAGTTCAGAAAACTGCAGCAGCGTCCCCTCGGGTCCCAGTGCTCCCTCCCCTGAAGTGCACAGCAGGAACCACTGTCCTTCACCAGCCCCTCATCCTGGAACGATGCCTAGACCCACCATTAATCCGAAGTGTAGTCTGGACTCCACCTTCTCCTCCAGGCTCACTCCCATTCACTTCTGGACATGGGTAGGAGTCGGCGCAACTAGTATGGTAGAAAATGTTGTAGTGAGGCAATTACCCACACAGAAAGCCCCCCCAAGTTACAACCTTTCTGGCCCACCAGTCAATTACTGGGTTGTGTTTCTCCAACCAGGGAAGGCCCAATACAATGGGAGTGGGCAGGTTGTCCAAGAGGATACAAGACAGAACCTGCTGGTGGAGAGTTCCTATGCTCAGGTTCACATTATGCACCACTTGGAAGAGGACCTTCTGGCTGAGAGGAACTGAGTCGATCGAAGCGATTGGAATGGGTCTCACTAAAGCACTGCTGGTGAGACCATGAGCCTGAGCAACACGAGAATCCATCAAATTGATCCCCGCTCCGCTATTGACCAGAACTGGCACAGTCTCAGTTTTACCATCCACCACCACCTTGGCAGACAGTGTGAACGGAGATTTAGCAATGAAGCAAAGATAAACTCTCTGGTCGTCTCCTTCAGAACGGCCGGAGGTAGGCTGCTTCTGAGACTGCGTTGTCTTGGAACGAAGTGGACAAACCTTAATAAAATGATCAGATTTTCCTCAGAAAAAACATGCTCCACCCACTTGGTGAACAGTAGCCATAGGGGAGGTTTAACACGGGAACTTACTGCCCCCAACTGCATGGGTTCATTGGGTATAGTCTCCTCAGCAGGGATAGGTACAGGAGACATAGTAGGTTTTGGTCTCTCCCTCAGGCATCTGTCAACCCGTATGGCTAGGGACATCGCAGTCTCCAATGACTCAGGTGTGGCGTACTGAACCAGGGTGTCTTGCAGTCTAGCTGACAAACCCAAGCAGAACTGACTCCGGAGGGCTGGGTCGTTCCACTGGGTGTCAGTTGCCCATCTCCGAAACTCCGAGCAGTACTCCTCCACTGCTCGTGTGCCCTGCTTGAGTTTATGGAGATTAGACTCAGCAAAGGTCACCCTATATGGTTCACCATACACCTGAGCCAGAGCAGCAAAAAACCCGTCCACCGACCGCAACGATGGTGAGTCGGTCGGGAGGGAAAAGGTCCAGGTCTGGGGGTCCCCTTTAAGAAGGGAGACTATAATCCACACCCGCTGTTCCTTACTTCCCAATGAACGGGGCCGGAGCCTGAAATAAAGCTTACAGGCTTCCTGGAACACAAAAATGTGTCTCTTCCCCCAGAAAGCCTATCTCGAAGAGAGACCTTGGGTTCTGGCATGGCCTGAGCATGAGCCGACGCCAGGTAACCCACAACTTCCTGCAGCTGTTGCACTACCTGAGTCCGCAGATCAGTTAACTCTTCAGAGAGGGTCTGCATCAGGCAAGAAAATGCATCAGCTGAGGCAGTCTGAGGCATAATGACTCAAGGAAAAAGGTATGGCTGCTGATAATGTCATGGTGTAGTGAGAATGCTGATGAGGGAATGGCAGTTATGGGCAGGGTGACCAGGGAAGACTAGTCTGACCCTAGTCTAGGAACCCTGAATGGCCCTGATCCCGAAGGTATCTCTGAAGGTGAGAAGGTTCGCGCCTCCAGCCTCTCCCTAAAACTCCTCCACCAACCCTGCATATTCCCCCCTCACCTCCCTCCACAGAACTGGGACACAGCAATTCCAAAGGAAAGGACTTCAGCAACACAAACACACAGGTCAGCACAGCACGGCTTCCAGGCATAGAGTGAAACTCTATCAGCAGTGAAAGAAAGTCCTTGTCCGTTACCAAAGTCCGAGAAAACTCTGTAGACAATTCTTCTAAAGCAAAGACTGGGTTTAATATAGAGAATGCGACAAAACAGATAGGATACAGGATACAAAGCATGATGACACACGCAGGTGTCCAAACACAAGATGGTATCATGATTCTGGCATTGTAGTCTCGCCCCGAACTATGGCATGAGGGCTTTTTATACATATTTAAAAGTAGGAGGATACCTTTTGAAAAACAGGTGTTAAAGGTGACTTCATAGAGGCGTGTGTGTATATAAGAACAAAGAGAAAGCAAAAGTTCAGTAAGACAACATCACTACTAATTACATTACAAGCTATAGTTCTGTACTTAAGCTTATCTATACATATTACTCTCATTATAGCTTTTAGAAAATGCACACAACTCAAACATTGATAAATAATAAGGTCTGTTTCAAATTACCTGGATTACTGTTTTGCCGATCTCCCTACATCTCACCATGAAAAATAACAAAAAATACACCATAAACTCTTCATAAGCTTCTGAGTGCATAGAACAGATCTAATTACCGTATATACTCGTGTATAAGCCGACCCGTGTATAAGCCGACCCCCCTACTTTTGCCCCCAAAACCTGGGAAAACCTATTGACTCGTGTATAAGCCGAGGGTGGACTCCAGCACAGGTATACAGTCCCCCCCATTGGTATATAGCAGCCTCCCCAGTGGTAGTATACAGCAGCCACAGAGGTATATACAGCAGCCCCAGTAGTAGTATACAGCAGCCTCCCCAGTGGTAGTATACAGCAGCCTTCCCAGTGGTAGTATACAGCAGTCTCCCCCTGTGGTAGTATACAGCAGTCTCCCCCTGTGGTAGTATACAGCAGTCTCCCCCTGTGGTAGTATACAGCAGTCTCCCCCTGTGGTAGTATACAGCAGTCTCCCCCTGTGGTAGTATACAGCAGTCTCCCCCTGTGGTAGTATACAGCAGTCTCCCCCTGTGGTAGTGTACAGCAGTCTCCCCCTGTGGTAGTGTACAGCAGCCTCCCCCTGTGGTAGTATACAGCAGTCTCCCCCTGTGGTAGTATACAGCAGTCTCCCCCTGTGGTAGTATACAGCAGTCTCCCCCTGTGGTAGTATACAGCAGTCTCCCCCTGTGGTAGTATACATCAGTCTCCCGCTATGGTAGTATACAGCAGTCTCCCCCTGTGGTAGTGTACAGCAGCCTCCCCCTGTGGTAGTGTACAGCAGTCTCCCCCTGTGGTAGTATACAGCAGTCTCCCCCTGTGGTAGTATACAGCAGTCCGCCCCTGTGGTAGTATACAGCAGTCTCCCCCTGTGGTAGTATACAGCAGTCTCCCCTGTGGTAGTATACAGCAGTCTCCCCCTGTGGTAGTGTACAGCAGTCTCCCCCTGTGGTAGTGTACAGCAGCCTCCCCCTGTGGTAGTATACAGCAGTCTCCCCCTGTGGTAGTATACAGCAGTCTCCCCCTGTGGTAGTATACAGCAGTCTCCCCCTGTGGTAGTATACAGCAGTCTCCCCCTGTGGTAGTATACAGCAGTCTCCCGCTATGGTAGTATACAGCAGTCTCCCCCTGTGGTAGTGTACAGCAGCCTCCCCCTGTGGTAGTATACAGCAGTCTCCCCCTGTGGTAGTATACAGCAGTCTCCCCCTGTGGTAGTATACAGCAGTCTCCCCCTGTGGTAGTATACAGCAGTCTCCCCCTGTGGTAGTATACAGCAGTCCGCCCCTGTGGTAGTATACAGCAGTCTCCCCCTGTGGTAGTATACAGCAGTCTCCCCCTGTGGTAGTATACAGCAGTGCCCCCCCCCCTCTGTGGTATATACAGCCCCCCCCCCGTGGTAGTATACAGCAGCCCCCCCTGTGGTAATATACAGCAGTGCCTCCCCCCCGTGGTATACACAGCCCCCCCCCCCCCGTGGTAGTATACAGCAGCCCCCCCGTAGTATATACAGCCCCCCCCCCCCGTGGTATACACAGCCCCCCCCCCCCGTGGTACGGTAGTATACAGCAGCCCCCCCGTAGTATATACAGCCCCCCCCCCCCGTGGTATACACAGCCCCCCCCGTTGCTGGCGCACACCTGTAAAAAGAAGATCTTTCATACTTATCCTCCTGCTGTCACCGCGCGCATCCTCCGCTCTTCTTGCTTGCACCCGGGCCCCGGCGTCCATCCACGTGACCGCGCACAAATAATGACGTCATTATTTGTGCGCGATCATATGGATGGACGCCGGGGCCCGGGTGCAAGCAAGAAGAGCGGAGGATGCGCGCGGTGACAGCAGGAGGATAAGTATGAAAGATCTTCTTTTTACAGGTGTGCGCCAGCAACGGGGGGGGGGCTGTATATACTACGGGGGGCTGCTGTATACTACCGTACCACGGGGGGGGGGGGCTGTGTATACCACGGGGGGGGCTGTGTATACCACGGGGGGGGCTGTGTATACCACGGGGGGGGGGGGGCTGTGTATACCACGGGGGGGAGGCACTGCTGTATATTACCACAGGGGGGGCTGCTGTATATTACCACAGGGGGGCGGGAGAGCACAGACAGTGCTATGTAATATGCACGGCTCCCCCTGCCGCTGATGGACAGGGGGATGCAGTGCATATTGCATTGCACTAATGAGCGGCCCCACGTGACCGGCCGCTCACTATACAGCCTCCCCCTGCCTCCTCCTGCCTCCTCCAGCCCCCGGACACCGGCCCCACACAGTCAGCCGTCACTGACTCGTGTATAAGCCGAGGGGGGCACTTTTCAGCACAATTTCTGTGCTGAAAAACTCGGCTTATACACGAGTATATACGGTAGCTTCTCTCTGCTGGCTAATCACTCTGAGATCATTTTTAATATTCTTTTTGGTCTGCTTTTCTAACTTCAAAGCCCTGTATACTCAATATCAACTATATACAAAATGGCTGTTCAAAACAACATCATGGCAGCTATTCTCTAACAAGCAGCACCACCTGGTGGAAGGAGAGGCTCCTTAAAAGCTAGGGGGAGGGGAGTTCAGGTAAGTCACACATTAACCCCTCAACCAGCAGTTGAACCTAATAGTGAATGCAGTTCTGGAGCACAACATAGGAGGTCAGGACCTTCACAACTATCAACCATGCAGGTCTTAAAGACAAAACATACACAGCAGCATACAGCAAAGTCAGCACCATCTAAGCGCGTGACATGACTCTAACACTGTATGATCCTAAGCTGTGACCCACAGCTGGCCGTCTATATAGTATAATGGCCCTCACAGCCCTTTGCACAGTATGATGGACTCCTCACAAACCTACCCACTGTATAATTTCTTGTGTACAGTATTATGGCTCAAAAATTGGACTATATAAAGTATAAAGACTCCCTCATAGCCATCCAAATATTACAGTATAATGGCCCCCACATAGCCCTCCAAATATTATAATGACCCCTACATAACCTTTGGTATATTGTATTAGGCCCCCATAGTCCTCCATATAATATAGGGACAAAGTTACTTAGGGGGGAGGGCACCACCAATGTAGATATATGCAACAAATGGGGATCGCCGGACCATTTTAGGGATTATTTAAGGAAAATAGCAAGAAAAGGTCCAAAAAGGCGATACAACCTCCAAAATTAGTGAAAATATTTAACACATTTTATTACATATCAAAATTACACACAGACATAGAATGGTCACACAAAGAATATAAAAACAATTAAAATAGCCAAATGAAGCTATGACATTTCATATGACAGTAATATATCATTGAAAACCTCATTGCCAATTGCCCAAGAAACCGGTTTCAATAATGTTTATATAAATTACATAACATTTTACCTAAGGAGTCCAAAATACCATTCAACAAGATTCCATCATGTGGATCCCCATTAGTAATAAATAAGGTAATTGTGTAGCCTTGTTCCCCTTTTTAACATAAGGTAAACATCAGAAAACTCCCCCTGAAATCGTTTTATACCTAACCTTAGGTGATTATAGATGAATAAGAGCTCCCCAATGGGCATCAACAGATATAAGATGCAGAAAGACAGAACAATTCTGCAGTCTAACTATATCAGGTTATAATTAGCCCAAATGGGGTGAGAGAAAAGGGGGGGTTCCCTTGAGACAAGATGAAGGTAGCAAGGGGAACAACAGGTAGATCGAAACAAACACCAGTTACCAGTTTTTAGGTGCATAAAGGCACGAGGTATGGCGCTCCCCACGCGTATCGCTGCCTGCGCCTGGCAGCTTCATCAGGGGAATAATATAATATAGTGCACCCCCCATAGTCCTCGATATAGTATAATACACCCCCATATTCATCCATTTAGTATAATGCACAACACATTGTTCTCCATATAGAATAATGCACAACTCATGGTCCTCCAGATAATATAATCCACCCCCATAGTCCTCCATTTAATATGATACACAGCTCATAGTCCTTTATATAATATATTGCACCCCCATAGTCCTCCATACAGTAAAATGCACAGCTCATTGTCTTCCATATAAAATAATGCACCCCCATAGCCCTCCATATATTATAATGCAGAGGTCATAGTCCATCATTTAACATAATGACATAGCACCCATAGAAATGTTTTTACATAAAAACTTGGTGATGTGTTCAATACTTATTTCACCTGCTGTATACCAGGCACAGGCATTCTGGAGCATGGATGCAAATTTCATACAAGGAGGATGTAGCTAAGGACTGTAGATGTTAGAGCTTATTAATGACTGCAGTAAAAACTGCCATTTTATCCATATATTTTTGCTCTGAAGCTTTTTACACCTATACAGTGAGAGGGGCCCACACCTGCCCTACTCTCATAATGTACACCAGGCTTCAAGCCTATTTGGCACTGTGTTGCTGATAGTGCTACCGTGATTAAGGCTCAAAATGTTAAGAGCAAATTACTATGAATGTATGAAACAATTTGCACTTAATGTTTCAGTCATATCTATGAAAAATATGACTTAAATATAGTTTTATTAATAATACATATTTTAATTAAACGGGTAGAGGTGCATCTAGCAGGAAAAATTGAATCTTCACTCGATTTCACATACTGGTATGATTCATGGGCAGTAAATATGCAAAGCTTTATGCCCATAAGGCAATCAAACTGCAAAGCTGATATGCATGTTTTTATCTAAAAGAAGGAAGTCTAGCAAGGCACAAAGACATAATAAAAAGCTGCCGGGATAAAAAAAAATCAAACTAATGAATCTCTTTTAGCTAATACAGATCTGTGTCACAGGAAATCATTAGTACAATAAACATAGTAGCCTCATAATTATTCATTGTTATCTCATAAATGTAATTGCATAAGCTACATAGTAATACAGTGGCTAATCAGTTATTACATAGATGAAGAATAGGAAAAATGTAGTGCAAGAAATGATAGATAGATAGATAGATAGATAGATAGATAGATAGATAGATAGATAGATAGATAGATAGATAGATAGATAGATAGAAAAATGAGCAGTACGGCTGTTTCAACATGGTGCAATTCAATTCGAGCAATCCTTCATCCGCTATATAATTCAGACAGATAAAAAATGAATTACAGCACTCCTTTGTAGAAATAATAGATACCTTTAATGGGCCTTCAGGGTGGTAACAGTGACGTTTCAGCCCCCAAGCAGCTTAAAAATTAAGACAACGGTTACACTTCAAGTCTTACCTGGCTCTCTTATAATGCCTTTGGTCGGTACGAGTTCGTATATACCGAGCAAGTATACTTTTACAGTTATCTAAGTGGTAAAAAATATTCAGAAGTTTGTAAAAAAAAATTGCACTTTTGGCACCATTTTCTGAGACCCATAGCATTCTCATTCTTTGGGTTATGGGGCTGTGTAATGGCTTTTTTTTTGCGTCCCGAGCTGACATGTAATGATACTATTATTGCCTTTTATTGCAATGTTGCGGTGATTAAAAAAATTTAATATTGGCATTTTGACTTTTTTTCCCATTATGCAGTTTACCAAACAGCTTAAAGGGAACCAACCACCCCAAATGACCGCCCCGGACTGTTAATATGTGTCCCTACACCCAGCACACACATTTGGGGCAATCGTTTTTGCTAAAAAAACTGTTTAGTAGAAGCTAAGATATAGCTTTATAAACTTTAAAAAATCCTGCCGACTGGGTGTTACCTAGCTTGTCCTCCTGCAGTGTTCGTGCCTGTCAGCCTCCTCTTCCCCCCTCCCTTCAGTAAAGCCCTGCCCTTTCAGCCTCTCAGGTTTCAGCCTCTCAAGTGATCCTAAAACCCAGAAACTGACCCCCCCGTATATTTAGACCTGTCCCTGCACCCCCTCTTATCATTCCTAGCCATCCCTTTTGCAGAAAAAATCGCTTTTGTAAAGTAAGAGAAAAGGTTATAATTAGTGATGGGCGAATCCTAAATTACTCGGAATCGCTTGACTCTAGCGAGTCCGAGCACAGGACTCGCTACTCGTTGCGAGTCTAGCGAGTCTAATGTTAATGAATGGGGAAGCGAGTAATAGAGAGTAGTGTGAGATTTACAAATCGCAGATGTGTCTCGGAAGCTTCAGCCTGAAGCAATCCTAGTTTTGTCATTTATTTGCATTGGACTAGTTTACTTTGCAACTGTAATCGCTGGCTGGGAAACTCGCACAGATAAGAGTCCTGTCTTCTTTGTGTGCTGGCTCCAGGGTCCTAGAGCCTGCCTGCTGCCTGATGTAGCAGTGCTGAGATTGTTCTCAGTCTTCTCATTCCCTGTGTACAGACATGAATGTCTGTGCACAGAGATGATGTAGCAGAGCTGAGATTGTTCTCAGTCTGCTCATTCCCTGTGTACAGACATGAATGTCTGTGCACAGAGATGATGTAGCAGAGCTGAGATTGTTCTCAGTCTGCTTATTCCCTGTGCATAGACATCTATATTTATGCACAGGGGATGTAGCAGAGAGGACATCGCGTTTTGGACTGCGTCGGACGGAAGAGGATTTTTTTAATTAAAGATGGAGTCCCTAATGGCTTTTTTTTTTATTTCTAATAAAAAATTTTCCTTGTGTTGTTTTTTTTAAAACAATTTAATAGAAATTCATGGCGGTCATGTCTAATATTGGCGTGACCGCCATAAATTTCGGGCTTAGGGCCAGCTGATAATACAAAGCTGGCCCTAACCTCTTTATTACCCAGCGTGCCATCGCTACCAGGGCCGCTGGAAGAGCGGGGTTCAGCGCCAGAGGATGGCGCTTCAATGAACGCGCCATCTTCTGGGGCGGCTGCGGGCTGCAATTTGCAGCGGGGGGTGCCCAGAAAGCTTGGGCATCCCTGCGCTGCGGATTCCAGCCCCCAGCTGCTTAGCTGTACCTGGCTAGACATAGAAATTGCGCGGAGCCCCACGCATTTTTTTTTTATTATTTCATGAAATTCTGAGATTCTGACTCTGAGACTCTGACTCTGAAATTCATGAAATAATAAAAAAAAAATGCGTGGGGCTCCGCGCAATTTCTATGTCTAGCCAGGTACAGCTAAGCAGCTGGGGGCTGGAATCCGCAGCGCAGGGATGCCCAAGCTTTCTGGGCACCCCCCGCTGCAAATTGCAGCCCGCAGCCGCCCCAGAAGATGGCGCGTTCATTGAAGCGCCATCCTCTGGCGCTGAACCCCGCTCTTCCAGCGGCCCTGGTAGCGGTGGCACGCTGGGTAATAAAGAGGTTAGGGCCAGCTTTGTATTATCAGCTGGCCCTAAGCCCGAAATTTATGGCGGTCACGCCAATATTAGACATGACCGCCATGAATTTCTATTAAATTGTTTTAAAAAAAACACAACACAAGGAAAATTTTTTATTAGAAATAAAAAAAAAAGCCATTAGGGACTCCATCTTTAATTAAAAAAATCCTCTTCCGTCCGACGCAGTCCAAAACGCGATGTCCTCTCTGCTACATCCCCTGTGCATAAATATAGATGTCTATGCACAGGGAATAAGCAGACTGAGAACAATCTCAGCTCTGCTACATCATCTCTATGCACAGACATTCATGTCTGTACACAGGGAATGAGCAGACTGAGAACAATCTCAGCTCTGCTACATCATCTCTGTGCACAGACATTCATGTCTGTACACAGGGAATGAGCAGACTGAGAACAATCTCAGCACTGCTACATCAGGCAGCAGGCGGGCTCTAGGACCCTGGAGCTGCACAGAGAAGACAGCTGGACTCGGCTCGCAAAGAAACAGCAATTACTTTGCGAGTCTCCCTGCTATCACTGGCACAGTAGCCAGTGATTACTCGCACGAGTCTAATGCAAACAATGGCAATCCTAGTTTTTTCAGCGTTTCTGACAAAACTAGGATTGATATTGATTTGCATTGGACTCGTGCGAGTAATCACTGGGAAACTCGCAGAGTACCGAGTCCTGCGAGTCCCTTACTACTCGCCGAGTAACGAGTCCTAGCGAGTAGATTCGCCCATCCCTAGTTATAATACTTTGTCCTGTGTTTCTGTGGAATCCGCAAATGCCCCGCCTGTCTGCTGCTGCCTGGTAAATTATGCACGCCCCTCTCTGCTTCTAAGAGCCTGGCCGCGTCATGTAAGGGGCGGGGCTAAATCGCGTCATGCCGGAGCCCCGCCCCCTTTCATGACCCAGCCAGGCTCTTAGAAGCAAGAGGGGCGTGCATAATTTACCAGGCAGCAGCAGACAGGCGGGGCATTTGCAGCTTCCACAGAAACACAGGACAAAGTAATATAACCTTTTCTCTTACTTTACAAAAGCGATTTTTTTCTGCAAAAGGGATGGCTAGGAATGATAAGAGGGGGTGCAGGGACAGGTCTAAAGATACGGGGGGGGTCAGTTTCTGGGTTTAGGATCACTTGAAAGGCTGAAACCTGAGAGGCTGAAAGGGCAGGGCTTTACTGAAGGGAGGGGGGAGAGGAGGCTGACAGGCACGAACACTGTAGGAGGACAAGTGAGGTAACACCCAGTCGGCCACATGTTTTAAAGTTTATAAAGCTATATCTTAGCTTCTACTAAACAGTTTTTTTTAGCAAAAACGATTGCCCCAAATGTGTGTGCTGGGTGTAGGGACACATATTAACAGTCCGGGGGGGTCATTTGGGGTGGTTGGTTCCCTTTAATTGATTTTATATGTTGATAGATCAGGCTTTTCTGAATGTGGAGGTACCAACCATTTTATATATTTTTCTCATAGTTTTATTTTCTATGGGGCAAAAAGGGGTGATTTGAACTTTTAGTTTTTTTGTGTTTTTCCTCATTTTAAAAACTTTTTCTTTTCCAACTTTTCCTTTTGCTTGCCCCCTTAGGGTGCCTCAATACTTCAATGTGTGATTGCTTCTGCAATTCAATGCGATACTTCAGCATCCTTTTATACTGCAGAAAAGATGAAGTGCGAATGCCACCACTCAGGCAGCGTTTAAAGGAAGTGAGGCATGACAGCGACAGAGGTCATCATTTCACCCCTCGCTGTCATGTCAAAACATCGACATCCCATGATCAAGTCACGGGGTTGGCGATTACAGCGGGTAATAGCGCGATCCTTATTGTGGTGTCTTAAATCACGCTGTCATTGTTTGACAGCACAATCTCACATCAGCTTTTTCACTGATCGCGGCAATTGCGGTGAAAAAACCGCAACTGCCGCGATTACCGCATAATGGCCGCACTTGCGGTTCACTTGCGGCAAGCCCCATACAATGTCTATGGGGCTTGCGGTAAGTGTGCGGCAGGTGCGGAAAGTGCGGTTTCGGCACTTGCTGCAGGGGCTGCCGCGAAAAAAACGCGGGTTTTTCGCGGCCACACCAGCCGCAAGTGCCGATAGCACACTTGCCGCACCTGCCACAAGCCCCATGGACATTGTATGGGGCTTGCCGCAAGTGAACCGCAAGTGCGGCCGTTATGCGGTAATCGCGGCAGTTGCGTTTTTTTCGACGCAACTGCCGCGATCAGCGAAAAACACTGATGTGAAAGGACCCTTAGGCTACTTTCACACTGCACATTTTTGTTCTGTTTTTGTTCTGTTTTTGCTCGTCAGTTTTTGTAGCCAAAACTACGAGTGGAACAGTCAGAGGAAAAGTATAATAGAAACAAGTGCTCCACTTCAGTATTTATCACCCACGCCTGGTTTTGGCTACAAAAGCTGATGAGCAAAAACAGACCAAAAATGCACAGCGTGAATGTAGCTGAAGGGAATAACAGCAGTGGGCAGATCGCTCATCCACCTGTACCTGTTAGCTGCACATGTCGACTGACCAGATCATCTGGCATGTGCAAGGAAAGATGTAAGCTCAGCACATGAGCTCGGATCAAAGGATGGGAGGCAACCAAGGATGTACCTATACGTCCTTAGTTGCCAATGGGTTAATATAGTCCAAAAAGCACTTTTGGCCCCCATAGACTTCAGGGCCAAGTGGTGATGGCAACCCCTGCAACCATTGCCCCTGCTGTCATCCCCACCAGTAGAGGAAGCAGGAAGACACTAGCACAATTTAGATTTCAATAATCTTACTGCTTTTTTTCTACTTCCCCTTTGCCAATCTATTTGTCGTCATAGCACAGACTCCAAAAGAAATTTTACATGTTGTCTTATCCTGCAGTCAAGCAAATGTCTAATTTGAAGCGTCTATATTTAAATAAATATTACTGTAGATATGTAGAAAAGATACATAAATACATACATAAAAGATAATAAAGAATACCTATAATAAATAAAACTGATATAACATTTACCTTCCAGTGCTCAAAAATTTACAGCTACACCTAGGACCTTGCAATCTGGCCAATCAGGTGGCCGCTAGCGATCACGTGGTTGTGACATGTCACCTTCTGATTAGCCAGATCGCTACTGGCCATCTGATTGGCTGGAAGTCACAGGTCCTTGTCCAGTGATCGCAAGTCTTCTGGGAAGGTCCCGGTGCAGGCGTCGGACAGGTGAGTATGTAATTTTATTATTTTGAACATCTTTTATTCACTTTTAGGGTACTTTCGCAGTGTATCTATAGATACAGTGCGAAAGTAATCGGACTCACTATACTCGCAACGAGTACCGAGTCCCGGTACCTACCCATTGCGAGTATAGCGATTCCGAATATTGCGGTACTCGCTCATCCCTACACACTATGCATCTGTACACAAAAGCCAGTAAGCTTTTTCTTTGTTAGAATTTATAGTGATGGTGTGCAGCGGATATCTCTTTATTAATGTTATGTATTTTTCCAGCTAACACCCAACACAGAGGTGTAGCCAGTCATTTCTAAAATGCATACATTCTCCCTTGCAAAAGAGCTCAAGCTCAGTGAGGTTGTATGGAGAGTGTTTGTGAACAGCAGTTTTCAGCTTTTCCCACAGATTCTCAATTGGATTCAGGTCTGGACTTTGACTTGGCCATTCTAACACCTGGATACGTTTATTTTTTAACCATTCCATTGTTGATCTTGCATCTTCCCATCAATCTTAACCATCTTCCCTGTCCCTGCTGAAGAAAAGCAGGCCAAAACCATGATGCTGCCACCACCAGTGGTCTGATACTCCTTCCATTTCAATTTGATTGCTTGCACAGTGCTCCTTGAGATGTTTAAAACTTGGGAAATCTTTTTGCATCCAAATCCGGCTTTTAACTTCACCACAACAGTATCTCGGACCTGCCTGGTGTGTTCCTTGGTCTTCATGATGCTCTCTGCACTTGAATCAGAACCTTGATTTCACCCAGGTGGATTCTATTTATCATTAGCAGTCATTTAGGACAACATTGGATCATTCAGAGATCCTCACTCAACTTCTGGAGTGAGTTTGGTGCACTGAAAGTTAAGGGGCTGAATAATATTGCACACCCCACTTTTCAGTTTTTTATTTGTTAAAAAAGTTTAAAATTTTCAATAAATCCATGTATGACAGATGCTGGAGTTGCGAGAACGCCAGAGGCACCTTCCTACACATATGGTGGAGTTGTGGGGGGATCCAACCCTTCTGGAGCTGTTTTTGAGGTTTATTTTAAGATCACAGGGAACCGAGTGGAGGCTAACCTCTTGGGTGCCCTTCTCAAGGTACTCCCTGAGTTGATTAGCTCACAAAGAATGATATTCTTCGATTCTGCTAAGTGGCAGCTCGTATGGTCATTCCCCTCTTCTGGAAAACATGCCAGAGCCCAAGACTGACTGACTGACTGGTAGAAATGCACAAACTCAATAAAATGGAGGATCTTACCGCAAAGGTTAGAGACTCCAAGGAGGGGTTCCTCAAGATACGGAGCCAATGGGTTCTGTTCCTGGACTGCCCAGATTTTACTTCTACATTTGGAAATACTTCCCCAGGACCCTTGTGAGCCACCAGTCTGGGTTGGAGCCCCCTTACCCTTCTTGAGTTGACATGATGGGTTTGAGGCGGCGATTTGAGGGGGCAATAGAGAGTTTCGAGATGAGAGATGGGTTGTAATCAGATAGTTACCATCACCCCTACTGAGGTGGAAATGTCTTCCTTCCCTCCCCCCTCCTCGCACCAATCCCCTTCCTGTTATTTCTTTCCCCCTTCTATTCACGCCTCTTCTTCACACACTTTTACCTGTTTTCCTACCTAATGTTTCCCTACATTGTATGACAGGAACCCTAGTCCCTTACAGTTCTTTTTCTTATTTGGTTATTTTTTAGACTTAGACTAAAAATTGAGAAATACAAACTTTTTAATGCAATCTTTATTAGGTAAGCTGCTTTTACAATCCATTTTTCAGGTCTGATTTACAGCATTGGACTATACTTTCCTGGTAGCAGGAAAGAAGAACAACAAGGCTTCATTGGAGCCCTAAGCGGTCAGAACGAATACTATAATCAGGACTTCCTTATATCCTCAATATTACAATGTACCTGTTGCTGCCTCATTTATTTCCTGTTATGATATTTCCTTTAATAAAATAGATTATACCTAAAAGTGTGTCTGGATATGGCATTTGCTGGCAAGCAGACTGTTTTTTCCATCATACCATAGCATTATACTACCACAACTTTCTGAGAGTATATAGCTACCAGCTTTGCACGTTTAGAGGCTGAAGTTTTTGCCCATTCATCTTTGCAAAATACTCTAGTTAAGATAGAGGGTGTCTGTGAACAATCACATATCAAGCACTTGCCACCTCCTGCTGACTCTACTCAAAAATATTTCGGATCAGTACATTCCTTGACCAAGAAACAGTAAAAACACTCGTGCATGCCCTCACTGTCTTTTGCTTTTACTACTGAAACCTCATACTCTTTGACTTACCTCTAGTACTCTTGCACCCTCCAATCTATTCTAAATTCTACTGCCCAACTAATTTCACCAGTTTCCCGTATCACTCAGTTTCCTCTAACACTACACTAAAAGTACTTAGCTCACCTACTAGTGGGAAGGCTCAGTTTAACCTCAGAGCAGAAGTCCACATCTAGTTCAGTTAGTCTAGTGGACAGGCAGGCAGTAGAGTGGAGTCGAGGGTCTGAGAAGAGAAGATTAGAGAATACGGGATAAAGAGTACACAAACTGACCCAGGAGGCCTTAAGAGGATACGGATCGGTGTGCTAGACAGACAGGACACCTCACCACCCTAGCAAAGCAACCGAGGGTCAGTGAACAGGGATCAATTGCCGCATTTGTACACGTGCGGAGCCAGCAGTAGCACAAGCAGAGCGCCAACAGGTTAAGTAGAACCAAGACGTCGGGTGAGAGAACTGTACGTCCTGGCAATACGTGTAAACCACGCCATAAAGCTGAAGACCAACAGAAACGTGAGTGGGTCTCTTTGCAGCCTTGCCATTATAGAGCCATTGCCCTCTCTTAAGTCATATTATGCTACCACTTCTGCAGTCAAAGTAATTTTCCCAATTATCTTTACAAAATACCTCTGCCCGGGAAACTTGATGGCCGCACAGTGAACAATCCATATCCAAGCACTTCCACCTCCCGGAGTTACTCAACCAAAGTGTCCCGTTATCGCATATCGTTGGCCGTCACGAGTGAAAATCACCTGTAAATAACCCCCATTATTTTGCTTACAGAACCGTCCGGACCAGTCGACCGTCTGTACTCCTCAGCACCCCTCCATCATCGAAGTTCTCCCGTCCGGCCCACAATTCACCTGTCTCCCGCTATTCCCAGCCTCTCCTCTCTGCTAAGTCCTTCACTGACTCCCTACTGTCCAGAGGCTCCAGTTCAAAACCCTAACTATGACATGCAAAGCCATCCACAACCTATATCCTACATATATTTGTAACATGGTCTCCCAGTACTTACCTACACGTAACCTGTAATCCTCTGAATATCTCCTTCTCTAGTCCCCTCTTATTTCTTCTTCTCATAACTGCATAACTCTCTGCCCCAACACATCAAACTCTTGCCTATTGTGGAAACCTGAAGACTCAACTCTTCCAACAAGCCTACAACCTGCAGTGATCCTCAGTCCACTGAACAACCACTCAACTAGCTCTACCCTCCCTAGTGTATCCTCACCCATCCCTTGTAGACTGTGAGCCCTCGCGGGCAGGGTCCTCTCCCTTCCTCTACCTGTGTGTGCCTTTATTGCTCACAAATATTATACCTGTCAATATTGGCCCCTTTTCACATGTAAAGAAGCGGGGAACAAATGGCGATATAATAATAAGTAATAACACAATTTTCAGTCTGCCACAGATTTCAATGAGATTTAGGTCTGGACTCTGACTGGGCCATTCAAATACATGAATGCTTTCATCTAAACCATCAAACAACCAACAACCAAATTGTTTGTACATTGCCTTAATATCATAAGCATTCCCAGATTAATAGGCAGCAATGAATTCTTCTCTGAGATAAATACTGATGACTTCCCACCTTGGCATTGTGATAATAAATGACAATGTTTCAAACTGCCAAAACCTCTGCTTTTGTAGAAGTAATCACTTTTGCTGATGATCCTAAAATAATCAAATGTATTTGATTAACACCCCTTGATTTCTACGTACTTTAATTTCTCCAAATAAAAGCAGTGTGCGTTTAATTAACACCCTTCACAACATATGACGTATATTTACATTATTTGTCAAGTCCTTACCAGACTTGTGCATCAGGCCTGGATATTTTCTATCAGGTAGTGGCTGATTTATAATGATATGTAACGGATGCTTCACAATGCTACATACAAACTCTCCATGTCTAATCATCCAGATGGGTGCCGTGAAAGCTGGTGCAATGCAGCATGTCAGATACAAAAAGTGAAGAAAAAAATCCTGCAATGCCAATCCAAAAGTAAGTATAAAATCAGCTTTAATAGAAATCCATATAAAAAACAAACTCCATAGGGTTGGGTGCACCTGACACTTTTCTGGCCTACACTAGACGCAATTAGTCATATGACCGGAATTTTTTCTTTACTGATTCAATCAGACATCATGTGCCTTTAACAGTCACAGGTGGCATGAAGCTGTTAACCTGTTAAATGCTGCGGTCAACCTCTAAACAGCAAGAAGAAAAGTAGAAAAGCGCACATAGGGTCTTATCTGGGTGTAACCGGGGTGTTGTATTGTGTGCTGTTGCACTAACCTTATGTTGTTGTGAGAGTCACAACAACTATTGAAGCATAAGCCGGCTTGCAGCACTCCGCCCAAGGGAAACCGATTAAAGCATTAGATGAAAGGTGGTAATTCGTGCGCTGCCGTCTGTCCGTTGGAATCAACGGACAGACGGCAGCGCACGAATTACCACCTTTCATCTAATGCTTTAATCGATCAACCTCTAAACAGCGGTATTTAAAATGGCGGTATTTAAAATGTACCAGCTTGGAGAATGTTATGCAATATGCCTATCGGTGCACTTAAGACATAATTGGAGGGCACCAACGGGTAGCCAGGGCCAGGGTCTGCTGAAGACTCCTGTATCTATCATTATTAAACCCCTGTGAAAGCCAGGGTTTAGCTGTCATTCATAGGAAAGCGTGATTTTCACTAATTATAGTAATTCTGATGCACTGCTATGTATAGCACAGCTGATCAGACAAATACCGCTTCAAGTTCACTAAAGGGACTATTAAATACAGTAAACAATAAAAAATAGTCTGGAAAAATGTGATTTATTTCATTTAAATCACTCCCTTTTTTTCCCCAATTAAAAAAAATTTAAAAACATATTTGGTATCGCTGTTTCTAAATGTCTTATCTTTAAGATTAATTAACACATTTATGACCAAGGCCATATATATATGTGCTGACATGGAAAGAGTTCCCGAACAAGGATGTATAGGTATGTCCTGGCGATATTGTGGGCACAGCAGATGTGCCCACATGGTTGCCACTGTGTCTCCACTTTATGTTGAAGCTGAGATCCAGCTGTCACTGCCAGGAGAAGTGCCTGCACCGCTCTGCGATGTTTAATCCCCTAAATGCTTTAACTATTAGCTATCGCAGCATTTATGTGGCTGGGGAGGAGCGCGTTTCTCTCTCAAGAGATCGGGACCCCTGTGATGTGATCACGGGGACCCAATCAGTGCCATAGTAACCAAGGTTTGTTGTCATGAGGACCCCTGGGTCACCAAGCTAAAACATGCTTAATACACGATGCCACTACACTGACATATAATCCATTGCAATGCAATGGATTATAAGAGCAATCAGGGGAATGAAAGGTAATGTCCCACAGAGGGACTAAAGGCCCCGTCACACACTACAATATCATTAACGATATTGATGCAATGTCATCAGTTTGGTGACGTTGCAGCGATGTCAAAACAACATTGTTGTGTGTGACATTTACCAACGACCAACAATGAGATCGTTCATCGTTGGTTGTTGGTAAATGACCTAGACCATAAATTTATCATTGGTCTCCCGCTGGGTGGCCAGCATCGGCGTGTGTGACAGCGAGACCAACGATGAATGATCTCCCAACGCCACACAGCAAGCCCTGGGAGCAGGCAACCAGGATAAACAGCGGGTAACCAAGAGCCACACTCTGCTTAGTTACCCGTTGTTTACAGTGGATACCAGTGTTCTCGCTGGTCCTGATCGCTGGTTAGTCTGCCTGTGAGACAGCTCACCAGCAATCAGCTAACGGTGACTCAGCGACCCGATCGTTGGTCGGATCGCTGGGACATCGTACTGTGTAACGGGGCCTTAAGTAAAAAAGTATAAAAAAGTTTAAAGAACTGTAAAAATATAACAAAACCTACCATAATAAAGAACAAAAACATTCCAATAAATACATATATTTATGTAAAAAATAAATAAAAAAAGTACACATATTTGTATTGCCAATTAAAACTGTCAAACTAGTTAACCCCTAGCATTGAACATTACAACCAAAAAAAAAATCCTGGCAAAAAACCTATGCTATTTCATCATTTTGCCATAAAAAGTGGAATAAAACACAATAAAAAAGTTGCATGGAAATAAAAATAATATTTCTGAAAATGTCATCTTATCTTGCAAAAAACAAGCTGTTCCACAGCTCTGTCAGTGGAGAAAAAAAAGCTATAGCCTCAGAATACAGCAATGCAAAATCAATTGTTTTTTCTATAAAATTATTTTTATAGCAAGAAATTGGCAAAACATGAAAAACCTATAAAAATGTGGTATAGCTGCAAATGTACTGATCCAAAGAATAAAGCTGTCTTAACACTTTTATGATACGGTGACCAGTGTAAAAAAAAAAAAAAAAAAAAATCCTGTATTTCTGTTTCTTCTTGATTTTGCTTTACAAAAAGCAGAAAAGAAAGAGATTAAAAAAATGATGGGGTAGAAAACTCGAACTCATCCTGCAAAAAACAAACCCTCATATGACTCTGTTAGCAAAGAAATAAAAAAACTGTAGATTTCAAAATTCGATGATACAAAAAAACTTTATCTTGCAAAAAAAAGCATTTTTAGTGTTATAATAGCCAAACCTTAAAAAAACCTATATAAATCTTTAATACTGTGATCATATTGACCTGAGGAGTAAAGCCACCTAATCGCTTATACTGCAAGGTGAACGGCAAAAAAATAGTAATTAAACCAATTCTTCAACTATTGCTGATTTGTTTACTCTGCCTCCCTAAGACCTCAGTAAGGCTCATATTTATCCTGCACTCTACGCTGAGCTTTTACATCGGTGATTAAATTTTAATCTCTAAAAAATATGTGAATCGGACAAAATTTCCAATGGAAAATTCACTGTAATCAGGCAGAGGTAGTCACTTTGAACTCCCATCTGACCTGTGGTCTGGCAGTGTCCATCTTTTTAGGCATGTGCACAAGTGCGGTCAACCACTGTTTTGTGCACCTTTGAAAAGAAGGACACTGCAGAACAGAGGGCAAACAGAGTTCAGAATAACTCTAATATTTTATTAGTGAATTGATCCATTGGGGGTTTAACCTGAATCATGTATTTTGGAGCAGTAGCAGGATAAATGTGTACTGATCCAAAATGTTCTGTACACAAATTGCCACCAATATCATTCAACTCAACACACACAAAAGCAAGTCTTCACCAAGGTCCGTCATCTTTTAACAGAAATTCATTTTACTGGTAGCTCAAAGGCTCTGGGAAAAGTAATATATCTCCCCGCCCCTCCTCCAAAAAAAGTAAATCAGCAGTACCACTCAAATCTAAATTCTTTTCCCCCCTCTGAGCCTCACAATGTCTAAACCACAGTTACATTTTTAACCATAGAGGAATGGCTCACGGATGAACGGTTGATCAGAAATTTCAATCAGTATTATCTCTAGGGTTTCTGGCACATCAAAAATGAAAAAGGAGCAATCAAGAGTCCAATCAGGTTTTACTTTTATTGGGAGAGTAGACAAAGCAAAAATAAGGAGCGTCACATATGACGTTTCGACCAATAGGTCTTCTTTAAATATTACAACTAATAAAAAGAAATAACAAAGTACATCAGTTTACAGGTTACAAATCAACATTTATTGTTCAATATTATCTCCCCACAAAGCATAAATGTGAACCCCTTTGTTATATATGTCAACCAGAATAACCAAAATAAAATTCAGTACAACACATGAGTATAATGTTAGAGCAAGAACAAATCACCACCTGGTGGTTATAATGAGTGCCTTATGAGTAACCCGTAGAGACAGGAGTAGTATTTAATATCACATATGTTGCTGTGTCTGTGATAAAGTATCATCATATCATTAACATGTTTAGATATAAACAGAAAGAAAAATTACAGAACATCTGTAGGGACATATCTCATCAAGGATAACTAAAATACGAAAACTCTCCATTAGGGTTTGAAGAATCTTAGGCTGCTTTCACATTACGATTTTCGGATTTCCGATGCTGTCCGATCAAAATCGGACAGCATCGGATCCGAATTTGGCCCCCATGCAGCCCTATGGGCATCGGACCGAATCGGATGTGCACTAAATACCATCCGATTTGGTCCGATCCGATTCTGTCCGATTTTACTATCGGTGCAAAAATCGGAGCTTGCTCCGATTTTTGCACCGAAAATAAAATCTGACAGAATCGGATCGGACCAAATCGGATGGCATTTAGTGCACATCCGATTAGGTCCGATCCCTATAACATGGGGCCCTATGGAGAAGGGTCCGAGGAAACATCTGATGTCTCCTCGGACCCCGTTTTACTGTACTGAGCATACTCAGTACAGTAAAACTGCTCCTAACTAGAAGCACAAGTGTTAAAAAAAAAAAAAAAGTTATTCTCACCTCTCCACGAGCCCCAGCCGTCTTCCGCCATCTTCTTGGAGGCTCCCGGTGGCTCTCGCAGGCTGCCGGTGTCAGCAGAGGGCTTCCTCTGCCTTATAGGACCTGCGGTGATGTCACAGTCATGTGACCGCGGGTTCTTCACCCCGCAGGGAACGATTTTATGCCGGAATCGGGTGCCTATTTGGCACCCGATTCCAGGCATCAGAAGGGAGCCGATGCTGTCCGATTTATATCGGACAGCATCGGCTTCCTAAAAATCGTAATGTGAAGGTAGCCTCAGCAGGATTTATATATGGCCCGATTATCAACAGAAACAAAGATGCCCATGAGGTAACTCCAATATGTGTGTCTTCATATGACAATATTATATGGATCGTACAGAAAGAAAAGAAAGAAATGCTGCATTACCTGCTCTTACAACAATAAAGGTTTAAGTTGAAGGGCTGCAACTAATTATCAGGTTGTTGCAATGGAAATAAATAGTTAAATCATATGGATGCCCTCATTGTATGACATTCGCCTAAGCCTATACTAATATATGGACATAGGATATGGATATAGGTACCTGTGACCCAGATAAAGCCCAAAGCTAGTATTACTTCTCACACTTGGGAATAAAGGAAATCTTTCATGTACTGTAATAACAAATAACAGCAAAGAAGGAGCTCAATATAGGTAAACGTAAGAAACATGGTGTTATACTCCCAGTATAGTGCTTATTATTAAGTACTGCGTATCTTAGACTGCATTAGGAAAGCCAGAACCTAATAAACATCAAAAAAGAAAGATCCTAAGAATCACAAAGTCAGAAAATCGAGACCGGAGCTAAACTTCTGTGTTGATACTCACTGGCGGTGAATCAGCGCATGGGGAATGGCCGCAGGTGCCGGCCTGTGTAAGGGTGCCGCCTTTATGCCGCAGGGTGTGAGCGATACTTCCTGGTTCCGGTCTTTGGAATGCATAATGGCGCAGGCGCGGTGACGTCATTGGTGGTTCTATGACACATGCAAATTTCGTGCAAGTGAGGGGAGTGATTCTGGAAAGAGGGCTGTATGAGATCTCCTGTCGCAGGCGATGTACAAAATTAATACAAAAGAGAATTAGCAAAACAATTAATGGGGAGTTAATAAGGAAGTATAGGCTTATGTATACAAAAATGGGTTATGACTAATTCTTCAAGGCATAGTGCACCATTATAATAGGAAAAGGGAAAACAACTTTTTGAGTTAATGTGCATCCATTAGAACCAAAATGGTGTAGCCTATCAAGTTCAATTGCAAACTCTTTACAATATAGATGCCCACAGAAGAGAAACTATCTAAATATGACAAATATCACTTCAACAAAACACCTCATATTCCCGGTTGAGGCCTCAAGGTTCAAGAGTTTATAACTGGTGTATCCAGAATGCCTCTTTTTCTTTTAATTTACAAAAACGATCTCCACCTCGTCGCGCTATGGGGACCTGCTCTATTACCTGAAAGCAAAGTTGTGATATATTGTGTCCACTTGAGATGAAATGATGGGGTTTTGGTAATAGAGGGTTCTGACATTGAATCGTCAACTTATGCATGCTAATGCGGGCCCGGATATGCTGGGTAGTCTCACCAACATGAGCTAGACCGCACTAGCATTTCAGTAAATAAACAACAAACAATGAATTAGGTGTGTCCTTATAAATGACCAACCGTATACAGTAAATGGCCCACTCTGTATATTAAAACAGCTTAATGGCCAAGACATTTAACGTTAGACAATTCTTGACAAGAATTATTAAATTATTGCTTTTTATGTATGTGTTTTCTTCTACTTTCAATGAGTCCCAAAATAACCCAGGCTGTAGATGAGATAGTCAAGATCTTAATTAATTATCTATTAATTTGCATTGATTTCTCCTTTAATCTAAAGCTAAATAATATAAATTGTTTCACATTACGATTGTCACCTATTAATTTTTGGATAGAATGCAAGCATTCCCTTTTGTAGTAATTCAGTGCAAGTACAGATCTTGATCTCATTGGAATCCTCTACTGTCCTCGGGCAAATTGTATGTTGCTAATGAGATGATTACCTTCATTAGTGTTTTCATTCATTATTTCTTGGAAATTCCTACTGCCACAATAACTATGGCTACAGTAATTTACCATTTTAACATATTATTAAAAAATCTGTCAAGGTTATATTTTATTATGCAACAAGGATCTATATATTAAAAATATAATCAATTTATTCTAATAAAACAGTTGGTAAAGTTAGGCTTATATTATTTTATCATTCAAGTGACTGAAATGTTTGCCCATCAAACTCATATCTCACACAAAAGCTATTCAAAACCTGAAGCTTCCATGTGCCCCTTCTATGAACTCTGAGCTTTAGTCCTTCGATGCATTTTCCATTGGATTTAGGTCAGGTGATTGTCTGGGTCATTCTAGCAGCTTTACTTCCTTTATCTGAAACCAATTGAGAATTTCCTTGGTTGTGTGCTTGAGATCATTCAGAAAATATGTTTATCTATGGGAGTACTGTAAGAATAATATTAGAATAGAATTAATAACGTTACCTAGTAATGATGATAAAATAAATAATCCACGTGAGCAGTGCCTATGATACGGGTTGGGGGAGGGTTGGCCCTGTATTTCTGTAGATACATTTCCAACAGAAATAGATAATGGGGGTATTATGTGCCCACTAGTGGAATATATATATACCGTATATACTTGTGTAAAAGCCGACCCGTGTATAAGCCGACCCCCCTACTTTTGCCCCCAAAACCTGGGAAAACCTATTGACTCAAGTATAAGCCGAGGGTGGACCCCAGCACAGGTATACAGTCCCCCCAGTGGTATACAGCAGCCTCCCCAGTGGTAGTATACAGCAGCCACAGAGGTATATACAGTAGCCCCAGTGGTAGTATACAGCAACCTCCCCAGTGGTAGTATACAGCAGTCTCCCCCTATGGTAGTATACAGCAGTCTCCCCCTGTGCTAGTATACAGCAGTCTCCCCTGCGGTAGTATACAGCAGTCTCCCCCTGCGGTAGTATACAGCAGTCTCCCCCTGTGGTAGTATACAGCAGCTTCCCTCTGTGGTAGTATACAGCAGCCTCCCCCTGTGGTAGTATACAGCAGCCTCCCCCTGTGGTAGTATACAGAAGCCACCCCCTGTGGTAGTATACAGCAGCCACAGAGGTATATACAGCAGCCTCCCCAGTGGTAGTATACAGCAGTCTCCCCCTGTGGTAGTATACAGCAGTCTCCCCCTGTGGTAGTATACAGCAGTCCCCCCCTGGGGTAGTATACAGCAGTGCCCCCCCTGTGGGTATACACAGCCCCCCTGTGGGTATACACAGCCCCCCCCTGTGGGTATACACAGCCCCCCTGTGGGTATACACAGCCCCCCCTGTGGGTATACACAGCCCCCCTGTGGGTATACACAGCACCCCCCTGTGGGTATACACAGCCCCCCCTGTGGGTATACACAGCCCCCCCCTGTGGGTATACACAGCCCCCCCTGTGGGTATACACAGCCCCCCCCCCCGTTGCTGCTGCACACCTGTAAAAAGAAGCGCTTTCATACTTATCCTCCTGCTGTCACCGCGCGCATCCTCCGCTCTCCTTGCACCCGGCGTCCATCCATATGACCGCGCACAAATAATGACATCATTATTTGTGCGCGGTAACGTGGATGGACGCCGGGTGCAAGGAGAGCGGAGGATGCGCGCGGTGACAGCAGGAGGATAAGTATGAAAGCGCTTCTTTTTACAGGTGTGCAGCAGCAACGGGGGGGGGGCTGTGTATACCCACAGGGGGGGCTGTGTATACCCACAGGGGGGGGCTGTGTATACCCACAGGGGGGGGCTGTGTATACCCACAGGGGGGGCTGTGTATACCCACAGGGGGGGGCTGTGTATACCCACAGGGGGGGCACTGCTGTATACTACCCCAGGGGGGCGGAGGAGCGCTGACAGCAATGTAATATGCACCGCTCCCCCTGCCGCTGATGGACAGGGGGATGCAGTGCATATTGCATTGCACTAATGAGCGGGAGCACGTGACTGCCCGCTCATTGTACAGCCTTCCCCACCTCCTCCAGCCCCCGGACACCGGCCCCACACACTCAGCCGTCACTGACTCGTGTATAAGCCGAGGGGGGCACTTTTCAGCACAATTTTTGTGCTGAAAAACTTGGCTTATACACGAGTATATACGGTATATGTATATATACAGTATATATCTAATATATAAAGCTGAATGTGTGTATGTGTGTGTGTATGTCCGGGATTGGCATCTACACCGTTGCAACTACAGCCACAAAATTTTGAATAGCAAATTCAAAAGGGGGTTCACCCTCCAAATAATTAGGCCCTCCAATACACAAGAATTCCAATTTAGAAAACCCAGGAGTCAGGCCACATCAATCAATATTATCGATTTTTATTAAATATTAACATCACAAGATACGGTAAAAACGGTGATATACAAAATATACAGACCAGGAATAACCCACTTGGTACAATCATTCAATATAGAAAAAGTCTACATCCTGTTTCACATGCACAGTGCATAGGGCTAAACAACCCATCATCATAAGCCTCAGAGTAGACAAAAAACACCAAAGCAATATATACTGGCCAGTGCCAAATACACCAAGGGGTTAAGGTGTAATTACCTGTCTGTATAGCCCCCTAACGCGCGTTTCGCGTTAGCTTCGTCTGAGGAGGGTCAAAATTTTGTACAGTCACACATCTGGACCCCGGGAGCGTCATAGGCTATGTTGTGAGGCAAAATTTTAACCCCGCGCGTTCCAGTTCACTAAACAATTTTGCCCCTATCTACATAATGGGGAAAAAGTGACAGTTACCAGTTGATAGTTGTGAATGAGAGGGACTTAATGACAGCGCCAAAGACTAACAGCATATACCAGCATATAGTCACTAAGGTGGGGCCCCAACATGGGATATTCACCACGCACGGGGACATGTATATACACCACACGCACACAAAGAGTAACAGTATGTGTATAGTCGCTAAGGTGCAGTCGCAACATTGGATATTCACCACGCACACAAACACACACACACACACACACCACAAAGAGACACACACAACACAGAGACACACACACACCACACAGACACCCCTCCCCCACAGGGACACACACACATACACACCCTATAGGGACACATGCACTCACCCACAGACACACACACACGCACACACCACAAAGAGACACACACAACACAAAAACACACACACACCACACAGCCCCCCCCCACAGGGACACACACACATACACACCCTATAGGGACACATGCACTCACCCCACAGGGACACACTCACACACACACCACAAAGAGACACACAACACAGAGACACACACACACCACGCCGACCCCCCCCAGGGACACACACGCTTACACACCCTATAGGGACACATGCACTCACCCACAGGGACACACACACCCCCAGGGACACACACACCACACAGACACAGATGTGCACAAATCGCCTCACACTACTCGCCTCATACGTGTGCTATCTTTAATTTCCAAAAATAAACATCTCATTAAAAACAGCCAATGTGCAACACATGTGCAATATAGGGAATTAAGGCAGATGTCAGTCACATGAGCTGTCTATTATGTGTATGTGGGAGGTAACATATACTGCCCGGCCACGGGGAGGGTTTACTGTTGGCTGGAGATTTATCAGGCTGCCTATAGCAACCAATCACAGCTCAGCTTCTATTTTCCTACAGGTCATTAATATGACATATTCAAATTCTATTTTGTTATAGCTAACAACAGTTATTTATTAACCCGGGTGTAGCCGGGTAGTACAGCTAGTATATATATATATATATATATATATATATATATATATACAAAACTAAATGTGGAAAATATTGCTTATCACCTGCAGGATTATCAAGGGAGGTGCACAGAGATGTGACTGGTAATGTTTCAGTTCTGAAAGGTAATATAATATAACGTAAAAAAACAAGTATACGTACCACAGGGTATGTATACCAAAATATATAGTGTACTCTAAAAAATACATAGTGTGCCTGATCAATAATATTTTTCCATGCACACCAGAAGTCATATGGTATTTGCCTGATGTATGGCTATGTGAAAAGAATAGTCCTGCTGCTGCAGGTCTACACCAAAAGAATGGGAAGAGGTAGAAGAGAGTACAAGGAAATATGTTGCTACATTAAATAAAGGCTTATGATAATGAATGGTTGCCTTTAGAGATGATCAAATCTGTTCAGGACTGGAGTTCAGGTGCTTTACGTCTCTAAAGTCCTGGAGCAAGAATAGCTGTTGTGGTTTGCCCAGTGTGAGGCGCATGCAGTGTTTGATCGGCTCGCATTGGGGTTAAAAGCACACTCTTAGGGGGTAGGGTGTTTCCAATACTAAAAAATATATACCCCTGCCCTCCCAACCCCGGAAGTGTTTTGCTTATAGCTGGCTGTATGTGGGTGAAGTGCCAAACTGAAAATCAGTGAATTCCAATGAGGATTGGGTCAAGTTCGGGTCCTGAACAGTGCGCAAAATGCAGTCAACAGTCAAACTGGCAACACCACCTGAACCTGGACTTCCATGGACCTGCTTATCTCTATTTGTCTTCCAATTACAATACGCTCAATTGGATGTCTCGTGATGTCCCAGTGGGTTATTACACAACATAAACACCTTGAGAGAAAAGAATCAGAAGGGCTCTGTTTGTAATGCCTACAGTAAAAAAGATGATAAACTTAAAGTGTCAATAGCAGGAGAGCCCCACCCAACGGCTGTCCTGGCAACCTTTAGCACGTCTGAGTCCATGATGTCACCTGTCTTTTTTTCTGAGGGTTTCCCAGGACAGCTACCGCACAATTTCTTCCCTTTAACTGGCAATACCCCACAGTGAATGTACAGAACCTTTTGGCTATAGAGTTCCGGGGCATGGGACAATTTGATTTTGGAGTACAGATTTTCCTAGAAAAGCTTGCAGACTTCATTTGCAGAGCCCCTAAGTGCCCAGACCTGCAGAACCCCTGAAGTACTCACTATTTTTAAAATTCATCTATGGATGTAGTGATGATTTTGTCTGAAAAATGCCCATGATGCCAAATGCAGTGAATTTTGGAATTAAAATTGCAAATAAGCCCTATTAGTTAGTGATGAACAGATTTGCTCAAACTTGTTCGCCAATTTGAAATTGGCAAATCCCAGCCGATTCGATTCGTTACTTGAATTCAAATGTTTTGCTGAAAAGTCTTGAAATTCGGTGAATGTTTGGTAATGCTTGGATGGTGTGTACTTGCAATAGGACAGAATCATTTGTGCAAATGCACTAATTCTTGTTCAATGTTATCCTACCACACAGCCACGACCACACACAATCATCTTCCCGTGCCAACACTGCTTGATTGCTGTGGTCCATCTTTGGCGCTCTCTCACTTACGTATCTGCGCTGTTGGTGATGACGTTGGGCAGTCAGCTGATCTGAGCACCATAGAAATCCACCGTCACATGACTAGATAGTGCAGCTGATCTGGTCACTGACTTGATTACTATGGTGACCTGATCAGCCGCCGTATCAGATGGCAATAGAATTTGGTATTAAGCCCTTATTACCCAGCATGCCACCAGCCCCAGAGGGCCACTAAAGAGACTGGTAAAGCATCTGGAAATGGTGCTTCTTATGAATGTGCCCTTTTTCCGGGGAATCTGTGAGCTGCTATTCTTTAGCATGGGGGGGTCCTAAAACAATGGGCCCTCACCATGCTAAGAATACCAGCCCCCCTTCCAGCTCACCTAGTTTTACATTGGCTGGCAATTAAAATAGGTCACAGTCTGTGCATTTTCTTTGCCAGCGAGATAAAATTAGGCAGGATAGGGTGCTTAGACTTAAAAATACTGAAGCCTCACACATTTTTTTAACTATTTATGTATGTAACACACTATGACGGCAGGTTGGTTGCCATACACTAAAGTAATGGCAACCAAGCACAATCGCTGTCCAGATTGAGGAAATGCAGTCTAATTGCAACAGCCAATCACAGACACACATGTAGTGTATGGCAACCAACCTGCCATCATCGTGTGTTTAATAAATAACTAATTAAAAAAAATTGTATGGGCCTTCACTGTATTTTTTAGTCTAGAAAAGATTAAGTGGACGGCTGCCACTCTCAGCTGCCTGATTTTGCCTTGGCTGCCCTGTGTGAGCTTTTCCCAATTTTTAATTGACAGCCAAGGTAACACTAGTCAGCTGAGGGCTGGTATTCTCACCGTGGCAGGGGCCTTCGTTACTAGGCTCCTCCACCATGCTATGGAATAGCAGCCCGCAGCTACCCCCCCCCCACGAAAATGGCACAATTTTTTTGTAGTGCTATTTCCAGGCACTTTCCCTGGCTCTTCCAGTGGCCCTTGTGGTGGTGGCATGCTGGGTATTAAGCCCTGAGATTCTTAATGTCAGGGCAAGTTAAACCTGCCATTAAGTATCTCAATAAATGGTTAAGAAGATACAAAACTGATAAAAATCATTTTATTCAAATTAAAAACTCAAAACATTTAGTGACCCCATCTTTATTTTCCCCTCCTCACCCTCGTACCTCTCGATGATCCTCTGCAAAGTCTTCTTCATTGGAGGCTCTATTGAAGAATACAGCTTTCTGTCGTTACAGCCTCCAGTCACTGAATTAATGAGCTGCAAGCTCCAGTCCATAAGCTGTGACTCACTAAGGTCACCTGAGGTAACCTTTCAGGTAACCATGGTACCCTCTATGATTAGCGGCCACCATGGTTAACTGAACGGTGACCTCAGGTGATCCCAGCGAGTCACTGCACACTTGGAGCACAGCTGCGGGCAGCTGATCTGCTCACCATAGTAATGAAGTCAGGTGACCAGATCAATTGACACTATCTCAACACGTGACGCGATTGCTATGGTGATCAGATCAGCTGAATGAGCACATCACTGACAGCGCAGATGCGTAAGTTAGAGGGAAAGCGGGAATATGGACCAGCGCAATCAAACAGTGGAGACATGGTAAGATGTTCTGCATGTGTCTGTCTCTTTTTGCCAGCTTTTAGACACCTTTGAATGTGTTTTCTATGCGTTGAAAGTTGTCTGCCATTGATTTCAATCTTGTTCGGCGAACATTCTGGGAACGTTCATGTCGGCAAACATAATAATAATAATGTTTATTTATATAGCACCAGCATACTCCGCTGTGCTCTACAATTCAGCGGTTCATATACAAACGGTCATAGGTAACAATTATAATTAAAAATAATACAGTAATAAAAGTATAGAATCAATGTAACAATACAATACAATAATTAAAGCAAAAATAAAGGTGACGCTGCTCAAAAGAGCTTACAATCTACAACCAGATGACAGTTACACAAAGTACAGGGGCTTATTACAGTGATGGTCCTGGCATCTTGAGGAAGTAGGGGATAAAAATAAAAGTACATGAATAGTCACCAGACAATCTGTGCAAAGCTTTTGGGTTTGATGGAGTTTGAAGGTGAGTTATGTCCAGAGAGATAGTGAATGCTATATACAGTAAAAAGGACTTCTATTAGGGAGCATGATAAGCTGCCCTAAAAAGGATGTGTTTTTTAGGGAGCATCTGAAGCTATGTAAGTTGAGGATAGTCCTAATTTCGTAGGGTAGAGCATTCCAGTGAATTGTTTCAGCTTGGGAGAAGTCTTGGAGCTGGGAATGGGAGGTTCAGATTAATGCAGATGTTAGTCGAAGGTCATTTGTGGAACATAGAAAACGGGTAGGGTGATAGCAGAGATGAGGGAGGAGATGTAGGGAGCCACTGCGCTGTGAAGAGCTTTGTGGGTGAGAACAAACAATTTGAATTGGATCCTGTAGTATATAGACAGCCAGTGCAGTGACTGACACAGAGCGGAGGCATCTGAGTAACGATTGGCCAGATAAGTGATCCTGGCTGCTGCATTAAGGATGGACTAGAGAGGGGAAATCCTAGTGAGGGGAGGCCAATTAATAGAGAATCGCAGTAATCAAGATGGAAATGGATTAAGGCCATGGTGAGGGTTTTGATGTTTCCATAGTGAAAAAGGGGCGGACTCTAAAGATATTCTTGAGATGCAAGTGACAAGAGCGAGAGATTGTATATAGGAGGTAAAGGAGAGATTGGTGTCAAACATAACACCCAGACAGTGAGTCTGCTGCCTAGGCGTTATCGTGGTGCCACACACTGAGAGGGAAATGTCAGATTTAGGGATTAAGGGAGGTTAGTGGAGGGTGGGAGCAGAAGAACTTCAGTTTTGGAAAGGTTAAGTTTCAAATAGAGAGCGAACATGATGTTGGAAACTGCAGCTAGACAGTCATTGGTGTTCTTTAGTACTGCAGGGGTAAGGTCAGGGGCTGAAGTGTATAATTGTGTGTCATTAGCGCAGAGATGGTACTGGAAGCCAAATCTACTGATGGTCTGTCCAATAGGGGCTGTGTAGAGAGAGAAGAGGGCCAAAGACTGACCCTGGGGGACCCCAATAGGAGAGGAAGTGGAGCCGAAAGATACACTGAAAGAGTGGTCAGAAAAATAGGACAAGAACCAGGAGAGAGCAATGTCTTTTATGCCGATGAAGTGCAGCATAGAGAGTAGGAGATGGTGGTTGACTGTGTCCAAAGCTGCAGAGAGGTCAAGAAGAATAAGCAGAGAGTTATCAGCATTACATTTTGCTGTCAGAAAGTCATTGGTCACTTCGATGAGGGCAGTTTTCTATAGAGTGTAAGGGTAGAAACCAGACTGTAATGTATCTAGAAGAGAGTGAGTGGAGAGGTAATGGGTGAGGCGGGTGTAGACCAGGCTTTCCTAGAGTTTAGAGATGAAGGGGAGATTGGAGACTGGACTGTAGTTAGTTGTGCAGGATGGGTCAAGAGAAGTTTTCTTTAATAATGGAGTGATGACAGAGTGTTTGAAGGAGGAGGGGAAGATGCCAGAAGAGAGGGAGAGGTTGAAGATTTTGGTTAGGTGAGTAGTGACAACAGGAGAGAGGGACTTGAGTAGGTGTAAGGGAATGGATTCAGTGGTGCATGTAGTGGGATGAGAGGAAAAGAGGAGCCTGGAGACTTCTTCTTCTTTGACTGGGTAAAATATGGAGAGTGAGCCGGAGGAAATGTGGGGAAGAATGGGAGTAGCGTAGCAGCGCTTGGAGGCCGAGAGCTGATTTCCTGGCAGATGTTGTCTATTTTCACTAGAACATGAGAAGCCAGATCATCAGCACAAAGGTCAGTGATGGGGGTCTGCAAACCAAACAAATCCGAATGCGAACACTGGGAGGCGCTCATCTTTACTTGTAGTGCCCAGAACATTGTAGTGCCTGTACATTGTGCTCAGCTCTCGCTTCTGGAGACACACATAAATGGCGCGTCAGCGGTGTCCTTGTTTTTAAAGGTGCACAAAACCTTTGTTGACCACACTTTTCTGCACGCCTAAAAGACACATAAACAGATTAAACAGATGGACACCGCCAGATCACAGGCCAAACAGAAGTTGAAAGTGACTTCATGTGCAGCATTGAACCAAAAGTAAATTGCATAGACAAAAAAAATTGTTTTTGCAATTCTATATTCTGAGTGCTATAGTTTTTTTACTTCTGCACTGACGGAGCTGTGTGGCAGCTTGTTTTTTACGGGACAAGATGTTAATGATATTTTTATTTACTTGCGGCTTTTTTTGTGTGTTTTACTCCACTTTTTTGGCGGTGTGATGAAAAAGCATAGCTTTTTGTTTTTACACTGTTCACTGAAGGGAACAGTTTTTTATAAACAGTGTGATAGTTTTATAGATTGGGTTGCTCTGGGCACGGTATTGCTAAATATGTGTACTTTTTCTGTTAATTTTTAAATAAATACATGTTCTCATTGGCATCACTTTTTTCTTTTTGTTTTTCTTTTTATGCTCTTTATTTTGTGATTTTTTTTTAAATTTTTGTACTTTTTTAACCTTTTTTTATTTAGTTGCTATAATGGACATTACCCTTTATTACCGTATTTTCTGGCGTATAAGACGAGTTTTGAAACCCTGTAAATCTTCTCAGAAGTCAGGGGTCGTCTCATAGGCCAGGTGCAGGGCGCCACCTACTGGCAAAGAGATAGTGCACATATCCTGGGCGGCCGCATTGTGTCCGGCCGCTCTCCTCGGGAGCAGAGAGACACCAGAGCTGACGTTTCTGCCTCCCCAGCATGAAGGAGCCAGACATCAAATACAGCCCCCCACTACAGGTACAGCAGTCACGATTCCTCCCTCCCTCCTGGTTGTGACGAGGGTTGTGCTCCTTGTACACCGCTCTGATGAGTGAAAACAAGAGGCAGACTGAGAAGATCCTGCATCCTGCTCTGTGGATCACTGCTGACAGGGAAGGAGTGTGTGCTTATGGAGACTCCCCCTCCTCCCCTGCATCAGTGCAGACCTGCAGACTGGAGAGGGGCTGCTCACAGTTTGTCACAGATATTTGTAGTTTAAACACCAGGACTCTGCTTAGACTGTCTCCTCTCAATGCTGAGGGTTTGTTACAGTGTGACTGCCTGGCTAACTCTATGTGATCTCCAGACAGATTGTTACAAATCTTCTGCTATCAGACTCTCCAGGCCAGTGCAGGTTTCCATTCATTGACAGCTGGCAGAGATCCTGGAAATAATTGAAATGAATCTCCTGTCCTCCATGTGACATTGTCTGATAGGAAAGCTTACCCCCTGTACTCCCCCCCACCCCCCATCTTGACACTGGCACAACCCCCTCTTCATGTCACCTACCCCCTCATGGTGCTGGCACATGCCAATCCCCATATCCATATTCCACCCCCCTCCCCACAACGCTGGCACCTCACCCCTCTCCATGTCACGTACCCCCCCCCCAACACACAATCCCAGCTCTGGCAAATCCCCCTCTCCATGTTTATAGCACATTGAGGACTATGGGGGTGCATTATACTATATGGAGCACTATGATGGTGCATTATAATGGGCGACTATGGATGATGCATTATAATATACGGAGCCAATTATACTATATGGAAGCCATTATCATACTTGGAGGGCTCTATGGGGGGCATGATAATACTTGGAGGGGTATCAGGAAGCCTTTATACTTTATGGAGGGCGATTTGAGGGCTGTGTGGGGGCCATAATACAGTGTGAAGATATGTAGGGCCATTATACTGTATGAAGGGCTGTGTGGGCGTCACAGCGGGGATCATGCCGTAGAAGTGGGGTAGTCTTATACAGCGAGTATATTCCAAACTCTATATTTTAACTGGAAAAGTTGGGGGTCGTCTTATACACTCAGTCGTCTTATACGCCGGAAAATACGGTACTCTGATTGTTGGTACCATATAATCCATTGCAATCATCATTTACACTGACAGCAGCTTCTTACACAATGCTCCTGGTATGGTGTAAGAGGCTTGCCAAGGTCACCATGATGATGTTGGGTTGCCTTGGCAATGATTGAACCCCGTGATCACATCTCGGGGGTCCTCAGTTGCTTGGGAGAGGGGTGCACTCCTCTCCCAGTCTCCTAAAGGCTAAGATTGCTATTCATCGCATGATTTAAGGGATTAAATAGCCTGTGAGAACCAGGTCTTAGCTTTCCCATAAACCGAAATCCAAGTGGTTATCACATGGGCACAGCTCCTGTACCCACAAAATTACCAGAACTTATCCATACATCCAAGGTCAGGAACGCCTCGGCAACCAAGACATACAGATACATCAAAGGTCGTGAAGGAATTAAACAATCATATATATGTTTGGCACTGGACCATCCCTATAATAACAGCTTATTTACAGTACAGACCAAAAGTTTGGACACACCTCATTCAAAGAGTTTTCTGTATTTTCATGACTATGAAAATTGTAGATTCACACTGAAGGCATCAAAACTATGAATTAACACATGTGGAATTATATGCTTAACAAAAAAGTGTGAAACAACTGAAAATATGTCTTATATTCTAGGTTTCTTCAAAGTAACCACCTTTTGCTTTGATTACTGCTTTGCACACTCTTGGCATTCTCTTGATGAGCATCAAGATGTAGTCACCGGAAATGGTCTTCCAACAGTCTTGAAGGAGTTCCCAGAGATGCCTAGCACTTGTTGGCCCTTTGGCTTCACTCTGTGGTTCAGCTCACCCCAAACCATCTAGATTGGGTTCAGGTCTGGTGACTGTGGAGGCCAGGTCATCTGGTGTAGCACCCCATCACCATCACACCTCCTCCATGCTTCACGGTGGGAAGCAGGCATGTAGAGTCCATCCGTTCACCTTTTCTGCGCTGCACAAAGACACAGTGGTTGGACTCATCAGACCAAAGCACATATTTCCACTGGTCTAATGTCCATGCCTTGTGTTCTTTAGCCCAAACAAGTCTCTTCTGCTTGTTGCCTGTCCTTAGCAGTGGTTTCCTAGCAGCTATTTTTCCATGAAGGCCTGCTACACAAAGTCTCCTCTTACCAGTTGTTGCAGAGAAGTGTCTGCTGCTAGAACTCTGTGTGGCATTGACCTGGTCTCTAATATGAGCTGCTGTTAACCTGTGATTTCTGAGGCTCGTGACTCAGATGAACTTATCCTCCACAGTAGAGGTGACTCTTGGTCTTCCGTTCCTGGGGCAGTCCTCATGTGAGCCAGTTTCTTTGTAGCGCTGGATGGTTTTTCCAACTGTACTTGGGGACACTGTCCCAATTTTCCTGACTGACCTTCATTTCTTAAAGTAATGATGGCCACTCATTTTTCTTTACTTATCTGTGGTTTTTTCTTGCCATAATACAAATTCTAACAGTCTATTCAGTAGGACTATCAGCTGTGCATCCACCAGACTTCTGCACAACACAACTGATGGTCCCAACCCCATTTATAAGGCAAGAAATCCCACTTATTAAACCTGACAGGGCACACCTATGAAGTGAAAACCATGTCCGCTGACTACCTCTTGAAGCTCATGAAGAGAATGCCAAGAGTGTGCAAAGCAGTACTCAAGGCAAAAGGTGGCTACTTTGAAGAACCTAGAATATAAGACATATTTTCAGTTGTTTCACACTTTTTTGGCTAAGTATATAATTCCACATGTGTTAATTCATAGTTTTGATGCCTTCAGTGTGAATCTACAATTTTCATAGTGATGAAAATACAGAAAACTCTTTGAATGAGAAGGTGTGTCCAAACTTTTGGTCTTTACTGTATATCACCATAATATTATAAATTTATATATCTAAAACTAAATGTTAGGATAAAACATAAGTGTTAGGATAAACTAATTAAAATCAATGCAATTTATTTCAAGACAAGTACGCAGAGCAGGATGAAGAACATAGATACCTAGATCAACAAATAACAGCAACATAAAAACATAAACGTCAATAAATTCTCAATTCTTCATTGACTTCAACATTTCACAGCATCAACAATCATTATGGCATTTTTTCTGTATATTATATTGCCTTAGAAAGCTGGTGTTTGCACTTTTTATTTAATATATTGCTGCCGCGGTATTGCTCCCAAGATATTTAAAAAATATTCATAAAGAGAAAAACTAAATCGAACATTAAATTTAGTATCATCTATCAAGGTCTAAAATCTCATAACTCAGCAAGAAGAGAATCTGGGAGAATCCAGCGGAAAGTTTAATAACTATTTTGCTGGGTAATATTCAGTGTTTATTTCAGTTAGTGGTTTGGCATCATGATCTTCTGAGATATGCTGCAAGAGTTCTTGATATAAATGGGTTTTCAATGGTCTACAATACAACCTCGTAGTAGCTTCATCTCCAGGGGTGTTTATCTACCCAAGGGAGATTTAATTAGCATTTTCACTTTTTGGAAATAAATTTCATTTTGTAACAGTTCCAAAATAAACCTAAGCTTGTTAGTGTTACAGTTAAACAGAAAGACAAGCACAAATTTGGAAACACAATTTTGCCAGAAATAAAAGGTTTCTCTCAACTAAATAATAATTGAAGAGAAACTAACTTAGCTTTGACTTTCTAGGCTACTACTAGACTAGGCTCTTACTTGATCTTAAGGTTTTCTTTCCCTAAATGCTATTTAATTACTACTCATCTTAAGAAATACTTAATTTTTTTATATTCTTGATGAAATCACCCTAAATTGTACAAAGAATTATCCAATTACACTAACTATACACCTCAAAACACATTTGTAAATAAAAATATCCCATATTAGTCATACTGAAAAAGATTCTTGAAAAATGAAATTATATTAGATCTCCTTCTTTACTCCCCTCTTATATCTTCTTCCCACAACCGTATACAGGATTTCTCCCATGGTTCCCCCATACTCTGTATCTCTCTACCCCAACACATCAGACTCTTGCCACCGTGGAAACAATCAAAAGGAACCTGAAGACCCACCTCCTCCAACAAGTCTACAAACTTCAGTGAGCCTCAGTCTACCAAACCGCCACACGAGCAGCTCTACCCTCTCCTACTGTATCCTCATCCATCCCTTGTAGACTGTGAGCCCTCGCGGGCAGGGTCCTCTCTCCTTCTCTACTTGTGTGTGCTTTGTATTTCTCATGTTTATTGTACTTGTCTATGTATGCCCCTATTCACACGTAAAGTGCCATGGGATAAATAATGCTATAATCATGAATAATATATGTGTTGAAAAAAGATGTTATATGTCTTTAAATATTAAAAAAACCCATGTTTGATGATTATTTTTCTGTTTCGACATCTGCCCTTTAAATTGATCATGATAGGACTATGATATTGATGACCTATTCATAGTCATTAATGTCAAACCAATGAGAGCCTGACATCCAACATCCCCACTAATCAACTGTTAGCAGGTCTTGGAGCTACCAGAAGTATGCATTGAACTGAGCTGGAAGATAAAAGGTATATTTGCTGTGTAGTGGCTGCACTAAGAAAGTGCAGCACAGCTCACATGTACTTCAATGGGTAGTGCTCCATAATGTCCACAGAGTACAGCATTGTTGTGTTTTGGCTCTATACACTGTGGATTTCCAGTAACTGGGGACCTACTAAGAGCTGACCATTGAAAGTCAGACCCCACTGATCTGATATTAATGATAGGGTAAGGTTATATCATCTATTTTGTACTCCTGGACAACCCCATTCATTTTAATCATGAGTAGAAGAATTGTGGAAAATAGATTCCTAAGCTCTATTCCAACTTTTAGATATTTATTATATATACACTGCATATGACATAAATTGTCTGATACATATGGGTCATTACATAATGAGCAACTACTTGGCAGCACATCTGGATATAGTAAATATAAAAAGATAGCAGTGCTTACATCTCTTAATTCATTTGATGGATGAGTACCTCACAAAACGTGTGGTGATTAGTGGGTCAGTTTTATAAGAATTCACTCAAAATAGTTTGATGCTAGATACACCTACACAATTTTGTTTCAGCAAAGGTAGTACCTCCTAAAATATAACTTTTATTGTTTTTATTAAAACTAGGGTCAGTTATGATCCCGTACACACAGTGTAACCTTGTAAAGGGGGGAAGAGGGGGAAGGGTCGCCCTGTTCTCTCCCTAGCTCCCCCTGCCTAACTCCGCTGTTAGGCAGGGGGAGCTAGGGAGAGAACAGGGCGACCCTTCCCCCTCTTCCCCCCTTTACAAGGTTACACTGTGTGTATGGGTCAGTTTTATATAGATAGCTGCAGGTCAGAGAAGTGGGATTGATTTTACATAAATGTCTAAGGTGTGAACACTAGGGATGGCGAATCTACTCGCTAGGACTCGTTACTCGGTGAGTAGTAAGGGACTCGCAGGACTCGGTACTCTGCGAGTTTCCCAGCGTTTACTCGCACGAGTCCAATGCAAATCAATGGCAAACGCTGACAAAATTAGGATTGCCATTGTCTTGCATTAGACTCGGCTACTGTGCCAGTGATAGCAGGGAAACTCGCAAATAACTGCTGTTACTTTGCGAGCCGAGTCCAGCTGTCTTCTCTGTGTGCTGGCTGCCGCAGCTCCAGGGTCCTAGAGCCCGCCTGCTCACAGAGATGATGTAGCAGTGCTGAGATTGTTCTCAGTCTGCTCATTCCCTGTGCATAGACATCTATATCTATGCACAGGGGATGTAGCAGAGAGGACATCGCGTTTTGGACTGCGTCGGACAGAAGAGGATTTTTTTAATTAAAGATGGAGTCCCTAATGGCTTTTTTTTATTTCAAATAAAAATTTTTCTCTGTGTTGTGTTTTTTTAACCCTTTATTGGAGATTCTTAGTGGCTGGGTCAAACGTGGCCTGACATTAAGAATCTCGGGCTTAATACCAGCTTGTATAACAAAGCTGGTATTAACCCCTTTATTACCCAGCGTGCCACCGCCACCAGGGCCGCTGGAAGAGCGGGGTTCAGCGACAGAGGATGGCGCTTCAATGAACGCGCCATCTTCTGGGGCGGCTGCAGGCTGCAATTTGCAGCGGGGGGTGCCCAGAAAGCTTGGGCCTCCCTGCGCTGCGGATTCCATACCCCAGCTGCTTAGCTGTACCTGGCTAGACATTGAAATTGCGCGGAGACCCACGCATTTTTTTTTTATTATTTCATGAAATTCATGAAATAATTAAAAAAAAGGGCTCCCCTATATTCTTGTGTCCGGCCAGGTACAAATAGGCACCTGGGGGTTGGGGGCAGCCCGTCGCTGCCTGCTGGATCCGGCTGGTTCCAGAAATACGGCGAAGCCCACGTGAAATTTTTTTCTGACAAATCCATAAAACAATGTAAATAAAAGGGACTGCATCTTTATTAACCCCTGGACCATGGGCGAGGGGTTAATAAAGATGCAGTCCCTTTTTTAGGATTGTTTTATTGATTTTTCAGAAAAAAAATTACATGGGCTTCGCCGTATTTCTGGAACCAGCCAGATCCAGCAGGCAGCGACGGGCTGCCCCCAACCCCCAGGTGCCTATTTGTACCTGGCCAGACACAAGAATATAGGGGAGCCCTTTTTTTTAATTATTTCATGAATTTCATGAAATAATAAAAAAAAAATGCGTGGGGCTCCGCGCAATTTCTATGTCTAGCCAGGTACAGCTAAGCAGCTTGGGGCTGGAATCCGCAGCGCAGGGATGCCCAAGCTTTCTGGGCACCCCCCGCTGCAAATTGCAGCCCGCAGCCGCCCCAGAAGATGGCGCGTTCATTGAAGCGCCATCCTCTGGCGCTGAACCCCGCTCTTCCAGCGGCCCTGGTGGCGGTGGCACGCTGGGTAATAAAGAGGTTAGGGCTAGCTTTGTATTATCAGCTGGCCCTAAGCCCGAAATTTATGGCAGTCACGCCAATATTAGACATGACCGCCATGAATTTCTATTAAATTGTTTTACAAAAAACACAACACAGATAAAAATTTTTATTAGAAATAAAAAAAAAAGCCATTAGGGACTCCATCTTTAATTAACAAAATACTCTTCCGTCCAACGCAGTCCAAAACGCGATGTCCTCTCTGCTACATCCCCTGTGCATAGATATAGATGTCTATGCACAGGGAATGAGCAGACTGAGAACAATCTCAGCTCTGCTACATCAGGCAGCAGGCGGGCTCTAGGACCTTGGAGCTGCGGCAGCCTGCACACAGAGCAGACAGGACTCTTATCTGTGCGAGTTTCCCAGCGATTACTTGCACAGTAAACGAGTCCAATGCAAATCAATGGCAAAACTAGGATTGCTTCAGGCTGAAGCTTCCGAGACACATCTGTGATTTGTAAATCGCACACTACTCGCTATTACTCGCTTCCCCATTCATTAACATTGGACTCGCTAGACTCGCAACGAGTAGCGAGTCCCGGGCTCGGACTCGCTAGAGTCAAGCGATTCCGAGTAATTTAGGATTCGCCCATCACTAGTGAACACCTGTTTAAAGGAAACCTTTAAGGTTCCCCAATGCCCTAAAATATTGTGACTATTTTCTCTAGAGACCTATTCCTGTATTCTAATCCAGTCTTTGCTATCTCAAAATACTGTTGACATGCAATGCAAATTCACTTTTATAGCTCCACTTAGTATATGGAGATTAGTGAGCACTAGTTCAACCAAGCATCTCTTCCGCCAGATAGGTTCAGCCATATGTCTTGTAATTGTGCCCCCTGGCATGATTGATGTCTTCTTCCCTTTCACTGTAACATTATCAGTGCAAGAGGACACTTGTGCAAGTTTTACTGCAATGAAGATGTGAGGGGGGAAATGAAGTAGATGTCATTAACTATTGGACCCGAGTCAAGACTAGTGAAACCTGTATATACCAAGCACTATAGAAGTGACAAGTTATAGCTCAGCAAGGACTTTATTGGAATACAGGAATATGGTTGTAACAAATAATACTGGCAATTTGGGTGCCTTGGGGTAACACTCAAATTTTGAATGAGTGCTGCAAGTCTTCTATTTATCCTTCTTATATCCAATGTTTGCCTCTATTAAAATAAAAAATCTATATCCATCTCCCGTGCTAGCGCCGTGAAGCACTTGCACTTATTCGGTTCACATGGGGTTCTTACATCACGTGATCCCAGTGCCAAATCAGCTTGGGCTTCACAGCCCCACCTTCAGGCATATCATACATCAATGGGAAGTGAGCAGGCAGTAAGTAAGTAATCAGGAAGAGGTACCAGCTGCAGTGGCTGCTCACTGCCCATTGATGTTTGCTATGTCTAAAGTAAAAGGGGGTAGTGAAGCTGGCACTAATTGGTTGCAGGCTCCAGTGACGTAACTACTTCTCTTGAGCCCCGGGAGAACGTATTGACACCGCTGCAACGTGGCTCACTAGCAAGGGTGGTGAACGTAAGCTTTTTTTATTTTTAACACACAAACATAGAGAATAAGAAGTGATTGCCCATGTGGTAGACATCCCCATTAATAGTCTGTAATTGTTGCCGAGTGCCTCTGTTAATTGACCTTGTGAAGCTGGGAATGAGTGTGATCTTTGGTAAAATACAAAATTAAGCCATAAAGTAATGGACTCAGCAGTGAGAATAAGAAATTTCTTTTTTCCTGATATCTAGTTTTAAGTTTATTTATTTAAAATAGTAGTTACTTGAAGATTTAAAGGGCTGAATATGTAAAATGTACAATATATAGAGGATTGGATGTATTAATTCCCATGTATTTGCAGGATTAGGTGGATTAATTCCTGTCTGATATATCTTTTTGCTTGTATTTATTCAAATGGTATTGTTGTACCTTTAAGAGCTGCTCTCTAATGGTTAAGAATACGATGCTTAGTACTAGATACATATTCCCACCTCTGTTGTACATATCTAACAATATTCTCACAAATTGCTTTGGAACTGACTCAAAGACAAGTTTATTTTGTACACATTCTTATGAAGAACTGCCATCAGCTCACTTTCAGAGGATCTTTAATTTACTCCTCTTTTCCCTTTCCAATGAATCTTTTAATGTGAGAAACTTGTCAGCTCACGCTTCATGGTACAAAATATGTGAGCTCCGCCATGCATACAAATATGTCACCATACATAAAATGATGGCATTTTTTCTCTATACCTTTGTCTGTAAAACACGGGCAGTCATTACTGTGGTATTATAAAATCGTCATTATTTTACCTCTCGGAGGTGTTTGATTTCCATAATTCAGAGAAGCCTTTTATCAATTAAATGTATTTAAAAATATCTCTAGAGAATGAAATCACTCACCTGACATCATTTCTGGTAATGACTTAATTGTGGCTAATATTTTACCAGTCTGGCAATGACTGCTCACATGTTCATTATAAGATGTCCTCCCGGGATAGCTTCTGTCACCACATTAAGGATTCCCAATGCAGGACGCTAAAGTCTTCAGCTCATATAAAGACATTGCTCATAACATTTTACTGAATATCCATTATTAGCAAACAGAAACTCTCCTAAGGCCGGCTTCACACCATGATTTCAGAGTTACTGAGTGTATCCATGTCAAAGCGGATACACTCGGATCCGATTTTGCTTCCCATGTATTGCTATGGGGCACGGATTGTGCTCGGATGTGTCCTTTTTGCCATCTGATGTATGCACAGTCCAAGCCCCATAAGGATACATGGGAGGCAAAATCGCATCCGCTTTGACATGGATACACTCGGAAACTCCGAAATTGTGGTGTGAAGCCGGCCTAAGAGAAGTGTTAGGCCACGTGCACACGCTGAATATTTGATGATTTTTTTACCTCAGGATTTGTAGCCAAAACCAGGAGTGGATGATAAATACAGAAGTGGTGCAGGTGTTTCTATTAGACTTTTCCTCTGATTGCTCCACTCCTGGTTTTGTCTACAAATCCTGAGGTAAAAAACTCAGTAAATACTGAACTTGTGCACATGGCCTTAGGTATTGACTTATCATATCAATGTATGGAAGTTTATGTCATCCTCAAGTCATCAGAAACAGCAGTCAAAAAGGCAACAAATATAATATATTGTATGTACTGTATGCAATAAAGTAAATATATCTGCAAACATAAACAAACATTTAATATAACTTCTTAACTATATAAAATCCATCTAATGTATTATATTTTGCATAATGGTAATTCCCTTTGCACACCTCCAACGTTTCTGTGTTTCCTAGAGGCAATTTCTACAAGGTTATCAGTGAATCCAGAGAAGAATATTTCTAAGGCACCAAAGATGTAATTTGTTTGTTTTATTTTCCAAAATTCACCATCATAGAATATTTTGGCTGACAAAGGTCCTATTTCTAGCTTAGGGTTTTGTGGGGTTGTAGTCATTGGGTAAAGGATTGATTCCGGATACTCTGGCACACTTCATGCAAGTCATGGTCCTGGCAGGGTGTGTGAACTGGTGTAATGTAGCTATACACACTTATACATGTTATCCTTATGGTACTTTGTAGATACCAGTGGCCAATTCAGCCAATTGCTGGCAGTTGCAGCTCAACACATTTCTAATATATAAAGCTGAATGTTTTGTGTGTGTGTATATCCGGGATTGGCATCTACACCGTCGCAACTACAGCCACAAAATTTTGCACTGTCACACGTCTGGACCCCGAGAGCATCATAGGCTATGTTGTGAGGCGAAATTATAACCCTGCGCGTTCCAGTTCACCAAACAATTATTCCCGTATCTACATAATGGGGAAAAAGTGAATGGAAAAGTGTTGTAGGAAAATCTACAGCTGTCAGCTATAGCCACAAACTTTTGCACAGTCACACGTATGGACCCCGGGAGCGTCATAGGCTATGTTGTGAGGCGAAATTTTAACCCACGCATTCCAATTCACCAAATAATTTTGCCCCTATCTACATAATCGGGAAAAAGTGACAGTTATCAGTTGTGAATGAGAGGGGCTTAATGATAGCGCCAAAGACTAACAGCACATACCAGCATATAGTCACTAAGGTGAGGCCCCAACATGAGATATTCACCACGCACGGGGACATGTATACACACCAGACGCACACAAAGAGTAACAGCAAATGTATAGTTGCTAAGGTGCAGCCCCAACATTGGATACTCACCACGCACCCGAACAAACACACACACCACAAAGAGACCACACACAACACAGACACACAAACCACACAGACCCCCCACAAGGACACACACACATAGCCACCCTATAAGGACACATGCACTCACCCCACAGGGACACACACACACCACAAAAAGACACACACACCACACAGACCCCCCCCACAGGGACACACACATACTCACCCTATAGGGACACATGCACTCACCCCACAGGGACACACACACACACCACAAAGAGACACACAACACAGAGACACACACCCCACACAGACACCCCCCACAGGGACAACACACACACATACACATCCTGTAGGGACACATGCACTCACCCCACAGGGACACACACACACCACAAAGAGACACACACAACACAGATACACACACACCACACAGACACCCCCACAGGGACACACACACACCACAAAGAGACACACACAACAGAGACACACACCACACAGACCCCCCCACAGGGACACACACATACAGACCCTATAGGGACACATGCACTAACCCCACAGGGACACACACATACACACACCCCAGGGACACACACACCACACAGACAGACACTGATGTGCACAAATCACCTCACACAACTCACCTCATACATGTGCTATCTTTAATTTCCAAACATAAACATCTGATTAAAAGCAGCCAATGTGCAACACATGTGCCATATAGGGAATTAAAGCAGATGTCAGTCACATGAGCTGTCTATTATGTGTATGTGTTAGGTAACATATACTGCCCGGCCAGGGGGAGGGTTTACTATTGGCTGGAGATTTATTAGGCTGCCTATAGCAATCAATCACAGCTCAGATTCTATTTTCTTACAGGTCATTAATATGACATATTCAAATTCTATTTTGTTATAGCTAACGTCAGTTATTTATTAACCCGTTTATTAACCGGAAATTGTGAAGCTATATTGCTTAGAAAATTAGCATAATTTTTATTGTCAAAACAGACAGACCATTTAAACACAAAGGTGCAGGATAAAAGAGGTGACAGCGAAGTCTGCAGATTACATACATGAAAAATCTGGATCATGGATTATGTTTTATTGACGATTGATCGATATTCAATATGAATGTACAAAAAATTATTAATTACATCTTTACATATATCATTATGTTCATGGATTGTAAAGTTACATGCTAACATTCATCCCAAAGAGGTGTACAGACCCCTCATTAGGTTAATATAACCAGTCTCATGCAATCCTTAGTGGTTGATATATGTGATATATATAGGGTTCAATTGTCTACTTTAAAAGGAAGGAGCATCCGATATACATTGCAGGGTCCGCAGTCAGGTAAATAACAAGCAAGGTAATAGTAAAGGAGCCTAAACAACTGAAATCAGAGGTCCTACCTGTAGATCATAGTTTAGCTGATTATCATGACAGACATGGTGGTGGGACAAGGGTCCCAGGAGAGATTACCCCTTACGTAAGTTTCGCATATCGTGATACAAAATTAAGTGCAGTGCTTCTTCATGGGGACGCCATCCACCCAAAGTCCCAAACCTTAAATGCTGGCATTACCGGGTCACATGCTTGGATTTAGCCAATCCTAGCACCGTATTTGGCGCATGCGCACTCACCGCCGCCGCCCAGCCCCGCCCAAACAGCGTCACCAACGTCGGACAGAAAGCCCGGTCTTCACCAGTCAACCACGTTCAATGTCGGGGACAGATGATGCTATGAGAGCGGAGGAGACAGCACCGGAAAAGCCAGCAGGCGCACAGCCATCACAATGGGCAGAAAACCTATGGAGATAGATGGGAATTACATACAACTGTACAAAATGAATTATTGAACACATACAAAACAAAAAGACCGAAGAATCAGTAGATATTTATGCTAGTTTTCACACTTCTTCATTAGATCTCATGGATTGTAGTGCAGAAGGTCCATAAATGGAAAAATAGAAAAGGAATGTTTTTCCACATACTCCAAATTGTGGTCACTAATAGGAGGAAAAAAGCAAAAAATGACCATGAAGATAAAAACTATTTGAAGGATACACATATACAGAAGTATAATGTGTATTGGTCCTGTGATACAAGGCCCAGCACACATCTATCGGTGGGATACTATCGAAATACATGGTACATGTAAATAGACCAAATCTAAATATATTGTTGATTACACCAATAAAGAGGTACATTTATCACAAACGACTGGAGTTATAAGAAGGGGACAAAACTCATGGATTCATTTAAACCTCTCGGTCACATCGGGTCCAAGGTAACAGTCCACCTCAGTTGACGCTGTGCCAGGGTTTTCCTCAGATTCCCCCCTCTAATTCCCCCACTGATCAGATCAATACCACAGATCTTCAGGGATTTGGGGTTACTACCATGGTATGTTTTAAAGTGTCTTGGGAGTGTTTTCAAAAAAGAATCATCCTCCACTTTAACAGCGGCTTCAATGTCCCTAAAGTGTTCCCTCATGCGAACACGAAGCTCACGTGAGGTTAAACCAATATAGATTTTCCCACAGCCACATGTGGCGTGGTATACGCCACATGTGTGTAGTAGTGCTACTACATGTGATATTCTGGTTGATCTTGTAAAATCTACTACCATCACTTGATTGTAATTCAGAGATACGATAGAGATTGGAGCACACTGCCCATTGTCCACATGGTTTAAAGAGAAGAAGAAAAAAGCGAACATAGGGTGTAATGAAAAATATAATATTTTATTAGAGACGTGCTTGAACAGGTAAAAAAGGGTGGAGATTGGAACATACAATATAAATCCAACCACATATATGGATTTACATACCAGGTATATCAATAGAAAAAAGACCAAAAGTGCAAGTGCCAGAATATCCCTATATTTAATATAATCTTACAAATAGATGTCATATAGAGGGTAAAGATTACAGTGGGTAACCTATTTTGCTTCTCCCTATATTGCACAGCCATATATAGAGATAGCTATAAATAACGGAATAAAATCCTGTATAGAACATGCACTTGTGCCTGTATATAGTATAAACATGTCGCCCTATATAGAGCAGCTATTTGCATATATAGCACATATCAAAGGCACAGACAATATGCATATATATATAAAAGAGGACAAATGATGGTATATAGCCTCTAAAAGACCTATCCCAAGAACCATATAAGATGAATATCCATGTACACAAGAGGCATACATAGAGATAGATGTAATTATAAGGGCAGAGTCCTGTGCATCATATCAATAAATGTGCACTTGTGCCTGTATATATTATAGATATGTCTCCCATATAGAGCACCTATGTGCACATATAACACATGTAAAGGACACAGGCACTATGCATATATTTAACTAAGAGCTATCCCATGCAACATACAAGATAGATATCCATACAACCATATACCAGCATATCCAGGGAGAAGCAAAAGCATTAATGACAAGGAAGATTAGCCAATAATGGGCATCCACAAGAGGGAACCCCAAAAGGGCAGGACCAAACTAAGCACAAAGGCACAATGATCATACTATTTACCTTATGTAGCCTGGAAAAAACCAAGCGTTCCGATGCGCATTTCGGTATATTAACCTTCGTCAGGGGGCGTGGTGAGGGAAGAGGAAGGGGAGCTTTTAAGATCAGTGCCATCCAATCGGCATTCAGCGTTGTATGTTACCAAGGCGACGGGCTCCTTCTCTGAGTCAAGCGACGGCGCGTCATAGCGTTGCGTCATGGAGGGGCGGAGTCAGGACACACGGTCCCGGACTTCCGCATCACCATAGAGACCACGACGCCATGAGCGCTCGTCAGACCCGGAGGAAGCACTCGTACAGATACATACTGAATAGTGCTACCAAGAAAGAGGATAACAGTGTATGGATTTGGGGGATATAGCAACTATAGATATACCTATGAACTGCAAGGGGATAGAGAATATATAACAAATACAAATCACCTGCACATGTACATATAGCAGTACATATAGGGGCATCCACAATTATATCCCCCACATAGTGCCACCATGAGGAAATATCATGTTACATGTACATGACAGCGTATCACATGCAGTCCAAAAAGTCTAAAATTGCTATATAATTATACATAAGTGAACACCTATACCAAACCACCCCTTTAACCTACTCACATATCAGATGACATAGTGGGCACAATCATGTATACATCTGGCCAAGATATTATGATATATGAAGAGACAAATGCAGTATCAAGACAAGACACATATCGATTTTAGAAATAATTGCATAAATATACAATAAAATATAGCACTATAATGCTTTCTTCGATATGGCGAAATCTTGATGCTTTTACATAGAACATAGGCATCTCATCCAATCACTCTATCAATTTGATGTTGAAGACCGCACAAAGCAAGGAAAAAGGCACTATAAAGAGATAATTAAAAAGTTAAACTAATTATACAACAACCCCAACAATGAAATGTATTATAGGACTGACTACAAAAAGGAGAGTAACTAATACTTCATGAGACCACGCATGTACGGTTTTTAAGGTCCATATCACTGCTCGAGCTGCGCAATCTCGTCATTGAGCCTCTTATATCAATGTATCAAATCGATACCTCTAAATTTTATCTTAGATACCGTCACAATCGTGGTGAGTTTTAAGTGCCTGGGGAAGTTTTAAGGTGCAAATATCATCGACATTCCTAGCTGCCTCAATCCCAGGAGAAGCAAAATAGGTTACCCACTGTAATCTTTACCCTCTATATGACATCTCTTTGTAAGATTATATTATATATAGGGATATTCTGGCACTTGCACTTTTGGTCTTTTTTCTATTGATATACCTTGTATGTAAATCCATATATGTGGTTGGATTTATATTGTATGTTCCCCTCTCCACCCTTTTTTACCTGTTCAAGCACGTCTCTAATAAAATATTATATTTTTCATTACACCCTATAGTGGCTTTTTTCTTCTTCTCTTTAAACGTCAATATTTGCGATGGGTTTTATTGATAATCCTATTATATTCTCCTAACTCTATTTTCCATATATTGTGGAGAATGAGGTGGGCTTTACTGCTTGTGATACTTTCAATTACCATTGTCCACATTGATAGACTCCCTTCAATTTTTTATTATAGTCAAAAATTCCTGTTGTTTTTGTTGTGTAGTGGCTATGAACCAAAAGATCTTTCAAATTTGGTGATCTGCGTGGTGTCAACATGGGGTCATCTGAAAGATGTTCCTGTAGGGTGGGTTCTGCCTGTAGGACTGGCCAATGTTTTTTCATGATTTGCCTCATCAGCCCCCACCCATGATTAAAGGTTGTCCACATTCATCCGCCTGTTTCTTTTTTAGAGGGCGGAGGTAGTCACCTCGGAGACTCTGTCTAGCTCTCCTATAACCACTTTTTATGAGCATATGGCCATATCCCCTCTGTTTGAACCTATCCTTAAGATCCAGTGCCTGCTTCTTGAAACTTGCCTCTGTGAGCAGATCCGCTTCATCCTTGCACGTTTATTTCCAAATCTGCAGTCACAGTTAGAGGGCACACATCCAAGACGGTAAACTGCAGCAGTGTCCGCACTGGGCTCCCTCCCCTGGAGTGCACAGCAGGAGTCACCGTCCCTCCCAGGTCCCTGCTCCTGGAACGACGCCTAGACCCACCATTAATCTGAGGCGTAGTCTGGACTCCACCCCCTCTTCCAGGCTCACTCCCATTCACTTCTGGAAGTGGGGTAGGAGTCGGCGCAACCAGTATGGTAGAAATAGTTGTAGCGAGGTAATTACTGACTCAGAAAGCCCCCCAAGTAACAACCTTTCTGGCCTGCCAGTCAATTACTGGGTTGTGTTTCTCCAGCCAGGGAAGGTCCAATACAATGAGAGTGGGTAGGTTCTCCAAAAGGTGACAGGACAGAACTTCCTGGTGGAGAGTTTCTATGCTCAGGTTCACATTACGCACCACTTGGGAGAGGACCTTCTGGGTGAGTGGAACTGAGTCCATCGAGGCGATGGGAATGGGTCTCACTAAAGTACTGCTGGTGAGACCATGAGCCTGAGCAAAGCGAGAATCCATCAAATTAACCCCTGCTCCGCTATCGACCAGAACTGGCACAGTCTCGGTTTTACCATCCACCACCACCTTGGCAGACAGTGTGAACGGAGACTTAGCGAGGCGGGAAAGATAAACTCTCTGGTCGTCTCCTTCTGAATGGCCCGAGGTAGGCTGCTTCTGAGACTGCATGGTCTTGGAATGAAGTGGATAAACCTTAATAAAATGGTCAGATTTTCCTCAGAAAAAACATGCTCCACCCACTTGGTGAACAGTAGCCACAGGAGGTTTAACACGAGAACCTACTGCCCCCAACTGCATAGGTTCATCGAGTATAGTCTCCTCAGCAGGGATAGGTACAGGAGACATAGTAGGTTTCGTTCTCTCCCTCAGTCATCTGTCAACCCATATGGCTAGGGACATCACAGCCACCAATGACTCAGGTGCGGCGTACTGAACCAGGGTGTCTTGCAGTCTAGCTGACAAACCCAAGCAGAACTGACTCCGGAGGGCTGGGTCATTCCACTGGGTGTCAGTCGCCCATCTCCAAAACTCCGAGCAGTATTCCTCCACTGGTCATGCGCCCTGCTTCAGTTTACAGAGATTAAACTAAGCAAAGGTCACCCTATCTGGTTCACCGTACACCTGAGCCAGAGCAGCAAAAAAACCCGTCCACTGACCGCAATGATGGTGAGTCGGCCGGGAGGGAAAAGGCCAAGGTCTGGGGGTCCCCTTTAAGAAGGCAGACTATAATCCCCATCCGCTGTTCCTCACTTCCCAATGAACGGGGCCGGAGCCTGAAATAAAGCTTACAGGCTTCATGAAAAACAAAAAATTTGTCTCTTCCCACAGAAAACCTATCTGGAAGAGAGACCTTGGGTTCTGGCATGGCCTGACTTGCTGCAGCTGTTGCACTACCTGAGTCCGCAGACCAGTTACCTCTTCAGAGATGGTCTGCATCAGGGGAGAAAATGCATCAGCTGAGGCAGTCTGAGACATAGTGTCTCAAGGAAAAAAGGTATGGGCTGCTGATAATGTCACGGTGTAGTGAGAATGCTGATGAGGGAAAGAAGGTATGGGCAGGGTGATAAGGGAAGACTAGTCTGAACCTAGTCTAGGAACCCTGAATTGCCCTGATCCAAAAGTATCTCTGATGGTGAGAAGGTTCGGGCCTCCAGCCTCTCCCTAATTTCATCCACCAGCCCTGCACTCTTCCCCCTCACCTCTCTACACAGAACCGGAATACAGCAACTCCAAAGGAAAGGACTTCAGCAACACAAACACACAGGTCAGCACAGCACGGCTTCCAGGCATCCAGTGAAACTCTATCAGCAGCACCACCTGGTGTAAGGAGAGGGTACTTAATGGCTAGGGGAAGGGGAGTTCAGGTGAGTCACACATTAACCCCTCAACCAGCAGTTGAACTTCATAGTGAATGCAGTTCAGGAGCACAATACAGGAGTCCAGGACCTTCACAACTATCAACCATGCAGCTCTTAAAGACAAACACATACACAGCAGCATTCAGCAATGTCAGCGCCATCTACGTGCGTGACAAGTTGTGGGTTAAGACAAAGTGGAGCAGCACTATAATGAGTTCACACAGATAGCCATCCCGATTGGTACCCTCCAGGAAGAAGCAGACCGCCTCCACACCTGCACTGTGGTCAATGCAGGTATAGAGGGACTCCACGTTGGCAGTCATAATCAACATATCTGGTTCCACAGAGATCCCCTCAATCCTGGTTAGGGCGTCCGTTGTGTCCCTAATGTAGGAGGGCAATGTCTCCGCGAGTAGTTTGAGATAATAATCAATAAAGCGACACATTGGATCACATAATACCTCCATACCGGACACAGTCGGGTGCCCCGGTGGATTCAGGGGATCTTTGTGGATCTTAGGAAATAAATAGAAAGTAGGTATCTTGGGAAACCTGACCGTAAGCCCATCTAGAATTTTCTTACTGATAACCCCCTCCTTAAAGGCCCCTATTAAGATCTTTTGTAGTTGAGCTAAAAACAACTGTACAGGGTTACTGTCTATTTTGAATAAGTAGAATGATCTTTTAGTTGCCGGAAGGCTTCTTTTTCATACTTTTGATTTGGCCAGGTAACAATGTTCCCTCCCTTGTCCACCACCTTTATTACCACCTCTTCCAATGATTTCAACTCATTCAGGGCCTTTCTCTGTTGATAAGAGAGATTATCTTTTTTGCCTCTTTTTCCTGATCTTTTTGAAATCGTTGGTGACCAGTCTTGTAAAAATATCTATAGCAGGACAAAGGGATAAGGGAGGGAACTTGCTAGACTTTGGTATAATATCACTTGGAAACCTACCTGGTTCATCAGATGGCTCCTCATTGGTCAGATTTTCTAACGCCATGATAGTCTGATGCTCAATAAGCCCGTCTGTATTTTTCTGGTGACGTTTTTTAAGCAGATGTTTTCCGTAGAAGATATGGCGCAAATGTTAGTCCTTTAGAAAGGACTTCAATTTGAATTGGAGTAAGTGTATGTGTTGACAAGTTAATCACCTGCAATGGGTCAATTCCTTTCCCTCTAGTTTTAGAGGTACTGGCAGTCTGTTGGCGCATCACCATCTGCTGTTCTTCCAATTGCTTGGTGATTAAGGCTCCTGCTCCCTCATCAGCTAATTCTCTCTCCTGCGTCTCGTCGCCTGATGTCAGTGATATCAATGAGGGGACTCTCGCTAATCCCGGTAAATTTGGTGCCCCTTTAGGGTTTTTTGGAGCTTGAGGTGGTTTGCCCTTCTTTGTCTTCCTCTTATAAACTCTCTGGTTTTTAAAATCTTGCTGATCTCGCTGAAACTTTTTCATCTTAGCTTCTTTAATTTCTTTCTCCCATTTAGTAAGATCTGCTTCTACTTCACTCTCAAACTTTCTTAATGACTCTTTATTGAGTCCAATTTTTATGATTTCCTGGAACTCATCCATCTCAGCTTCTACTTTCTTTAGATTGTTACTATTATCAGCTGATAAAAGCTTAATGAACCCTGTAGAACAGGTGCTCGCTAGGGTCTCCCACTCAGATTTAAAGTCTGTATTATCAAAGGGGTAGGCAGGAAAAACTTGGACGCGTAGTCCCCTAGGAATCAAACCACACCTGGAGTATCTGTCCATTAGCGCACGGTTCCATCAAAATTTCGTCCACTTCTTTAGCAGATCTTTGTACCTCAGGGTGTTATCACCACAGCAGATTTAGGTCAGGAGACCATTACACTCAGTGCTGTGTGCAGCTTTGCCCAGGTTATAAATGAAGGCATCATGAATGCAGGACACCAGCCCCAATCACTAGCAACCTCCTTTCTCACAGATGAAGTGACCACTGGTTGACCTGCAAACAGAATGGGACTCATATAGGGCGCTGTTCACATAGGTTTGCACAGTGTATGCCCAGCCTCTTACATTAACCCCTATTTCAGAAGGTGGGCTGTTATGGCATTCAACACTGCTACCTGCTGGATCAAACACACCCATATGGCCCAGCTACACACAGCAACAAAAAAGAGTGCAAGAAAAAACCACAATGACTGGTGCTGAAATGGAAAGAGTATCAGACTACTGCAAATCTACCAAGACCCGGCCGTCCCTCTAAACTTTCATCTTGAACAAGGAGAAGACTGATCATAGCTGCAGCCAAAAGGCCCATGATCACTCTGGATGAACTGCAGAGATCTACAGCTGAGGTAGGAGAGTCTGTCCATAGGACAACAATCAGTCGTACACTGCACAAATCTGGCCTTTATGGAAGAGTGGCAAGAAGAAAACCATTTCTAAAAGATTTCCATAAAAAGTCTTGTTTGAAGTTTGCCACAAGCCACCTGGGAGACACACCAAACATGTGGAATAAGGTGCTCTGGTCAGATTAAACCAAAATCGAACTTTTTGGCCACCATGCAAAACGATATGTTTGGTGTAAAAGCAACACAGCTCAAAACACCATCCCCACTGTCAAATATGGTGGTGGCAGCATCATGCTTTGGGCCTGGTTTTCTTCAGCAGAGACAGGGAAGATGGTTAAAATTGATGGGAGGATGGACGGAGCCAAATATCGGACCATTCTGGAAGAAAACCTGTTGAAGTCTGCAAAAGACCTGAGACTGTGACGGAGATTTATCTTCCAACAAGACAATTATCTCAAACATAAAGCAAATACTACAATTGAATGGTTCAAAAATAAACATATCCAGGTGTTAGAATGGCCAAGGCAAAGTCCAGACCTGAATCTGTGGAAAGAGCTGAAAACTGCTGTTCATAAACGCTCTGCATCCAACCTCACTGAGTTCGAGCTGTTTTGCAGGGAAGAATGGGCAAGAATTTCAGTCTCTCAATAAGCAAAACTGATAGAGACATACCCCAAGCGACTTGCAGATGTACTTGCAGCAAAAGGTGGCGCTACAAAGTATTAACTCAAGGGGCCGAATAATATTGCACACCACACTTCTCAGTTTTCTATTTGTTAAAAAAGTTTAAAATATGCAATAAATTTCGTTCCACTTCACAATTGTGTCCCACTTGTTGTTTATTCTTCACAAAAAGATTAGAATTCATATCTATGTTTGAAGCCTGAAATGTGGAAAAAGGTTGAAAATTTCAAGGGAGCCGAATACTTTCACAAGGCACTGTAACTACGTTTAATCAAGGTATACCCATAACAACAGCCCTGCTATATGTACACACACAGACTCAGCTCTTTAATGTATTTATACACACAAGCATTCAAAGCAAGCTCTGCTATACACACGCAAAACCAGTGTTTCAAACACGAGGATTTACTCAACTCAAACAACTGCACCTGACCAAAGGCCATGTTCACACACCTCTGCTGTAAGTATTTAGCGGGTCTCCGCTAAATACTTAGGTTTTTTCAGAGAAGCGGACACTAGGCAGCCTGTTGTGTGAAGTGGTTACCATGATACACATCAGGTAACCATGGGCTGTGTCCGCAGAAAGCGGCGGCACACATGTACCTCCGCTTCTCTGAAAAAACGTAAGTATTTAGTGGAGAACCGCTAAATACTTACAGCGGAGGTGTGTGGACATGGCCAAACTGGTTTCTGTACCAACTAATATATTCCCAGCTGCACAGTCCCTTGGAGCTCCTGCATAGACTAGAATAACCCTAGCTGAAAAACTAGGAAAGCACAACTCAGACCTGGCTGCTTAATAGGCAGTCGAGCGTTTAACATACCTCCTAAGGAACCTAAAGGAAGTAGGAGAACACTACAGAGTGGACCATTTATATGGATACACCTAAATAAAATGTGAATGGTTGGCGATATTAATTTCCTGTTTGTAGCACATAAGTATATGGGAGGGAAAAACCTTTTCCAGATGGGTGGTGACCATGGCGGCCATTTTGAAGTTGGCCACTTTGGATCCAACTTTATTTTTTTCAATGGGAAGAGGGTCATGTGACACATGAAACTCATTGGGAATTTCATAAGAAAAACAATGGTGTGCTTGGTTTTAACGCAACTTTATTCTTTCATGAGTTATTTACAAGTTTCTCTTTTTTTACAGCCATTGACATGTCGCAGAGGTTAACATGTGAGGAGCGAATAGAAATTGTGTGGATGTCTGGTGAACGCAGTACCCGATTCATTGCAGCAGATTTCAATGCAAGACACCCTACGAGACCACCCATCTCCCATGCTACAGTTAGCAAACTGCTTTTCACATTTCAGTATTGTCAATTCCAAGGAAAATAGTGCTCCTACGATCTAAAAGAGTTTTTCCTTTCTTGACTACCTATTCCCTCCCTCACTATTTTCCCCCTCTTTTATTGTTCACAACATCATAGAAATATTCAGTTGCAGTTTTTTCCTTCACTGTTTTATGTAAACTGAGAGCATGTGAAATCACAAGTATATCTTCTATAATAATGATCTGTTTTTTTGAGAATACACACTTATAGGGGATCACTATAGCCTAGTGTGTTAGTGGCAAAGAAACCCTACTGAAGTATGGCGATTTTTTTCACTGCTGCCAGGTTCAAACCCGACATATGGACACAGATGTTTTTATGTTTTTTGGTATAAAACAGTTTTTTTATTTGAGTATAATTTTGATTGTGTGTTTTATAGTGTTCAATGATTTTTGCATAACCCTATTGTCTTAATCTGCTGCGAACACATTACATATTTATGTACCTCTGTTTACATAGTACTAGTAAAAAGGCCCGATGCAATTGCATCGGGAGCAGGGTGAAATGAATTGTGTGTATACAGGCGGGCCAGTGGGTAGCAGAGTATACAGGGGGCTCTGTGGGTAGCAGAGTATACAGGCGGGTCTGTGGGTAGCAGAGTATACAGACGGCTCTGAGGGTAGGAGATTATACAGGTGACTCTGTGGGTAGTAAAGTATACAGGCGGCTCTGTGGGTAGAAGAGTATACAGGTGGGTCTGTGGGTAGTGGAGTATACAGGCGTGTGTGGTGGTGGTGGCAGAGTATACAGGTGTGTGTGGTGGTGGTGGCAGAGTATACAGGCGTGTGTGGTGGTGGCAGAGTATACAGGCGTCTGTGCTGGTGGCGGCAGAGTATACAGGCGTGTGTGGTGGTGGCAGAGTGTACAGGCGTGTGTGGTGGTGGCAGAGTGTACAGGCGTGTGTGGTGGTGGCAGAGTGTACAGGCGTGTGTGGTGGTGGCAGAGTGTACAGGCGTGTGTGGTGGTGGCGGCAGATTATACAGGCATGTGTGGTGGTGGCAGAGTATACAGGCGTCTGTGCTGGTGGCAGAGTGTACAGGCGTGTGTGGTGGTGGCAGAGTATACAGGCGTGTGTGGTGGTGGCGGCAGAGTATACAGGCGTGTGTGGTGGTGGTGGCGGCAGAGTATACAGGCGTGTGTGGTGGTGGCGGCAGAGTATACAGGCGTGTGTGGTGGTGGCGGCAGAGTATACAGGCGTGTGTGGTGGTGGCGGCAGAGTATACAGGCGTCTGTGGTGGTGGCAGAGTATACAGGCATGTGTGGTGGTGGCAGAGTATACAGGCGTCTGTGCTGGTGGCGGCAGAGTATACAGGCGTGTGTGGTGGTGGCAGAGTATACAGGCGTGTGTGGTGGTGGCGGCAGAGTATACAGGCGTGTGTGGTGGTGGCGGCAGAGTATACAGGCGTGTGTGGTGGTGGCGGCACAGTATAGAGGCGGGTGTGGTGGTGGCGGCAGAGTGTACAGGCGTGTGTGGTGGTGGCGGCAGAGTGTACAGGCGTGTGTGGTGGTGGCGGCAGAGTGTACAGGCGTGTGTGGTGGTGGCAGAGTGTACAGGCGTGTGTGGTGGTGGCAGAGTGTACAGGCGTGTGTGGTGGTGGCAGAGTGTACAGGCGTGTGTGGTGGTGGCAGAGTGTACAGGCGTGTGTGGTGGTGGCGGCAGAGTGTACAGGCGTGTGTGGTGGTGGCGGCAGAGTGTACAGGCGTGTGTGGTGGTGGCGGCAGAGTGTACAGGCGTGTGTGGTGGTGGCGGCAGAGTGTACAGGCGTGTGTGGTGGTGGCGGCAGAGTGTACAGGCGTGTGTGGTGGTGGCGGCAGAGTGTACAGGCGTGTGTGGTGGTGGCGGCAGAGTGTACAGGCGTGTGTGGTGGTGGCGGCAGAGTGTACAGGCGTGTGTGGTGGTGGCGGCAGAGTGTACAGGCGTGTGTGGTGGTGGCGGCAGAGTGTACAGGCGTGTGTGGTGGTGGCGGCAGAGTGTACAGGCGTGTGTGGTGGCAGAGTGTACAGGCGTGTGTGGTGGCAGAGTATACAGGCGTGTGTGGTGGTGGAGTATACAGGCGTCTGTGGTGGTGGCAGAGTGTACAGGCGTGTGTGGTGGCAGAGTATACAGGCGTGTGTGGTGGTGGAGTATACAGGCGTCTGTGGTGGTGGCAGAGTGTACAGGCGTGTGTGGTGGCAGAGTATACAGGCGTGTGTGGTGGTGGAGTATACAGGCGTCTGTGGTGGTGGCAGAGTGTACAGGCGTGTGTGGTGGTGGAGTATACAGGTGTCTGTGGTGCGCTCGTGCAAGGCAGGGGTTAAAAAAAATAAAAAAAGATTATGCTCACCTCACCCCGAGCCCCCGCCGTCTTCTGCCGTGTTCCGCCGTCTTCTGCCGTGTTCCGCTAGGCTCCCGGTGGCTGTGCAGGCTCCCGGTGCCTGCAGTGATCTTCTATCTACTGAGAGTGAAGGACCTGTGGTGATGTCAGAGTCACGTGACCCGCGATTTGCCTGGAGTAAGCTGGTGTCACGTGACTCTGACATCACCACAGGTCCTTCACTCTCAGTAGATAGAAGATCACTGCAGGCACCGGGAGCCTGCACAGCCACCGGGAGCCTAGCGGAACACGGCAGAAGACGGCGGGAGACAGCGCGGGCTCGGGTAGAGGTGAGGATTTTTTTTTTTTTAGAGTAGTGCGGGTCTGCGGCTCGTGATGACGCTGCGCGTCATCACTCGCAGTCCCGCGCAAAGCATGTTGGGATTCGGCTACAACGCCCGAAATCCCCACTGCGGATTATATAAGTAGATGTCATCTGGTTCCACCTAGCTGACGTCACAATAACGTAGATAATTGTTTGGCTTGTACCATCCCCTTAACTGTATATAAGTCTGACACCCTGACCAATTGGTATCATATTCCTGAGGAAGGTTCTGGGACAGCACGCAAACGTGTAGGGAATAAAACAGCAGCATTCAAGAAGCCTTGTGGTCTTTCTCTTTCATCACGACAGCAGCGCGGATTGTAGGAGCACTAGTTTTTTTGGATTTGACTACACCACCACTGTGCACGTGGAAGTGCGGATCCAGCGGCAGCTGTCTAGGTGATCATACTGGTTGTGGGTTAACACAACCTAACCAGGTGAGCACATACACCCACGGATGACACGATCTTATCTAAAACGATAAGACCCATTTGTGCCTTTTGTCTCTCCCTTTCTTAGAAATTTCAGTATTGGATTTGCCAAAATGTGGATGCAGAAAGACTGTCACTAATGAAGAAACATCAGTGGCTGTCCTAGCTTCATTAAGCAGGACGTTATATTTAATAATTTATTTCTTGACTTCCATGGATTTTGTATATAGTTTGTTCTGTTCTTTTATTTATATTTTATTTAATTTTATCTTCTTCTTTTTTTTTTCTTTATGAAGCAATGACATTTGATTTCTGTAATTTGCTATTTATTTAAATGTATACTTATTATATGCTTGTTTGTATCTCATGTGTTAAACCATTCTATGTAACATACTTGTATTTTTATTGTGATTATATCATAATTTCTAATGATTTAAATGTTAATAAAATCATTTGAATCAGGCTAACAGTATGTGGGATTGTACTGTATTTGAGGGTGCTGTTTGTGACCTCATAATGTACAGTTGTGGCCAAAAGTATTGACACCCCTGCAATTCTGTCAGATAATGCTCAGTTTCTTCCTGAAAATGATTGCAATCACAAATTCTTTGGTATTATTATCTTTATTTAATTTGTCTTCAATGAAAAAAAACAAAAAGAATAGTCCTAAAGCCATATTGGATATAATTCCACACCAAACATAAAAAAGGGGGTGGACAAAAGTATTGGCACTGTTAGAAAAATCATGTGATGCTTCTCTAATTTGTGTAATTACCAGCACCTGCAACTTACCTGTGGCACCAAACAGGTGTTGGCAATAACTAAATCACACTTGCAGCCAGTTGACATGGATTAAAGATGACTCAACCTCTGTCCAGTGTCCTTGTGTGTACCACATTGAGCATGGAGAAAAGAAAGAAGACCAAAGAACTGTTTGAGGACTTGAGAAACCAAATTGTGAGCATGAGCAATCTCAAGGCTACAAGTCCATCTCCAAAGACCTGAATGTTCCTGTGTCTACCGTGCGCAGTGCCGTCAAGTAGTTTAAAGCCCATGGCTCTCTGGCTAACCTCCCTAGATGTGGACGGAAAAGAAAAATTGACAAGAGATTTCAACTCAAGATTGTGCGGATGGTGGATAGAGAACCTCGACTAACATCCAAACAAGTTCAAGCTGCCCTGCAGTCCGAGGGTACATAAGTGTCAACCCGTACTATCCGTCGGCGTCTGAATGAAAAGGGACTGTATGGTAGGATACCCAGGAAGACCCCACTTCTTACCCCAAGACATAAAAAAGCCAGGCTGGAGTTTTTCAAAACTTACCTGAGAAAGCCTAAAACGTTTTGGAAAAATGTTCTCTGGTCAGATGAGACAAAAGTAGAGCTTTTTGGGCAAAGGCATCAACATAGAGTTTACAGGAGAAAAAAAGAGGTATTCAAAGAAAATAACACGTTCCCTACAGTCAAACATGGCGGAGGTTCCCTGATATTTTGGGGCTGCTTTGCTGCCTTTGGCACTGGACTGCTTGACTGTGTGCATGGCATTATGAAGTCTGAAGACTACCAACAAATTTTGCAGCATAATGCAGGGCCCAGAAAGCTGGGTCTCCCTCAGAGGTCATGGGTCTTCCAGCAGGACAATGACCTAAAACACACTTCAAAAAGCACTAGAAAATGGTTTGAGAGAAAGCACTGGAGGCTTCTAAGGTGGCCACAATGAGTCCCAGACCTGAATCCCATAGAACAGCTGTGGAGAGATCTAAAGATGTCAGTTTGAAGAAGGCACCCTTCAAATATCAGGGACCTGGAGCAGTTTGTCAAAGAAGAATGGTCTAAAATTCCAGCAGAGCATTGTAAGAAACTCACTGATGGTTACCGGAAGCGGTTGATCACAGTTATTTTGGCTAAAGGTTGTGCAATCAAGTATTAGGCTGACGGTGCCAATACTTTTGTCTTGCCCATTTTTGGAGTTTATGTGTGAAATGATCAATGTTTTGCTTTTTGCTTCATTCTCTTTTGTGTTTTTTCATTGAAGACAAATTAAATGAAGATAATAATACCAAAGAATTTGTGACTGCAATCATTTTCAGGAAGAAACTGAGTATTATCTGACAGAATTGCAGGGGTGTCAATACTTTTGGCCACAACTGTATAAAGAGGAGCTGTGTATGGGCTCATACTGATCATAGGGGACTGTGTGTGAGCCCATACTATATAAAGGGGAGCTGTGTGTGGGCTCATTTATAATATGAGACCAGGATGTGGGGGTGGGGACTGGGCTGCGGGCGGCATGTGCAGTGGGTTCCTGGTGTCGGCGGCACTGCTAGCGGTACTGCGCAATGGGCCACTGCCCCTACTGGGTGCCATATTTTCACACACATCACTTGGGTGTGCAAATATGGCCGCCGCCAACGCATGATACTGGGACATCGGACAGAAGTTGATGGCGGACTGGATGACATAAGTACATATTAGATAAAAATATATATTTTATGTTAATATCCTTAGATTTAACAGTAACTAGTACTATATAATTGTTGCACCCCAGAGGTTAATGTGCCACAGAAACAACACCAAGGGTTAATTCCCCACACAACCTACTACACTACACTAGTGCCTCCAGGCCAGAAGGGGGTGCTAAAGCTGCTTCCCTATATATTCTGGTGTGGAGAGGAAGTGGGCAGTTAGTCAGTTAGTTCAGTGCGGGACAGCACTGAGGAAGAAAGACCTGGATGTAAAAGAGCTCACCCCACGGTCCACTGTCCAGTTCCAGGTCAAGCCAGGATCTGAGGAAAAGGAGACAGAGCAGAGAGGAACACACCTGGGAGACCGAGTCCCTGAGACTCACCCCAGAGAAGCGCAAAGACCGGATACCGGATCCGAAATTGTGCCTGACACAAGCAGCACAGAAAACACCGGATAAGTAAAGATTATGTATCTTTACTGTACCACAGCGAAGCAACACGGCGGGGTCAGAAACACAAAGATAAGACTCAAGTTGCCTAGCTAGTTTGGTACCAATGAGGGGAGACAGGGCCAGCAGCCTAGCTAAAGCGGCAGCAGGGCCACACACACAGCGCAGGAGTAGGAAGCCAAAGGACCCGGCCAGGGTGGGAGCAACCCGGCCCCGATACAGACTCCATGGACGATCCTCTACTGAACGCCATCTACAGTAAAGACTTGGGAAACTACTAAACCATGAGTCTGTGTAATCCTTGCGCTCGAGCCCTACTCTCCCTCAAAAACTGTTATCATCTCTATCCCTATCCCTGCCCTGCATCATCCATAGACTATCATCACCACTGCCCCGGGGAACCAGGCTCTGCCCGTGGAGAGCCATTACATCACCAGTGCCAAACATCATCCAGGTTCTGCAGCAGTGGTGGTCACCCTGACCACATACCACGGGTGGCGTCACAACTATTTCCCCTGTAAATAACCCCCAAACCCATTACTTGTGGGATCGGGACACGGTCCGGACCAAGACCGCCGTGATACCCCATGATACCCCAGTCCGGTACCGAGTACCCCGTCCCAGTGGGCTCCAGCTCCTTAGTTATACTACTATACATGTAAATGAAGTTTAAAACTGAGATTTATGGATGTAAATCTGTATTCATATGACATAATAATGTACAGAGAACTGAATATCCCAAGTGTAGGGAAAAATCAGTGGATCAAACATATAGTATTTCAAAATGTCAAGAGCCAAAGTATTATGTTTAGTTGGTGAGTTGGGACTTTAGTTATCACTACACAAACTGCCCCTCTGCCTGATTTTTATTAGTATCATTATTTTTTACTATCTTCCAATACTATTCATTGTCCGGACACATTTCATCTTAATGTCTTATAGTGTCATAGCATTCAATTCCTGCAATGTACTGTTAGAGTTGATGTATGATTTCACACCAAGTCTTATGGATAGAAAGTTTTTTCTGACATAATCAATAATATCCACAAATTCTTACAATTCCCAAAAAGTGATCAAATATACCCTACATTAAGAATAGACTTAAAGGAAATTCTTCTATGCTTATTTTAATGGCAACTTTCCTTTCGTATACTCAATAACCTATAACACCTTAATACTTTCCCTTGTTTCGCTGGCCCTGCTTCTCGGCTCCTTACAGCAGGACATATAGAGTTGCGTTTCAATGTTTTAATATTGTTAGAGCAGGGAGATAAACACTTTAGTACATATTGGAGAGTAATAAATTGTGTTGAACATTGATAAACTAATGCAATTACAAGCAAGGTCACAGAGTCAGCTAATTTAGAAATATCAGTAGTAGGATTTTGAGTTGTCCCCTGGAGAACTGTAGCCACTTTATTACAGCAGCAGGGTGAGGAGGAAATGGTACATTACGATTGATCTTTTGATCTAATTGTAGAACTCTGCCATCCCCTGTTTGTCCAGAAGTGCTTAGCTAGCAAGAAGAATCACTGCACAGCTAATTGAGGAAAATACCCTAAAACTTGATGAAATGTGAGAAATAAAGATTACCTTGAGCTTTGAATTAGTTCTCCATTACATGGTATGAAACAGAACAGACAAGTTATTAACACAAATCACATTATCAGTCTATATTCTGTCTTCAATTACATTGCATCAGTTTATCGGCCTAGAAAATTAATATACAGATTAATACATTATGTTTCTGCAAATGTGCCTTTTCAGTGTAATGTGAGGTGAGCTTATTTTAATTAACACATAGCAATTTAGAGACTTTTCAGGGTTAGATAGCAATAATGGAATATATGACCATTGGTGAGACATCGGTATCTGGTCATCCTAACATGAAAGAGGAGCACACGGGACTCATATATGATAGCATTAAGACAAAGAACATCAAATATACAGCAGAGGAGTAAAGTTTGAACACATCACCAATTTTGTAAGTAAATATATTTCTAAAGGTGCTATTCACATGAATTTCTCTACATACCTCGATAACAACCCATCCAATTCACACAAAGAGTTAAACCAAACCATAGATGTCCATAAATTTAGTCATGGCTAATAATGAGAAATCACACAAGGAAAAAGTATTGAACACACTTACTGAAATATATTTAATTCCTTGTACAAAAACCTTAGTTGATGATGACGATTAAACAAGAAAAATATACTGGTCATTGGAGAAGCACACCACCCAATGTGATCATATAAACCAATTTGCAGGCTTTACTTGGCAAATACAACACAACAGTTAATAATTCATGGTGCCACATACAAACATGGAGGGTTAAATAAAATGACCCTGTACAAAATTAAAAACAATATTGCACCAAATCTCACCTGCCGCACAACCCTGCTGCTCTCAGGTCAGTTACATATGGATCCAGTGGCAGGTTAACAGGTGTATGCACATAAAAGACCATTGCCAAAATTACTAGAATTACTCTAGATAACAGCAAAGGCTGATACCTGATTATTTGATAAAATCCCTGTTGGACATATGGCCCAAAATAATGCTGATGATTGTGCCCCACAAGTAGCACATACAAACAAAAAGTGGTTTTGCTCCCTTTTCTTGTATGTGCAACTCGCAGGGCATAATCATCAGCACTATTTTGGGCCATATGTCCAACAGGGACCATTGCCCGAATTACTAGAACTACTCCAGCTAACAGCAAAGACTGATACCTGGAGTGGCTCTAGTAATTCGGGCAATGGTCTTTTGTGTGCATACACCTGTTAACCTGCCACTGGATCCTTATGTGACTGACCTGAGAGCAGCAGGGTTGTGCGGCACATGAGATTTGGTGCAATATTGTTTTTCATTTTGTACTAGTCATTTTATTTAACCCTTGAAGTTTGTATATGGTACCATGTATCATTAATGGCCCTTTACACGCAGCTACAGGTGACAGGTTTTCCACAGGTAACTTACTGGTTGCAGTGAAATCATGGGAGACAGTTCCATTTGTACACAGCACCAAGATAGAACTATGTCTCCATGATTTCACTGCAACCAGTAAGTTACCTGTGGAAAACCTGTCACCTGTAGCTGCGTGTAAAGGGGCCATTACTGTTGTAATATATACCTATTATAACTTCATTGTACTTTTCTGCACCTTGTATAGGGGTTGTTACCCTGTGTGTAAATAAAATTTGCAAAATGTTTTATGTCATCACATTGGTTGGTGTGCTTCTCCATTGACCAGCATCTTTTTCTTATTTAACCATGTTCAGTCACCACTGGTCAGTAGCACCCCTATAAATTCAAGGGCTGTGCGACATTATTGCATTTCTTAGTTGGTGATTAGAGCTTTAATACGCTGCCTGTATGGAGAAACTAATCACATGCATTGCTCAGGTGTAATTTGGGCCAATTCTTCCACACAAACACTCTTCAAATCCTGAAGCTTCCATGTGCTCCTTCTATGAACTCTGAGCTTTAGTTCCTTCCATAAATGTTCTATTGGATTCAGGTCAGGTAACTGGCTGGGCCATTCTAGCAGCCTAATTTTCTTTAGCTGAAACCAATTGAGAGTTTCCTTGGCTGTGTGTTTGGGAATCATTGTCTTGCTAAAATGTCTATCTTCATTTCATCTTAATCATTCTGGTGTATGGCAGCAGATTTTTATCAAGAATGTCTCAGTATATTTGTCCATCCATCCTTCTTTCAATCATATTAAGTTTGCTAATCTCATATGCTGAAAAATTGCTCTATACCATGCTGTTCCTACCTCCCAACTTCACTGTTGGTGTGTCGGGGTGATAGTGATATTTGATATAGGCCTTTTGGCCTTCAAACAAAGAGTGTGTAATTGTATCCAATGAGTTCAGCAATGGAGACTTGCATAATGAGCGTACATACAGGTCATGAAGGTTGAGTGCATTATGTGGTGCCCCTGCATTCAGGAGGCCACAAAGGGAACTGCAGCCAGGCAGGTAGGACGACAGTTGAACACCAACACCCTCACTGCCCATACACTCACGTAACAGTAGAGGGCAGCACCCAACCCGGAGCTTGGGAACTCTAGGCAGGCAAGGGTGGTGGGTTTAGAGACAGTGGGTGGGCAAACATGTAGTCAGGTGACAGAGGGTAGATATAGTGCAGGGGGAGGAGTAAGGAGTGGGTAGGCCGACGAAAAGACAGAAACACACGTCCTGAACGAGTGGGGTGAAGGGGACGCAGAATCTGGAAGAGCCAGTGTCAGCCGCAGAGAGAAAGCTTAACCGGAGCCAGCAGCCCAGGAGTGTGAGGGAAGAGAGGTACGGTGATACCAGGCCCTAGAACTACGGCTGAGACGGCAGACTGCAGGCGGAGTAGCCCTCCTATTGATCCCGAAGACACAGTAGAGAGAGCCTGGTAGAGCCTCACACAGGAGGACTGCTGGAGGCCAGGCTGAAGTAGAGTGTCGGCTCTAGAGGGGACCGTAGCTTCACCCAGCATCCCCAGACAACCGACGGGGGTCTCAGCTACAAGTTAGGATCCCTACCCCCAAGGACAGGCAGCTCAGTGGCAACTTGGAGGGCTCAAAGGAGTCCGAGCCGCCGCCATACTGTCCGGAGTCACACACACCAAGTGAACAAAGAGAGAGAGAGTCAAAAGCCTGGAAAGGACACAGAGACAGAGTGAGGGGTCACAGAGAGGAATAGCCTGGCTGCAGGGAGCAAAGGAACCCGGAGGGGAAAGTGTGCCTGTGTAACTGAGAACTGTAACTAAGAACTGTGACTGAACTGTAGCTGAACTGAGAAGCTGAGAGTAAACACGGTGAACCCTGAATCTGACTCCCTCATATGCTTCCATCTGCACCAGATTCCCTCCACACAGGTTTGCAGAAGATTCCCACCTGCAGAGCCACAGCTTGTCAGCTCCAACACCGAGGAAGGATTTCTGCAGCATCTGGACAGTAAGTGAATTGCACTCAGCACAAAGCCTGCACACTACATCATAGACTTTACCAACACTGCCCCGGGGAACTCAGTTCTGCCCACGGAGAACTATTCCATCCTAGCTGCCATTACATCATCCCCGGAGGTTCTGAGGCAGCGGTGGCCCCAATACTGGCCACACACTGTGGGTGGCATCACGACTGACATTATCCCCTGTAAATACACCCTTATTATTGCCAGGGCCCGGGACACGGTCCGGACCAGGACCACCCGTGACTTCCCCAGTAGCAGACCCAGTCCGGTACCGAGTACCCCCATCCCAGTGGGCTCGACAACCACTTACTATTTCCTTTAAAACAATTGTTTCTGCTGATTCTTTCTGTAGCTCTCCACAGGTGGTCTTGGCTCTTGTTCAACCTTTCTGATAATAATTTTCACTCCTTTGTCTGAAATCTTGCTGGGAGCACCTGGGTATGGCCAGTTTATGGTGAAATTATGTTGTTTCTAATTCCAGATTATGGACCCAACAGAGCTCACTGCAACCTTCAGTATTTTAGATATCCTCTGTAGCAATAAGGCTGTGAAGGTCGTGAGACAGCTTACTGGCTTTATCCACCCTGAGATGTTTCTTTTGTGACACTTTGGTAATGAGACACCTTTTTATAGGTCATAAGTTGAAGCAGTGATATTATTTTTCACTAACTGGCTGGATTACTTTACGATTATTGGTAGATTTCAGCTGGTGTCATGACTTTCTAGGGCTTTTTGCAGCACTCTCTTTCTTCAAGTGCCCACTACTTTTCCAGTGTTATCTTTCATTTTTACATATAAATTAATTTCTGGGCATCAATGGTTTGATTTCTCTGCCTGTGTGGATTGGATGTATTGCTACCAACTTATACATATATATATATATATATATATATATATATATATATATATATATTAGTGATGAGTATGCTCTGCGCTGCTCGGTGCTCGCACGAGTATCACTGTACTCGGGCTACTTGGCAAGCACCGAGTAATCTCGTGATACTCGTGCTGTGCTCGTGGTCCTCATCCCTGCATGTTGGCGCTCTTTAGAGAGCGAGCCCACATGCAGGGATTGGCTGGCAGACCACTGCAATGCCACAGCCCTGTAAGTTGTGGCATTGCAGTGATTGGCCGGCCTGCACAGTGTGACCGAGCCTTTATAAGACCCGGCCGCGCTGTGCTCTGCACACAGCCATCCAGACAGTGAATGTAGGGAGAGTGTCTGCTGCTGATTTGCGGCCCTCATAGGTAGATCCGGAGCAGGGCTGCAAACTGCTGCTGACCACAACAGTCCTTCTCAGGACTAGTCTAGGAGGAAATAGGCAGGGTGATCCAGATCGGAATCCAAGCTTTTCTGTGACCATAACAGTCACCAGACTGTTGTACTTACTACCTTGATACAGGTTAGGGACTAAAATCCTTCTCTCCTGTGACCATTACAGTCACCAGACTGTTGTACTTACTACCTTGATACAGGTTAGGGACTAAAATCCTACTCTCCTGTGACCTGAACAGTCACCAGACTGTTGTACTTACTACCTTGATACAGGTTAGGGACTAAAATCCTTCTCTCCTGTGACCATAACAGTCACCAGACTGTTGTACTTACTACCTTGATACAGGTTAGGTACTAAAATCCTACTCTCCTGTGACCATTACAGTCACCAGACTGTTGTACTTACTACCTTGATACAGGTTAGGGACTAAAATCCTTCTCTCCTGTGACCATTACAGTCACCAGACTATTGTACTTACTACCTTGATACAGGTTAGGGACTAAAATCCTTCTCTCCTGTGACCTGAACAGTCACCAGACTGTTGTACTTACTACCTTGATACAGGTTAGGGACTAAAATCCTTCTCTCCTATGACAATTACAGTCACCAGACTGTTGTACTTACTACCTTGATACAGGTTAGGGACTAAAATCCTTCTCTCCTGTGACCTGAACAGTCACCAGACTGTTGTACTTACTGCCTTGATACAGGTTAGGGACTAAAATCCTACTCTCCTGTGACCTGAACAGTCACCAGACTGTTGTACTTACTACCTTGATACAGGTTAGGGACTAAAATCCTTCTCTCCTGTGACCATTACAGTCACCAGACTATTGTACTTACTACCTTGATACAGGTTAGGGACTAAAATCCTACTCTCCTGTGACCATTACAGTCACCAGACTGTTGTACTTACTACCTTGATACAGGTTAGGGACTAAAATCCTTCTCTCCTGTGACCATTACAGTCACCAGACTGTTGTACTTACTACCTTGATACAGGTTAGGGACTAAAATCCTTCTCTCCTGTGACCTGAACAGTCACCAGACTGTTGTACTTACTGCCTTGATACAGGTTAGGGACTAAAATCCTACTCTCCTGTGACCTGAACAGTCACCAGACTGTTGTACTTACTACCTTGATGCAGGTTAGGGACTAAAATCCTACTCTCCTGTGACCATTACAGTCACCAGACTGTTGTACTTATTACCTTGATACAGGTTAGGGACTAAAATCCTTCTCTCCTGTGACCTGAACAGTCACCAGACTGTTGTACTTAATACCTTGATACAGGTTAGGGACTAAAATCCTACTCTCCTGTGACCATTACAGTCACCAGACTGTTGTACTTACTACCTTGATACAGGTTAGGGACTAAAATCCTTCTCTCCTGTGACCATTACAGTCACCAGACTGTTGTACTTACTACCTTGATACAGGTTAGGGACTAAAATCCTTCTCTCCTGTGACCATTACAGTCACCAGACTGTTGTACTTACTACCTTGATACAGGTTAGGGACTAAAATCCTACTCTCCTGTGACCTGAACAGTCACCAGACTGTTGTACTTACTACCTTGATACAGGTTAGGGACTAAAATCCTACTCTCCTGTGACCATTATAGTCACCAGACTGTTGTACTTACTACCTTGATACAGGTTAGGGACTAAAATCCTACTCTCCTGTGACCTGAACAGTCACCAGACTGTTGTACTTACTACCTTGATACAGGTTAGGTACTAAAATCCTACTCTCCTGTGATCATTACAGTCACCAGACTGTTGTACTTACTACCTTGATACAGGTTAGGGACTAAAATCCTTCTCTCCTGTGACCATAACGGTCACCAGACTGTTGTACTTACTACCTTGATACAGGTTAGGGACTAAAATCCTTCTCTCCTGTGACCATTACAGTCACCAGACTGTTGTACTTACTACCTTGATACAGGTTAGGGACTAAAATCCTTCTCTCCTTTGACCATTACAGTCACCAGACTGTTGTACTTACTACCTTGATACAGGTTAGGGACTAAAATCCTACTCTCCTGTGACCATTACAGTCACCAGACTGTTGTACTTACTACCTTGATACAGGTTAGGGACTAAAATCCTTCTCTCCTGTGACCATAACAGTCACCAGACTGTTGTACTTACTACCTTGATACAGGTTAGGTACTAAAATCCTACTCTCCTGTGACCATTACAGTCACCAGACTGTTGTACTTACTACCTTGATACAGGTTAGGGACTAAAATCCTTCTCTCCTGTGACCTGAACAGTCACCAGACTGTTGTACTTACTACCTTGATACAGGTTAGGGACTAAAATCCTTCTCTCCTGTGACCTGAACAGTCACCAGACTGTTGTACTTACTACCTTGATACAGGTTAGGGACTAAAATCCTACTCTCCTGTGACCTGAACAGTCACCAGACTGTTGTACTTACTACCTTGATACAGGTTAGGTACTCAAATCCTACTCTCCTGTGACCATTACAGTCACCAGACTGTTGTACTTACTACCTTGATACAGGTTAGGGACTAAAATCCTTCTCTCCTGTGACCATTACAGTCACCAGACTGTTGTACTTACTACCTTGATACAGGTTAGGGACTAAAATCCTACTCTCCTGTGACCTGAACAGTCACCAGACTGTTGTATGTACTACCTTGATACAGGTTAGGGACTAATATCCTACTCTCCTGTGACCTTAACAGTCACCAGACTGTTGTACTTACTACCTTGATACAGGTTAGGGACTAAAATCCTACTCTCCTGTGACCTGAACAGTCACCAGACTGTTGTACTTACTACCTTGATGCAGGTTAGGGACTAAAATCCTACTCTCCTGTGACCTGAACAGTCACCAGACTGTTGTACTTACTACCTTGATACAGGTTAGGGACTAAAATCCTTCTCTCCTATGACCATTACAGTCACCAGACTGTTGTACTTACTACCTTGATACAGGTTAGGGACTAAAATCCTTCTCTCCTGTGACCATAACAGTCACCAGACTGTTGTCGCTGTATACAGGCAAAATGCGCAAGGGCATTGGCAAGGGCGTTGGCAAGGAACAAGGAAGTGGACGTGATGGTGGTGCAGGCAGAGGCCGAGGTCGTGTGCAAGCACTAATTTCGCAACAACAAAGGGGCACATCTACTCGCTCGCACGTCCTGTCCCAAATTATTGGGGCCCGCAGCAGTACACCGCTCTTGAACCAAGACCAGTGTCAACAGGTTGTTACTTGGATAGCGGATAATGCTTCAAGTCAGATGGGCACCTCCACAAACACCCTATCTTCCACACGGTCAAGTGTCAGTAGCCGTGATACTGCACCGCACATTTCCCAACCTGATCCTCCTTCCTACCACCAGGCGAGTACACGTCCACGGACATTCTGATCCCACAGTTGGACACTCGGAAGAGCTGTTCACGTATCCATTCGCAGAATCTGGCTTCTCGCCAGCTCCTGTTGAAGTGGGTGATGAGGAGATGGTATGTACATATGCCCAAATATTTGAGCAGCCACGTTCTCACGAACGGAACGTTGGCAATGTGTCTCAACAAGGGGTGGACGATGATGAGACACAATTGCCAGAAGTCAGGAGGAGGATCAGGGTGCGGAAGAGGAAGACGACGTGGTGGATGATCCAGTAGCTGACCCAACATGGCAGGAGGATATGCAGAGCGAACGACAGCAGTGCACAGGGGGAGAGAGGCGTAGCATCCCAACAGGCAGTACGAAGCAGGGTCGTGTCCGCAGGCAAAGGCAGGCAACCGTTCCCCGGAACAACAACACGACTCAAGGTGCCTGTGCAAATGTTAGGTCTTCCCGAGTCTGGGAGTTTTTTAAGTTGGCTCCAGATGACTCTAAAAAGGCCATTTGCAACACCTGCCATGCCAGTATCAGCAGGGGTATGAAAACTAGCAGCCTGACCACCACCAGCATGATCAGGCACATGTCAGCCAAGCACCCGACTTTGTGGGAAGTACTACAGAGTCGAGGAGCGGTGCTTGCTGATGTCACTGCTACGTCTTCGCGTGTTGTGCGTGCGAGCCAATCCCCTGTCCATGCTGGCCGCGAACAAGCCTCCGGCCCTGCACCTGAAGTTGCCCACTCACAAATAACACCACCATCAAGCACGTCCTTGTCCCAGCGCAGCATTCAATTATCTATTCAGCAAACCTATGAACGCAGGCGCAAATACGCTGCCAACGCCCCACATGCCACTGTCCTCAATTCTCACATTTCGCCACTCATAGCGCTAGAAATGTTGCCTTTCCGGCTGGTGGAGACGGAAGCATTCCACAACCTGATGGGGGCTGCTGTCCCATGTTACTCGGTCCCCAGCCGCCACTATTTCTCCAGATGTGCCATCCCGCATTGCATAACCACGTGTCCCAAAGCATCACACGTGCCCTGAACTACGCTGTTTCAACCAAAGTCCACCTAACCACAGACAAGTGCTTGTGGGCAAGGCTGCTACATCTCCTTGACGGCACACTGGGTTAATATTGTGGAGGCTGGTGACCAGTCTGAGCGAGGGACGGAACACGTCCTTCCCACACCAAGGATAGCAGGCCCTACCTCTGTCAGGGTTTCACCGACGCTCTACAGCTCCGGAATGTCATGCTCCTCAGCCTCCTCCTCCTGCACATCCTCATCCACTGTACCCTCCACACCAGTCCCAAGCTGGAAACGCTGCAGCACTGCCTCTGCGAAGCAGCGACAGGCTGTGCTGAAGCTAGTCTGCATAGGTGACAAACCCCACAATGCAGAAGGGTGTGGACAGCTCTGAAACAGCAGGCAGATCACTGGCTCACACCCCTCTGAACCTAAGCCAGGTAGGAAAGGTCGTGTGTGACAATGGCCGGAACCTGGTGGCAGCTTTGAGGCGAGGCCAGCTGACGCATGTTCCATGCGTGGCCCATGTGCTCAACCTGGTGGTTCAGAGGTTTATAAAGTCATACCCAGAGCTGTCTGAACTGCTGGTAAAAGTTCGCCGTCTGTCTGCACATTTTCGCAAGTCACCTGCTGCTTCAGCCGGCCTTTCCGGCTTTCAGCGCCATTTGCGTCTTCCGGCCCACAGACTGGTGTGTGATGTCCACACACGTTGGAATTCAACTCTGCACATGTTGGTTAGGATATGTGAGCAGAAGAGGGCAGTTGTTGACTACCTGCATCACCTAAGCCGTCGGGAAATGGGTCAAACTCCACACATAACACCTGAGGAGTGGAGATGGATGTCGGACCTATGTACCGTCCTCCAAAACTTTGAGGACTCCACCAAGATGGTGAGCAGCGATGACGCCATTATTAGCGTCACCATACCACTACTCTGCCTTCTAAAACGGTCTCTGCTGAAAAACAAAGAGGATGCATTGCAGGGGAGCGCGATGACTTGGAGCAAGAAACAGTAGTGGGTGTGGGTGATAACACACAGCCCAGCCTCATCTCATCACAACATGCAGTGGAGGCCTATGACGAGGAGGAGGAGGAGTTGAAGACATGGAGCAACTCCTGGCCAAATTGAGGATATGACATGCACACCAGTCATACCCTCGATTCAGCGTGGCTGGCCAGAGGACAGGGGAGATGAGGAGGAGGAGGACAGCATGTTCAGTCATCGTGTTGGTCTGGATACTGAAGTGATGGCTGTTAAGAGTCTGGCGCACATGGCTGACTTTATGGAAAACTGCCTGGCTCGTGACCCTCGCGTTCAGAACATCTTGGCCGACAATCAGTACTGGTTGGCAACACTGTTAGACCCACGCTACAAGGAGAAACTTTATGTCTCTCATTCCTGAGGCGGAGAGGTCAGCCAAAATGCAGCAGTTCCAGAAGGCCATAGTCACGGAATTAGGCAAATCATTCCCCTCACAAAACGCTAGCGGCATAGGTCAGGAATCGGTGGACAACCAAGGCGTACGGCCAAGAGGGGCACAAGTCCAATCGCCAGAGGTAGGGGAACAGTCTTTACAATGTGGGACAGTTTTCTCAGCCCCTCACGTACCATAGCCCCTGTGGTGCGGGGTAGTGCCACAAGAAATGCTAAGTTTGGCCAGATGCTGAAGGAGTACCTTGCAGATCGAACAACTGTACTGTGAGATTCCTCTGTGCCTTACAATTATTGGGTCTCCAAGCTGGACACGTGGCATGAGTGGCTCTCTACGCCTTGGAAGTCCTGGCCTGTAATGCCGCTAGCGTTTTGTCAGAGCGTGTTTTCAGTGCCGCAGGTGGAATCATTACTGATAAACGCACCCGCCTGTCAACTGAAAATGCTGACAGGCTGACTCTGATCAAGATGAAACAAGGGTTGGATTGGGCCAGACTTCACCACACCACCAACAAATGACAACTGAATTTAAATTTTGTTATGGGAATTTGCCATGTACCTCCATTCACCCATGGGTACACAGTTCTGCACTTTGGCTAATCGCTGGACTACTCCTCCTTCTCCTCATGTGCCACCATGATGACCGTTACAATAGTTAGGCTGTTGTTTCAGGTATACCCCAGTGGTACATTTTTTCGCCCATTCTTTTAGAATGGGCATTACAACGGCAGGAGACCCGCTCCTTTTCAATGGGAAAAATGTTTTGAGGCCCTCATGCACATCTCTATCCAGGGACAATGTGGAGCCTCCCAATTTTTGGCTGCCCTGCCAAAGGGCTATACTACAATACACCCACTTCAGGTTTACAGGCCCTCCTGCACGTCTCTATCCTGGGACAATGTGGAGCCTCCCAATTTTTGGCTGCCCTGCCAAAGGGCTATACTCTAATACACCCACTTCAGGTTTCCAGGCCTCCTGCACGTCTCTATTCTGGGACAATGTGGAGCCTCCCAATTTTTGGCTGCCCTGCCAAAGGGCTATACTACAATACACCCACTTCAGGGTTACAGGCCCTCCTGCACGTCTCTATCCTGGGACAATGTGGAGCCTCCCAATTTTTGGCTGACCTGCCAAAGGGCTATACTACAATACACCCACTTCAGGTTTACAGGCCCTCTTGCACGTCTCTATCCTGGGACAATGTGGAGCCTCCCAATTTTTGGCTGCCCTGCCAAAGGGCTATACTCCAATACACCCACTTCAGGTTTACAGGCCCTCCTGCACGTCTCTATCCTGGGACAATGTGGAGCCTCCCAATTTTGGCTGCCCTGCCAAAGGGCTATACTCCAATACACCCACCTTCAGGTTTACAGGCCCTCCTGCACGTCTCTATCCTGGGACAATGTGGAGCCTCACAATTTTTGGCTGCCCTGCCAAAGGGCTATACTCCAATACACCCACTTCAGGTTTTCAGGCCCTCCTGCACATCTCTATCTTGGGACAATGTGGAGCCTCCCAATTTTTGGCTGCCCTGCCAAAGGGCTATACTCCAATACACCCACTTCAGGTTTACAGGCCCTCCTGCACGTCTCTATCCTGGGACAATGTGGAGCCTCCAAATTTTTGGCTGCCCTGCCAAAGGGCTATACTACAATACACCCACATCAGGTTTACAGGCCCTCCTGCACGTCTCTATCCAGGGGCATTGTTGAACCTCCCAATTTTGGACTGCCCTGGCAAAGGAAAATACTACAATAGACCCAGTTCCTCAAAATGGGCACATTATGTCAAGACAGGGCTTCATGTACGTCTCTTCTCAGGGTCATCGGAGTGCCGCACAATGTTTTCACGTAAAATCTTTCATGCAATCACAAAAAGTAACATACACCAGCTGTATCTCACTATTGGGTATGTGCCCTTAACATTTCCATCCTAAATATTCATTTTGGTGTCATTTTGGAAGGTTTTCTGGTGACTCCGTAAAATTGGGTGAAACTCAGACAACATTGTTCACAGCTGTGACTTTTGAGTGAGAAATGCTTCCAGGGGTCTTCCCCATGGTGTTGCCATGTCATTTGAGCACTCTTCTGAGACTTTTGTGACATTTTTAGGGTTTCTACATGCTGCCGGCAGTCAATTCATAAAATACTAGGGTCTCCCATAGGATAACATTGGGCTCGGTACTCGGGCCGAGTACACGAGTATCTCGGGATGCTCGGCCCGAGCTTCGAGCACCCGAGCATTTTAGTACTTGCTCATCACTAATATATATATATATATATTATATATATATATATATAATATATATATATATAAAATAGAGACAGAGGGAGAGAGAGAGAGAGACAAGGGCAGCACAGCTAAAATAGACAAATTCTGGGTGCAAAAAATCCTTCCTGGCACTTTCAATTGCACTATTCCATACATAAAAATAGGGAAGGCAGCACTTCTATTCTTTGAGAGACTCCAGCCTTTTTTGGCCCATAGTGTAGTCACCGCAATGGTAGTGCAGGCTAATTAAGGAGTAGGAGAATTGCCACAAATAAATGTAATGTCTGACACTAATAGTCTTCTTCACAAATGTCAGGGTACCGTTACACGTTGCAACATTGCATGCAATTTCACTGGCAATTTGCTGGTTGCAGTGAAATCATGGACATTTTGTTGCTGTGTACAAATGTAACAATGTGTCCATGATTTCACTGCAACCAGCAAATTGCCAGTGAAATCGCATGCAGTGTTGCGATGTGTAACGGTACCCTCATTGTAAGGGGAAAGATAAAATAGAGGAGTTTGGAGGCAAACTATAAACATTATTTACAATATATAGAGATAATACAATAATAAACTGAATTATTATTTTTATGTATCAAGCAAAATCTTTCAATATACTTGGACTATAAAGTGGTATAAAATAGCTTATCTCCATTTGCATTGAACATGGGGTATTATCATTACAGTGAGTAATCTAATGCTATAGATTAGGAAGTCACATAGAAATCATATGGGCCTAATGCTGGTTTCACATTGCGATTTTGTTGTATCCGTGGCTGTCCATTGTAAAACGGACAGCCACGGATCCAATTTGGCCCCCATGTTATACTATGGGGGTCGGATCGGATTTGGCCAAATTGCCATTTGATTTTGTGGGATCCGATTCGTGTCCGATTTTTTGCTGGACCCAAAATCGGAGACTGCTCCGATTTTGGGTACAAAAAAAAATCGGATCCCACAAAATTGGATGGCAATTAGGCCAAATCCGATCCGATTCGTGTACTTTAACATGGTGGCCTATGAGCGCGGGTCCGAGGAAACAGCTGATCATTCCTCGGACCCGATTTTAGTGTACTGAGCTGCTCCGTACACTAAAATTGCTCCAACCCTTCTAATTACACTTCTGCAATGTCTAATATACATTGTAGAAGTGTAATTAAGTAAAAGAAAAAGTTAAAAATAAAAAATCACTATGCTCACCTATCCTCGATCCACCGCTGCCTCCCAGCAAGGTCCAGGTGCTTACAGGACCTGTGGTGATGTCACAACCTGGCAGCATTATCGGGTCACAAGACTGCAGTTACCGCAGTAACTGCGGTCATGTGACCCAATCAGCTGATCGGCTTGTGACGTCACCACAGGTCCTGTAAGCACCTGGACCTTGCTGGAAGGCAGCGGTGGATGGAGGATAGGTGAGCATAGTGATTTTTTATTTTTAACTCTTTCTTTTACTATATTTCACTTCTGCAATGTATATTATACATTGCAGAAGTAAAACAGCCCACTGTGTCCGGGTCCGTGATAATCACGGACCCGAACACAGAATAGGTCACCCCTGTGGTGTCCTTTCTTGTCCGTGGGATCCTACAAAAAGTAGGATCCCACGGATAGGAAAAAAAATTATGTGAAAGCAGCCTTACTGGTACTGTCAGAAAGATAAAGAGCACAATGAATGTAGGGAAGGAGAAAGATAACAGGAAGGAGAGGTAAACACATCCAACTACTCAAATAATGTGAAACATTTTGGATATACACTCTGCAGACTTTATCCCCTAGAGGCCTTAAAGGAAAGATTGGAGACAAAACTGGAAATGGTGTCCACGGTCCGCGCTGCTGCTGTTTTCCAAAGGATTTCACAAGACGGTTATTACCATAAGAATGTTCTTTATTTCATCACACCTACGCGTTTCGGTGCTGTCCCAGCACCTTCCTCAGGAACAGCACCGAAACACGTAGGTGTGATGAAATAAAGGACATTCTTATGGTAATAACCGTCTTGTGAAATCCTTTGGAGAACAGCAGCAGCGCGGACCTGGACACCATTTCCAGTTTTGTCTCCTGATTTCCCGCGGTTTTGGCGTTTGGTGGAGGTTCTGCAGCAGCTGTCTCATGCTTTCATACTGGTTGTGAGTCTCACAACCAGAAAAGGTGAGTGGATAGCTTTATAATCCACATAGAAACATTCAGTGTCCTTTTGATAAGGCACAATCTGCGCCTCTTTGTATCTCCTTCTTTTTTAGTTAAAGGAAAGATTGACTGGCTAACCTTTTTTTCCACCAAGAGTTATGAGGGATCCAGTCCTCCCTCTTCCCATATGGCCCTGGTTGATGAGTTAACTAGTACTCTTGCAATGGACGAATTTACTCTATGAAATTCTGTGCTACATGTTCAGCCTTAGTCCTTTATTTTTTTACCATCCATCTCTACACTTTAATGACCTTTTATCTTTACATTCTCTTTAGTTTTTAAACCCTCTTTAATTTTTAAATTTATTATACTTTGCTCTTACTAGCCTATTGTGTGGACCCATTATAACATTACAGTATTTCAGCTATATATACTTTCCCCTGCGCAATTACGCAATTCCAGTAATGTCTATCACTATTTTCATTTCTTTTTCCTTATTAGCTCCACATTCTATCTCTCATGCTATCTTTATCCTATTTACAATATTACACATATGCTTATACCTATACATGCTCCATTCTTGCATTAAATAAGTTTATTGGTTATATAAATTGTGCAATGCTCAGGCACGGGTGACTTAATACAAAACTCCACCAGCAAGCATACATGTGCACAAACTCCAATGCTCACCAGAAATAATACAGCTCTGCACCTACACAGCCCCATCACTGCTGATGACACACACACAGAGGGAGGAGCTATAATGACACCCTTCAAGTCCAGCATCATATGCCACTGGATTTGAACCCCTAAATTAATCACCAGACAAGCCTGACATAGGCATGGGCGTGCCCCTTTCACCATACAGCATCTTAGGTGGACACTTTTTAGGTTAAAATCTTCCTATATCTCTGCCTACATTTAACATGAAGTTGATCAAAGGATGAAAGGATATAAACCCACGCTGCCAAAAAATAAAGGTTCAATCACAGATAGTAAATATGGATCATAAACGACTTTTTTGTCAATGCGTTTCAAAGCCACCACAGGCTTATTCCTCAGGCAAATCACATTTTTGTTTTTTGTTTTCAAATCTGCTGTACAGTTACAAAGATATGACCTTTTTATTTATTGCAGTTTTTTTCTTCATAAATAGGGGCGTGGCTCATAGGATAATATTGAAAAGCAAACCAAAGATACTCCCCCAGAGAATCCTGTGAGCCTTGACCCCTATGTAAAGACTATAAAATTAAGCACTAAATAAAAAGGCCCATATCTTTGGGACCATATGACAAACTGATTAGAAAAAAAATAAACATAAAATGAAAAACTAGCAGCAGAATAAGATAAGAGGAAAAACTGGCCTTTTTTGATCTGGTGGCAGTTCTTGCTTAAACCCCCATTTCTAGTGATACTTTTACCTTACCAGTCTTTAGCTAACCATTATGGTACCTTTACACGCCGCTACAGGATGGTGGAAACAACCGGGTGCTTCACGTGCACGAGCACGTACAAACGGTTGAAAACGGTACCCACACCGTCTTTACAGCCGCTATAAGGTGCTTTACAGAAGGTTGAATCTAACTCTGGATGCACCGCCGGCTGCCTAAAGTTACCTTCTGAAAAGCACCTTACCTCATTTACACGGCACTACAGAGGGTAATATGGGAGGACCTGTTTGCAGCTGGAACAACACATAGGCGTGCCAGAATTGTGGATTACAAGACTTTCGTACGCTGATAGGACAACGCAATAGCATCATGATTGGCCAGCCAGCGCAGGAGGCTGACTAATACATGACGCACGAGCAATTGTGTAGTGTGACTGGTCAGCTCCTTAAATATGCTGCCCTATGCAGCGTCTACAATCGTAACGCAGGAGCTTCCACCAATGATCGCTGATGGGGCGCGGTATCCCGGAGCCTGTGTCACGCCCAGGTAGATAGCAAGGTGTCGAAACAACCCTCCTGTTCCTTATTTACACGCTGATACAGGCCTGTAACCATCGCCTTGAAATCAACCTGTTTTTCAGCTCTGCTCTGAAACAGGTGCCTCAAGTGACGGGTGGCAACAACCGTCTTTACACGCCGCGACCACGGGTTGATTTGGCGGTGCAAGATACATTTGTCTCATCTACCCGGTTGTTTCCACCATCCTGTAGCGGCGTGTAAAGGTACCTTTAGTGATGAGCAAGTGTAATCGCTACTATTCGTTACTCGCACGGATAGTACAGTATTCGCGATACTCGTTACTCTTTCTGCCCCGGAAAGACACATTTTATGACCGGATGTGAGTGGGTGGAGCTAACTGACTTACATTAACTTGGACGAATATACTAATATTAAAAACTACTCGTTACAAATCTCCCGAAGCTCATCACTACTTGCCATCCATACTAGATTAATGTAGGCCAATCCTACTTTGATTTTAACTTCCTCCCCAAAAGATAATTTTTGAGAGAATGAATTAGACATTGAAATTCACCACCCAGTCCTTTTGATTTCAGAGAGGATAAATTGTTAGTAGAAGTGTCAAAAACAGATTTACCCCTCTATGAACATACAGAATACACATATGTTCATCTGAGCCTAGCGTGCATGTGTATCTAAAGGGAGCCAGGAGAGATGGCTATATGGGCAACTGGCTATTATCTGATTACCCAATTGATTATAAGCAACTAGGCTATTATCTGATTACCGAGTGATATAAGCAGACGCAATCTGTCAAGAGATATTACATGCATGGTCTGTGGGCTGAATTAATTTAGGGTTTTGTCTGGGGTATTGTGCTGCTGTAGGGGTGAAGATTGCTTGAGACAAAGGTAGCCAGCTCTGCAGTGGTCGAAAGAAGTCATCATAGAAATCTGGGCTGTATGAAAAAAAAATAAAATAGAACATCAATCAAAAGATGTCACCTTTGAGCTATTGGTTTTATAGAAGGGCTGCTATTGTAAATTCTTGTATTATCCATGATATAACAACTTCCGAGCTTCTTTACAGAAGTAAGGCCTGGGATTCACAAAGAATTTTGTGAACTGTAAAGAACATTTAATTGATATTAATCGCATGCACTGAAGCTTTTAGTCAGTAGTGTCTAGGCTGAAGACGCAATGCATTTTATGCAGCTGTTACTGGAAAAAATATTCCATGGCCATAATGTATAAACACAGGGTATAATTCACAGTATTGTCCTAGCCCTGTCAAAATGAGATGTCCTCATTAATCCTGTCAGCAATGGTTAACATATGTCAGACAGTGTAGAGACAGTTCTCTGATAAGAAGAATTTTTAGGATTGCACCATCTAGTTATTGAGGTTTGTGTGCCTGGGCGTCCTTTCAGTCTCAGACTGGTTTGATGTACATGATTCTAATTCTTGCACTTAAATTATTGAGATTTGCATTCAGGTAGAAAACACTGATATTCAGAAAAGGGAAATTAAAAAGAAACTTACAACTGCTTGAAACTCATCTGCATTTGTAGAATTTCCTATATGGGTTTAGACCTGTTTTGTGAGATATATTCCGTAGTCAAAAGAGCTATCGCTTAACAGAATACCGATCACAGATTTTATGAATTATTACCTTTCTCATCCTTACATATTCATACTATGATAACTATATTAAGTTAATTAAATCAGTTTGGATTTTTTTTTTAATCTTGTCAATCAATAAAAAAGCAAATGTGAGTCTAAGTATATTATAGTTTTCCAAATCCCGACTGTTCACAGGAGAATTCATAAGTCATTTCTTGACTTTTCTTTGCACAATTGATTTTTATTTATGTGTAAAATTGCATGTCAGAGAAATGTTGAGATTCATTTGACACTGACAGACTATAAATGATGTTCCCTAGATACAACCAGTTACAGTTTTAGTAATGATTAAACAATATTAATACAGCTAAATCCTTGCAATTCATTTTATTCACTTTCCTATAGAATGTGCCTCCCTTTAGGTAATTATTCATCATGACCAATTATCTGGCCATAACTACTAGTCCCACACAATTACTTATACATATACCTGCCATCTTCCTGTGAATTAAAGGAACATCTATACAGTATATGATCACTGACACAAATACAATTATTTCATCCTGCCGTCCTTAAAGGGTTCCACGTTTTTCTCCAGCACACCCTAGTGACTCCATAAGCTTAATAGATTATGGATCTGTTTATATTGTTTCTCATTGATAATGTTGAATCAGGTTTTTGTACAGAGAACAGATATGCAATCACGATATCCATATATAAGATAAGAGTTGTCCAGATAATGCTTCAATTTTGATGACATCTGCATATCCCAGCAAATTTTTTGCCATATACCTGGCATTTACATGTTTGTTATAATTGCCTCATGGGGCTTTTGTTTGTTTTATTGTGAAGTTAGCACAATTGTAATTATTATTGTCTTTACATCGTTGAAGAAAATTAAAAAAGACAAATGAATCACATAGGGTTTCTCTATGACAATTTCCAATAGGTGATGAATGTAGGGTACTCACCTTTTGAGGTTGTGTTGAGCCACAACCACTACACACGCTTGTAACAACTCCATGGCTGCTGCAGCTACCCAGTAGTCAGATCATGCAGGATGGAGATGGAAAAGGTACAACGCTGTGCTACTGGGATAGTAGGAGGCTTCAGAGAATAAAGTATTAATAAATGAAAGTGATTTATTGCTATGACTTTCAAAGTCTACGACTTCTTCAGGCAAATCACCAACGTACCCATAATGGCCACGTGGCGTTGCGCCCTTTCTGTCTCCATTCTGCATGCTTTTACAACCTGGTGCCGCGGCGCCTGCACTGAAGATCCTGCGATAAGATTGTAGGATCTCCGGTGCTCACATGACAGCCTGGGGTCCTGACTTGACCCCAGAAGGTGTCATAGAGCACTTACTGTGAGTGCTTGGTAGGTGCTGCCAACCACTCACAGTACGCAGTTGTGACATATCCCGATGTGCTGCAGCTCATCGGGATCTGTCACAAGTGATCAGCCTGTGCAGTACTGTGGCGCCCTATGTGTAAAAACAAACATTAATTAAGAAATAAAGTTTTTAAAAATATGAGAAAAAAAAAATAAAAGTTCAAATCACCCCCCTTTTCCACCATTCAAAATACAAGTATAAAAAAAATACACATATATGTCATTGCCGCATTCAGAGATGCCCGATCTAGCAATATGTAAAATCAGTTAATGAGAGCCATAAACTGCGTAACGGAAAAAAAAGTACAAACGCCAAAATTAAGTTTTTTGGTCACAGCAGCATTGTTATAAAATGCAATAACAGGCTGTCAAAACAGCACATCCACCCAAAATTGGTATCATTAGAAACGTCAGCTCAAGCCGCAAAAAATAAGCCATCACACAGCCCCAGATACCGAAAAATGAGAACGCTATGAGTTGCAGAACATGGCGCAAAAAGTGTGATACTTTTTTTTTCAAACTTCTGAACTTTTTTTTCACCACTTAGATACCAGTAAATGTATACATGTTTGGTATCTACGAACTTGTACCGACCTAAGGCATCACATCGCCACATCAGTTTTACCATATAGTGAGCATGGCGACTAAAAACCCAAAAGGAATGGATCAAAAAACGAAAACAAAATATTTCCAGGTGGTGAAGGGGTTAAGGTTCAACTGTATTAAGTTCCTTCAACAGTTATTGAAGTGGTGTTATTAGACATAAGTGCATCATAATTATTTTATTCAAAAAAAAAATCAAAAAAAAAAAAAAACATAGATGTTTCAGGATCATCGGTCATTCAAGTCTACTTAACTACTTTAATTCTTTTCTCTAGTATCATTATTTTCCCTTAAAGCAACTATACATAAAATGTCCTCAGAATAGTTTAAAACTGTGATATCCTTTTTTATCCGCTTTTATCTGTCTATATATATATACCTTTTATGAGAAAGAAACAAGGAAAGATAGTTTTATATTTTTCAGGAAAAATATCTTTTTTACCAATTTTTTTTTTTTTATACATTCCAATTTTTATGTAAGTTTTTGTAACTAATTTATAGATGCAGAAATTATCCCCTTGAATAGTAGCTACTATAAATAAGCCACTTCCAAGAAACAGAAATTGTGCTAAACTGTTATGGTGGGTTTACACACACCAATCATTGTATCCAATATCTGAACCAATCTCTGGTTGCAGTGAAATCATGGACAGATTGCTCCATGTTGTACACAGCCACAAAATGGAACTATGTGTCCATGATTTCACTGAAACCAGAGATCTGTTCAGATATTGGATACAATGATTGGTGTGTGTAAACCCACCATAAGCTAGAGTATAATGTGACCTCAGTATACTCATCAAGTGAGGTCTGCATATGCAATTAATTAACCAATTAGTGGGAAAGAGGAAATGATCCTTTATGATTCTGTATATAAGAGTATGTTTTTATAATGTCTGTGATTTTATCTGATGAAGGCTTGTTATATGTTAAGCCGAAACGCGTAATAAAACAAGAAATTATTTTGGAATAATTTGCCATCCCTGTGATCCCTCTGGTAGCGCTTCAATTCAAACCAGAAAAATTTTTTTTTTCCTGCACTTCAACACAAGCCTTCCTCTAGGCGACTTGCTTCTCTGGGAACAAGCAGCAGGCCAGGAGATCCAGGAAATATCCCTCTGTAGGATTATATGCAAGCTGCACAAGACACCAGAAAGGTGAGCACAATACCTATGAACAACTGTTGCTACTAATATACTGCACTTAGATCTGCGCCTTCTCTTTTCTCCTCTATCCCCAGTCTCGCTGACCTCACAGTCTTTGAAGACACTATTTGACCATTGGCTAAGGTAACAATTTTCACCCAGTCACAGGGGAAAGTTTTTTGGTTAAAGGATTTCTAAACTGTAACAATTCTTATGTTATCTATGTACTTTAGTGTCAATGCAAATATAGTATGTTGTACGAACCACCTTGTCAGTCCATTTAAGGATGAATGAAAACAAGTAGAACATCAAAACTGGTATTATGAGGCCTGCTAATTTTGAACTTATTAGGGTATGTGGAGACAATCTGGAGACACTGCATCCTGGAAGGATTTTTAGATGCTCACAGATTTTGGACATCCATGCCCACTAGTCAGTTCTTATGTGTAGAGGGTAACCGAAATACCAATAGGCATGTCGGAAGCATTTTAATTGGCTTTAGGTTCCACTGCTGTCATCCATTGGAGTTGAGAAATCTGGGCCAATCCAAGCCAGTTTGATGAGTCAGCCTGTCAACATTTTCAGTTGCCAGGCAGATGCACCTATCAATTATTATGCCCCCAGTGGCATGAAGAACCCACTCTAACAAAATGCTAGTGGTGGGGTTAGGCCGGTACCTCCAAGGCATAAAGGGACAGTTTCCACCACATGTCCAGATTTGGATACCAAATAGTTGTATGGCATATATGAATCACAGATGACGCTGGTACGGTCAGCTAGGTACTCCTTCAACATCTTCCAAACTTTTTCCCTCCTTGTCAGACTACCCTGCATATAAGGGCTTGGGCACTGAGAGAGTCTAATAAACCTATACCAGACCTTAGATAGTGTTCCACTGCCTCTGCTGGATCTCTCATCTCTAATTATTGGTTGCCCAAGGAAGTATGACCTCGACTGCCTGAGTTGTCAAATGTGAATGTTTATACTAATTGTTTGACTAGGGCCTTCTGTTATTGCACCAATTTACTATCCCTCTGTGCACCAGGAAAAAGAGATGAAAAGGTTTGCTTGTAGCATGGGTTAAAAATGGCAAAAAACAGTAATCAATGTTAACATAATGCATGTAACGTGACATTCTCGGGAAAGGCAGCAGGACATAAAGTCACCCTTGTGTGCCAGACTCCGAACAGGCAAGGTTTCCCTGTTCCCACCAAGAGGACAAGTCTCCATATCCTCCTCCTCTTCAGCCCATCCATGCTGAACAGATGGAATGAAGCTGATGTAGATAGTACCCCCTGTAGCGCAGGCAACAAACTCCTGTTCCTCCTCTTCCTCATACTCCTGATCTTTATTATCATTTAATCTGCACTGAGAAGATGAGATGAAGTTGCATTGGGTAGTATCACCCTGTGTACTTTCTTCCTCTATCTCCACTTGATCCACATGCATAGCTTCCTTTTTAATCTTGAGCAGCAAGAGTTTGAGTAGGCAAAGAAGCAGGATGGTTATGCTGATTATGACATAATTGCTGCTCAATGTCTTGGTTCATATCTCAAGGTTTTGTAGAACCTCATAGATTTCAGACATCCATGTCTAATCATCGGTTCTTATGTGTGGAAGCTGACTGGAATGCCGATGGGCATGTTATAGCTGATGTTTAACTACTGCCCTCTGCTGCTCGTAAAGCCTTGACAACATGTGTAATGTGGTTATGTTCCACACCAGTGTGAGCTGGAACTGCTGCAGCACTTGCAGTCTAGCGCAACTGTAGCTGACATGAACCAATAACAAGTGCCTGTGGCCAGGGATGCTATATTTCCCTTATCAGGTATTTTGGACGAAGTACCTTAATGTCCGCGCTGCTGCCAGAGAGGAACATACACCAACGACACTGGGACGTCTGAGTACTGGTAGTAGAGGTTTATTTCCAACGCGTTTCGAAGCCACGTACCGAGCTCCTTCCTCAGGGAACATATTTCCCTTATGACACACTAGGTAAATCTTGTGGAGGTCGGAACCTAGTTGAACCCTGGGATGGCACACATGCTACCGACACCGAGGATTGAGGGCACTAAGTCTATCAGGGTTTCTTCCCTCTCCTAAACTAGTTCCTGCATCCCCTCCTCCTCATCATCCTCCGTGTCTGAAATTGTCATCTCAGAGAATGTCATCTATATAAGTCACAAGCTGGAAGCACTGTAGCACTGCCTTGGTGAAGAGGCAACAGGCTCTGCTGAAACTAATTTGTTTAGGTGAAAAACAGCACACCACCACTGAGTTGTAGAACGTTATAACAGACCAGACAGATTTGTGGCTCTCATCGCTGAACTGAGAACCAGGCATGGTCGTTGTGAGAATGGCTATAACCTGGTGAAGGCTCTGAAGCTTGGCAAGCTTGCATGTACCATGCCTGACCCACATGCTCAAATTAGTGATTCTGGAGTTTCTGAATGCCTACCTAGATTTGCCTGAGCTATCTGTAAAGGTATGCGGCTTGTGCACCATTTCTGCAAGTCAGCTCGCTACTCACAATTAAAAAAAAAGCTCTGCATGTGAACCAGGTCGAGATAGGGGAAGAAAGTACAAAAACTGATACTACACAACTCAACCTCATCTCATCTTCTCAGCATGGCTTTGGTGATAATAAGGAGCAGGCTGAGGAGGAGGAGTAACCAATAGATGGTTGCCTACCTACCGAGGGTATACTCACACCAGTTTCATCCCCTGTTTTTAGTATAGATGGGCTGAAAAGGAGGAGGAGAAAAAGGAGGAGTCCTTTAGGATTCCTTTGTGCCGTAAAACTATTGGGTATCCAAGCTGCACATGTGGCATGAACTGTTCCACTATGCCTTGGAGATGCTAGCCTGAGCTGCCACTAGGATGAAAGTAGCAGCACCTGAAGACAATTCAAATGTGTTTTTTTCTGTTGTTCCCCATGCCCTTATCTCACCCAAAAAGGGTATATGGTTCAAAGTTATTTATTTTTATTTTATTATCCTCTACCATATCTGTAATGCATGTGGGTGTGGAGACCCTTTGCTATGGGCAGGGCTTATCTTGGAGGGGTGTGACTATGTGACCTTGTACATTCCTCAGGGGTATGCATAACCCTCTTGGCTTCCCTGGCATTCAGCAGAGTGTTTGAAGGTGAGGTTAGACTTGGCTACTGGTAGACACCAGATACCCCTCCAGGGCAGTCCCTGGACTGCATCAGCTGACCCCAGAGGTCAAGCACGCATGTACAGACATGGAGTATTAGGCAGGACAGGATTAGGCTGGGTAGATATTGGTACTTGTTAAGACAGGATGTCTGGTACAAATGGAACAAGTTTGGTTTTAGGAACAGTTGGAAAAGATTTGGGTTCAGGTGCAGACAAGACAGCTGGTACAGATGGAGAGATTCAGGTTCAGAAGAAAACAGGATGGAACAGGTTTGGGTTCAGATGCAAACAGAACAGATTTGGGTTCAGGAAGGATACGTTCAGATTCAGGTTGGTCAGGTTCAATTCAGGTGAATACAAGGTAAAGGGGAGCTGAAAACACCCTTGCAGGTGCAAGACACACTAAGTTACCGAATCCCTTCTTAATAAATTAAACAAAATGTATGAGAACCATGTCAATTGTCTCTTCAGGGAGGAAGTAGACAAACTCTAGTACCACCCATTGAAAGTAGCAATTCTAAAAGTCAAATTTAATTTAAAGATGACTACTGGTGGGAGTAGTTTTATTTTCCCCTCTACCATGTCATCTATTGTAATATAGTGAGAGATGACCTGCGCATTAAGGGGTGGAAGAGGTGATTTATTTTTTGCTGTTTTTTTTCTCTCTTTAATTTTACCTTATATACAAGTCATTATACAGGAAATAATCTTTCCTAACTTTTTTTTTTTTTTTTTAATCCATTTTATCTTCAGTTTTGTATGTTTTATTGTCAGTCCATGAAAGCGAAGTAATTCTCTGACAACATTGTTCCCAGCAGGGACATGAAAGTCAGATATGCATTCAGGTGTCTTCCTCATGTTGTTGCCATACCATTTGAGCACTGTTTGTATCTATTTCAGTGAATTCACTCATCCCCACCAACCCTTTACCTTGTGCATTGCAATGGATTATAACAAAGATCAGATGAATAAAAGGTACATAGTACCACATAGAAAAAAGGGGAGACAAAGAGGCGAAAATAGGTCTTCCCATTTTACGGATAAGGTAGTACCGTCATAGGTGTATGTGCTCACCTGATCCAGTTGTGTTTCCCCACAACTGGTCAATTAGCTCAGACAGCTGCTGCTGGATCCGCACTCCCACGTAACAGTGGTGATGTATCCAAGAAAAAGATCAGAGCGAGATCATGCTTTAGTGATCCGCGCTGCTGTCCCACTGTACCTGAATAAATGCCAGGGAAGCCATGAGTATGCAAACTGCTTCTTTATTCCATCAGTATTTCCATCCAACGTGTTTCGGTACAGACCTTGTACCTTCCTCAGGGATAAGCATATCCCTCTTGGCTTCCCTGGCATTTGTTCGGGTACGGTGGGACAGCAGCGTGGGTCACTAAAGCACGATTTCGCTTTGCTTTTTTTCTTGGATAGTACCACATAGCACCACATAGAGACTATATAAAAAAAAAAGTGGAATAAAAAGTGATCAAAAAGTTGCATATAAATAAAAATGGTATCACTAGAAATTTCACCCGCAAAAAACGAGCCTTGGTACAGCTCTGTCAGCAAAAAAGAAAAAAGCTACAGCTCTCAGAATAAAGAAGTGCAAAAACAATTCTTTTTCCTTTAAAATAATTTTATTGGTGTAAAAGTGGCAAAGCATAAAAAACTATATAAATGTGGTATTGCTGTGTTTATACTGACCCAAACAATAAGGCTGTGGAAAAAAATCCTGAATTTCTGTTTCTTCTTGATTCTGCCTCACAAAATCGAAATGGAATACAAAGTGATCAAAAATCACAATGTGGCTCAAAATAAAAAACTTATCGCCTTCAAAACTTGGTGATATAAAATTATAAATATATAAATATAAAATATAAAACAAAAAAAAACTACCGTATATAAATCTGGTATCGCTGTGATTGTACTAACCTGATAAATAAAGCCACATAATCACCTATATCACAAGGTGAACAATATAAAAATAGTATTAAATCCCATTCTTCAACTGCTCCTGATTTGTTTCTTCTGCTATTATTCATTCACAGTAAGGCACTGCTCACACTTATCTTATCCTGTGCTCTACGCTGAACACTTACATCGACAATTACGTGTAAGGGTACCGTCACACTTGACGACACTCCAGCGATCCCAATAACGATACGACCTGGTAAGGATCGTTGGAGTGTCGCTACGTGGTCACTGGTGAGATGTCAAACAGTCAGATCTCACCAGCGATGCAGCAACGATATGGTGGTCGTTGTGAACCTGTCACTCTAGGGTGTGGTATTGAGGTCATTGGTCATTGTTCCCTTCAAACACACTGATGCATGCTGCCAAGCGGGAGCGCAATGACCAAAAAAATGGTCCAGACTGGTTTGTAACAATCAGCGATCTCACAGCAGGGGTCTGGTCGCTGCTACGTGTCAAACGTAGCGAGATCGCTGCTGTGGTCGTTGTTGCGTCACAAAACTTGTGATTCAGCAGCGATCTCGCTAGCGATCTCGCTTAGAGTGATGGGGGCTTTAATCTTTGAATACCATGATTCAGACAAAATTTCCAATGGAAAATTCACTGTAATGAGGTAGAAGGAGTCACTTTTTTTATGAGTGCACAAAAGTGCGGTCAACCACAGTTTTGTGCACCTTTTAAAAGGACATCACTGAACAGAGGCCGAAAGGAGTCCGGAGTAAATCTGCTGCTAAATGTATCCATCGGGAGTTTCACCTGTATTTTGGAGATGTAGCTGGAAACCCCAATGTAAGCGTAAATGTGGCGCCCGACTGGTCAGGCGTGACAAGTGGGGTACTGAACCCAAAGATGAGCGTGTAGTTGTCCCTGTCACAAGACATCCATGCCCACTAGTCAGTTCTTATGTGTAGTAGGGTAACCGAAATACCAATAGGCATGTCGGAAGCATTTTAATTGGCTTTAGGTTCCACTGCTGTCATCCATTGGAGTTGAGAAATCTGGGCCAATCCAAGCCAGTTTGAGAGTCAGCCTGTCAACATTTTCAGTTGCCAGGCAGATGCACCTATCAATTATTATGCCCCAGTGGCATGAAGAACCCACTCTAACAAAATGCTAGTGGTGGGGTAGGCCGGTACCTCCAAGGCATAAAGGGACAGTTTCCACCACATGTCCAGATTTGGATACCAAATAGTTGTATGGCATATATGAATCACAGATGACGCTGGTACGGTCAGCTAGGTACTCCTTCAACATCTTCCAAACTTTTTCCCTCCTTGTCAGACTACCCTGCATATAGGGCTTGGGCACTGAGAAGTCTAATAAACCTATACCAGACCTTAGATAGTGTTCCACTGCCTCTGCTGGATCTCTCATCTCTAATTATTGGTTGCCCAAGGAAGTATGACCTCGACTGCCTGAGTTGTCAAATGTGAATGTTTATACTAATTGTTTGACTAGGGCCTTCTGTTATTGCACCAATTTACTATCCCTCTGTGCACCAGGAAAAAGAGATGAAAAGGTTTGCTTGTAGCATGGGTTAAAAATGGCAAAAAACAGTAATCAATGTTAACATAATGCATGTAACGTGACATTCTCGGGAAAGGCAGCAGGACATAAAGTCACCCTTGTGTGCCAGACTCCGAACAGGCAAGGTTTCCCTGTTCCCACCAAGAGGACAAGTCTCCATATCCTCCTCCTCTTCAGCCCATCCATGCTGAAACAGATGGAATGAAGCTGATGTAGATAGTACCATCCCTGTAGCGCAGGCAACAAACTCCTGTTCCTCCTCTTCCTCATACTCCTGATCTTTATTATCATTTAATCTGCACTGAGAAGATGAGATGAAGTTGCATTGGGTAGTATCACCCTGTGTACTTTCTTCCTCTATCTCCACTTGATCCACATGCATAGCTTCCTTTTTAATCTTGAGCAGCAAGAGTTTGAGTAGGCAAAGAAGCAGGATGGTTATGCTGATTATGACATAATTGCTGCTCAATGTCTTGGTTCATATCTCAAGGTTTTGTAGAACCTCATAGATTTCAGACATCCATGTCTAATCATCGGTTCTTATGTGTGGAAGCTGACTGGAATGCCGATGGGCATGTTATAGCTGATGTTTAACTACTGCCCTCTGCTGCTCGTAAAGCCTTGACAACATGTGTAATGTGGTTATGTTTCCACACCAGTGTGAGCTGGAACTGCTGCAGCACTTGCAGTCTAGCGCAACTGTAGCTGACATGAACCAATAACAAGTGCCTGTGGCCAGGGATGCTATATTTCCCTTATCAGGTATTTTGGACGAAGTACCTTAATGTCCGCGCTGCTGCCAGAGAGGAACATACACCAACGACACTGGGACGTCTGAGTACTGGTAGTAGAGGTTTATTTCCACGCGTTTCGAAGCCACGTACCGAGCTCCTTCCTCAGGGAACATATTTCCCTTATGACACACTAGGTAAATCTTGTGGAGGTCGGAACCTAGTTGAACCCTGGATGGCACACATGCTACCGACACCGAGGATTGAGGGCACTAAGTCTATCAGGGTTTCTCCCTCTCCTAAACTAGTTCCTGCATCCCCTCCTCCTCATCATCCTCCGTGTCTGAAATTGTCATCTCAGAGAATGTCATCTATATAAGTCACAAGCTGGAAGCACTGTAGCACTGCCTTGGTGAAGAGGCAACAGGCTCTGCTGAAACTAATTTGTTTAGGTGAAAAACAGCACACCACCACTGAGTTGTAGAACGTTATAACAGACCAGACAGATTTGTGGCTCTCATCGCTGAACTGAGAACCAGGCATGGTCGTTGTGAGAATGGCTATAACCTGGTGAAGGCTCTGAAGCTTGGCAAGCTTGCATGTACCATGCCTGACCCACATGCTCAAATTAGTGATTCTGGAGTTTCTGAATGCCTACCTAGATTTGCCTGAGCTATCTGTAAAGGTATGCGGCTTGTGCACCATTTCTGCAAGTCAGCTCGCTACTCACAATTAAAAAAAAAGCTCTGCATGTGAACCAGGTCGAGATAGGGGAAGAAAGTACAAAAACTGATACTACACAACTCAACCTCATCTCATCTTCTCAGCATGGCTTTGGTGATAATAAGGAGCAGGCTGAGGAGGAGGAGTAACCAATAGATGGTTGCCTACCTACCGAGGGTATACTCACACCAGTTTCATCCCCTGTTTTTAGTATAGATGGGCTGAAAAGGAGGAGGAGAAAAAGGAGGAGTCCTTTAGGATTCCTTTGTGCCGTAAAACTATTGGGTATCCAAGCTGCACATGTGGCATGAACTGTTCCACTATGCCTTGGAGATGCTAGCCTGAGCTGCCACTAGGATGAAAGTAGCAGCACCTGAAGACAATTCAAATGTGTTTTTTTCTGTTGTTCCCCATGCCCTTATCTCACCCAAAAAGGGTATATGGTTCAAAGTTATTTATTTTTTATTTTATTATCCTCTACCATATCTGTAATGCATGTGGGTGTGGAGACCCTTTGCTATGGGCAGGGCTTATCTTGGAGGGGTGTGACTATGTGACCTTGTACATTCCTCAGGGGTATGCATAACCCTCTTGGCTTCCCTGGCATTCAGCAGAGTGTTTGAAGGTGAGGTTAGACTTGGCTACTGGTAGACACCAGATACCCCTCCAGGGCAGTCCCTGGACTGCATCAGCTGACCCCAGAGGTCAAGCACGCATGTACAGACATGGAGTATTAGGCAGGACAGGATTAGGCTGGGTAGATATTGGTACTTGTTAAGACAGGATGTCTGGTACAAATGGAACAAGTTTGGTTTTAGGAACAGTTGGAAAAGATTTGGGTTCAGGTGCAGACAAGACAGCTGGTACAGATGGAGAGATTCAGGTTCAGAAGAAAACAGGATGGAACAGGTTTGGGTTCAGATGCAAACAGAACAGATTTGGGTTCAGGAAGGATACGTTCAGATTCAGGTTGGTCAGGTTCAATTCAGGTGAATACAAGGTAAAGGGGAGCTGAAAACACCCTTGCAGGTGCAAGACACACTAAGTTACCGAATCCCTTCTTAATAAATTAAACAAAATGTATGAGAACCATGTCAATTGTCCTCTTCAGGAGGAAGTAGACAAACTCTAGTACCACCCATTGAAAGTAGCAATTCTAAAAGTCAAATTTAATTTAAAGATGACTACTGGTGGGAGTAGTTTTATTTTCCCCTCTACCATGTCATCTATTGTAATATAGTGAGAGATGACCTGCGCATTAAGGGGTGGAAGAGGTGATTTATTTTTTGCTGTTTTTTTTCTCTCTTTAATTTTACCTTATATACAAGTCATTATACAGGAAATAATCTTTCCTAACTTTTTTTTTTTTTTTTTTAATCCATTTTATCTTCAGTTTTGTATGTTTTTATTGTCAGTCCATGAAAGCGAAGTAATTCTCTGACAACATTGTTCCCAGCAGGGACATGAAAGTCAGATATGCATTCAGGTGTCTTCCTCATGTTGTTGCCATACCATTTGAGCACTGTTTGTATCTATTTCAGTGAATTCACTCATCCCCACCAACCCTTTACCTTGTGCATTGCAATGGATTATAACAAAGATCAGATGAATAAAAGGTACATAGTACCACATAGAAAAAAGGGGAGACAAAGAGGCGAAAATAGGTCTTCCCATTTTACGGATAAGGTAGTACCGTCATAGGTGTATGTGCTCACCTGATCCAGTTGTGTTTCCCCACAACTGGTCAATTAGCTCAGACAGCTGCTGCTGGATCCGCACTCCCACGTAACAGTGGTGATGTATCCAAGAAAAAGATCAGAGCGAGATCATGCTTTAGTGATCCGCGCTGCTGTCCCACTGTACCTGAATAAATGCCAGGGAAGCCATGAGTATGCAAACTGCTTCTTTATTCCATCAGTATTTCCATCCAACGTGTTTCGGTACAGACCTTGTACCTTCCTCAGGGATAAGCATATCCCTCTTGGCTTCCCTGGCATTTGTTCGGGTACGGTGGGACAGCAGCGTGGGTCACTAAAGCACGATTTCGCTTTGCTTTTTTTCTTGGATAGTACCACATAGCACCACATAGAGACTATATAAAAAAAAAAAGTGGAATAAAAAGTGATCAAAAAGTTGCATATAAATAAAAATGGTATCACTAGAAATTTCACCCGCAAAAAACGAGCCTTGGTACAGCTCTGTCAGCAAAAAAGAAAAAAGCTACAGCTCTCAGAATAAAGAAGTGCAAAAACAATTCTTTTTCCTTTAAAATAATTTTATTGGTGTAAAAGTGGCAAAGCATAAAAAACTATATAAATGTGGTATTGCTGTGTTTATACTGACCCAAACAATAAGGCTGTGGAAAAAAAATCCTGAATTTCTGTTTCTTCTTGATTCTGCCTCACAAAATCGAAATGGAATACAAAGTGATCAAAAATCACAATGTGGCTCAAAATAAAAAACTTATCGCCTTCAAAACTTGGTGATATAAAATTATAAATATATAAATATAAAATATAAAACAAAAAAAAACTACCGTATATAAATCTGGTATCGCTGTGATTGTACTAACCTGATAAATAAAGCCACATAATCACCTATATCACAAGGTGAACAATATAAAAATAGTATTAAATCCCATTCTTCAACTGCTCCTGATTTGTTTCTTCTGCTATTATTCATTCACAGTAAGGCACTGCTCACACTTATCTTATCCTGTGCTCTACGCTGAACACTTACATCGACAATTACGTGTAAGGGTACCGTCACACTTGACGACACTCCAGCGATCCCAATAACGATACGACCTGGTAAGGATCGTTGGAGTGTCGCTACGTGGTCACTGGTGAGATGTCAAACAGTCAGATCTCACCAGCGATGCAGCAACGATATGGTGGTCGTTGTGAACCTGTCACTCTAGGGTGTGGTATTGAGGTCATTGGTCATTGTTCCCTTCAAACACACTGATGCATGCTGCCAAGCGGGAGCGCAATGACCAAAAAAATGGTCCAGACTGGTTTGTAACAATCAGCGATCTCACAGCAGGGGTCTGGTCGCTGCTACGTGTCAAACGTAGCGAGATCGCTGCTGTGGTCGTTGTTGCGTCACAAAACTTGTGATTCAGCAGCGATCTCGCTAGCGATCTCGCTTAGAGTGATGGGGGCTTTAATCTTTGAATACCATGATTCAGACAAAATTTCCAATGGAAAATTCACTGTAATGAGGTAGAAGGAGTCACTTTTTTTATGAGTGCACAAAAGTGCGGTCAACCACAGTTTTGTGCACCTTTTAAAAGGACATCACTGAACAGAGGCCGAAAGGAGTCCGGAGTAAATCTGCTGCTAAATGTATCCATCGGGAGTTTCACCTGTATTTTGGAGATGTAGCTGGAAACCCCAATGTAAGCGTAAATGTGGCGCCCGACTGGTCAGGCGTGACAAGTGGGGTACTGAACCCAAAGATGAGCGTGTAGTTGTCCCTGTCACAAGTAGAATGCAGAACACTGTGGAAGGATCTGATCCTATAACACATGCACAAATACAACTGGGGGAGGTCCCAGAATTAGTGTGAGAGTGGAAAGTGGAAAGAGAGGAGCAAGGTGGAACACACGGGGAGTCTTCAGGAGTGTCTTCCCCGAGGAAAGACCGAGAATGGGAGCTTACCCAAGAGAGAAAGGGGGCTTCAAAAGAGGGCTAGAGAAAGACGTAGCCCAGACAGAAAGGTCCTGACTTGTACACCCGGAGTACACGGTTCTGACAAAGCAGCCTGTAGTATTCACCCTCTGACCGTACTCGTCCAGGCTCCAAAGACATTCTCAGGGTGTTTATCCTCTGGGATGTACTGATGTCCAAGTAGCAGACCACGAGAAGAGAGAGAAGGGACACGACAAGGGTAGATCCAAGAAGGTACCACCAGAGACTTCCACAGATTCTGCTTTCTGCTGCAACTACACAGCTGGCCGTCCTGCTGGAGTACTGTGGAACATCTTGTTCAGTTTCTTCTTACAAGTAAAGTACCTGGAAGAGTGAAGTGCCTTTGTGTCTCTGTCCTGCTTCATTGACTTTTCTCAAAGGTTTGCATCGTGTCGGCATCAGGTAACACTGCTCCACCCTAGCCGCAATACCACCACCCTCCGGAGGACTGTAGCGGCGCTGGTGTCTAGTCACCAGGCACTACAGGTGGCGTCACGTGATAAAGACTGCAACCTCCTTAATTGGAGGCTGTCTACCCCCTCGGGGCCACGGGTCTGGACAAGCCACCAGTGAGATCCTACAGCAAAGCTAAGGGCCCAGACATCCGAGTTCCCATACCCTGGGGTGGTACATAAATTTGTAAATTACGGGGTGAGTTTCTTCAAAAGCACAAGCTGGGCACAATACACTGAGCACTACAGGGGCTTATTTGCAATTTTTAATTCTGTAACATTTACTGCGTTTGACACTTTAGTTGTTCTTCAGAGATAAAATAATCACTCTATCCATAGATGAACTACCAGAGAAGTATAATTTCCAAAATGTGCTAATTTGAGTGGGTTTTGATGTTCTGGCACTTAGGGGTTCTGCAAATTGAGTCCACAATTTGGAAAAACTGTGCTCAAAAACTCAAATGGTGCACCTTCATTCCCAAGTCCTACCATGTGGCCAAACAGTACTGTACAGTCACATGTGGGGTATTGCCACATTCAGGAGAAATTGTGTAACACATTATGGGGTCCTTTTTTACATATTCCCCTTGTCAACATTGGAAATCTGGAATTAAAACATTTTAGTATTAAAAATTAAAATTTTGTGACATCAATATGCTCCCTTTGACTCGCCCCGTAGGGGCCATGGGGTACTTGGAACCGGGCCCTGTTCAGTGTCGTTACTGGGAGATGTCACAGTGGCGTTACCCGGTCCGTGGCCCCGGAGCGGTCAATCAATAGGGGAATCGGGGCTCTGTTTCAGGGATGGGAGTCTGGGAATGGCTCTTCTTGGGATCGGTTTACCAGATTTGGGCATTCTTGTTTACGTGATGCCACCCACAGGTTGTGGCTAATCAGTGAGTTGGTACTAGTGTTACAGCACAGGGGTGCAGCAAGAAAGTCACAAACACAGCGGGGTGCAGTTTCCAGATGTTTACTCACAGCTTTGTCATTCCCAGTTACAGCAGTCATCACTGTTGCAACAATCCGCGGAGTGCTGAGTCCTTGGAGATGGAAAAGGGGATCCAGCTACCTCCCGAGTAAGGTGATGGCACAAACCAGTACCATTTTCTACTGTCCTTTCACGGTAGACTCTTCTTCTGTGCTTGCTTCACCCTCCTGCCCTGCACCTCGCTCACACAGTGTCTTGAGGCAGTGACCATGGGTCCTTTCTAGGGTTACTATATTGTCTGTCCCTGGACCCTATGTAACAACCTTTTCAGCGGATGTGCGCGGTTTCGGCTGCGGCACTTAGAGACACCGCAGCCTCTGAGTCGCTTGTTGAGCCTGGTTGCTCTCCACTAGTCTGGGGCCCAGTACCCCTTCTCTGCGGCCTGGTCCCTCCACATGGCTACAGTCGATGTGGATTGCTCACTACCTGGTCCGGGACCCATTCTGTCTTCTGGAGCACCCTCGTGTTCTTACTCTTCCTCTCTCCAGATGTTACCACTCTACTTAACAGACACTCTGGCCTTCTCAGGCTCCTTCCACTCCTGCCAGCTACTCTCCACCAACTACCAACTGACTCTAGATGATTCTATTGTTTCTTTTATACTGTCTGTCACTTGTCCCACATCACCTACGTGTGTCCCCCCTGACTTAACTCTTTTCCGGGTGCTCCCCTAAACCCTACTCTCTGCCCAACCCCACTACCCTGGTTCCTCACTTCCAGACAGGAAAAGGGACTGTGCTCTCACGCAGGAGCAATCTCATCCTGACCCCTACCTGGAGCGGAGTGTGGTGTCTGGGTGTTTGGATACCTCTAAGTGCCCCCCTCCTTATCTCTAAGTGAGGTACAGTACCTCTGTGGCGACTGGATCCGCAGGGGTGCCACATTATCCCCCCCTTAAACCCAGCACGTCCTCAGGCTGGAACAAACGGGTAAAGCAAGTGGTTCAAAGACATGCAAAAACATTTTTTTTAGGAATGCGTTCCAACAATTAACAATAAAATGTTTCATCGATTGATGAGAAGCACTTATTCTTGAACGTTGCAAACTATAAAAAAAATACAAAAGGTAAGACTATAGTAATATAAATATAATTTTGTACAAATAACGACAACAAGGTGCAGTGTGATCCCTTTTGGGGTGTCCATCACACTGTTCTAAGTGCAAAGATGGCAGTGGACCCGTTTAACATAACCCCCAATGGAGGTCTTGGGTGGGCTACAGGACATTGATGGTCTGCCTGTTGTACTTCTGATTCAACCATGCCAAACGGGTTGTTGTTCTGTGGTAAAGTGCTTTAACTCGGCTTTAAAACCAACATTGGGCACACTGTGGTGCTAACTATATACAACTCAGTTTGGGTGCGCTTAGTCCACATCCTCATAGTCTTATTCAAATAGAAAAAGAAATACCAAACATAATAATAAAAATATTGAAAGAAAAATGATAAAAACAAACAATAAAGAAAAATGCAGGATTTATTTACAGACACCAGCACTCACAGTTACCACAAGTTGGAATGCGGTTTTCTTTTTTGCCAGGGCAGCACCTCTCCGGTTGATCTGTCTCCACTCTTCTGGAGTCCTAAGGTGCTACCCGTGCTAGCTGGTGCAGCCTGGTCACATGCTGCTGCCTGTGTTGGTTGCAGGGGCTCCGTATAGTCCGCTACCTCCCTGGTTCTTTGGTTCAGTCCCTAGCAGCAGAGTCTAGGTAGCTGCATCCCAGATCCAGGGGTGCAACCTTAATGGTGGCTTCTGGCCATGGCTCCCTCATGGGTGCAGGCTTTGGCTGCTTCCTCTGGGGCTGTGGCACTGCTGAGGCTACTTGCTGCAGCACGTGGATCCTAGCTGTCTGCAAGGATGGCGCCCCCAATCTCAAAATGCTCACATCGAGGGCATACAACCCCTGTTCACCCATGTGTCAGGTGAAAGTGACGGTATCACCAGGGTGCAGGTCGCGTCTCGGATGACCCTCCGGCAGGTGGGCATCCACGTCCTGCCGGGTCACAAACAGTTTCTTCGACTTTCCTGTCTCCTTTAGGAACCCCCAGCCTCTTGTCAAACCTGACCACAGTACCAATACATATCGGTCTCCGGTCCACAGCCCTGGTTCTGTGGACCCGCTGCTTAGCTTGCAGGTTCCGCTTTTCCATGGCCTGCCACTGAGCCCACCTCTCCTGCTCTTGAGCTTCTTGCTGGGCCTCCCACTGGCTGCAGTATTACTGCCAGCTAACTGTCTCTAATGGGGACCTCCCCTCTTGGGTCTCTCCAGGAAACCCCATGAGCTCTTCTCCCTGGTTGAGCCACTTAAATACTACCCTTTCTGCGCTGATTCCGTCAGGCGCCGGCTCTGGCGTGAGTGGGACTGCCAACCTGTCAAAGTCTACGGAGCGATCCCAGGGTAGATCTTTACACACCCAGCCAGTTGCAAGGGCAGTTAGGGTGGCTAAAAGTCCTGCCAGGGTCTCGTTCACTACCGGGGGAGTGTTGGTACCTGCTACTACTGCTGGTTCTTCAGCACCGACCTCTTCCTCCTCCTCTGGGGTTGGTGAAGGTGGATAGGACTGTGCCCACCGCTGGCTCATCCACTCTAACAGGTCTTCTTTCCAGGCTTCCACCGCCTCCACCTGGGCCCTTCTTAGCTGTTGGCCCAGGCTTTCCACCTCACTCTGCAGGAAACCCAGGTCGAGGAGCGACAGCTGCTCTAGGCCTTTCTTTGGTCCTCTGGGGGGGTCGTCATCTCCATCCCCATGCTCCCAGGCCCTCCAGTCACCGCTCTCCATTGTGCCTTCAGGGTACAGCGCTGCCATCTTACTTCTCCGGCTATCTAGCTCCTGGTCTCCTGCTCTCTTCTTTGGGTGGTTCCTCTGCCCGGCATCATCGGCCACACCAGGGGGTTGGTTTCTCTGGCCAATTAACAAGTCCTGCTGCATCGGAGTTCCTTCGGTGGGCATGTATGGCTTTTCGCACCTTTAAGTGACACAGCCCACGAAGGAAGGCCGCACCTCTCCCTCCTTGATAATAATGGCACCTGTTCTTTTTGACTGGGTGCTGCTTACAGTTCACAAACACAGTCTTTGAGACGCACGAAGCCCGGTTTTTACCAGACCGAGACCAGTGATCCTGTTTGTGAGGCTAAGTTGACTCACCCTGTGGGGGCCGTGGGTACTCAGAACCCAGCCCTGTGTGGTATCGTTACTGGGGGACGTCTCGATGGTGTGACCCGAGCCGTGGCCCCGGAGCAGTCAATCAATAAGGGGATCGGGGGCTCTTTTTTAGGGATGGCAGTCTGGGAATGGCTCTTCTTGGGATCAGTTTACCAGACTTGGGGATTCTTGTTTACATGCCAGTCACTGGCTGTGGCTAATAAGAGCCGTCGCTGCTTTACAGTTCCACTGGGGGGTTGGTAATAAGGCAGCTTGGTGGTGAAGCCCTCCACGGGTAGGACTGACCCCCCCATGGCATCAGATGTTATCAGTGAGTTGGTACTGGTGTTACAGTGTGGGGGTACAGCAAGAAAGTCACAGAAACAGCCGGTAGCAGTCTCCAGATGTTTACTCACAGCTTTCTATAGGAGGTGAGACAATGCACAAATAGGGTCTTATCTCCTTACAGATATCGGCAAGAACCTGATTGAAAGCTGCTCACCTCTCTCATTCACAAGGATGGTAAAGACCCAGCTTTATGTGGTAGTCACAGACCCATTTCCCTGCTTAATGTCGATTTAAAAATATTCGCTAGCTTAATAGCAGGCCGCCTGACGGATGTGATACCACACCTTGTCACTCCAGAACAGACGGGATTTGTGAAGGGAAGAGAGGGGAGGGACAGAATTCTGCATCTAATTCAATATGTAAAAGTACATAATAAGCCACTGGTCCTCATAAGCACAGACGCAGCAAAAGCCTTCGACAGGGTGGACTGGACATTTCTTAAGAGTACCCTGACAGCCTTTGGCATACCTCCATTGATCATAGAGGCTATGTTTAAAATGTACTCTGCACCCTCGGCTAGATTGAGGATTAACAATATGCTCTCAGATCCATTTGAAATTAGAAACGGCACGACGCAGGGATGCCCTCTGTCACCACTCTTGTTTGTTCTAGCTATGGAGCCATTAATACGAAATATACAACAGAGTGACGAGATCCAGGGCATTCAAATACAAAAGATACATCACAAGTCGGCAGCATTTGCAGATGACCTGTTGGTGATCCTATCTGAATCCGACGGAGGCATCCCTGCCTTGATGAAGATATTAGGACATTATGGTCGCTTGTCAAACTACAAAATTAATCTCTCAAAGTCGGAGGCTCTGAGTATAAACCTCTATAGCCACCTATAAAGCACAATACCCATTTAAATGGCCCACTAGATACATTACCTACCTAGGTATAAAAATTAGCCAAACAACTAAAGACCTACTAGATTTAAATGTCTTGCCAACATTGGAAAGAGCAATAGAGACAGTAAAATTATGGAGAGCCCCATTTCTCTCATGGATTGGGCGGAAGAATCTCCTTAAAAGCCTGATACTACCGAAGTTTCTGTACCTCTTTCGGATGCTACCAATACACATTCCAACCCGTGTCCTAAATAAAATTCATTCTTTTTTTTTACACTACATATGGGAAAATAGACGCCCTAGGATAAACTATAAAACACTCACTCTGCCGAGGGACCAAGGAAGCATGGGTGCACCCGATATACACAAATATTATAAAGCAGTCATGCTGACTAGAGTGATAGAATGGGTACGTAAACCCCCCCAGAAACTGTAGATTTCAATTGAAGATCGGATTGCCCCAGTGCCTCTACGCCCCTTGGCTTTGTCGATGGATTTCTATGACAAACTCCCCACATTTGTACACATCTTAACGAAAGCAGTCGTTACCGTCTGGAATAAAGAATATACTAACTTACTCCCTCCTTTGTCACCTATACTAACTCTACAAGACTTTGTAGGCCCTCTACCAATAAACACTCCTCCTACTGATGACAATAGCCTTGTCCCTACAAAACCTCCTGTCGTGTCGCTGGACAAGCTGATACTAGACGGAGCACTCCTCTCCTACGCAGAAATACAAAAATCGGAAACTATACCCACTATTTCGATTCTTTAATATATTAAATTGAGGACATATGTACGGAAACATATAAGACAAATATCCCCGATTAGATCTTTGACTTTTTGAGAACTTATGTGCGCAAGCACAGGAACCCCATGACTACTATCCCTCTTATATAAACTCTTGATGGGAGACAATGTACAAATTAAGAGAGCCTTTTTAAGTTTATGGGGAAATGATTTACAGATCAAATTCACAGAAACCCAAATTAAACAAATGTACCACGGATCCCACGGCCCCTCTCCCTGCGTAAAAGTGCAAGAGAATTCATATAAGGTAGTGACCCGTTGGTACCGCACCCCTGCACTACTACACAGATGGTGTCAAACTGTGACAGATAGATGTTAGAGATGTGGTCTACATGTAGGATCTCATTTACACATTTGGTGGTAATGCCCCTGATCCAATGCTTTTGGAAATTGATTGAGGAAATAATAGAAGAGGTCACTCAAAATGAAGCCACCTTAAACCCATCTATAGCACTACTCACCCTCTCTTTATGGCCTAAAAACATAACACCTTCAAGATTAGCATCTAACACAATTGCAACAAGTAGACTACTTATAGCGGCCCGCTGGAATACCACCCAAATTCCCACAAAATCCCAAATCATCCGTGAAATAGACTCTATATACCACACAGTTGAGATAGCTGCCTTGTCTTTCCACTCTTATTCTACTTTTGAGTGCATATGGACACCGTGGCAGTATTACAGATCTAGACCAGAATTCCTAAAGATTTTCTTGAATATGTAAATTATACCACATACACGAGACGTGAACTACATAATAATGATACAACAGTTACAAAAAACCGATCATACTATGCTATCTTAAATGAAAAAGACGTCCACACAGAGTGCAACCCTCTCTACATTAAAGTTTCATTAGATATCTTTATACCCCCTCTCTGAACCCTCTACCTTCATTACCACCCCTTCCCCCCCCATTAATGGTCAATCTAGACCAAATTTTTTGTAGACTCTTGTTTGTTTATTAATCCACCTTACATTAACTTGACATAAGATATACAGTTAGGGCCAGAAATATTTGGACAGTGCCACAATTTTCGCGAGTTGAGCTCTGCAAGCCACCACTTTGGATTTGAAATGAAACCTCTACAACAGAATTCAAGTGCAGATTGTAACGTTTAATTTGAAGGGTTGAACAAAAATATCTGATAGAAAATGTAGGAATTGTACACATTTCTTTACAAACACTCCACATTTTAGGAGGTCAAAAGTAATTGGACAAATAAACATAACCCAAACAAAATATTTTTATTTTCAATATTTTGTTGCGAATCCTTTGAAGGCAATCACTGCCTTAAGTCTGGAACCCATGGACATCACCAAACGCTGGGTTTCCTCCTTCTTAATGCTTTGCCAGGCCTTTACAGCCGCAGCCTTCAGGTCTTGCTTGTTTGTGGGTCTTTCCGTCTTAAGTCTGGATTTGAGCAAGTGAAATGCATGCTCAATTGGGTTAAGATCTGGTGATTGACTTGGCCATTGCAGAATGTTCCACTTTTTTGCACTCATGAACTCCTGGGTAGCTTTGGCTGTATGCTTGGGGTCATTGTCCATCTGTACTATGAAGCGCCGTCCAATCAACTTTGCAGCATTTGGCTGAATCTGGGCTGAAAGTATATCCCGGTACACTTCAGAATTCATCCGGCTACTCTTGTCTGCTGTTATGTCATCAATAAACACAAGTGACCCAGTGCCATTGAAAGCCATGCATGCCCATGCCATCACGTTGCCTCCACCATGTTTTACAGAGGATGTGGTGTGCCTTGGATCATGTGCCATTCCCTTTCTTCTCCAAACTTTTTTCTTCCCATCATTCTGGTACAGGTTGATCTTTGTCTCATCTGTCCATAGAATACTTTTTCAGAACTGAGCTGGCTTCTTGAGGTGTTTTTCAGCAAATTTTACTCTGGCCTGTCTATTTTTGGAATTGATGAATGGTTTGCATCTAGATGTGAACCCTTTGTATTTACTGTCATGGAGTCTTCTCTTTACTGTTGACTTAGAGACAGATACACCTACTTCACTGAGAGTGTTCTGGACTTCAGTTGATGTTGTGAACGAGTTCTTCTTCACCAAATAAAGTATGCGGCGATCATCCACCACTGTTGTCATCCGTGGACGCCCAGGCCTTTTAGAGTTCCCAAGCTCACCAGTCAATTCCTTTTTTCTCAGAATGTACCCAACTGTTGATTTTGCTACTCCAAGCATGTCTGCTATCTCTCTGATGGATTTTTTCTTTTTTTTCAGCCTCAGGATGTTCTGCTTCACCTCAATTGAGAGTTCCTTTGACCGCATGTTGTCTGGTCACAGCAACAGCTTCCAAATGCAAAACCACACACCTGGAATCCACCCCTGACCTTTTAACTACTTCATTGATTACAGGTTAACGAGGGAGACGCCTTCAGTGTTAATTGCAGCCCTTAGAGTCCATTGTCCAATTACTTTTGGTCCCTTGAAAAAGAGGAGGCTATGCATTACAGAGCTATGATTCCTAAACCCTTTCTCCGATTTGGATGTGGAAACTCTCATATTGCAGCTGGTAGTGTGCACTTTCAGCCCACATTATATATATTATTGTATTTCTGAACATGTTTTTGTAAACAGCTAAAATAACAAAACTTGGGTCACTGTCCAAATATTTCTGGCCCTAACTGTATGTAATAACCTTTTGAAACATGTTTGTAAAGCATTCTATTCTTACAAAAATGACTTGTTACCACGGTTTTCTGATGTTTAATAAAAAGAACATTAAAAGAAAGAAAGAAAGCTGCTCACCTGGAAAAGTTGTGTTATACACAACAATTATGTGCACCTGGATACTGCTGCTGCAGGACCCACACATCCACGATCGACGTGGCGAACAATAGTTTTATTGGGATGAAGTGTCTCTGGATCTGCGCTGCTGAATGAATGAAATCAGAAACTGTAACACTGATTTCAGCGGGTGTTCTTAATTGCTACACGTTTCGAGTAACCGGGTTTGTCCATGAGGAAGGAGCATGGTAACGCTCCGAAACGTGTAGGAATAAAGAACACCCGTTGAAACCAGTGTTCCAGTTTGTGGTGTCATTTATTCAGCAGCGCAGATCCTGAGACACGTCGTCCCAATACAACTACTCACAGCTTTGTCATTCCCGGTTATAGCAGTCATCACCATTGCAACAACCCGCGGAGTGCTGAGTCCTTGGAGATGGAGAAGAGGATCCAGCTAACTCCCGAGTAAAGTGGTGGCATAAACCGGTACCCCTTTCTACTGTCCTTTCACAGTGGACTCTTCTTCTGCACTTGCTTTGTCCTCCTGCCCTGCGCCTCGCTCACACAGTGTCCCGACCCAGTGACCGCACGTCTTTCCTAGGGTTACTACATCGTCTGTCCCTGGACCCTACGTGACCACTTTTTCAGCGGATGTGCGCTGTTTTGGCTGTGGCACTTAGTGACACCACAGTCTCCGAGTTCCTAGCTTAGCCTGGTTGTTCTCCACTAGTCTGAGGCCCGGTACTCTTTCTCTGTGGCTTGGTCCCTCCACACGGCTACAGTCGCTGTGGATGTGGGCGTCCCTGGGTGGATTGCTCACTACCCGGTCTCCTGGGACCCTTTTTGTCTTCTGGAGCACCCTCATTCTCTGGCTCTTCCGCTCTGCAGATGTTACCCCCCTTCTTGACAGACACTCTGGCCCTCGAAGGCTCTTTCCACTCCTGTCAGCTACTCTCCACCAACTACCAACTGACAGTAGATGTTTCTATCATCCCTTTTATACTGTTTATCACATGTCCCACGTGACCTACGTGTGTCCACACTGACTTCATTACTTCCCAGGTGCTCCACTAAACTCTACTCTCTGCCCACCCCACTACTCTGGTTCCTCCCCTCCAGACAGGATCAGGGACTGTGCTCTCCTGCAGGAGCAATCTCGCCATGACCCCGACCTGGAGCTTGCTGTGGTGTCTGGGTGCTTGGATACCGTCAGTGCCCCCTTCTTACCCGAGTAGGAGGCAGTACCTCTGTGGTGACTGGATTCGCAGGGGCGCCACACCTGCAACCTAGATAAATTAATTGAGTGATGCAGTTTGTAAAATGGAATCACTTGTGGTGAATGTCTGCTATTCTGGCTCTTCAGGTGCTCTGCCAATGTGACATGGCCCCCCCAAACCATTCCAGCAAAATCTGAAGTCCAATATGGGTCTCCTTCACTTCTGAGCTTTGCACTGTACCTCACAAGTAGTTTTCAATCACATATGAGATATCAGTATACTCAAGAGAAATTTCACAGCAAATGTATGGGGCATTTTCTCTGTTGCCCATGCCTGTTACTACTTATTGGCTTTTACACTCTGTAGATCACAATGTATTGCTATATGCTGCTTTTATGCAGTGACTGTACATTTGGATGATTTTCAGGGACTGTGTTACATCTCCGCTATGAGGAACTCTGCAGTAACGGAAATTGACCCATTACTGAAGGGTCTCTCCACAGATAACAACTGATAGGTGATCAAACAAATTGGCTGAAACACAGGCTTTTTAAACTGAATCTGTCAACTCTCTTGACATGTCTGCTTTAACATACACTCGTATTCCCTATACAACAGCAATCCGGAGCATCTTTTCGTACATCTTTGCCTTGTACTTTTACTCCCTTATTATAAAATCTATGAATAAATAACGTTTGGTATAATCTCTACACAATCTTGTCAATAATGCAGACATAACTGACTAAGATGGACATACACATTTGTCAAGGAAAATGGTAACAGCCAGATTCCTATTTATTCATATTTTCTAGAAGGTATAACAGAGTAACAGTACAACAATAAGTTCTAGGAAAAGGTTGTTCAGAATAGATATATTATGGAGTACACAATTATTTACGAGTAATAAGTGAGGACTACCAAGCTCGGGTGGTCGGTACTCGTAACGAGCAATTGATACCTGGATGGATACAGCTGAAGTACCCGAGTATAATGAAAGTCAATGAAATTTTTCTGGGAAATTTTTCGGATAAATGCTTGAGTTCCCGATTGACTTTCATTATGCTTGGGTACTGAAGTCGTGCCCATCCAAGCATCAATTTCTTGTTCCAAGTACCGAGCACCTGAGCTTGGTAGTGCTCACTCATCACTAGTATCTACTAAAAGCAGACAAGTCAGGATTGGGGACGAGTCCTCTAATTCTTTTATGGAATATGTGAATAACTATTTAAAAGTCAAGCTATAGCAGAGTTCAACTATGTAAGTAAAAAAAGTTATATTCACATATTCCATAGCATAAAACAAGAAGAGAAAACACTAAATAGACTGAGCCACTAGGATAATATATCTGAAGAATCTGAAGACATTTACGATGATAACATCTGTGAATAATATATTTTATGGTGAATGTATATTGTAAATTACCAGTCTGCCACCCCACAACAGTTTCCCAAAATAACAATGAGAATTAGTTTCATCATTTTATTCCTATTAATTGAAAGCTATAAAATAACTTTTAGGATTGCACATGTGAGTGAGCTGTCATCTACGGAGTAATACGTTCATGCTTTGGCATTAATTCTTCTCTACAATGAACGTATATTGACTTTGCAGTTTATTATGTTCACATGATATTAAATGAATAACAGACTTCTGTCCCTGAATATGAAAATAATATTTTTCTACAGTAATTATGTTCTTCAGCTTTTGTGACATCTCTTAAAGGGACAGTGCATGTTTGTGATAGAGATATACAGCACTGCGTTCTCTCTATAATGACCCCACAACTTGCACCAGACTCCTCTCAGCACATACATAAAGGCTCCGAACCCTCCTGTGTCTTATGTAACGACACATTTTTCATTTTCCTCTCATTGATTCACTTTGCATACATCAAATCACATTTTACAGTGTACCGTTGTGCTGATGCAGACATAACAATTGCACTAAGAATAATGCGTGGGTCACATCGAGTGATTTATTGAACTGGTTGTTTTGTAGGGAGAAAAAAAGCAAAAGGCTAATCTGATTTATGGGTCTAATTTTGTTTGGTCACATTGCAACTTGCCATTTGTAGTGGTATAGAATTACCATGTACAATAAATGTCAAAGATTCATTACCTATTGTATTAGTGCTTTTAAACTGCATACTTAACAATTTTGCTCAGGTTTATGATTTCTGCATAGTGTCACAAAGAGGGAAATTACTAAATAAACCTGCAAGGTATTTGCATATGACAAATAAATGCATTGCATATTACATGCACACATCTACTTCACCAAATTTAAGCAGGTCTCTTATATGACATCTACATTTTCTGAATGGATGTGAAATTAAACAAACTAGGAGACTTTGGTTAAAAAAAATATACATATATATATCTATATATATATTTATAGGTATACGAAAAAATGACAGCAGCACTCCACAAATCTATAGCCTATAAACGCTACAGGACCTGTATATTTTATATATATACACACACACACAAAAATGATTATTCTTCGAATGTATTAACGTGTTCATGAATGTGCACATTTTCTTTTTTTCCTTTTTTCATCCTCCTCCCTTTTATAGAACATGTAGACATAGCCATATGAGGCTTTGTTACTTTAAGAAATGAGTTATAGTTTTGAATGACACCATTCATTTTACCATATAATGTACTGAAGTGTGGCGAATTGGGCCAAAAATTGCAATTTCCCCATTTTTTTGGTCTTTTGTTCTTTTGCAATTCATTTAGCATTATAATTATCTTGACAACATAATTCTTAAGGTCAATAGCAAATTTGTATAGTTTTTATTTTATGTTAGTTGTTAAGCAAACTCAGAACTTTATATATCAAGGAGGACAAAAGAGAGAAAAAGTGTGCACAAAGGTTTTTTAATGCTGTTAAACAATGGGAAAACAGGCTATACTGATGTCCTACGCAGAGGGCAAAACAACTAATGAAAGGGTAATGTAGCAAAGATCATGAAGTTATTACTTAAAGGCCTGTACCGTGCCATACAGAAACATATATGTCATACATGACGGTAACAAGGCAGTGAAGAAGGAGTATACATGTCTGGTGGCAGGAACAAACCACATATATCTGTGTTGTATACAATAAAGTGTGTGTGCCAAGTATAAACCCTGCCCCAGAATCGCCACCTAACTCACAGCATAAAAACTGGAACAACCAGATTACAGAAACTGTATAGTGACCATAGACCAGCAACCCCCTATAACAAGAGAGGGGAGGGATCAAGCCCAATGAATTGCACATTTACCTCGGCAGTGGGTGGACCCCCAGATCCGAACCCCTGACGTACCGGCGCTTGCATACTTCTGGTCCCGTTCCCACATGGCCGGAAACGCACTGACATCCCCGCTAATGGTGACACACATCTTCGGGAGCCAGGACGCGTCACCATGGATTCTGGACATGTGCATCAGCGGTTGGAGAAGCCGCGCCCACCGCCAGAGGGAGGGGGGAGGCCATTGAGGGCACATTAACCCTTAATTAACGATAGCACAGCATCGTAGGGTTAAACAAAGTACAGTGACCTGAGGAAAAAGGGGGAACAAAATATCATTATTGTAGCCTGGCAGAGAGTAAATAAAACAAAACCAGACAGGAGAAGTCAATTTATAAAAATAGTCCATAGAGACGACCCACAATCTTCAGCTTGTTCCACACAGTCCCACGTACATAATAACCATACTAGCCTCATGCCATAGGAATGAAACGAACAGGAATATAAAGTCCATGGGTATGCTGAAAAGATACCAGTGTTGGAGCAGAGGTGCATCAAAAAATGGAGTAATCTAAAATACAAATGCAAAGTAAAAATGAAAATGCAAGGTACAAAAAAAAAGATTATGGAAAAGGAGCAAAACTAAGGGACTCATTTAAATCATTGGGAACCATAGCCCCAAGGGTCATGATCCACCGTGTTTCATGGTGGGCAAGATCCTATTTGATGTCACCATTGCGGATGCCCCATGAATGATGTCGATCCCCCTAATTTTTAGGGAACATGGGTGCAATCATGATGCATCCTAAATTTGCGGGGTAACATATTGACTATGGAAAGGTCCTCCACTGACTTGGCCACAGCAATGTCCCTCACATGCTCCCTAATACTTCTGCGCAATTCTCTCGATGTCAACCCAACATAGATCAATTGGCATCCGCATGTAGCGTAATACACCACACTGCAGATGCCACAATTAATATACTCAAAAATGTCATACATAAAATGTCTTAGTTCTATCAGCAGACATGAAGGAAGCGGAGCGAAGGACATTACTGCAGGCCACACAGTGCCCACATTGAAAGCAACCCCTCAAGGGTTTATTGGACCTGAACAAGGGTAGAGAATAGGGCAAATAGTGGATCCTGACAAGTATATCATGATGAGGCGACGAGATGAGTGACCTAATACTCGAGTTGCTGTGCTTTGCCTTTACCCACAGTTTTTTAGTTTTTAAAGACATCTTCTATTTACAGAAACGGGGCACTGCCATGGGTGCAACCTGTGTGCCTTCGTATGCCAACCTCTTCCTAGGCTACTGGAACGATGGCTTTTCGGCGGCGAGGACAGCACGGACTGCAAACATGTACAGTGCTGGTACCTTTACATTGATGATTTGTTATGTTTGTGGCAGGGGGCAGCAGAGCAACTTGACTATTTTATGGGCAGATTAGGCATTAATCTGTAGCGCCCCACTAGTCAGCGTGCTACAAAAGGGTACTGCACCTCTAACAGAAGGTGCAGTATGCTTTGTCCTGGTAGGGGGTAGTAGAAGCCTGAAGCTCCATCACCACACACACACATACACCTAGTGATAGGGGACCAATCAGACAACCCGTTACTAGGGTAACCAGTCTCGGTGGGAGGAGAGCTAGGTTATAAAGTGAGTGGGGAAAGACAGAACAGTGAGCAGAGTCAGAAAAACAGTAGGAGAAATAGAACAGATGAATGGAGAGGAGTGGAAGTGCAGAAGAGTGTAAAGAAGGAGAAGTAACAGGGAGGGCACCTCAACCTGGTGACCCAGACAGAGAGGAGCAAAGAAGAGGGCAACCAAGCGCTCTGGCCCAGTCCAAAGCGGGGTATCGGCTCCGACATGGATCAGAGATCCATCCCTGAACCGCAAATTATCGGCGTGGTCGATGTCTTCATAGGAGCACGATCCAACCGCCTAAATCAAGCACGGTCTCCACCAGAAGTGCTAGACTGGGTTGGGTTCCCTTTGGAGAGTAAGAGGGTTCCCATATCACCTGACGGACCTGATTCAACAAGTGGGATTCGTGCACGGCAGCGCAGAATTAGGACAGAGCAAGTATAAAGAAGGAACATCACCGGAGCTTTGGAGGGACACTGCCTACTGCCAGGACCAGCCGATCCGCTACCCTAGCTGAAACAACTGCATACACTGTAAGACTGCAGATTACCGGAGTAAAGTACCCGTGCAGAGTGAGCAAGTGTCTGTGTTCGTTACTGATAAACTGTAATGTACCTGCAATGCACCACAGAGACCGCGCAGCCCCGTTCCAGCCGCGCTGCACTATTCCACCATTTTTACTCTACATAAGGAGAAGGGGGGAGGGAAAGACAGCTCTACAGCTGATAGTATAGTCCTGCCCCGCTTGGATACTCACTCGCACGGACGCTGTCCTGGGACCAGTAGACGATATAAGAGGAAAAAGATTCCAGCGAGAGGATCTCCAGTTGCAGAATTTATTGTGCATATATGAAAGCTTCAATCCATACAATGAGGTACAAGGTGCTTAAGCTTTTATATATGCACAATAAATTCTGCAACTGGAGATCCTCTTGCTGGAATCTTTTTCCTCTTATATTTTTACTCTACAGCCCCGGGGAGACCTCTCTTCCTGTAGAGAGCGACAACACCTTGCTGCTGCCCATCACCCTGGAGGTCCCAGCTGCGTCGCTGCCATCACCGGACCTACAGGTGGCGTCACGAACTTCATAAACTTTATTATTATTTTTCTTTTTCTTATTTTTATTGTCACCGCACGGGCTTGAGCACCGACCACCAGTGACATCCACCGCACCCGAACGCCCGAGATCTGAGAACCCCAGACCCTTGTGGGCCAGACAACTTCATTTAACATCAGATTAATTTATAAATAAGATAAAGAGAAGGTAGAATTTTTAGATATCTCTATCAAGGTGGGCCCTGAACGTATGACTTCTACTGATGTATTTCGTAAACCCACCGCAGTTAATGCCTTACTATATGCATCATCTGCCCATAACGTGTCAACAATTCGCGTCGTCCCAACCGGTCAGTTCTTGCAGATTAGACATATCTGCTCCTTTAATTCTACATTTGAGAAGCAGGACCATGATATGGCATTACGCTTCAGAGAAAGGTGGTAAAGCAATTAGAGCATAAAAAGAGCGTATCTTAGAGCAAATGTGGAGCCTACTGGGACGGGGTACTCGGTACCGGACCGGGGTACTGCTGGGGGATGTCACGGCAGTCCTGGTCCGGACCGTGTCCCGGGTTCACACAAGTAAATGGGGTGTATTTACAAGGGATTAGGTTTGAATATAGCCCCTGCTAATTATAATCACTAATGAGTGAGTATTAAAACGTTTTTATGCACTTTCACAGGATGCTTTTAGTAGACAAAAGAAGTGTGAGATTAGTGATGGGATGCTGCAGGGACATGTTTTGCTAGCTTTTGAGGCGTTTTGGAGGTGACAGGATCCCTTTAACTCTCCTTTGTCAGGTGCTGCTGATAGCTATGTGCTCTAGGTCTTGGTGTTGTGCTGATGCTTAGATGCTGTGCTAAAGTCTTTCCTTGGGAGAAGCTGTGATTCCTGACCCGTGGGTGGAGGTAGGGGCCCTCGCCCTAGTGCTGATCGGGAGTTTTATGGTACAGGGTGGCTGCTTGGAACTCCTCACCATCAGAGGTACTTCCGAGATCAGGGCGAGCCGGGAACCCCAGCATCAGGGTCAGATTAGGCTCTCCTGACCCCTTTTTGCCCAATTCATCTACCTCTTACCTGATTCCCTTACCTCTCAAGCGTGACAGAAAGTGAAGCTATCGCTGATTGACTGCAGGGCTTATGTAACGTCATGCAATCCCCTGGAACTCTTGTGCTGCCATCGCTGGAACGGCGTTGGCACTGGAGGTATAGGCTGTTATTTTTTTTATAAGGGGGAATATAGCAATTAAGAAGGTGTTGTCCGAGTAATGGAAAAACCCTTTAACTAAAGAAATCTGAGTAAAACACCTTGTAACTGTGCTTGGTATGTATTCTGTGGGTTTAAATTAAACACTCATTTTATGTTTGCACGGTAGAAAATAAAATTGTAATAATGAAAAAGCAAATACTAGAAAATAATGTAGATCTTATTAATGCTTGAGTCATTACTTTGTTCAGTAAACTTTCACTCATCAAGTGCCCACTACTCCATCATGTTTGCAAGAAAGTAATATCCCTTTTAATTTTGTAAATTGATTCTATTCAATATATTCAGTCTATAGAATATTGTCATGTGTAGACCTTCATTAGTGGACATGGCATCTGTTAAGGTAAACCTGACTGATTACAGAAGAAATTGAGGCTGTGCTCATTAGGCCGAAGCTAATTAGTATACCGAATATCGTAGATTTTTGTTGCCATTTGAAGTGATCACTGGTAATTTGTGAATGTAGGAAGTCTGCTTTTAATTATGTCATTTACAATTCATTAAAAAGTAAGTAATGTCAATCAGTTTGGGGTTTAAATGTGGAGCACAGCTGATCCTATCAAATAGAGTTGAAAATATTTTTATTTGTCTGGCTATGTTTAACATGGGGTCAAGTATAAAACAAATCGTTGTCTAACATTCCTCAGCCATGCAGCGATAGAGTAAAAATGTTTCACTATATCTAAGGAATATATCGCACACATCAACTTTTATTTTTAGTGATGGTATGTATTTGGAGACGGGGCAAAATTGTCCATATATACTGTATGTCACACAACAAGGCAAAAACTCATATTGGGTTCATTAAAATGAATATCACAAAAGAATGCAACATAAATAGGAATAGATGTATAACGAGGATTATCAGTATACATTTGAAAGTGACATATAATGCTTGATAGCATATGTATGAGATACCAGATTACAGCCATGTAACACACAATTAGGGTTAGGTCACATGCAGTGGACATGGTGTGTCAAGCCCTGTTATAAAAGTGACTGTCAAATGGATTCTAAAGGCCACTCCACACGCAAGGATATCCTTAACGATATCCTTCAAACGTCACGAAATTGTGATCGTTCAAAAGATATCGTTTAGGCGTCGTTGTGTGTAAATGAACGATGTAGGATGAAAAAATCCTTGGATCGTTCATCCAAGATTTGAGATCCTGACCTCAAATCTATCGTTCGTCATCCAATTAACGCTGCTGGAAGATGCTACATCGTTCAGTGTGACACCTTTATGAACGATATCGTTCAAAAATCTCCTATTCCTGCCGCTTTAAAAGATCGTTCAGTCCATGCTCTCCTATTTAACTGGTGCGTTGCCAAATAGGATATCATTAACGATATCCTTGTTTGTGACAACGCACTAACGATGTCGGAACGATCACTGTCACGTGATCATTCTAAGGATATCGTTAAAGATAGTAATGCAGGGGAAGGGGTAGGGAATATGCTCTCACTGGAATACCTTGAAGCCGACTGTTGCCTGGATGGACGTCCACAGTCCTTGTAGTTAGTGATAAAAGGAAAATCCGGCACCGGACCAAATTCTTCAATATTTGTGTTTTATTTTTTAGTGCATCACACAAATAAAACGATCATATCATGGGACCACAGCCCCAGCAAGACGCTTAACATGTTTCGGACATAGTCCTTCGTTCAGCGTCTTGCTGGGGCTGTGGTCCCATGATATGATCGTTTTATTTGTGTGATGCACTAAAAAATAAAACACAAATATTGAAGAATTTGGTCCGGTGCCGGATTTTCCTTTTATCACTAATCGTTAAAAATATCCTTTGCGTGTGAAGCGGCCTTTAGAAAAATAGTGTAAATCGATTGCACATTGTTACTGGCAATGTGTTTTATGCTCATTTCAATCCATCAATTAACATGTACTATCTAATGGTGGGTTTACACACAAAGATATCCTGAACAATATCCTTGAAATGTCACAGATATGTGATCGTTCCAAAGATATCGTTTGTGCATCCGTGCATGTAAATGAACGATATAGGATGAAAAGGTCGTTGGATCATCCATCCAAGATTTGAGATCCTGACCTCAAATCTATTGTTCGTCGTCCAATTAACGTCGACGAACGTGGCCACATCGTTCAGTGTGAAGCCTTTTGAATGATATCGTTCCAAAGACTTTTATTTCGCCGCTGCCATTTTATTAAAAACCTGTAATAAATGCATTTTAGGTAGTGATTTTACATGTAAAGCCGCTCCTGCAGCTCTGTGGTACCTATCGGCACAGAGCTGCAGGAGCGTTTATGAACCCGGTGTTTAAGGGGTTAATATTATTGAGCTGTATGGCCCCAGAGAGTGCCCACACTCCCTAGAGCCATGTAGCCCAAAACCTTGTCAGGGCAGGGGTTAAATCATGTATTTAGCAGAAGCTGCACAATTTGAAACTCACTGATTAGTTTCAAATGGGGGATAATTAGCAATCTGTTAATGGATCCATTTTCCACTTCAATGTTAAAAAAATGAATCCTGCAAATATAATTTTTTTTTTTTTTAAACAGACAAAAAAGTTGTGCTTGCACATCTGTTTTGCTAACGGATTGCTGCTGGATCTGTTCTAGTGTAGAACTACTGGACATGTGAACATAGACTATTAGGCTATTTGTCAAAAGGGGGACTCACTGTAACCACAGATCTGTTGCCCTCTCACTGACTACAGTACATCTGTATTACCAGGCATTATAACAACCTCAAAAAAGGTGAAATAATTTAAGTGACTGTCATCATGGTAATTTTAGTCTATAAAAGCTATTTTCTAACAAGGTCTTTGGTTGCCAGATCTTATCCTCCAGCAAAACAAACAGACAAGCTTTAGCATGCAGAATGTGAAGCACTAAACTGAGGGAATAAAAATACAATTATTTACCTCCAAATTGTATGTGACTGGTCAGCTGTAATCACATTTGCTTTCATTCTCCCACATGTCCACCCCCATTTACAGGCACCTGTTCCTCCCACTCCTTTTTTTTAACATCACACCTTACTCTCCATCTCTCATCAGCAGCAGTACTTTACTCCTTTTTTAACCCTCATCCACTTTACCTTGGAGCATCTGACCCAATCTCCCTATTTAACCCCTCCCTGTCCATTTATTAATCGGTCTTTCCTCATCCAAGGTGGAATTAATAGCGCTATATAAATGGATAAATATTATTATTATTATATCCACTCCTCCCCCTTATTATCTTACATTCTCTTACATTCTAAACCATTATTTTTGCAACTCCAAATTGATTATGATTATAGGTGAGCCAACCTTTTGAAGTTCAGGATCTGAACCCCATTCAAATCAGTGGGAGACAAAACCAAGGGCCTAGAAAACACCTTCAAAGGGGCCTAAAAGCTGCCAAACACAGCTGAAACCAGTTTACAGTGGATATCTAATAATTATATTTTATACACTGGAGCTAGTCAATTTATGGGGAGACTTTGCCCTCTCTCTGAGATTAGGGTCAGTCAATTGTGATGATCGTTGTAGCTGCTAGTAAGCCGTAGGGGGACTACCGTGCATTATCCCCTCTGAAAATGTCTCAATAGTATGTTTGATGTGGGCCCAGCGCTAACAGATACCCTTAACCAATGGCTATCCAATAAACATAACAAGTTATGCTGATTAACCGTTATTTCGGATGTTTATTCAATTGGTAATTCCATATAAAATCTTATAAAATTATATATAAAATTCACTTTAATACAAAATTACTAAAATATAAAAACGTAGATTTGGATGCTGGTTAAATTCACATCCCGCGATTATTTTAGTTCTTGTGATTGGATATTTATAACGATCTTTAGTGGCCTTGTGTCTTCTTTGGGCCTTCTGTGGAGTCCTAAAAGCATAGATTGTATTAGTGTCTAACGTATATATTCGAGTATAAGCCGATTTTTTCAGCACAATTTTTGGCTTATACTCGAGTCACTCGGTATGCTGTGGCAGGTGGGGCTGTGACCGGGGGCTGGAGGAGGCAGGAGGGTGCCCCAGTGACCGCAGGAGGTCATGTGGGGCCGCCTCATTACTGTAATGAATATGCACGGCATTCCCCCGTCCATCAGCGGCGGGGGGATCGGTGCATATTGCACTACACTTGCCCCCAGCAATGATATCTAGCCCCCCCTCCTTAGTATGTGTCCCCCAGGCTGCGGCACATATTAAAATAACAAACATTTCATACATCACCTTTACGGTGCCGCTCCTCAGTCTCCAGGCTTCTTCCTGCTTGTGCCGGTGTCATGTGACCGGGCGCAGCCGATGACGTCATCTCCTGCGCCCGGTCACAGCACTAGAAGCTGGCACAAGTAGGAAGAAGCCTGGAGATGGAGGAGCGGCGCCAGAAAGGTGATGTATGAAATGTTTATTTTAACAGGTGCCGCAGCCTGGGGGACACATACTAAGGAGGGGGGGCTGGATATCACTGCTGGGGGCCGGAATACTGCTGCTGGGGCCCTGTATACCACAGCTGGGGCCCTGTATACCGCTGCTGGGGCCCTGTATACCACAGCTGGGGCCCTGTATAACAAAGCTGGGGCCCTGTATACCACAGCTGAGGCCCTGTATACCACAGCTGGGGCCCTGTATACCACAGCTGGGGCCCTGTATACCACAGCTGGGACCCTGTATACCACAGCTGGGGCCCTATATACCACTGCTGGGACCCTGTATACCACTGCTGGGTCCCTGTATACCACTGCTGGGGCCCTGTATACCACAGCTGGAACCCTGTATACCACAGCTGGGGCCCTGTATATTACTGCCGGGGCCCTATATACCACTGCTGGGGCCCTATATACCACTGCTGGGGGCCTGTATATTACTGCTGGGGCCCTATATACCACTGCTGGGGCCCTATATACCACTGCTGGGGCCCTATATACCACTGCTGGGGGCCTGTATATTACTGCTGGGGCCCTATATATCACTGCTGAGGCTCTGTATACCACAGCTGGGGCCCTGTATACCACTGCTGAGGCCCTGTATACCACTGCTGAGGGGCCTGTATACCACTGCTGAGGCCCTGTATACCACTGCTGAGGGGCCTGTATACCACTGCTGAGGGGCTTGTATACCACTGCTGAGTGGCCTGATACAAGGGAGGGGGCTGTATACCACTGCTGAGGGGCCTGTATAATACCACTGTTGAGGGGCCTGTATACCATTGCTGAGGGGCGCTATATACCAGTGACGGGGGGCTATATAATAGGATGGGGGTCTGCTGCATTTCATACCCTAGGCTTATACGCGAGTCAATAACTTTTCCCAGCTTTTGGGGGCAAAAGTAGCGGGGTCGGCTTATACACGGGTCGGCTTATACACGAGTATATACGGTATATATAATCCTATGGCTGTCAGCTGGCATCTATGTTAACCATATTATGGCCTTTTTACCTTTTGGATGTCTCTAATTCTTTTGCTGATTACTTGATTTGGGTTGATATTTTTCTCTCTTCTACCTGCTAAGGATATACATTATATAATTTCTCTCTCCACATTTATATAAATATTAAAACTGTACACTGAGATATCTAATATATGGCTACTTGTGTCAACAAGATACACAAAATTCCTCTTCTTGGTCTCGTTTTTTTCTCTTTATATTTCTATGATTACTCCACCTACCAGATAGATTAACTATATCAATAAATTGTCCTTAGTATTATGCACGTCAAACCATTAGCAATATTAGGTATAGATACCTTATTTGTTCAACAATGTAACCGGGGGTCTCTTTCTCTTTAAATCGATGATTGGATATCTTTTTTCTGTGGGATGTATAACTACTGTTATACCTCTTTTGATGCAATTTAACAGCTAAAAACTGTATATACCATCCTATGTAGTAGTATTCTATAAATGACTAATTTATGGTGTCTGTCTAATGTGTCTCATTATAGTGCTCTGCTACCGTGTTTCCCCGAAAATAGGGCGCCCCCCGAAAGTAAGGCCTACCTCCTCAGCTCTCCGGTGGCCCCCGCTCTCCGGTGTCTGTGCTCTCCGGTGGCCCCCTCTCTCCGGATACCTGCTGTAGCAGCCGATCTCCGCCCAGGTAAGGAGCCCTGCGCCAATTACAGTGCAGGAACCATGAGCTAATCACAGCCCAGGAACTGCAAGCTAATCCGCGGCCAGCTGATGTCGTGCATGGCCTCTGATTGGCTCGTGGTTCCTGGGCTGTGATTGGCTCACGGTTCCTGCATTGTATTTGGCGCAGGGCTCCTTATCTGGGCGGAGATCGGCAGCTACAGCGGGAATCCGGAGAGCGGGGGGCCACCGGGGAGCAGGGAGAGCGCAGACACCGGAGAGCGGGGGCCACCGGAGAGTGGGGGCCACCGGAGAGCGCGGACACCAGAGAGCGGGGACACTGGAGAGCGGGGACACTGGAGAGCGGGGACACTGGACCGGTAAAAATCATTTTCTGTGTATGGGTATGTGTGTGTGTGTGTGTATGGGTGTGTGATGAGCATGTGTGTGTATGTATGGGTGTGTGGCGTGTATGGGTGTGCGTGTATGGGTGTGTGGTGTGTATGGGTGTGTGTGTGTGTGTGTTTTGTGTGTGTATGGGAGGCTGCTGTAGGAAGTATATAACACCCCCCCCCCCCCCCCGAAAATAAGACATGGTCCATCTTTGGGACCAAAAAAAAAATATTAGACGGTGTCTTATATTCGGGGAAACATGGTATGTATACCAATCTTTAGGATTATTTATCTGTGTTACTTTGTGCTTATCAATTGTTAACCACTTTGTATTTTACAGTGATAAACCAATGTATTCATTAGATAATTATTTTGTCTTTGTTTTCCTATATTGTACTATACATATATCTATATTACGTGCTTATGATCTGTATTCCTGTATATTTTTATGGTAATGTGTACACTTACTTCTATATTAGTAGTTTTACCACCTTCTATTCATGTGCTTAAATATATGCTCAATATCTAACAACCTACTCCTGTGCTTGTGGCAGAATAATACCTAAATCTAATACACATATACTACTTATTTCACAAATATGATTTATTTTCGCTACTAACCCAGTATGTACTATCAATCTCCTCTTACATCACCAAATATTTGCTGCTTTCTCTTACCTCCTCCTAATGTCTCAGTCTGTTAACGTTGCTTTCCCTCCTTCCTGCGGCGTCCTCACATCACGATGTGAGCGGTATGCTCCCCACGCTTGTTGGAGATTCTGCTTCCTAGTCCCGTCACTGATCTCGTCAACGCATCGTGTCACAGTGGGCGGGGTTATAGGCGGAGTAAGCCTTACACGTCACTATCCTCGTCAATGCGACGTGTCAGGATGGGTGGACTTTTAGGTGGAGTCAGGCTGAGTCAGCTATGTCCGGCTTTCACCCTACTATAGCGTTGTCACGTTCTCTGCTTCACATTCACTAATGCATTTCAATGGCTAACGTTGTTTGAAATCTAACTAACGTTAAATCTATTTTTTCCATCTATCTATAAATCTAACTGTACTGTGCATCCATCTATCTATCCATCCATCCATCCATCCATCCACTTGAGCAGCTGAAAAGTTGAGTAATCTTTAAAATATTTTAAAATCTTGCAAAAAATTAGCAGCCTGTAGCAACCCTGAGAGTGGTGCTCCCATTAGAAGTGCTCCTGGCACTTTTCCCAGCTCTTTTGCTGCCCAGGTGCATTGGCAAAAAGGGTAATGGTATTTGGAGTTGATGCCAGCTGGGTAATGTAAGCTCGCAGCAAGGCTAGAGGTTAGTAATGCTGAGGCGTCAAACAAATACTCGATTTTACTAACCAAGTCAGTAAGAACACAATTGAACACACCCATAAATATTTTATTTAAAAAATAACCCCAATACATTCCTCTTTCATCTTTTTTTAATAAAATCCATTTGTTTAAAGTCTCTCATTCCACACAATCGCCCTAAAAAAAAATTGAAAAAATAATTAGAAACCCCCCCACCAAAAAAAAAATTAATGAAACCCAAATAAATAATGAAGTAGTCCCAGCATATGGGGGCAAAGATCAGTGAATGCATCCCCCATATGTTGGAATACCAGGCATTACACGGTTCCCGGCAGTGTGACATGCCATAACTTCCCTGAGCTTGTCTCATTTTACACAGCGGGTATCACAAAGCAAGGAATCTCACTGTGTGACCTGAGATACCCTCAGTGGCATCAGAAATTGTAATAGATGCCAACTCGCAACAGCCGCGATATTTTGTGAAAAAGTAGCAGGTATACATCACCGGAATCATAAGGTGATTCCAGCACTTTTTGCAATACTAAGTAAATCCTGGAAACATGCACTGTTTGAGGCCCTCGAGGACAGCACTTTGCCAGCCTTGTTCTACAGAAGTATGTATTTCAAGAAAGTAACAGGTATTTGTGTGAGCGCTGGTGAATCAACCGGCACCAAGGCTATTATGAATAATTACCTCTCAGCTTTATTTGCGCAATAAAAAGACAAGGTCCTTTAGGCCACAACGCGTTTCTACGCTCTCCAAGCGTCTTCCTCAGAAGTATGTGTCATGTCTTACATTTCCATACCTCAGACCATTAGGCCATAGGGCTGTGGATTATTTACCAGTATCTGTAGGGCAATATCAAAGCACTTCTTTGCAAAAACAGTCCAGTTTGCAAGGAGTGAATTAAAAAAACTTTATTGTAGAAACTTTTGTAAAAAGGCCATGGTGGTAGATGATGGCATTTGTAACATTTACCAGACCAAAACAGCCATAATTTTACCATAACCTGCAAATATGAGATAAATGCACATAGGGTCTTATCCTTTTTTTAAAAGGTTATATCGGTGGAAATTAAGAACTGCTCACCTGATTCAGTTGTGTCACCCACAACCGGTATAATCGCCTGTAAGATAGCTTATAAGATGGCTGCTGCAGGGCCGCACCTTCACGATAAACTAGGAAACAGGAATGCTGTAATAGGACCAAATGCCAGAATGCCCGCGCTGCCACCAGGAATCACCAGGAAACGAAGAAGTTAACTGGGCAGATTTTTCATTATTCAACCTACGCGTTTCGGAGCCACTAACCGAGCTCCTTCCTGAGGAAGGAGCTCGGTTAGTGGCTCCGAAACGCGTAGGAATGATTAAAGCAGAATCTGCCCAGTTAACTTCTTCGTTTCCTGGTGATTCCTGGTGGCAGCGCTGCATTCTGGCATTTGGTCCTATTACAGCATAATTTTACCATAGGCATTTAGCACAGACTATAAATCTAAATGACACATATATCAATATACATACATATATATAAAGAAAGTCCCACAGGGATCAACAGACTCTGTTACAAAGGGGCAAAGTCCATTAAGGGCACAGTCCATTAAGGGTTTTGAGGTGTAGCCCAAAGGCTGCAGTCCGATTATTCTAGCATGCAGAAGTGCAACCAATGCTAAACATGGAAGGGGAACATAAAATGAACAAAAAAAACAGGACTCTTGCTTCTAAGAACTCAACAACGACTGAAAAATGAAATTCTCGGGACAACATGCCAACTAAAGGACTGGTCAGCGACCCAACAACAGGCCTTCTTTAGGGTATTCCTCTTTATTCAGAGTAAAAAAACTTGAGCAGCTTTTTGAACACTGCCTGGGATTAAGGTCGGGAACAAAACTGGCCATTATATGCATTATATGCTATTCATGGTTTTATAGGTCTGTTCACACTCTTGAAACACCATAATACAGAGCGTTGTGAAAGTATTTGGCCTCCTTGAAATTTTCAACCTTTTGCCACATTTCAGGCTTCAAACATAAAAACATAAATTCTAATTTTTTTGTGAAGAATCAACAACAAGTGGGACACAATCGTGAAGTGGAACGAAATTTATTGACTATTTTAAATTTTTTTAACAAATTAAAAACTGAAAAGTGGGGCGTGCAATATTATTCGGCCCCTTTACTTTCAGTGCAGCAAACTCACTCCAGAAGTTCAGTGAGAATCTCTGAATGATCCAATGTTGTCCTAAATGACTGGTAATGATAAACAGAGAGAATGATGATGGGAATAAAGGTGTGGCACGGTCCGCGCTGCTCCAAGCTCAAAAAACTCACCAATGAGTCAGAATTTCAGTGGTTGGTGGAGGTTCTGCAGCAGCACTTGAGTATTTTACGCCTTCAAACCAGTTGTGGGGATCACAACTGTACCAGGTGAGTGGTTTCATAGCACCACCCCGATTTCATACAGTGTCACTAGTGATAGGGCACTATTGCGACTCTTGTCCCCCACCCCTTTATATTTTTTGGTAATGATAAATAGAATCCACCTGTGTGTAATGAAGTCTCTGTATAAATGCACCTGCTCTGTGATAGGCTCAGGGTTCTGCTTCAAGTGCAGAGAGCATCATGAAGACCAAGGAACACACCAGGCAGGTCCAAAATACTGTTGTGGCGAAGTTTAAACCCCGATTTGGTTACAAAAATATTTCCAAAATTTTAAACATCTCAAGGAGCACTGTGCAAGTGATCATATTGAAATGGAAAGAGTATAAGACCATTGCAAATCTACCAAGACCCGGTCCTTCTAAACATTCATCTCGAACAAGGACAAGACTGATCAGAGATGCAGTCAAAAGGCCCATGATCACTCTGGATGAACTGCAGAGATCTACAGCTGAGGTGGGAGGATCTGTCCATAGGACAACAATCATTTGTACACTGCACAAATCTGGCCTTTATGGAAGAGTGGCAAGAAGAAAGCCATTTCTCAAAGATATCCATAAAAAGTCTTCTTTGAAGTTTGCCACAAGCCACCTGGGAGACACACCAAACATGTGGAATAAGGTGCTCTGGTCAGTTGAAACCAAAAGCGAACTTTTTGGCCACAATGCAAAACAATATGTTTGGCGTAAAAGCAACACAGCTCATCACCCTCAAAACACCATCCCCACTGTCAAACATGGTGGTGACAGCATCATGGTTTGGGCCTGCTTTTCTTCAGCAGGGACAGAGAAGATGGTTAAAATTGATGGGAAGATGGACGGAGCCAAATACAGGACCATTCTGGAAGAAAACCTGTTGGAGTCTGCAAAAGACCGGAGACTGTGACGGAGATTTATCTTCCAACAAGACAATGATCCCAAACATAAAGCAAAATCTACAATGGAATGGTTCAAAAATAAACATATCCAGGTGTTAGAATGGCCAAGTCACAGTCCAGACCTGAATCCAATCGAGAATCTGTGGAAAGAGCTGAAAACTACTGATCGCAAACGCTCTCCATCAAACCTCACTGAAGTCGAGCTGTTTTGCAAAGAAGAATGGGCAAGAATTTCAGTCTCTCAATGTGCAAAACTGATAGAGACATACCCCAAGTGACTTGCAGATGTAATCGCAGCAAAAGGTGGCGCTACAAATATTAACTCAAGGGACTGAAAGTGCACGCCCCACTTTTCAGTTTTTAATTTTTTTTAAATGTTTAAAATATGCAATAAATTTCGTTCCACTTCACGATTGTGTCCCACTTGTTGTTGATTCTTCACAAAAAGATTAGAATTTATATCTTTATGTTTGAAGCCTGAAATGTGTCAAAAGGTTGAAAAGTTCAAGGGGGCCAAATACTTTCACAAGGCACTGTATGTATATTGCTTCCTTAAAATGTGCAATCACTATTTCATTTCATTCTGTACATTTATCATACATATTCTTGTCATGTGCATTGTGCACAAGCGTGTTACACACGTTGTCAAAATTGTTGGTACCCCTCGTTTAATGAAAGTAAAACCCACAATGATCACAGAAATAGCATGAATCTGACAAAAGTCATAATAAATAAAAATGGGATTCTAGAGAGAAATGTGATACCCAGTGTCAGAAACCTTGGTCTCAGTTGCAGGTTATGGATCTTGCAACAGGTTTATGACCCAAAACACACAGCTAAAAACACACAAGAATGGCTAAGAGTAAGACGTTTGACTATTCTGAAGTGGCCTTCTAGGAGCCCTAACCTAAATCCTATTGAGCATCTTTGGAAAGAGCTGAAACATGCCATCTGGAAAAGGCAACCTTAAAACACGAGACAACTGGAGCAGTTTGCTCTTGAGGAGTGGGCCAAAATACCTATTGAGAGGTGCAGAAGTCTCATAGACAGTTTCAGGAATCATTTAGTTTCAGTGACTGCCTCAAACGGTTGTGCAACAAAATATTGGGTTAAGGGTACCATCATTTTGTGTCCAGTTTCGCCAATTTCAAATTTGAAAAAAATACACTTTCCCCGAGTTTGCCAATTTCAAATTTGGCACGAGCATTTCAGATTCAAGATCATGAACCAGGGCTGGCTGGCAGATCCACTTTTTCTAGCCAAGTGAGGGAAGCAGGAGGTGGTGCTAGCAGACTCTGAGTGAAGAGCAGGGGGGGTTGGTGCTGGCAATCCAGACTCCGAGTGAAGAGCGCGGGGGGGGGTGCTGGTGATCCAGACTCCGATTGAAGAGCGGGGGGGGGGGAGGGTGCTGGCGCTGCTTCACTCAGCAACCAGCTGGCTGCTGGCTGCTGCTGCCGCTCCAGTCCCGAGAGTCACTCCAGTCCCGCAGCCGCTCTCACTGAGGGGGCGGCCCTAAACTGGGACTATGAAAGAAAAAAGAAGCTATGTGCCACATGGTGAAGCCCTGTTTTGATTACACGAGTGCAGGCAGGAAGGGAGCGTCTGATATAGAGGGTTTCTTGTGCAGTCAGGTGGTGTGGTCCTGTGATAGGAAAGGGGTGTCGTTATATGACGTCACTACAGGTCCTGAAGTTCAGCTCAACGCTGACAGCATGTTTATCTAAGATCTGGGGAATTGCCAATGATCACAGCTGCTGCCCCAACCGCTCTTCCAGAGGGAGATAGAAAGTTATATGTGCAAATGAGAATTGCGGTATAAAGGGAAGCTCTAAGCAATAGCAGGACACAGAAGTTATACCAACCTACTTTGATAAAAACAATACAGATGCTCTCATACGCCACTACACGTTACGATAGCCTATGCCGATAGGCTATCGTAACGCGTAGTGGTGTATGAGAGCAGCTGTAATTGTTTTTATGAAAGTAGGTTGGTATAACTTCTGTGTCCTGCTATTGCTTAGTGCTCCCCTTTATACAGCAATTCTCTTTTGCACACGAAACTGGGACTAGACCACCGGCCCCAAGTGCCTTCACTGCCTTGGGGCCCGACAGCTTCTGCTGCAGGACAGTGTTTCCTGCCTTGCGCTTGTACTGCTTCCTCCAATGGCTGTGGGCCCTTGGGAGATGTGCATTTACAGTTCTGTGGGCTCCCCCCCTGCTTTCCCTTCAAACCTGTGTGGTAGCCGCTGTCATGCTGATCACAATGCCGACAGGCAGCAGATATCTATGATCTCCTGTATCTCTCTGCACTTCCTGCAGGAGATCAGAGTCTCAGTAAAGTTGGTACTGTGATCAGCATCTGCCACACAGGTTAGAAGGGGGAAGGCCCCATCAAAGGCAAATGCACATCTCCCAGGGGCAATCAGGCAGCGCTTCCATATGTCACCTGATATTGAGGGGGCACCAGGGCTATGCATAGGATGTCCTGTGATCTGCAAAGTATGTACAGTGCTCTGCAGAGTATGTCCAGTGCCCTGTGCTCTGCAGAGTATGTGTAGTGCTCTGCAGAGCATGGCCAGTGTCCTGTGCTCTGCAGAGTATGTATAGTGCTCTTCAGAGCATGTCCAGTGCCCTGTACTCTGTGTTGTGCAAAGTATCTACAGTGCTCTGCAGAGCAGGTCCAGTGTCCTGTGCTCTTCAGAGTATTTACAGTACTCTGCAGAGCATGTCCAGTATCCTGTGCTCTGCAGAGTATGTATAGTGCTTTGCAGAGCATGTCCAGTGCCCTATGCTCTGCAGAGTATCTGCAGTGCTCTGCAGAGCAGGTCTAGTAACCAGTGCTCTGTGCTCTGCAGAGTATGTACAGTGCTCTGCAGAGCATGTCCAGTGTCCTGTGCTCTGCAGAGCATCTAAAGTGCTCTGCAGAGCATGTCCAGTGCTCTGCATAGTATGTACAGTGCTCTGCAGAGCATGTCCAGTGCCCTGTGCCCTGCAGAGCATGTCCAAGGAGAAGGCGGGGGAGAGAGACAGTGTACCGGGGGGAGAAAGACACAGAGAGGGAAGACAGCACACAGGGGGTAAAGACAGTATTCAGGAGAGAGACAGTTACAGGGAAGAGATACAAAGTACAGGGAGAGACAGGCACAGAGGGAGGAGACAGATGCTGGGGACAGGCAAAGAGATGGGAGAGGGGCACAGAGACAGGAGACAGCACACAGGTGGAGAGAGACAGCACGTGGGGGGAGAGACAGCACGCAATAGGAAACAGTGCACAAGAGGAATTTCATTTATGGGGATTATATATATATATATATCAGTTCACAGCCTTTATGTTATATATATACCGTATATATACAGTCAGCATGTATTAAAGGGGTCCACTTAGACTCTTTCGCCCGGGGCCCAGAAAAACCTGGAGTATGCCCTGTCGTGAACCCAAACATTTGGCTAAAAAGTCGGCAAACTCAGCTTTGTTCGGTAACTGATCGGATGAAATAAAGCCTTAGGGCTCGGACACACTCATAAGAGTTTGACGGACGAGACTCGGAACAGGCTGGAGCAGTGACCCTGAATGGCCTCTCCCTGTCTGGACAGGGAATGCGATGCTGCACAGAAATACAAGCAGCTGTCATTCCCCATGCAGAGAGATCCATGTTACATGTTACTCCAATAGATTGCTAGCTAATCAATTGATTTTTAGATAGAATAGGAGGGTGAGAGTGTCCATCTGGACATATGCATTTGTTGAGAAGAAGTGTGATTCCTAAATCTGTGTGCGTTACCAAAGCCATGTTTTTTGCATATAGCAAGGGATTGCAAAATCTTTCAGTTTCCCCGGAAAAGGCAGTGTTAGGCCTCAATCCAGTTATTGCAAAATCGTTCACTTCCTCCTAAAATAGTTGTGTTAGGCCTGAAACCAGATGTTACAAAATCTTTCACTTTCCCCTAAAAAGGCAATGCTAGGCCCAAAACTAGTTATTGCAAAATCTTTGTTTCCCATAAAAAGGCAGTGTTAGGTCTCCATTCAGTTATAGCAAAATATTGTTTTCCCTAAAAAGGCTTTGCTAGGCCTCAAACCAGTTATTGGAAAATCTTTCACTTTCTCCTAAAAAGGCTGTGATAGGCCTAAAATCAGTTATTGCAAAATCTTTGTTTCCCCTAGAAAGGAAGTGTTAGGCTTTAAACCAGTTATTGTAAAATATTTGTTTCCGCTATAAAGGCTGTGTTTGGCTTCAAACCAGTTATTGTCAAATCACTCAGTTTCCCCTAAAAAGGCAGTGTTAGGCCTCAAACAAGTGCTTTCCAATTCTGTGTGCATAAAACATGAGTGGAAAATCCCATGGTCATGGTGGTGGAAAGGGGAAGGAAAAGAGGTTGGTAGCAGCGGTCGCAGCTCTGCAGTGTATGACTCTTCTTGACGTCTCCTTGTCTGTTTCCTGAATTTAGCAGGGCTCTCTGAGCACCATGTCTACACCTATCACTCATCATCCTGTTCCTGATCAATCTTGAAGCTTGAAATACTGGACCAGGCCTTGTCCCATACATTCATAATGCACCATAATAAAAACTTTTAACCGTGGGGAATGGATGGCACTTTTCCTGGTGTCTACGGCACCCCTAATTTGAGCTGTTTTGTCAGCTTTTCCTTTTAAAGTCTTTTATTTGCCCTTGATTTTACATCCCATTGAGTTGAATGGGATTTGGAAGTTTGGCGAAGTTTGCCAATCTATTCACCGAACATATGCCATTTCAGCGATTCGAGCCTGAACTTCAAAAGGTTTATTCATCTCTACACTTAAGTAATCGATCCTCCTTAAAGTACAGTTGTGCTCAAAAGTTTACATACCCTGGCAGATTTTTTGCTTTCTTGGCCTTTTTTCAGAGTATATTAATAATAACACAAAAACTTTTTTTCCACTCATAGTTAGTGGTTGGGTGAAGTATTGTCAAACTACTGTGTTTTCTCTTTTTAATCATATTGACAACCAAAAACATCCATATCACCATGATGAAAAGTTCACATACCCCAGTTCTTAATACCGTGTATTGCCCCCTTCTAAAATCAATGACAGCTTGAATTCTTTTGTGGTAGTTGTGGAGGAGGCTCTTTATTTTCTCAGATGGCAAAGCTGCCCACTCTTCTAAAGAGAAAAAAACAGTAGCTTGACAATAAATGGCTTCACCCAACCACTAACCATGAGTGGCAAAAAAGTTTTTGTGTTGTCATTCATATTCTCTGAAAAAAGGCCAAGAAAGCAAAATATCTGCCGGGGTATGTAAACTTTTGAGCACAACTGCATAATAAGCCAAATCAAGTATGTCTTGGTTGCAATGGTTGGAAAGGGGTCCATGATTTAATCTCTGTAAGTACAAATCATTTTAACATCGTTCCTGACATCGTTCAAAAGTAACGTCAGGAACGATGTTGAAACTACATCGTCGTTGTGTGTAAACGCATGATTCAACAACGATAGTTGTTCAAGTCGGAGTTGACAGGTTTTCCTGCATGCAGGAAAACCTGTCAACTTTAACTTAAGCAACCTGCGGCATCATTCGGTGTGACACCGCAATAGCGATGTCACGGCCGACTTCGCCCATTCACAGCAGTGAGCAGGGATCGTTCGCGGTGTTTGTGAACCACCCCTCCTCACAACATTGTTGGTGAGTTGTCCATGATATCTGGACATGTGACAGCTCACCAGTGATGTTGCACAGGTGTCCACAAAATGAGCACGCTCCCGAGATCGCATACAACATCGCTGATAAGTTGTACCGTGTAACGGTACCTTAAATCTAATTTGCCAACTTGATTTTTTTTTATTTTTTTGGACAGCCTATAAAAAAGTCACAGTCAGCCAACATTTTTTATCAACACATTGTAGAATCATAAAATTAATTAAGATTATAAGTGGTCCATATTTACAGCCCATACTTCTGACAGCATCAGCTGCATTTACCATAAATTGTAGGTATTACAATTAGGGTAGGTTCACATTAGCATATTTTCAGTTCAAGTATTGTCTGGGAAAAAAACAGCACATGGACACAATTAAGAGCAATGTTATTCAATGGGGCAGTGCAGATGAGCAATTGTTTCACGAACCAACTCTGCTTGTGACAAAAATCGCCCCAGGCACCAGTTTCTTCCATATGTCGGATCAGAATAATCAATTTAAGCTTATCGATGAAACTAAAATATAGAATTCGGTTTTTACAGATTTTTTCAGCCTGTTCAGGAATTTCTGCACTATTCTCAGGCTAAGCCCTTGGTCCGTTTTTGGCATCCGTTTTTGCATTTTTTTTTCTAAGTCCAAAAACTGATGCAAAAATGGATTATATGTAATAAACACCCTATCCGTTTTTTTCTGCACCCAAAAATGTTCTTAGGAGGTTGTTTAAACCCAAAAACGTTAGTAGGAACGTTTTTGGGTGCAGTAAAAAAACGGATCAGTTTTTTAACATGGGGCCCTATGGAAAAACGGATCAGTTTTTTAGAGCATTGTTTATGTAAAAAATGGCAAAGGCCCAAAAACGTTCAGGGGCACAGGAGGCACAAAAAGCAGCCTAGGAAAAACGGATTTGGCATGGAAGACACTTCCAAAAACGGATTGCTATGTGTGACCCTAACCTCAGACTGCTTTAAATATACAACTGTGCTAAATTGAATTTTAAATTTAGCACAGTGTCATACAACAGAATAATATTCTTTTTTTTATTTGGCAAAACTGAAGGAATTTTGTCACAGCTTAGAAATGGCTTGTGAGATTTACAAGGGAACTAAGTACTTTACCGCTACAGCTGTGTTTGACATATATACCCCGTCATATATGGTATCACTGTATTTGATGCATTTCTTCATGTGTTTGTTTATATTTTTCTAAAAGCATAATATAAATGAAAAGATGTCTGAGTGGTGATTTATGGACAGCCATTGAACAATGATATAGTGCAGGGCTTGACTTTTGTGCATGTTCTAGTCCCTGGGGCGTGGAAGAACAGGCACACAGCCATGATTCCTCAAAGAAGACTAATGATTGTAATGGAGCCCAATAAAAAACTGGATAAAGATGAATGTTTTATCTCATTTTTACAATAATAATTCATTTAGCACTCATTCTGCATTATCTCTATGTTGTCACATACACTGATAGATTCTTCATCCTGCTTGACAGAGGAGACCGGTATTTTTACTATGCTCATTGTGCAAATGAATATGAATGAATGTTTCACTTTGTCTATTCAACTCTTAGATATGACTTTTATACAGATCTTCAGAAAACTGCATGAAAATGGTCGAGGAGGGATGGACAGCTATGCTATATAGGGTAAAATGCCAGATTTAAATTAATAATGATCTCCATGGAATTTGCAGTTCTTCTGAAAACTCTGAGTTCTGAATAAAATATTTAAAGGTAACAGTGGAGAAGGTAGGAGGTTGCAAAGTAGAAAGCATCACAAGGCACTTTCAATGTGAAAAAATCATCACAGTTTTGCACACAGGAAAAAGAAAACATACTTCTTCTGTAAAGTATAAATCATAGGAAGTGTACTTTGTCAGCTTTAGCTGTGAGGGGATCTCTCTCACAGGATGAAGTAGAAGAATGACTGACAAACTCTTAGCTTTCCTATGATGAGGCTAAGTATTGAAATAAAACAATGTCACCCTACTAGCACTGCTGCCCAGCTAGGATACCCGATATATAATAGTTTTGCAATCTGTTACAATAAACCAGATTGGCCAAGAATTTGTGAGCGTACAAGTCGTCCTGACCCAAAAATACGCTGCTCTCAGAATCCTGATCGTGGGCATGGACACTGTACTCTCCCACAGAGAACACTAGAGTTTTCACAAGAGGAGTGACATTGCATCAAGAATGCAGCGTTTACTGATTGTGGGCACTTGCCGAGAGCCAACTATCGGTGAAAACTTATTTCTACCTAGTACACCAAATCTGTTAACGCTCAGCCATGCTACTTTTTTGGGTAAGTTTAACTTACAGAAAATGGTCCCAACATATACTATGGGGTTATTTGACTAATGAAAATGGGCCACAATTTTGTCTCACATCTAGTGATGAGCGAGCATGCTCGCCGCTACTCGGTACTCACACGAGTATCTCAGTACTCGGGATGCTCGGCGAGCACCGAGTACCTCCTAGGTGCTCGGACTCATCACTAAACATTATCGATGTGACACAAATACACAGCTCCCTTCAGTGCACACACAATGCACAATACAATACAATACACAGCTCCTTTCGGTCGAGCATCTCGATATGCTCGACCCGAGCACCTGAGCATTTTACTGCTCGCTCATCACTACTCACATCTATTCAGGATTCTGGTATACAGTGGGGAAAATAAGTATTTGATACACTGCCGATTTAGCAAAAATGGAGAAGTGTGTAACTTTTATCATAGGAACACTTCAACTGTGAGAGATGGAATCTAAAAAAAAAATCCCATTGTACGATTTTTACATAATTATTTTGCGTTTTATTGCATGAAATAAGAATTTAATTTAATAGAAAAACAAGACCTTTGTTTGCAATTACAGAGGTCAGATATTTCCTGTAGTTCTTGACCAAGTTTGCAAACACTGTAGCAGGGATTATGGCCCACTCCTTCATACATATATTCTCCAGATCTTTGAGGTTTTGGGGATGTTGCTAGGCAACATAGAGTTCCAGCTCCCTCCAAAGAGTTTATGTTGAGTTCAGGTCTGGAGACTGGCTAGCCCACTCCAGGACCTTGAATGCTTCTTACAAAACCATTTCTTAATGGCCCTGGTTGTGTCATTTGGATCATTGTCATGCTGGAAGACCCAGCCACGACCCATTTTCAATGCTCTTACTGAGTGAAGGAGGCTGTTGGCCAATATCTCACAATACATGACCCCATCCTTCCTCCCTTCAATATGGTGCAGTCATCCTCTCCCCTTTACAGAAAAGTACCCCAATGCATAATGTTTCCATTCCCATGCTTCATGGTTGGAACAGTGTTCTATGGATTGTACTCATCCTTATTCTTCCTCCAATCACAACAAGTGGAGTTGATACCAATAAGTTATATTTTTGCCTCATCTGACCACATGACCTCTTATGCCTCCTCTGGATCATCCAGATCATTGGTGAATTTCAAATGGGCCTGGACATGTGCTTTCATGAGCAGGGTGACCTGGTGTGCCCTGCAGGATTTTAATCCATGATGGCGTAGTGTGGTAATCTTTGTGAATGAGGCCGCAGATCTCTTCAGGTCATTGACTAGGTCCTCACGTGTAGTTCTGAGCTGATTCCTGACCTTTCTCAGAATCATCCTTACCCCATGATGTGAGATCTTGCAGGGAGCCCCAGACTGAGGAAGATTGACAATCGTCTTGTGTACTTCCATTTTCTAATAATTGCACCAACAGTTGTCGCCTTCTCACCAAGCTGCTTGCATATTATCCTGAAGTCAATCACAGCCTTGTGCAGGTCTACAATTTTGTCTCTGATGGCCAAAGACATCTCTTTGGTCTTGGTCATGGTGAAAGGTTGGAGTGTGATTGGTTGAGTGTGTGGACAGGTGTCTTTTATACAAGTAATGAGTTCAAACAGATACAATTACTACAGATAATGAGTGCAGAGTAGGAGGGCTTCTTAAAGAAAAACTAACAGAATTCTTGCTGGTTGGAAGGTGATGAAATACTTTTTTTCATGGAATTAAATTAAATTTAATTATTTAAAAATCATACAATGTGATTTTTTTGATTATTTTTTAGATTCTATTTCTCACAGTTGAAGTGTACCTACCAAAAAAAATACAGACCATTCCATACTTTGTTGGGGTGAAAACTTGCAAAATCAGTAGCGTATCAAATACTAATTTTCCCCACTGTATGTAGGATGTGCCAGTTTAAGAGTTTTAGAAACTATTTGAAGATTACTAGATACTTTCAGAATGTGCTTGGGAAAGGGTGTGTGGCTAAGGGAGTTGTTAAATACAAAATGTATAGATTAAAATGGTTTACAACTAAATCAACTAACAGATTAGGGTTGTCTCAAGTTCTTAAATTGGTAAAATTTCAAAGTCCTTGTAGAAAACGAGTAACTGTGCAATTTACCTTTTTTTATATTCTCTCCATTCTCAAGAATAGAGTTTTTTTTCAATTTTATAGTGTGCATTTTATTGCCCAGGATATCAGCCACAGTGCAGTGTCAGAGTGGTCAGTTACCTATGTAAGGCTGTATGCTTTATATCATGGTTCACCAACTCCAGTCCTCAAGAGCCACCAACAGTATATATTTTCAGGAATTCCTTAGTAATGTTCAGGTGCTGGAAGTATCACCTGTGCATATAATTAAATTATAATCTGTGCAATACTAAGAAAATCCTGAAAACATGCACTATTGGTGGACATTGAGGACTGGAGTTGAGGAAAACTGCTTTAGAGCAAAGATGGAGAACCATTTCCTAATGGCTATTTCAATATTCATGACGCCATTCCCTTTTCACTGTTCATTTTCATCGCTGAAATACTGCTGAATAGTGTCTGACTTATTTTTCTGCTACATTTCTATATGTATAGTGGGTTATGTTCATTTTCATCACTGAAATATTTAATCTGATTATGCTTATAACTTCTCATCCCATTGTTCTTGCTCCATACCTAAGTTTATCATTCTTTGTTTAAATCTGCCTGTCCTCCACCACTTGCTTTCGCTTCTGAACTTAAATAGTCAATTGATCTCCACTCTCAGCTGAATCCAATTGTATTATTATTATAAATGTACTAGCCTCAGTCTGCCAGGACGTGTGTCTGCCATGTGCCTCACCCAGGTGCTTCACATAAGTGTACGAGACTTGAATTGAATGGAACTTGCTGGAAGTGTAAGGTACTAGATCTATGCTTGCTAAGATATCTTTCTAATGAACTCACATCCTATTTCAACCCCTCTTATGGTACAATATCTACATTTGATGTAAACTCTGTGTCATCTGTTGCAACATAATCAACACTCACCAGTTTGATTGTGTATGGCATTTAGTCAGGGCAGGAGTCAGGTAACTGACACTCTTTCACTCTCCCTTTAAATTATGTCCTTTATTTCCATATCTATTTTCCTATGTGCTTTTGCCATTCACTTTTGCGGCCCCATCCCCCCTCATCGACATCAGCCCCTCTCTCTTCCCCTCTACTATCTTCAGCTCCCATACTCTCTTCATCGTAGTGAATAATCTCAGACCATCATATTCCTGAGTATTGCATCAGAAACAATGTCCTAAATCCAAAAACTATTTGCTCTTTCTCTTTTTACTGCTGCTCCTGTCAGGTGATATCTCTCCCAATCCTAATCCACCCTTTACCTACTTTAACCCCTCCCCCACCTCACATAGAAACCCTACTAACCTTATTACCATTACCTGCACACCTTCATCTCCCTCTTGCAACTGCACTCTCTGGAATCCACGGTCTGTATGCAACAAGCTTCCCTTCATTGACAACTACTTTCTCACTAACTCTCTTAATCTGCTGGCCCTCAAAGAAACCTGGATCCAGGACGCAGACACGATTTCCCCAGCTGCTATTTCTCATGGTGGCTTACATTTCTCCCATTCCCTGAGACCTAGGAACAGACATGGTGGTGGGGTTGGCTTACTCCTGTCCCTACAATGTACTTACCAAGTCATCCCCTTAGCTCCATCACTCTCATTCCCTTCTTTTGAGGCCCACACCATTAGGCTCTTCCATTCCCTACCCCTCAGAGTAGCGGTGGTATACCTATCCCCAGGGTTACCCACCCAGTTCCTTGGCCATTTTTCCACGTGGTTGACACACTTCAAATCCACAAAATTACTAACCCTTATTCTGGAGGCTTTAATATTCCCATAAACAGCCCCATCTCCCCATCTGCATCCCAGCTCCTATCTCTAACCACTTCTCTTGGCCTCTCACAGCTCTCAATCTATGAGACACACAAAGACGGTAACAACCTTGACCTGGTCATTGTCCGCTTCTGTTCAACTCCTCCTTAGATAATTCACCTCTTCCTCTCTCTGACCACAACATTCTCTCCTTCATACTCACAAACCCTCGCTCACCCCAGCACACTCCTACCTATTACACATTCAGAAATCAACAGGCCATTAACCCTCATACACGCACAGATTTTATCTTCTCTCATCACTGTCCCCAATCTTCTCCTTCTCCTGTCCCTATCTGGCTGTGAATCACTACAATGACACTTTCAGGAGCACCCTGGACCAAGTAGCGCCCCTCACCATCAAAACTTACAAACACAGAGTAAAACAACCCTGGCTCAAATCATAAACTCAATTTCTACAGCAATGCTCTAGAAGTGCTAAACATCTATGGAGGAAAACCCACACAGCGGAAAATTTCATTCACTATAAATTTATACTGAGAATTGACAACTCTGCCTTTCAGCTCGCCAAACAGACCTACTTCACCAACCTGATCTCACTATCCAACAACCTAAAAAAACTCTTTGACACCATTCACTCTCTCTCTCCTCAATCCTAAAGTGCAGGCCCCTATCACTGACCTCTTTGCTGATGATCTGGCCTCTTACTTCACTAAGAAAATAGAAAACATCCATCAGGAAATCAATTCCCAACCTGAAAGCGCTGTTACTCCCATGCCTCCTCAGATCTCCTCTGGCTCACTCTCCACATTTGACTCAGTCACAGAAGAAGTCTCCAGGCTCCTCTCCTCCTAGTACATGCACCACAGACCCCATTCCCTCACACCTACTCCATGCACTCTCTCCAATGGTCACCACTCACCTAATTAAAATCTTCAATTTCTCTCTCTCTTCTGGCATCTTCCCCTCCTCCTTCAAAAATTCTATCATTACTCCATTATTAAAGACAACTTCTCTTGACCCATCCTGCACAAATAACTACAGACCAGTCTCCAACCACCCCTTCATCTCCAAACTGTTGGAGCTCCTGGTCTACTCCTGCCTCACCCGCTACCTCTCCACTCACTGTCTTCTAGACCCATTACAGTCTGGTTTCCGCCCCCTACATTCTACAGAAACTGCCCTCATCAAATTGACTAATGACCTTATGACAGCAAAACGTAATGGTGAACACACTCTGCTTATTCTTCTTGATCTCTCTGCAGCCTTTGACACTGTCAACCACCATTTCCTACTCTCTATGCTGCACTCCAGCGACATAATGGTCACCACTTTCTCCTGGTTCTCTTCTTCTTTTTTGGACTGCTCTTTCTGTGTATCATTTGGTGGCTCCACTTCCTCTCCCCTTCCTCTCACTATTATGGTCCTTCAGGGTTCGGTCCTTGACCCTCTTCTCTTCTCTCTCTACACAGCCCCGATTTGACAGACCATCAATAGATTTGGCTTCCAGTACCATCTTTATGCTGATGGCACACAACTATACACTTCATTTCCTGACCTCACCCCCGCTATATTCCAGAACGTCAATGACTGTCTAAGGCTAGGGTCACACTTGGCATGAGTTTTTTCATTTCATCATGCGTTTTTTAAGGTGTCTGATGGCACCCTGCTTTTTTTCATGCGTTTTTAAATCAGCACCCAAAAAAAAGCTCATGAACTTTAAAAACGAATGCGTTTTTTAGAAAACGCATGCGTTTTTTTAACATGGTCCCCTATGGAAAACGCATACGTTTTTGGATGGTACTAAATGGTACTAATGTACCATGCGTTTTTGATGTCAGCTACTCACATAAGTGCAAAAACTCATGCCAAAAACGCATGGCACTTAAGGCATGCGTTTTTGCTTTAAGGCATGCGTTTTTGCTATTAGGGCATGCGTTTTTTAACATGGGGGCCTATGGGTGAGTTTTTACATGCTTTTTTAAAAATGCAGGTCTCCAAAAAAGCATGAAAAAAACGCAAGTGTGACCCTAGCCTAACCGCAGTTTCCAATATCATGTCCACTCTATACCCGAAACTCAACCTTTCCTAAACAGAACTTCTTATGATCCCGGCCTCCACTAACCTCCCTAAATCTGATATTTCCCTCTAACTGTGTGACACTACAATAACGCCTAAGTAGCAGGCTTGATTTCTGGGTGTTACGTTTCATGCTGATCTTTCATTCACTTCCTATATACAATCTCTCCTCCTGCTCTTGTTGCCTGCAACTGAAGAACATGTCTAGAATCTGCTCCTTCCTAACTATGGAAACAACTAAAACCATCACAGTGGCCCTGATCCACTCCCGTCTTGATTATTGCAACTCTCTATTAATTTGCCTCCCCCTCACTAGACTCTCCCCTCTCCAGTCCATCCTTACTGCAGCAGCCAGGGTCACCTATCTGGCTAACTGTTACTCAGATGTTTCTGCTCCATGCCAGTCATTGCACTGGCTGCCCATACACTTCAAATTGCTTGTTCTCACCTACAAAGCACTTCACGGTGCAGCACCTTCCTACCTCTCTATCGTCATCTCTGTCTATCACCCCACCCATTCTCTTCACTCTGGGAGTGACTTTAGACTAACATCTGCACTAATCCAAACTTCCAATTCTTGGCTCCAAGACTTTTCCCGAGTTGCATAGAGAATCTGTAATGCTCTACCCCAAGAAATTAGGACTACCCACAACTTACTTAGCTTCAGGTACTACCTAAAAACACATCTTTTTAGGGTGGCCTATCATTCTCTCTAATCAAAATCATTCAGACTTAAGTTCTTGCGAGCAGGGTCGTCATTACATTTTGCTTTTAAATTATTGTGTTTTCCTAAACTGTTTCTTATGACTGTTTGCTTGTTTATGATTCTGATTGTTAAGCGTTGCGGAATATATTGTCGCTATATAAATAAAGATAATTTTCATTATTATTTTATTAATTCAACTTAATGTGATAGCTGGCACTGCTTCCCTTTGGTGAGGTGTATGATTTTAGGTGGTACTGATAATGTTGCATCTCACAACTGCTTTTCTAGGTATACATCAGTAGGTCTAAAGCGCACTTGACTCTTTATGATAAGTTTTAAAATAATTGCTTGCAGCGGAAAGTTGTTCCCAACACAGATGCATATTTCAACGCATGTCTTTTTCAAGTGGAAAATTAATCACTGCCCATGTAATAATGTAAAGCACAAGCAGTGGGAGGTCTGATGTAAACATCACAAAAGAGACACTGATACTGGGGTATATACATCAAATAGGATATACTAAGATGGCTGCATACATTACAAAGGAGACATTGAGACTGTTGCAAACATCACATAGACCAAAGGGCGGACTCCACTAAATCTGGTCACACAAAATGTCCTGGCACTGGAACTGGCCAGCATCAGTGTTGTGTGCCATTGTGGTGTTCAGAAGTGAATGATGAGGGCACGCTCCAAACTGAAAGTAAAGGTATGGCAGACAGAAAAACGGGGTCTGCAGCTCAATAAATGCAACACGGCAGGAATCTGCCAAAGGGCCGGACCGTTTATCCTTTATAGATTGTTTGTATTGAGCTCTGAAGCTGGCGATTGCACTTCTCTCATGCTTCAGAGGCAGTGCCGCCTACACCAGTAGTCTGGAAAAGCTCTCAATTTGTAACAATCTAAAAATAGAGAGAGACACAGAGAGGTGCAAATGGGTTTATTTATTATAATAAAACCCTAAGGCTACTTCCGTCAGGATGTAACGGTATGCTACGTCACATCCTGGCTGAAGTAGCCTCTACACCCACTCTGGGTGTTCCAATATGGCCGCCTGTTGCCGGGAGCGGGGCTTCCAAAGCCCCACTCCCGCCATCGGTACAAACTGCGGCCCCACACACACTCCGACACTATCACAAACACACACACACACACCTTCCACTCTTCTTGCGCCCCCCTCCTCGCTCACTACTTCCACACTCATACCCCCACTCATACCTCCATGCACTCTGTCGACCATACATACCATTGGCCCTGTGTCTTCCCCGCCGCCGCCTGCAGATGATCCTCTTGCCTCCGCCGCCAACCGCACTCCTCCGTTCCAGCCCTGCATCTCCCTGCCCACCGCCGCTGCCTCTAGACGATCCTCTTGCCTCCACCGCCGACCGCACTCCTCCGTTCCGGCAACATGTTTATTCCAACATGGCGTTCGGGAACTCTCGCCATCCGAAAAGTCTCGCAAGACTTCCCGGACGCCATCTTGGACAAAGTATGTCGCTGCCCCCGGAGGACTGGATCCAATATGGCGTCCGGGAAGTCTCGCAAGACTTCCCAGGCACCATCTTGGACCACATTTAGCGTGCTTTTTAAAATTTTCACTTCAGCGCGCCATTTTCCTGCTGCCTTATGCTCCACCCATCTCCATCTCCACACTTAACTTCTTCAGTGCTGTCACTCCTGCTAGAATATCTCACCGAGCCTCCATCCTGCACTGACCACTGAGCCTCCATCCTGCGCTGACCACTGAGCCTCCATCCTGCGATGACCACTGAGCCTCCATCCCTGCGCTGACCACTCTGCCTCCATCCTGCGCTGACCACTCTGCCTCCATCCTGCGCTGACCACTGAGCCACCGCACAGTGCTAACCACTGAGCCACCTCACAGTGCTAACCACTGAGCCACCGCACAGTGCTAACCACTGAGCCACCGCACAGAGCTAACCACTGAGCCACGGCACAGTGCTAACCACCGAGCCACCGCACGGTGCTGGACCAACCGAGCCACCGCACAGTGCTGACCACTGAGCCACCGCAGAGCACTGACCACTGAGCCACCACACTGTGCTGACCACCGAGCCACCACACTGTGCTGACCACTGAGCCTCCGTCCTGCGCTGACCATCGAGCCGCCGTCCTGCCCCGCCGGCTCCATCCTGCCCCGCCGCTTACATCTTGCCCCCCCTCCGCTTCCATCCTGCTCCCTCGCCTCTCCTGCCCCCTCTGCCTCCATCCTGCCCCACACCACCTCCATCCTGCCCCCACCCGCTCCACCCGCCCCCCCCGCCGCCTCCATCCTGCCCCCCTGCCTCCATCCTGCTCCCCCGGCTCCATCCTGCCCCCCCAGCTCCATCCTGCCCTCCTGCCTCCATCCTGCCCCCCCTGGCTCCATCCTGCCCCCTCCGGCTCCATCCCTGCCCCTGCTCCGCCACCATCCTGCTCCCCCGCCACCATCCTGCTCCTCCGGCTCCATCCTGCTCCTCTGGCTCCATCCTGCCCCGCTGGCTCCATCCTGCCCCACTCGCTCCATCCTGCCCCCCTCTCAGCATCCTGCCCTGCCAGCTCCATCCTGCCCCGCCGCCACCATCCTGCCATGCTTGCTCCATCCTGCCCCGCTCACTCCTTCCTGCCCCTCTCACCACCATCCTGCCCTCCCCCTGCCACCATCCTGCCCTCCCCCTGCCACCATCCTCCCCCCCCCAACACCACCATCCTGCCCCTCCACCACCATCCTGCTCCTCCGGCTCCATCATGCCCCGCTCCCCCCATACTGCCACGCTCCTTCTATCCTGCCCCGCTCGCTCCATCCTGTCCCCCGCTGTTCTTGCTCCCCCGCCTCCATCCTGCCCCGCCGGCTCCATCCTGCCCCGCCGCTTCCATCCTGCCCCCCCTCCGCTTCCATCCTGCCCCCCCACCGCCTCCATCCTGCCCAGCCCGCCGACTCCATCCTGCCCTGCCGGCTCCATCCTGCCCCACCGACTCCATCCTGTCCCCCCGTCTCCATCCTGACCCCCCGGCTCAATACTGCCCACCTACCTCCATCCTCCCCCCCCTGGCTCCATCCTGTCCCCCCCCGGCTCCATCCTGCCCCCCCGACACAATCCTGCCCCCCGACACAATCCTGCCCCCCTGCTCCCTCCCGCACCGTCACCATCCTGCCCCCGGCAGTTAGCGGTCATGTGACACCGATCAGCTAATCGGTTTCCCAGGCAAAGACAGGTCCTAAAGGCCTGTAGGACCTAGAAGACGGAGGTGGAGCGAGCCGGCGGACAGGTGAGTATCCTCACTGAGGATTTTTTAACTTTTTTTTACCATAGTGCTGCTATACATGTACTGTAATGTATCACCATATACTATAATGCTGCTTTACATGTACTGTAATGTACCGCCATATACTATAGTGCTGCTATACATGTACTGTAATGTACCGACATATACCATAGTGCTGCTATACAAAAGGAGGAGGAAGGGAGGATTGTGCCAGGAGTCAACACCTCTTAGTAAGATCCCACCCAGGTGACCTGCATTCAGTGCTGCATTTAGTTCGCCATGCACCAGGGGCATGACAGGTCCTCTTTAAGGGCAATGGTACCAAGTACTAATGAAATATAGGTAAACTTGTGACTTTGCAGAAAGTAATAAAAATGCCTTAAAGGGAACCTGTCACCTAATTTTAAGCCCCTACACTATCTCTAGCTGTCCCTACACCTTCCTAGCAGCTCCCTATCTCTCCCTTTCTTATCTAAAGTCTCCCTATGAAAGAAGTGTAAAATAAGATAAAACTTACTGCAGTCCCCGTAGTTAGGGGACTGGGTAGGCGTGGCCACGCTTCCACAGCACTCCTCCATGCTGTAATGCACGCCCCGCTGGGCGGCATTATTCAGGGCCCTCTCTGCCCCCATGTATTTGTAATCTGCCGCCATGTTTGTAGTTCTAAGCACCGGCCGGACGTCACTTCCGGCGCGGTGCATTATGGGGCCAGTCACGTGATCGGCCCTAGTGCATTATGGGGCCGATCACGTGACCGGCCCGGCTTCAGTAAGCGCATTGCGCATGCGCGGAGCCGGGCCGATCACGTGATCGGCCCCATAATGCACTAGGGCCGATCACGTGACCGGCCCCATAATGCACCGCGCCGGAAGTGACGTCCGGCCGGTGCTTAGAACTACAAACATGGCGGCAGATTACAAATACATGGGGGCAGAGAGGGCCCTGAATAATGCCGCCCAGCGGGGCGTGCATTACAGCATGGAGGAGTGCTGTGGAAGCGTGGCCACGCCTACCCAGTCCCCTAACTACGGGGACTGCAGTAAGTTTTATCTTATTTTACACTTCTTTCATAGGGAGACCTTAGATAAGAAAGGGATAGATAGGGAGCTGCTAGGAAGGTGTAGGGACAGCTAGAGATAGTGTAGGGGCTTAAAATTAGGTGACAGGTTCCCTTTAAATATCATCTCTCTCATTATTCTGGCATTTAGTAAATATTAATAACTATGGTAATCCTAATTGACCTAAAACAGGAAAGGTTTATTATGATTTCTTGTCAAATATTAAGAAAAACATGCATGTGTGTCTTTTTATATAGTGTATGTTATGGAGACCCGGGGGTCAGTGGGTGCTCTTGTCCGCAGGCCCAGCCGCCTCTACAAAGACAAGATAACGTGGACCAGGGCTCATCCCCAACTGAACGCCCAATCTCCTTAACCATGGGCGACACACTACTCAGACAACACAGGGTGAGGGAACCACAATAATAAGGCTTTATTGGATCCCCAAAAAGTTAACAACATATAACACATAACCAGCAAAACACAACAATGTACCTAGAGCCTAGAGGCAAGATAATTACATTACATACTTCAACAATGGGTATACAAAATACAGTCTGGCTAGATTTTAAGAACTTAACCCATGAGTAGCATATTACATGTTTGCAACAAAATACCATACTGTCTGGGTTACATAAGAAATCATCATATGTTCTATATTGAAGGAGTCCACTTCATCACATACCTCCCCCTTCTTATGTAACCAGACAGGGAAGTCAAATGTGATAAGTCTCTGGTCATCCTTCTCATCTGGGCGACATTGTCTTTTTTAATGGTGAAGTCAGCAATCGAGGCTTCCATCTATACATCTCCCCCAGATTACCTCCCCCAGAATGGTCAGACATATTGTGGACAAGCAGTAAAATGGGAGTTGGGCTTCCATAAACTTCTGGCTATCAATTCCCCCCAGTCAATGACCACAGTCTGTGTAGGTTTACTCACTGTTGATGGCTTAGAGGAGAATGATGGGGGCTGGGAACATGGATTATCCTCTGAAGGTGGTTTAGCAAGATCCACATCAGGGTGCTGCTTGGCTTCCTAGATGTGGGTGATGGCTGTAATAAACTGGCTGGACAGTCCTTGTCCTGGGTCAGCTTGCAAAACAACAGATATGGGGGAGCCATCCATTAGCTCCACTTCAACCTCCTCTTGGTTAGCCCCTGAAACAACGTGTGGGAAGGCTGCTCACAAATCCACATCAAGCTCTTCCTGGTCAGTCTCCAGAGCAACAGGGATAGGGACGTTGTCCATAAACTCCAACTTGTCCTCTCCCTGCTCAGGCACCGTATTGACAGGGTCAGTTTCTTGCAGTGTCAGGGTTTGGAACTGGTGTCTTTCCAGATTGTCACTGGATCTATGATGTGGCACACAGTTTAATTCCTTTGGGTCAATCTCGGTGGGTCCTCATCATTCTCTGCATCCTTCTGGGCATGCCACTGGACCAATTTCTGGATCAAATCCGACCATGTGTCAGTGTCCCTGGCTTCGATGTCTCGGAACAGACATTCCACCTCTAGTTGCAGTTTCTTATAGCAGCCGTACTTCCACTCCAGTCCTCGACCCATGGCTAAGGTGGTGGGGTTGGACATGGCAACGTCCGAAACCTGAATGCCTCACCTATGGCCTGCTGGGTATGCTTATATGCCTCCCTGGTTGTTGAGCCCTTGGACAGTGTCCACGAACACCAGTTCCCTGCAGCTCCCCTGGATAAACTAGGCTGAGTAGGATCCCACTGCTGCCATCAATTGTGGAGACCCGGGGGTCAGTGGGTGCTCTTGTCTGCAGGCCCAGCTGCCTTTACAAAGACAACGGAGACCAGGGCTCATCCCGAACTGAACGCCCGAGCTCCTTAACCGTGGGCAAAACGCTACTCAGACAACACAGGGTGAGGGAACCACAATAATAAGGCTTTATTGGATCCCCAAACAGTTAACAGCATATAACACATAACCAGCAAAACACAACAATGTAACAGGCAACAGAGTCTCACCCTTCCACTGGCTCACCAGGGATTAAAATATAGCACAGCAAAGTCTGTAGCCAGGTGACTGGATTGTCCCAACCTGCGTGGCTTCATTATGCAGTCTTTGTCATCACAGCCAAATCTGATAATTCGATGCTGAAGTCCTTGTGGTGTTAGAATCCAGGTTCTGATCCCCTTGATAGACACCAAAATGCCTAGACCTGGAGTTATGGCTTGCCAATCGGACCCGAAGATCCTAGATTAGCTGCCTTTATCAAGTCCAGTGCCACTCTAGCCGGGACCGAAATCCCTAGACTGACGGCACTAGACAGAATCTAACTCTCTCTGGTTAATGAACAGCTCTCCTTATATACCCTTAGCCCTCATTGCAGGATACTGGAGACTTCACGATAGGTGGAATAAAACTGCCTTTCCATTGGCTGGATCTCAAGCCTCTTATAAACATTTTTAGTCATATTGCAGTCCGGGCAAGAGAGAGCCACATACTCATTGACATAGCCATACAATAGAATGTTAGTAGGATTAAGTCCTGTCAAGGGAGAGCCACATAGAGATGATTCACCTAGCAGTAATACAATGGCATTCTAACAGGATTACGTCCCTCCGACCTTCTAGAGGAGACATAATTGCATTACATACGTCAACATCATCTAACATCTAACATCTGCAAGACTTGTATTTACACTGAGTTGTTTATCAAAAAGTAGGGAAGAAAATACAATACCTAGAGCCTAGAGGCAAGATAATTACATTACATACTTCAACAATGGGTACACAAAATACAGTCTGGCTAGATTTTAAGAACTTAACCCATGAGTAGCATATTACATGTTTGCAACAAAATACCATACTGTCTGGGTTACATAAGAAATCATCATATGTTCTACATTGAAGGAGTCCATTTCGTCACATATGTAAACATCTGTTTTCAGCTGTATATTGTGTATCTGAGGGTTCTGCTTAGATCTTAGGAATCGTCAATCTCCCAGGCCTCTGGTAGAGATCCGATAATGAGGAAGGACATAAAATGACCCCACAGGGGGTGAGGTAGTTTTTTCTGATTTAATTTTCCACATCATAGTTAGTTTTACAGATATTTTTTTTGTTTTTGGTTGAAAAATGCACACACATGGCTGGTATTACCTTCAGACTTTCCAGCTGGAAAATCTCATGTTAAAAAAATGTTAAATCGGCCAACATGTGCAAGGAAAGATGTGGGCTTGGCATGCGAGTCTTCAGCAAAGGCAGGGAGATGACCTATGATGGACATAGTACGTTGTGGGTCATTGAGGGCTTAGGGTATATTTCAATGCCTTTTCTACATATATGCTGCAAAACTACACAATATTATGCAATAACAAAGCCTGACTAACAATATATTGAATAGACTCTCAACTTTAGACCTTCCAGCTACTGACCAAAATAGTATATGAAGACATTAGTGTAGGTAATACAGTAGTTGCCTGAGAAGTAACATAGAGATAATACTATGTGATCTAATACAGAGTCCTGGTGATTTTGCTAACGCTCTGTGGTACTGAATTATTTCTATAGAGTTGTTCGCTACAGACCACATTGTTGACACACAAAATAAAAATAAAAAGTGCCAAGTACAAGTGATATACATGTGTACATGCCAGTATTGGGAAATAAAATAGAAAGAACAGCGTTATATTAGACTATTATCAGTAGAGATGCTACCAGCCAGATTATCGCCATAAATTTCGATTCCAGAGAATAGATGTGCATCTTTATTAGCATCCTATTACACTTTCCGGGGTTTATTGCTAAAAAGCATTAAACAATAATTAGATGGTCTAGATTTACCTCTACCATGTATGGTTTAAAAGAGCAATATAGCTGGTAATTGGCCTTGACCAAAGTAAATAATGTCCTCCGTTTTACTTACATTTCGTTTTCACATAAAATACCTACTGAGTTGTATTGAAGTAGGAGGGAAGCAAAAACCAGTATCTCCATCCATCAGTATTAATCTCGCACTATACAGAGGCTCCCTCCATTCATCTTTCCGACACAAATTAGAAATTCAAGAGTTTTAACAAATGAGCCTGCAAATGTAAACTTATTAGGCCATATATTTTTACTACACACTGTGCTGTGTCCTCCACAAAGCTGTCCCTTCAGAGAGTGTTTTCTTATTTTGTGTTATTGATGGCAGCTAACTAATCACATTTTTAATGTTGTCTTTGGGGAGGCCCATTTGAATGAACGTGCGATCCAAAGTGCCTGGAATAAATCTACCTTATTAAATGCCTAAAATTATGTGTCTTACACGATAAAGAAACTGGAAAGCATTATTACACTTGCTAACCTCCGTCTGCTGGAATCAAAATAGAAGGATAAATTAAAATAATATGTCAACAGCAGCGAGCTGTAGAGAAAGTGTCTTCAGGATAGAAACGGCCAAGAAAAATTGGCTAATTGGTACTTTCACATGTATTCACTTGAGTAAATAGATCTATATTCAGTTATTACTTTATATTAGTCACTGAGAATCAGGAAATTCAAGTTAATTAAAACAATAAAAGATCTCCCAAATGGGTAGAAAATGAATGTATCATTGCCATACAATGCCCCTTTTATAATTAGGAGCAGATAGAGAAGTTAAGGCTACAGGACAACCTACTGTATATCACTGTCATGAATCATAGTCCGGGACACACACACATCCCACTGCTACCACCTATTTGTCACAAACAGTGTTCTGCTGCCCCCTATCTTCGGGACAATTGTGAAGTTCACTGACGATTAATGGATAAGGCCATAGCTGATTTCATTGCTAGGTAGATTATTGGGGTACTCACAGTGAGCATATAGTATACATGCTACTGATTTGGATTTATGGTATATGTAAATATATATATATATATATAACTGTACACCTCTGTGCAGTCACTGCCAAGCTTCAAAATAATGAAATAACCCCCATTGAAACATGGGGTTATCATGAGGTAACAGGCTCTCTGGGTATAAAATAATGGTATTATAGAGGGTGAATTTGGTGTTATTTGTTATTATGTGAGCTATGGGTAACCACAAGCAGTTTGTTCTGGTTTAAACAGTTTATCTGAGCGCACAAATCCCATGGGACTGATTCGTGATTTAAAAAAGTGCAGAAATACGCAGAAGTAATAAATCGTAACGTCCCTGGGTACACGTTGTTATTAAATTTGAATTTTACCTCAGGAAACAGCTATGGAGAGTCTGCTGGACCGCGGTGAAGGATGGCTGAGGTGGTGCCATAATGACACTTCACCTGTCATGGAAGATAGATTTAGATAGCCGGCAGTCCAGGATGAAGAACCTACTGAAGCAACCCCTGCAACAAAGGAATATCGCCGCAGTCTGAGAAAGAAGACAAGTTGTGGGAGACATACTCACTTATCCTTTCCTGTTCCAGGAGGGACGCTTCGAGGAATCAGTCATCTCGATCACGAGAGATTGGCCCAGCAGTGAGAGTCTCAAGAAGCATTGCGAGATAAAAAAGGGGGGGAAGGTGCCAGGAGGGCACCGAAACGCGTAGGAGGCAGGAGGAAATAAAGTATTTCGTGGAAGTTCTATCTTCACGTGTTATCTTTGGATTGGATGATCGTGGCAGCGCGGACTGTGACACACCATTTTTCCCTATCATCTAAGAAGCATTGCGAGGCCAGCAAGTATTGTGGGATCCACTGTATTAGACCAGGGGCCAGTCACGGACGATGAAGCCGATCCAGCAGATGCGTCTGTTCCTATCGATCACCCACTTAGCCAGAGAGCTGTCAGGCTGCCGCCACAAAAGAACTCAACTGGGGCAGCTGCGGCTCTCAGGACATGGTGGCAGAGGGAAAACCAAATAGTTGATCTTCAGGAGGTAACAGATCCTCCTCGCTCCAGGAGCTCCTTGGAACTTCAGCATCTGCAGCAGCCAGTGGATGGTGATGTTAACCCTCGCAAATAGATCACCCTGACAGACATGGTGAGCATGTTGATCTTATTTTACCAGTTAAAGTCACCCAAATCAATGATAATAGTTTAAAGGAGTTAGTAGCCAGAGCTGTTTCTGATGTTTTGAAATCAGTGGGGGAAAGGAGGGGGATTAGTGTTGATGCAGGTTCCAGATTACTTCATAAATCTGGTGTTCTGGATACATGCCTTAAGTAGGCTTTAACATGCGAGTTGTCTCTACTCGGATTTCACCTGAGTCCCACAGTAAAAGAAAAAATCTGGGCAGGTGAATTTATTGTAACAGGTCAGGTTGTGTGATAGTTAACAATTTTCCATCTGTTCACCAGAGAAGAGCGACAAAAGTCATTAGAGGACTAAGGGGTCTGCAATACCAAGACAGGTTATTAAACTTGGGGTTATTTAGCTTGGAAAAACGAAGGCTTAGGGGGGATCTTATAATAATGTATAAATATATGAGGGGACAGTACAGAGACCTTTTTAATGATCTCTTTACTCTTAGGCCTGAGACTGGGACAAGGGGGCATCCTCTACGTCTGGAGGAAAGAAGGTTTAATCATAATCACAGACGCGGATTCTTTACTGTAAGAGCAGTGAGACTATGGAACTGTCTGCCACATGATGTTGTAATGAGTGAGTCACTACTAACATTTAAGAAGGGCCTGGATGCCTTTCTTGAAAACTATAATATTATCAGTTATACATACTAGATTCTTTGATAGGGCGTTGATCCAGGGAATTAGTCTGATTGCCATACCTGGAGTCAGGAAGGAATTTTTTCCCCCAATGTGGAGCTTAGTGTTGCCACATGGGTTTTTTTTGCCTTCCTCTGGATCAACATGTTAGGCTATGGGTTGAACTAGATGGACTTAAAGTCTTCCTTCAACCTTAAAAACTATGTTACTATGTTACTATGTAATATCCACTTATTGTTAAAGAGAAGATTTTGAAAGAAATTGAATTGGATAGGTGCACAAGTCCTTTCTCTGAGCCACCATTGTTAAATTTTGGAAATTCACCTTTAGCTGTAGTTCCTAAAAAAAAAAAAAAGACCCAGGGTCGTTTTGGCTCATACATCATCTTTCTTTTCTATCAGGGTCATCTCTCAATGATCAGGTGGACAAGAAATTGGCATCGGTCAATTATGTTTCTTTTGATATGGCAGTAGACTTTTTGAGAATGGCGGGGAAAGATGCATTTTTGACAAAAAATGACAAAGGCGACATTCCGATTGTTACCAGTTGATCCGGTTGATTTTAAATCTTTAGGTTTCTTTTTTAACAGATTTTAGTTTTTACTAGATGTTTGACTATGGCTTTTTCTCTTACGTGTTTTTATTTTGAAATGTTTTCTTCCTTTTTACGATGGTGTCTTCAGTCCAAATTTTCTAATAGTTATACAATTCACTATTTAGATATTTTTTTATTCATAAGTTTCCATTGATTGTTCTAAGTTGTTGTCGACATTTTTAGAGTTAAAGAACCATTTCAGTGTTCCAATTGCCACCTAAAAAAACTTCCTTCCTTGTCATAGGTTGGAAATTTTAGGTATCATAATTGATTCTAAAAAAATGGAATGCTGTCTTCCAGCTCAGAAGATTGAAAAATTGAAGTGTTTAGTTTTAAATTTTTTGGTTGGGGAGCAAGCTTCCCTCAAGGAATTTCAATCGCTTGTAGGCACTCTTAATTTCTCTCTTAAAATAATTCCTCTGGGTTGTGTTTTTTTGTGAAGTCTGTACAATTCCATTAAAGGTTTTGCCTCACCAAATGCTCAGATCGCGATATCGAATCCAGTAAAAGAGGATTTGGCAATTTCGTCTGATTTTCTAAAACGTTTCAATGGCATTACTTGTTGGCAGAGTGAATTCAACTCATCTGACTGCAATTGCTTTGCGATTCATGTGAATTCGGTTATGGTGTTTATTCTAAGACAGATTTTAGATTAATTTTTCCCAATCCGCCATTTTTGGACTTACTTTCTATTTTAATAGCATTTACGCTTAAGGGTGTTCATCTTCAGAATGAGAGGATCTTGTTATTCACCAAGTCTCAGGGTGTTTCTTTCTCCATTAATACAATGTCCTCTAAGAATGGTACCATTAGCAAAATTTTGAGGCAATTAGTTTTAGTACTTTTAAAGCATAACATTTGATTGTATTAAGCTTTGGTAATATATTAAGCAGTCTTCTTTCTCATCACCAGTTTCACCAATTTGAGAAGTCGGTGTGGAGAGATTACCTTGTCCTGTTCATTTTCGGGATTTAATTTGTATATGGCCCCAATTATATTATCGATTCATTGGCTCCTTGACCTTGGTCTGACTATTCCATCTCTTGGAAGATATGGGTACAGTTTTGCTCCAGTAATGGTTACCTTATCATGAATCTTCAATTAAGTCCACTTTTCCCTTCATTGAGATGCTAGCGGGCCAGGGCCTTTTATACTCATCAAAGTGCAAAATTTTGGTCGGAGGGTCATTCTTTTTGAAATTATTTGTGGGAGCAACCTTTGCGTGCATTGTTTCCACTCAAACAATTTTTAAAAGACAATAAAATCAATCACTTTTTTCGGGTACACAATAGGCGCCCCATATCTTTGGAGCTTCTATCAACGATGTGGTCGGTATTGGAAGTGGTATGCTTTGATACTTATGCGACTTCCATGTATAGGACGCTTTTTGTAACTTCCTTTTTTGAAGCCCTTCCGATTGGCAAAATTTCATCAAATTGGAAATCTCAGCCCTCTGGGTTACTAGTTTCAGATGTTTTATTGTCTGAGGAGCGGGTGAGTTTAATTTTGAGAAAGTCTAAAACAGACCAACTCATTTGTGGTGTTATTATTTGTCTTAATAAAACTGATGATCCTAATCTATGTCTTATAAAAATATGCGGTCATGGTTGCAAAACCAAGTCTTCCTCCTGGGTCCACTTTTTTTGGATAGGGATGGCACTCAGGCTACAAAATTTCAATTTGGAGCAATTTTGAAAAAATGCTTGCATAGGATGAACCTCAGTAATCTAAGACTAACATCTCATTCATTTAGAAGTGGTGCTGTCTCTGTGGCAGCCAGGCATGGAATGCATACTGACTTAATTAAAAATATTGGCAGATGGAAATCTGACAGCTATAAGATGTATACCAACCTACTCTGATGTTTAGCTGTTGAATTGTTTTTATAGAGTCTAAGGTCGTTTGGATAATAGGCCATTCATTTGACTATTGGACCCAGCAAAGAGCATCTAAAAGAAGCTATACAGAAAACCTCTCCTTACTTATTGATGAGTTTCAGGTATACTGGTATGGTGTAAGGGGTCTAAGGTGGGGTAATGTCACAAATGTTTTGTTGGACTTACTTCTTCATTTTCCAAAACCTGATTTAGTCATACTGCACGTTCCAGGTAATGATATTGGTAAAATGAGAACCTCGGACTTTATTTAGCGCATTAAGAAGGATTTATTATGGCTGTCCAAACAATTCCAAGGTTCAACTTTTGTTTTTTCCAAGGTTATCTCTATATTTTCATAGAGGCCCAATGGACTAATGTTTTTGGAAAAAATATAAAAAAAGATTAACAGGGAATTGGAAAGATTATGCCAATTTTACACAGGTTCTCTTATAGGCACTGTGAGTTAGATTTACTTACGGAGTATACAGGGTTGATTTAGCACACTTATCTGATATATGCCTTGGTAATATTTAACGTTGAGCTTCAGAGCATTGTGGAGGAATGGTAGGGGCTTGTGTTGGAGGGCCTCAACTCTTTGAGTTGTGGCCTGTTGGGATGGTCACCCAGCTTCTCTGGGTGGATTAGATTGATTCTCTTATGATATAATTTTTAACTATTTATTATATTTATTATTGGATGATTTGTTTTATTATTATTATTATTATTATTATTATTATTATTATTATTATTATTAACAGTTAATTTAACTCTTTGGTAACACTTAAAAAAGTACCCGACCAAAATAATTTTATCTGAAAATGCTCTTAAGCATCCGCGTATTTATTTCAATTACTGTATAATTTTATTTGATAAGTTGACATGTTACAATTTATGGCCTTGTTACATCATACAAGAAAACTATGACCTCCTACCACCAATCATTTTCACAGGGATATTGGACCCCTGTTCAGGTAGCATAATACTTCAGAGATGCAGTTTATAAAGCAAGAGGAATGATACTATTACATTTTAAATATTTAAAAAGCAGGCAGGTTTTGTACAAATAAGCAAAATATAAAACAAAGGGGACAATACAGCATATACAAGTAGATGGAATAAAAGGGGTAAACAAAAGAAAATTACTAAACCTGATGTCACTGCAATGGCTTCAGAGCTAAGAGGAGGGAGGTATTCCTTAGGAAAAATGGACAGAACCTACAGCAATGTACCCCACAAGTATGTACCCTCACATACCTCCCTTTGATAACACATAACAAGGCTGGTTATGGTATATCGCTTCAGTTTCTAGAAAATTATGAGATCCCCAATTTCCAGTATATTTTCACCCTGGAGGTTCCAGGGGGAATATATTGTGGTCATGTTTACTATGATTATTTTACCTTTCTATAAATAGAAAAGATGATATGTATATTGTCAACCACCTGCCTGATATTAATTTGGGCTGATTACACAATTATTTAAATATACGCCTGTTCTACCCCTGGGAATCACAGACCTGAAAATGTATATCCCATAAATATTGGATCCATACAAACCCCAATATTCATAACTGTATGCTGGCTTTAAAATAACTATGATCCTGCTTTAAAGAAGCTTTTGTCCAGGAAGGGATAATTGACCCCCTCTGTGTAAACAAATCTAAGTCTTGCTGTCTTTTTCCCAAAGCATTCCTCTGCTGTAATTACCTGTTCACACGTCCCACTTTGATGAAGGTTGAAGTGTCATCTTTCTCTACTCTCTCTGTCTTAATTTATCACACATGTTCCGTGTGGGGGTGGATGGATATGTTGCCTGTCCAGAGACCAAAGATATATATACAGAGGTTGGACAAAATAATGGAAACACCTAACGTTTTGGCATCATAATCTTTGAACATGTTATAAACATGCAAACTGTGACATATGTTAATGTTTTGTAGTTGATTATTTGTGTTAAGTGATATGTGTATGTAGATTAACTGTTTGTTTTGCCAAATTGTAAGAACATTGATGAGAACCTGATACCAATGGCAGACCTTTCAGATTTTCAAAAAGGCCAAATTGTTGGTGCTCGTATGGCAGGCGCTAGTGTAACAGAGAGTGCCCGAATGCTTGGCGTGTCAAGAGGTACAGTCTCCAAAGTAATGACTGCGTTTGAAAGAGAAGGAAAAACATCCACAGCAAAGCACAGGTCCGTCCGAAAGTCGAAGTTGACTGAGAGAGACCATCAGACTCTAAAGCGGATTGTGAGAGAGGATCATAAGACCACGGCTCAGAAAATCACTGCTGAGCTCAATGAACACCTACAGAACCCAGTTTCCACGAAAACTGTTCGCCGGGAGCTGCACAAATCTGGATTCCACGGAAGAGGTGCAATTAGAAAACCGCTGCTCTCAATGGCAAATGTTTCCAAGCGTTTAGAGTGGTGTAGAAACCTCCAGAATTGGTTCCTCGAGCAGTGAAAACATGTGATATTCTCAGATGAATCATGGTTTACCCCGTTTTCCAACCTCCAGCCGAGTGTACACTTGGAGACAGCCAAAAGAAGCATTCCATCCAGACTGCCTTCTCCCAACTGTAAAACATGGCGGAGGTTCTGTGATTATCTGGGGTGCTATTTCGTGGAGATCCGCTGGGCCAATGATATCACATTGAATGAATCCATACCTCGCAGAATTGAGGCTGTAATCGCCGCAAAAGGTGGACCTACACCATATTAAACTAATTTTTGTTGATTATTCCAGGTGGTTCCATTATTTTGTCCAACCCTTATATATATATATATATATATATATATATATATATGAATGTTACTATTTCTCTATGACAGTCACCGAATTTCAGACAGACGTAAAGGGTATGTACTGTACTATAAACTAGCAGTATCAAGAATTATCAAGTATCTCTATTTAGTAAAATCGTAGTCCTTTACTTAATTTTTTTAAACAGTCCTAAAAGATCAGGGATCGAAACCCCAAGGTGCATGTCTCCCCATACAACCACCCTCGGACTATTTAAAAGAGGATACATAAATACAGCTGACGCCAGAAGTTTACATACACTAAATAACAAGACGCATATGCACGTTTTTCTCATTTAAAATAAAATCTGAATAAACCTTTCCCATTTAGGTCAATTAGGTTTACCATAATTATTAATATTTGCCAAATGCCAGAATAAAGAATGTTTTAAGGCATTTTTATTACTTTCTGCAGTCACAAGTTTACATATACTAAGATTGCCATGTCTTAAACAATGTGGGACAGCCCATATGATGATGTCATGTGTGTGAAACTTCTGATAGGTTTGTTGGCAACATCTGATTTAATTAGATACACACCTGAAACACACTACCTCTTTTGTGTAGCGTCATGGGAATGTCTAAAGAAATCAGCCAAGATATCAGGAAGAGAATTGTAGACTTGCACAAGTCTGGTTCATCCTTGTGTGTGATTACCAAATACCTGAAGGTGCCTCAATCATCTGTACAAACAATTATATGCAAGTGCAAACAAGATGGGAATGTCCAGCCATCAGACCACCCAGGAAGAAGACGATATTTATGTCCCAGAGATGAACGTGCTTTGGTCCAACATGTTCATATCAACCCAAGAATAAGACAAAAGATCTAGTGAAGATGATGGCGGAAGCTAATAAGATTGTGCCATTATCCACAGTGAAATGAGTACTGTATCAATATGGGCTGAAATGCCACTGTGGCAGCAAGAAACTATTACGAAAGAAACAGAAAACGCCAGATGTCCTATGGTCTGACAAAACTAAAATTGAACTGTTTGGCTATAATGACTATCAATACGTTTGTAGGAAAAAGGGAGAAGCTTGGAAGCCTAAAAACACCATCTCAACTGTAAAAAAGGGTGATTGCAGCATCATTTTGTGGGGTTGTTTTGCTGCAGGAGGGACTGGGGCACTTCACATCATGGGGACAGAAGATTATGTGGCAATACTAAAGCAACATCTCAAGACATCAGCCATAAAGGAATTGGTCCTAATTCCTACCAACTAATGTGAGAAGCTTGTAGAAGGATATCCAAAACATTTGATCAAAGTCATACAGTTTAAAGAACAATGATATGAAATACTAATGAAATGCATGTAAACTTGTGACTTTGCAGAAAGTAATAATAATGCCTTAAAACATTCTCTGTCTCTCATCATTCTGGCATTTACCAAATATTAATAACTAGATGGCGGCCCGATTCTAAAGAATCGGGTAGTCTAGAATCCATATATAGTTTATTTACTAATAGTTACGGGAGTGCGGTGAAATGAATTGTGTGTATACAGGTGGCTCTGTGGGTAGCACAGTATACGGTGGCTCAGTGGTTAGCACTGCGCAGTGGCTCAGTGGTTAGCACTGCGCGGTGGCTCAGTGGCTAGCACTGCGCGGTGGCTCAGTGGTTAGCACTGCGCGGTGGCTCAGTGGTTAGCACTGCGCGGTGGCTCAGTGGTTAGCAGTGAGTGCGGTGGCTCAGTGGTTAGCAGTGAGTGCGGTGGCTCAGTGGTTAGCAGTGAGTGCGGTGGCTCAGTGGTTAGCAGTGAGTGTGGTGGCTCAGTGGTTAGCAGTGAGTGCGGTGGCTCAGTGGTTAGCAGTGAGTGCGGTGCCTCCGTGGTTAGCAATGAGTGCGGTGCCTCAGTGGTTAGCAGTGAGTGCGGTGGCTCAGTGGTTAGCAGTGAGTGCGGTGAGATTGGTCAGCGCAGCGCCGTGGGCAGAGTGGTAAGCGCAGCGCCGTGGGCAGAGTGGTCAGCGCAGCGCCATGGGCAGAGTGGTCAGCGCAGCGCCGTGGGCAGAGTGGTCACCGCAGCGCCATGGGCAGAGTGGTCAGCGCAGCACCGTGGGCAGAGTGGTCAGCACAAACATACACACACACACACACACATACACACACTCCGCTATACTTACCACCGACCCTGCGTCTTCCCCGCCGCCTGGATCCTGAGTCGACATGTCGCCGCCCTTCGGACGACTGGATTCAATATGTCGTCCGGTAGTTTGGCGAGACATCTTGGACGCTATATTGGATCTAGTAGTTTGGGGGCGGCGACATGTCGACTGAGGATCCAGGCAGCGGACGCAGGCCCGGTGGTAAGTATAGCGAAGTGTGTGTGTGTATGTGTGTGTACAAAGTTGAGGGAAGTGCGGACAAAGTGACGGAAGTGCCTACATACACAGATATACACACATACTGTACATTGCATATGGAGGGGTGAGGAGAGCGGAGGCTGGAGGGCAGAGGACAGGGAGAGGAGAGCGGAGGCTGGAGGGCAGAGGACAGGGAGAGGAGAGCGGAGGCTGGAGGGCAGAGGACAGAGAGAGGAGAGCGGAGGCTGAAGGGCAGAGGACAGGGAGAGAAGAGCGGAGGCTGGAGGGCAGAGAACAGGGAGAGGAGAGCGGAGGCTGGAGGGCAGAGGAGAGTGGAGGGCAGAGGCTGGAGGGCAGAGGACAGGGAGAGGAGAGCGGAGGCTGGAGGGTAGAGGACAGGGAGAGGAGAGCGGAGGCTGGAGGGTAGAGGACAGGGAGAGGAGAGCGGAGGCTGTAGGGCAGAGGACAGGGAGAGGAGAGCGGAGGCTGGAGGGCAGAGGAGAGCGGAGGCTGGAGGGCGGAGGCTGTAGGGTAGAGGACAGGGAGAGGAGAGCGGAGGCTGGAGGGCAGAGGACAGGGAGAGGTGAGCGGAGGCTGGAGGGCATAGGAGAGCGGAGGCTGGAGGGCAGAGGAGAGCGGAGGGTGGAGGGCAGAGGAGAGCGGAGGCTGGAGGGCAGAGGAGAGCGGAGGCTGGAGGGCAGAGGAGAGCTGAGGCTGGAGGGCAGAGGAGAGCAGAGGCTGGAGGGCAGAGGAGAGCAGAGGCTGGAGGGCAGAGGAGAGCAGAGGCTGGAGGGCAGAGGAGAGCGGAGGCAGGAGGGCAGAGGAGAGGGGAGGCTGGAGGGCAGAGGACAGGGAGGCTGGAGGGCAGAGGAGAGCGGAGGCTGAAGGGCAGAGGACAGGGAGAGGAGAGCGGAGGCTGGAGGGCAGAGGAGAGTGGAGGGCAGAGCTGGAGGGCAGAGGACAGGGAGAGGAGAGCGGAGGCTGGAGGGTAGAGGACAGGGAGAGGAGAGCGGAGGCTGGAGGGTAGAGGACAGGGAGAGGAGAGCGGAGGCTGTAGGGCAGAGGACAGGGAGAGGAGAGCGGAGGCTGGAGGCAGAGGAGAGTGGAGGCTGGAGGGCTGAGGCTGAAGAGCAGAGGACAGGGAGAGGAGAGTGGAGGCTGGAGGGCAGAGGACAGGGAAGGTGAGCGGAGGCTGGAGGGCATAGGAGAGCGGAGGCTGGAGGGCAGAGGAGAGCGGAGGCTGGAGGGCAGAGGAGAGCGGAGGCTGGAGGGCAGAGGAGAGCTGAGGCTGGAGGGCAGAGGAGAGCGGAGGCTAGAGGGCAGAGGAGAGCGGAGGCAGGAGGGCAGAGGACAGGGAGGCTGGAGGCAGAGGACAGGGAGACTGGAGGGCAGAGGACAGGGGAGGCTGGAGGGCAGAGGACAGGGAGGCTGGAGGGCAGAGGAGAGCAGAGGCTGGAGGAGAGCGGAGGCTGGAGGGCAGAGGAGAGTGGAGGCTGGAGGGCAGAGGAGAGCGGAGGCTGGAGGGCAGAGGACAGGGGAGGCTGGAGGGCAGAGGACAGGGGAGGTTGGAGGGCAGAGGAGAGCAGAGGCTGGAGGGCAGAGGAGAGCGGAGGCTGGAGGAGAGCGGAGGCTGGAGGGCAGAGGAGAGCGGAGGCTGGAGGGCAGAGGAGAGCGGAGGCTGGAGGCAGAGGAGAGCGGAGGCTGGAGGGCAGAGGACAGGGGAGGCTGGAGGGCAGAGGACAGGGAGGCTGGAGGGCAGAGGAGAGCAGAGGCTGGAGGGCAGAGGAGAGCGGAGGCTGGAGGAGAGCGGAGGCTGGAGGGCAGAGGAGAGCGGAGGCTGGAGGGCAGAGGAGAGCGGAGGCTGGAGGGCAGAGGACAGGGGAGGCTGGAGGACAGAGGACAGGGGAGGCTGGAGGGCAGAGGACAGGGGAGGCTGGAGGGCAGAGGACAGGGGAGGCTGGAGGGCAGAGGAGAGGGGAGGCTGGAGGGCAGAGGAGAGCAGAGGCTGGAGGGCAGAGGACAGGGGAGGCTGGAGGGCAGAGGACAGGGGAGGCTGGAGGGCAGAGGACAGGGGAGGCTGGAGGGCAGAGGACAGGGGAGGCTGGAGGGCAGAGGAGAGCAGAGGCTGGAGGGCAGAGGCACAGCTGTAATGACAGAAATAGGCGTGGCATGCTGGGAGCTGTGGTGCCACACACTGCTCTGTGACCTGGCTGCAGCTCCTTCGTGCACCTCAGTGAGGACAGCTTGTCCCCAGGAGCCGGCTTCCTTTCCTCTCCCCCTCCGTTCCTCCCTCCGTGTCTGTTCCCTTGGGTGTCGGCTTCTTCCTGGAGCTGCCTTCTCCTCCTCCCTGTCACTGAGCAGCCACCTGAAGGAGGCATGGAGAGGCTGCACTTCCAGGGGGCTGCGGGGGCCATAGATGACTACGTGGAGTCCAGGAGGTGAGGAGAGGGTGCAGACTGTGCGCGGGATAAGGCGCCATTGCTGGCTTTGACAGACAGTGGAGCGTATTCTGTGAAGACTCACAAAGCCTTTGCGAGTTAGGCTTTGCGAGGCAGCCACGGACACGACGACGGAAACAGTGCCGAAAGTTACGGAAGTGCGTTAGGGGATTATATATTAGACTAGCTGTGAGCCCGATGCAAATGCATCGGGTGTCTAGATTATTTTTAAATTTATTTTAAGATTTTCAAATAATAATCCAATTATTCCAATGACATCTTTACACCAACTACATATATTTGTATGGTTGATATCATTTAAGGAAAATTGAACTATTATGTTGTAAGGGTCTTAGAACACAAAGTAGCAACTCGCCCTATACTTTGTATGGGGATTACCGCAACCGCGCCGCAAGTAGACTCGCAATGGCCTCGCGGCCATTGCACGCGCTACACAGTGACTCGCAATGGATCCCCATACAAAGTATAGGAGGACATGCGGCAGGTGCGGCAGCTGAGGTAGCGACTCGCAATGGCCTCGCGGCCATTGCTCGCGCTACACAGCGACTCGCAATGGATCCCCATACAAAGTATAGGGAGACTTGCGGCAAGTGCGGCGGCTGAGGTAGCGACTCGCAATGGCCTCGCGGCCATTGCTCGCGCTACCTCAGCGGTAAATCGCTAAGTTTGTGGCCGAGCCTCTGGTTCTATTTTCGGCCAGCGACTCGCAATGGCCGCTTCGCGGCCATTGCTCGCGCGTGGTGACGTCACAGCGTGACATAGCCACGGCAATTTCGGGGGCCGACACGATTTTGCCTACGGCAATTATAGAGTAGATTATGGTAGTCCTGATTGACCTAAAATGGTAAAGATTTATTCTGATTTCATGTAGGATAGTGAGAAAAACATGCATGTGTCTTTTTATATAGTGTGTGCAAACTTCTGGCTTCAACTGTATATAGGCTATCATATTATACAGTATATAGATGGGCTTAGGGGCCCTCGTACAAATATAAAGAGGATAACACATTATGTATAGAGTATATATATGATACGCCCTCAGACCCTCTCTATATATATAATGGTCCCCACAATCCCCTATTTATAAACATGCTGATCCTCACAGTCTGATCATATAAAAAACAATAAAGGTTACACTTACCTAATCCTGATTTCCGACACCACAGCCTCTGTCTTCTCTCTTCTACAGCGGGCCTGCGGAGGTAGCGCAATGTACAATGATGTCTTAAAGCCACATAAACCACAGCATACTGCAGTCTGCGACTTAGGAGATGGGCAGTGATAGAACAATGAGATATGAGCTCCCTGCTCTATCACAGGATTGAACTGTGTCTGTGTCATGATGACGCTGACAGAGTTCAATGTGGCAGTCGCAGGCAATCCAGGGCTCTGGGTAAGAAGTTCGGGACCTGAACCCCGGATCTTCATACTAACAATGTCCCTAGTCTCATTATAATTTGAAATTAAAAAAGATCATATACTGTACATACTATATACCAACTGAGCTGCCGGACTCCCCAGTTCCTTGAGACTGATTCTTGTGTTCACCACTAGTCTCCTCTCTTCTTCTTCTAGTGAGAGACATCATGTGACTGTTACGGCCAATCAGCAGCCACTCATTGACTGCAGCAGTCAGGTAGAAAACTAGCTAGAATAGAGAGATAGGAGACTGTTTCTTCCCGCCTGGATAGTACTTGATTGGCTGAAATGGTAATGTGATGGCACCCCCAATTAGGGTAAGCAAGTATACTGGTGGGAACATTCGTAGCAGTAACTAGGTGTGTCAAGGGTCCTGAAGGAGAGTATTAGTGATGGGCGAATCCTAAATTACTCGGAATCGCTTGACTCTAGCGAGTCCGAGCCCAGGACTCGCTACTCGTTGCGAGTCTAGCGAGTCCAATGTTAATGAATGGGGAAGCGAGTAATAGCGAGTAGTGTGAGATTTACAAATCGCAGATGTGTCTCGGAAGCTTCAGCCTGAAGCAATCCTAGTTTTGTCATTTATTTGCATTGGACTCGTTTACTTTGTAAGTAATCGCTGGGAAACTCGCACAGATAAGAGAAGAGTCCTGTCTGCTCTGTGCAGCTCCAGGGTCCTAGAGCCCGCCTGCTGCCTGATGTAGCAGTGCTGAGATTGTTCTCAGTCTGCTCATTCCCTGTGTACAGACATGAATGTCTGTGCACAGAGATGATGTAGCAGTGCTGAGATTGTTCTCAGTCTTCTCATTCCCTGTGCATAGACATCTATATCTATACACAGGGGATGTAGCAGAGAGGACATCGCGTTTTGGACTGCGTCGGACGGAAGAGGATTTTTTTAATTAAAAATGGAGTCCCTAATGGCTTTTTTTTTTATTTCTAATAAAAAAATTTCTCTGTGTTGTGTTTTTTTTAAAACAATTTAATAGAAATTCATGGCGGTCATGTCTAATATTGGCGTGACCGTCATAAATTTCGGGCTTAGGGCCAGCTGATAATACAAAGCTGGCCCTAACCTTTATTACCCAGCGTGCCACCGCCACCAGGGCCGCTGGAAGAGCGGGGTTCAGCGCCAGAGGATGGCGCTTCAATGAATGCGTCATCTTCTGGGGCGGCTGCGGGCTGCAATTTGCAGCGGGGGGTGCCCAGAAAGATTGGGCATCCCTGCGCTGCGGATTCCAGCTGCTTAGCTGTACGTGGCTAGACATAGAAATTGCGCGGAGCCCCACGCATTTTTTTGACTCCGACTCCGAGACGACTCCGACTCCGACTCCGAGACGACTCCGACTCCGAGACGACTCCGACTCCGAGACGACTCCGACTCCGACTCCGAGACGACTCCGACTCCGAGACGACTCCGACTCCGAGACGACTCCGACTCCGAGACGACTCCGACTCCGAGACGACTCCGACTCCGACTCCAAGACGACTCCGACTCCGAGACAACTCCGACTCCGAGACGACTCCGAGATGACTCCGACTCCGAGACGACTCCGAGACGACTCCGACTCCGAGACGACTCCGACTCCGAGACGACTCCGACTCTGAGACGACTCCGACTCCGAGACGACTCCGAGACGACTCTGACTCCGAGACGACTCCGACTCCGAGACGACTCCGACTCCGAGACGACTCCGACTCCGACTCCGAGACGACTCCGACTCCGAGACGACTCCGAGATGACTCCGACTCCGAGACGACTCCGACTCCGAGACGACTCCGACTCAGAGACGACTCCGAGACGACTCCGACTCCGAGATGACTCCGACTCCGAGACGACTCCGAGACGACTCCGACTCCGAGACGACTCCGACTCCGAGATGACTCCGACTCCGAGACGACTCCGAGACGACTCCGACTCCGAGACGACTCCGACTCTGAGACGACTCCGACTCCGAGACGACTCCGAGATGACTCCGACTCCGAGACGACTCCGACTCCGAGACGACTCCGACTCCGAGACGACTCCGACTCCGAGGCGACTCCGACTCCGAGGCGACTCCGACTCCGAGGCGACTCCGACTCTGAGGCAACTCCGACTCGGAGACTCCGACTCCGAGACTCTGACTCTGAGCCTCTGACTCTGAAATTCATTAAATAATAAAAAAAAAAATGCGTGGGGCTCCGCGCAATTTCTATGTCTAGCCAGGTACAGCTAAGCAGCTGGGGGCTGGAATCCGCAGCGCAGGGATGCCCAAGCTTTCTGGGCACCCCCCGCTGCAAATTGCAGCCCGCAGCCGCCCCAGAAGATGGCGCGTTCATTGAAGCGCCATCCTCTGGCGCTGAACCCCGCTCTTCCAGCGGCCCTGGTGGCGGTGGCACGCTGGGTAATAAAGGGGTTAATACCAGCTTTGTTATACAAGCTGGTATTAAGCCCGAGATTCTTAATGTCAGGCCACGTTTGACCCAGCCACTAAGAATCTCCAATAAAGGGTTAAAAAACACAACACAGAGAAAAAATTTTATTTGAAATAAAAAAAAAAGCCATTAGGGACTCCATCTTTAATTAAAAAAATCCTCTTCCGTCCGACGCAGTCCAAAACGCGATGTCCTCTCTGCTACATCCCCTGTGCATAAATATAGATGTCTATGCACAGGGAATGAGCAGACTGAGAACAATCTCAGCACTGCTACATCATCTCTGTGAGCAGGCGGGCTCTAGGACCCTGGAGCTGCACAGAGAAGACAGCTGGACTCGGATCGCAAAGAAACAGCAGTTATTTGCGAGTTTCCCTGCTATCACTGGCACAGTAGCCGAGTCTAATGCAAACAATGGCAATCCTAGTTTTGTCAGCGTTTCTGACAAAACTAGGATTGATATTGATTTGCATTGGACTCGTGCGAGTAAACGCTGGGAAACTCGCAGAGTACCGAGTCCTGCGAGTCCCTTACTACTCGCCGAGTAACGAGTCCTAGCGAGTAGATTCGCCCATCCCTAGAGAGTATAAACACAGTAAATTATATACACACACAGCTACATACAATCATGGTAGAAAGTGTTGGCCCCCTTGAAATTGTTTCAGGAAATTAAGTATTTCTCCCAGAATATTATTGCAATTACATATATTTTGTTATACACATGTTTATTTTCTTCTTGTGTATTGGAACAACACAAAACAGCAAAAAAAAGGACAAAAAAGGCAAATTGGACATAATTTAACACAAAACTCCCAAAAATAGGCCCGATAAAATTCTTCACAACCTTTCCAAAACTGTGGGTAAACAACTTTGTATCAGGCTCATTCATGCTCAGTATTCGCTCATCACTAGTAAACAACTTTATCTCAAGTATGTGATGCTCATTCAAACTCACCATCTGGGGGCCCTAGAGGAAGTGGAGGAGACAGAAGAAGTGGCTGAAGAAAGGCAGCATTTTGCTGGCCAACAAATTGGAGATAGTAACATTCAAGCTCTTTTCTTTGGGATGTATAGGAAAAAATATTTTTTTCCCTGACCACAAATGCAGGACAGAGACCTGGCTGCTGTGCTGAGAGAGGCTAGAGTAGGGTTTTGCTGTGTCAAAAAGGCCCAGGCAAGGCAACTTATGCCGTCTTTGACAACTGTAGACCCGCGACCCCTGCTGTCAAGAGCCAGAGTTGTGACTGACGATGCAGTGCTTGTCGTGCTTGTAGCCCTCAGTCTCAGTGTGGTAAGATGCAACCTAACCTCTTTGACTTCTTCCTCCTTAACCCCCGCTGCTGAGCTACACTGCTGCATGACTCTGGGTTGAGTCCAAGTGAAATCTCGAACCTCATCATCATCCTCTTTGTTGTCTCACTCTTCACCATGAGAGTCACCATCCTCCTCTTCTTGCCCTGAATGAACAGTACAGTGTGGGTGCTCCTCAGGTATTTGAGTCTCATCATTGTCATCACCTCCACCCCCGGGGGATTATATCGGGTGGTGAGGGTCTGGATTCTGCTGGGACCCTACATCGCCTGTCCCTGATCCACCTCCTAAAGATTTTGGGCATCAGTGCAGATGCTTCCCTCCTCTGGAGTAAGCAAAGCTTTGGAGAAGACCTCTGATGCCCATGGAATAGAATGTGTGAGCATCTCTGAAGAATCGTTCATGTCGGTTTCCCCACAATCTGTTGTGCGGTTGAAGAGTTGTGACACGTGGTGACACATGGGTAATTGGGGCGCCACCTCTGAGGACTGTATTGTTTGTGATGTTGAGGCGGAGGGTGGAGGAACAGGCCAATTGATGCCACTTGCCATGAACTGAGGCAAAAGCTCTTTCTGGGCCTCATTCACAACTCCTATTGCTCTGCTGCTGGACAACAAAGAGACTGGATTAGTCTGTCCAGTAACAAATGATGTCACTTCGATTTGGAATATGATGAGCCAATGTTTGGTCAGTACAGCTTTCAGTAACATTAGTAATGGCACCTACTCCAAGTACACCTCGAATACCAAGCCTACTCACTCCCCTTTCAAACAGCTTTTTTTTTCCCTTCCCCATTCCACCACGACCTTAGGATTTCCCACTCATGTTTTATGCACAGAGATTTGGAAAGAACTTGTCTGAGGCCAAATACAGACTTTTAAGTACAAAATGAAGGATTTGGCAATCACTGGTTAGGGGCCAAATACAACCTTTTTAAGGGAAACTGAAGAACTTGACAATCACTGGTTAGAGGCAAAAATGTGTCTTGCTAAGTTAAAAAATGCTTTATTTAGTGCAAACTGAAGGATTTGGCAATCACTGGTGAGAGACCAAACATAGCCTTTTTAGGGGAACTAAAGCCACCGTCACACGCGGCAATTTTGCTAGCAATTTCACAGGCAATTTGCTGGTTGCAGTGAAATCATGGACACATTGTTCCATTTGTACACAGCCACAAAATGGAACAATGTGTCCATGATTTCACTGCAACCAGCAAATTGCCAGTGAAATTGCTAGTAAAATTGCCGCGTGTGACGGTACCTTAAAAGATCTGTTAATCATTGGTTAGAGGCCAAACTCTTTTTATGCTAAACTGAAGGATTTTGCAATCACTGCTTTTAGACAAAAAATGACTTTTTAGTGGAAATTGAAGAATTTGACAATCACTGCTTTGAGGCAAAAAAAATGCCTTTTTAGTACAACTGAAGGGTTTCACAATCACTGATTTGAGATCAAACACAGCCTTTTTAGTGGAAACGCTAAGATTTGTAGTAATGCATTTTTAAACTTATCTGTTAACGAACAAAGCCGTGTTTTTCAATTTTTTGGTAATTGCTCGAGTTTCCGATCATGAACCAAATCTGCAATGTTTGTGCTGAATTTGAAATTGGCAAACGTGTTCGGGGAACGTTCGCTCATCTCTAGTGTTAACACATTTGGCTGTGACTGTGTATCTATGCATAAATGTTGTGGGACACGGAGGGGGATCATATGCAATGGGTGCTATGTGTCCCCCAGAATGTGCACTGTCACGTATTGAACCCAGTATGGAATATAGAATAGAGGGACGCTCCACTCCAGTCCGGGTCTTGTAGGTTTTCCCCGGAGGGAGACACGGGGTTAAAAGATAGGTTAGGAGATGGGGCAGGGTCCCCTGTGGAGAGCTTGGGCCTGAGTTGAGGCAGAAGGACTGCTGAGTGGTCAGGTCCAGGGCGTGAGAGGCTGTGTGCTGTTACAACATGGCCTAATCCGGGAGCCCAGGGCGACCTAGACCGGAGAGAACTACGAAACGGTGCCGTCGTCATCTCTGCCTCTCCCCCTCCCTGCAACTTGTAACCAGCAAACTTGAATAAAAGTGCAACGCTGACCGGTGTGTGCCGTCTTTTCTATCTGATTTAAAAACTTAAGTTTTTTTAAAAAAACTCAATATTCTTATCTTTTTATTTACTGGGGTTCTTGGTACATATATTGGCCAATATCTGTTTGCTCATCAACCACTCCATGGTGACCCCATATCTGATGAGTCTTACGCTGACATCCCTGTCCTCCTTGTCCTCCCTACCCCACTTCTTTTTTTTCTCTCTCTCTCTCTCTCTCTATATATATATATATATAAACATTTGGAGTATATAATTTTCACACAACACTGCTGTATTTTTTAACTAAAGCAAAAGAGTTGTGTCTGACTCCTTTAGCAAAAAAAGTGTATATTTTCATAGATTTAGTCCTTTACATTAATAAAATATGTCTAAGAAATTTAAAACATGTTTGACTGAACTGATATTTGAAAGCCTTTACATTTTTGGCATTTTTTTCTAAGCAGGGCCTTTTGATAATAATCTGATTGCAATGTCTTATTGTGTAGCTGTATTTGGGCAGAATTTATGAGCGTGGGTTCAGTTCTCCTACAGCACCACCAAGGAAGGAAGGAAGCATTATTGGTGCCCTTTGCAATCAAGATGTTAGGAATGTCAGTATCCCTATCAAGTCAGAATGCAAAAATAGAATATTGAAATATTCTTACTATCTTAAAGTGGAAGCCCAGTTTGTGCAATTTCCTTGTAAAAGGGGTTATTCACTACTCGGACAACCACTTCTCAATCCCTATGTTTCCTCCCAGAAAAATAATAACACCTATACTCACCTCCTTTATAGGCACTGGCTGTCTGGGGCTCGCATGAAATTAGGTCATGTGATCCGTGCAGCAAATCAGCACTGGCTTTACTCTCCCTTACTTTGGTCAAATCAGACATCTAGAAAAGGTGAGGCATATAGCTGCACTCCCACTACAACCAGATGTCAATTATGTCTATAGGAATGGAGAGTGAAGTCAGCAGTGATTGACCGCAGGAATTGCATGACATAATATTATCTGAGTCAGAGCCGACAGTGGTGGAACAACGCCAGCACCCTAGGTATAGGTGTTATTTTATTTCTTTTAATAAATCTGTTTTTATTGCAAAACTTCAAAAATTTTACAACCGTTAGTCCAATTCAATACGGACTACTTTTAACTTTATCCTACAATATTTTCTGTTAATCACATATAAATCAACTGTATACATTTCTATCGATATCTCTTGCCAGAAACACCGACACGTATTATTCTGGATTTGAAACTATGTTCTAGATATAAACTACTTAGTAATCCATCAGGAAACCTCACAGGTTTCCTGCATACCACTAGGGTATCCAAGGGTAAGAATAAGGGAACCTTTACACGCCGCTACTGCGGCGAGGAATCTGACCGTCAATATGTCGCCCCAGCACCATCGCTGTGAAATTGCCTCGCAATTGCGGCATGTAATTGGGGAATTTGGCGGCGATAAAAAAGGTTGCGCCTGGTTCCGATTTCACAGCACTGTTCCAAAATCAGAGGCAATCATGAAGGTGACATTCCCGGCTTTTGGCATGTGAACGGGTGATAGTGATGGATTTCCCGTAGGTGTGCCACAGCGTGCAGGAGACCACTCCCCATCAGCGATGATTGGTGGTGGCTACTGTGTTCCCTTCAGAGGGCACCACATTTGAACAGCTGTCCATTCACGACCACACAATGGCAATGGCGTCATGTATTAGCCAGGCTTCCAGCGCAGGCTGCCCAATCATAACGCTATTGCGTTGTCTAATCAGCATGTTTGGGGTGCGGTAAACATCAGTCTGCCACGCCTATGTTCTCGCGGCGCTGATCATGTACGCCCACATTCCTTTGGGGATTGCGGTGTGTGAAGCGGTGAGGGAACTCCACCGGATTGGTTCCGCTGTGGGGTAGGCGATTTCCGGGGCGACACATCGCCTTAGGTTGAGGGCAAATTGCGTCATGTAAAAGCGTCATCGGCGATCTCAGGCAACCATGAAAAACGTGCACGCGCACGTTAGATTGCCTCCTATCGCCTCCAAAAATTGCCGCATGTAAAGGTACCCTAAAAGGAAAAGGGGATCCTGAAAGCAAAAGAATGAAAAGTATCACAAAGGGGGCTAAGGAGTGGTACCCTTGATAGGAAGAGAGGATACTGGAAGAATCACTGATTGGCATTTACTTCGCAGAGTATCTTATGTTAGACTGGGTGCAATCATATTGTCAGGTATAGGTGTTATTTTACTCGGGGGAAACATAGGGATTGAGAAGGAGTTGTCCAAGAAGTGGACAATCCCTTTAAAGTTTTCCAATTGATGTTGAATTTCAACATGCTAGAGACTGTTTTAATAGGAGATAGTTGTGACAGTGGTGGCTTAATCTTCTCTCACTACCAAGAAAAACTTGTCCAAAACTTCACCAGACAGCTATTTAAATAATACTATGATCAACTGTAGTCAGTGAGAAATCTTGCAGTGAGTGTTTAACCCCTTCACGACCCAGGACGCAGCATATGCGTCCTGAAAACAAGTTCATTCCCGACCTTGGACGCATATGCTGCATCCTCGCCAGTTTCCCGTCCTGCGGCTCTATTAACCGCGGTCACTAAGGGGTTAATAGAGCCACAGGTACGGAAGGACCTGCACTGTACCCCAGGGGGGGTGGCTTAGCCCCCCCGGGGCTAGGACCGCTCCGATTGGCAGTGAAGTGAAAGTGAAACTGCCAATCGGAGTGAATGTAATATCTCACCAATGAAACATGGAGATATTACAATCCAGCCAAGGCCCTCTGCTCTCTCCCCTGGCTGCCAATGTGCCTCCCCTGCCCCCCGGATCTCCCCCGCTGCCCTCTGATCTCCCCCCTGCCCTCCGATCTCCCCCCTGCCCTCCGGATCTCTCCCCTCCCCTCCGGATCTCCCCCACTGCCCTCCGGATCTCCCCCGCTGCCCTCCGGATCTCTCCCCCTGCCCTCCGGTCCTCTCCCCCCGCTCTCCGGTGATCTCCGCTGCTTCTTCTCTCCAGGCCTCTCACCTGTCTTCTTTCTTCTCCTCTGTCCTCTGCTCTTCTCCCTCTTTCCTCCACTATTCTTCCTCTGTCCTCCGGTCTGCTCTGTCTTCTATCTTCTCTGTTGCTGTCCTCTTCCTGCGGCGTCCTCCTTCTTCTGCCGGCTCCTCTGCACAGTTATCTCCCAGCATGGAGATGAGGGTGCAGAGGAGCAGTGTCACAGCCAGGGCACAGCATCTGTGTGATTGCTGTTAGTGATGTGTCGTTCGCGAACGATCCGTCATATTGAGCCGGCTCTTCCATGTGACTGATAAGAGCCGACTCTTCACAGTGAACGAGCCAGAGAGCCGTGTTTTTTTTTTTTTTTTTTTACCCTCTGCTGGCAGCTTTATTAAGCCTGACTGTGACTGGGAGGAGCAGCCAGGAGATAAGTGAGCTAACACTGGAAGTGTAAACAAAGTTTCCAACACATGGCGTGAAGCCCCTTCTCCCAATTAAAGCTATACACACACATTGTTTCTTCCTTAGGGCAGTGGGCACAAGACCACCAGCATGTTTATGGGTTAAGTTTCCCTGACCTTATCTGGCATATGGGATGTGTAGGAGGACTCAGCTTGTTTATTATCATTGATCATCTTCTCAGTCTTTAGTCAGGAGGACACTGCAGGGGGAGAAAAGACCTGTTGTTGGGTAAGGAATAGGATTTTAGGCAAAACGTGGAGAGATATAGGTGCAGCTTCAATAATTGTATATAGAGGCAGTGTAATAGGAAGTCAGCACATAGTGACCAGTGTAGTTGGCCTACTGACATCCATGACTGGTGTTTAACCCCTTAAGTTTTTTTTTCTGGTATAAAAAAAAGAGAAAATCTTTAACAAAATGTTCTGTCTCCATCTCTTCAATGTTTAGTGGAAGGCGCTGTGTGTGTGTTTGTGTATATATCGTGTGTGTATATATCATATGTGTGTGTATTTATCATATGTGTGTGTATATATATCGTGTGTGTTTATATATCATATGTGTGTGTGTGTGTGTATATCATGTGTGTATATATCATGTGTGTGTGTATTTATCATGTGTGTGTGTATATATCGTGTATGTGTATATATATCGTGTGTGGTATATATCGTGTGTGTATACATATCATATGTGTGTGTGTATATATCGTGTGTGTGTGTGTATATCATGTGTGTGTATATATCATATGTGTGTGTGTGTGTATATCATGTGTGTGTATATATCATGTGTGTGTGTATTTATCATGTGTGTGTATATATCGTGTATGTGTATATATATCATGTGTGTGTATATATCGTGTGCGTATATATATCATATGTGTGTGTGTGTATATCATGTGTGTGTATATATCATATGTGTGTGTGTATATCATGTGTGTGTATATCATGTGTGTGTGTATATATCATGTGTGTGTGTATTTATCATATGTGTGTGTGTATATATATCATGTGTGTGTATATAATCATGTGTGTGTATATATCATGTGTGTGTATATATCATATGTGTGTGTATATCATGTGTGTGTATATATCATATGTGTGTGTATATATCATGTGTGTGTATATATCGTGTGTGTGTGTATATCGTGTGTGTGTGTGTATATATCATGTGTGTGTGTATTTATCATATGTGTGTGTGTATATATATCGTGTGTGTGTATATATCATATGTGTGTGTGTGTGTATATCATGTGTGTGTATATATCATATGTGTGTGTGTATATCATGTGTGTGTATATATCATGTGTGTGTATATATCATGTGTGTGTGTGTATATATATCGTGTGTGTGTGTATATATCATGTGTGTGTGTATATCATGTGTGTGTATATATCATATGTGTGTGTATATCATGTGTGTGTATATATCATATGTGTGTGTATATATCATGTGTGTGTATATATCGTGTGTGTATATATCATGTGTGTGTGTGTGTATATCATATGTGTGTGTATAGATCATGTGTGTGTGTATTTATCATATGTGTGTGTGTATATATATCGTGTGTGTGTATATATCATATGTGTGTGTGTGTGTATATCATGTGTGTATATATCATATGTGTGTATATATCATATGTGTCTGTATATCATGTGTGTGTGTATATATCGTGTGTGTGTATATATATATATATCATATGTGTGTGTGTGTGTGTATATCATGTGTGTGTATATATCATATGTGTGTGTGTATATCATGTGTGTGTATATCATGTGTGTGTATATATCATATGTGTGTATATATCATGTGTGTGTGTATTTATCATATGTGTGTGTATATATATATCGTGTGTGTGTATATATCATGTGTGTGTGTATATCATGTGTGTGTATATATCATATGTGTGTGTGTAGATCATGTGTGTGTATATATCATATGTGTGTGTATATATCATGTGTGTGTGTATTTATCATATGTGTGTGTGTGTATATATATCGTGTGTGTGTATATATCATATGTGTGTGTGTGTGTATATCATGTGTGTGTATATATCATATGTGTGTATATATCATATGTGTGTGTATATCATGTGTGTGTGTATATATCGTGTGTGTGTGTATATATATATATATCATATGTGTGTGTGTATATATCGTGTGTGTGTATATATCGTGTGTGTGTATATATCGTGTGTGTGTATATATCATGTGTGTGTGTGTGTGTGTGTATATCATATGTGTGTGTATATATCATGTGTGTGTGTATTTATCATATGTGCGTGTATATATCATGTGTGTGTATATAAAATCGTGTGTGTGTATATATCGTGTGTGTATATCTTGTGTGTGTGTGTATATCATATGTGTGTGTATATATCATGTGTGTGTGTATTTATCATGTGTGTGTATATATATCGTGTGTGTGTATATATCGTGTGTGTATATCTTGTGTGTGTATGTGTGTACAGTATGTGTGTACAATGTGTGTATGTATATGTGTACAGTATGTGTGTATATGTGTACAGTATGTGTGTACAATGTGTGTATGTATGTGTGTACAGTATGTGTGTACAATGTGTGTATGTATATGTGTACAGTATGTGTGTGCAGTGTGTACAGTATGTGTGTATGTATATGTGTACAGTATGTGTGTACAATGTGTGTATGTGTGTACAGTATGTGTGTACAATGTGTGTATGTATATGTGTACAGTATGTGTGTATGTATATGTGTACAGTATGTGTGTACAATGTGTGTATGTATATGTGTACAGTATGTGTGTATGCATTTGTGTACAATATGTGTGTATGTATATGTGTACAATGTGTGTATGTATATGTGTACAGTATGTGTATACAATGTGTGTATGTATGTGTGTACAATGTGTGTATGTATGTATGTGTGTACAATGTGTGTAGTATGTACAGTGTATGTTGCACATAGAGTGACATAGCACAGTAATTGCAACCTTTATATTTAAGAATTAGAACTGACACATATCAGAGCATTTACTAATAAGGACATGTACAAAAAACACCACATATTAGAAAGCAATAAAAGTTGAGAATACAAATGAGGAGCGAGGGCCCTGTTCAGAAGAGCTGACAATCTGAGAAAACAATAATGCTAATAACAGTCTTTACTGCTTCACTAGATGCATACAAAGGTGTAGAATAAGGTTCTCACTGTACAGTGGAGGTTCTGTATTCATGACAGGTTGTAGCAGAGGATTATTGTAAAAAAGAGCCGTTTTTTGAGCCGAAAGAGCCGTCTCTTTTTAGTGAACTGAGCCGAAAGAGCTCAAAAAGAGCCGGACTGCCCATCACTAATTGCTGTGCCCTGGCTCTGTGTTAACCCCCTAAGTGCTGTGATCTCATAGATCACAGCACTTAGTTTCCATGGTGATTGGATCCACTATCGCCAGAGACTTACAACAAGGGAGCACTTGATCCCTTGTTTTAGTCTCTGGGATCAGCGTCATGGTGCACAGAATGGCAGATCATTGCCATACAGTGCACCATGACGCTGATCCCAGAGACTACAATAAGGGATCAACTGTCCTCTTGTTGTAGTCTCTGGGATCAGCGTCATGGTGCACGGTATGGCAGATCATTGCCATACAGTGCACTATGACGCTGATCCCAGAGACTACAACAAGGGATCAAGTGTCCTTTTGTTGTAGTCCCAGGGATCAGCGTCATGGTGCATGGTATGGTAATGATGTGCCATACCGTGCACCATGACGCTGATCCCAGAGACTACAACAAGGGAGCACTTGATCCCTTGTTGTAGTCTCTGGGATCAGCGTCATGGTGCACAGTATGGCAGATCATTGCCATACAGTGCACTATGACACTGATCCCAGAGACTACAACAAGGGATCAAGTGTCCTTTTGTTGTAGTCCCAGGGATCAGCGTCATGGTGCATGGTATGGTAATGATGTGCCATACCGTGCACCATGACGCTGATCCCAGAGACTACAACAAGGGAGCACTTGATCCCTTGTTGTAGTCCCTGGGATTAGCGTCATGGTGCATGGTATGGCAATGATGTGCCATACCGTGCACCATGACGCTGATCCCAGAGACTACAACAAGGGAGCACTTGATCCCTTGTAGTCTCTGGGATCAGCGTCATGGTGCACAGTATGGCAGATCATTGCCATACAGTGCACCATGACGCTGGTCGCAGAGACTACAACAAGGGATCAACTGTCCTCTTGTTGTAGTCCCTGGGATCAGCGTCATGGTGCATGGTATGGCAATGATGTGCCATACCGTGCACCATGACGTTGATCCCAGAGACTACAACAAGAGGACACTTGATCCCTTGCTGCAGTCTCTGGATGTAGCAGAGGCGATCGAGCGTCGTGGGATCTTCATTGTGGACTACGTCGGAGGCGATCGGGCGTCGTGGGACCTTCGTTGTGGACTACGTCGGAGGCGATCGAGCGTCGTGGGACCTTCGTTGTGGACTACGTCGGATCTTTACAATAAAGATGGAGTCCGAATTTGTTTGTGTTTTTTTTTTCAAATAAAAAGATTTTTCTCTGTGTGTATTTTCTGACTATTTACCAGAGATTCCTAATGGCGGGTCTAACATTGGCCCTATATTATGAATCTCGGGCTTAGTGCCAGCTGCCAATAAAAAGCTGGCATTAACCCCTTTATTACCCAGTTTGCCAACTGGAAGAGCCTGGGTACAGCGCCAGAAAATGGCGCTTCAATGAATGCGCCATTTTCTGGGGCGGCTGCGGGCTGCAATTCGCAGCATGGGGGGCCCAGAACGCTTGGGCCTCTCTATGCTGAGGATTCCAGTCCCCAGCTGCCTAGTTGTACCTGGCTGGACCAAAAATATGGCGGAGCCCTATGTCATTTTTTTTCTAGAAATAATTCTAGAAATATGAAAAAAATAGGCTTCGCTGTATTTTTGGTTCCAGCCAGGTATGACGAGGCAGCTGGGGCTGGTGGCAGTCCGTAGCTGCCAAGTTGTACCTGGCTGGACCAAAAATATGGCGGAGCCCTATGTCATTTTTTTTCTAGAAATAATTCTAGAAATATGAAAAAAATAGGCTTCGCTGTATTTTTGGTTCCAGCCAGGTATGACGAGGCAGCTGGGGGCTGGTGGCAGTCCGTAGCTGCCAAGTTGTACCTGGCTGGACCAAAAATATGGCGGAGCCCCATGCCATTTTTTTTTTTACTTCTACCAATAAAATGACAAGGAGCTTTGCCTTATTTTTGGATGCCAGCCAGGTACAACTTGGCAGTTGGGGGGCTGCAATCCTCATCATGGAGAGACCCAAATGTTGTGGCCCCCCACGCTGCAAATTGCAACCCACAGCCACCCCAGAAAATAGCACATTAGAGGTGCCATTTTCTGGTGCTGTACCCCAACTCTTCCAGTTGCCCTTGTGCTGGTGGCAATGCTAGTGGCACACAGGGGTTCTCCATACGCGACATGGAGTATGTCCAATTGTTAGCGGACACCATGTCGCGTATGGAGAGCCCCTGTGTGCCTAAACATTGGAGATCCCCCACAAGTGACCACATTTTGGAAACTACACCCCCCAAGGAACGTATCTAGATGCATAGTGAGCACTTTGAACCCTCAGGTGCTTCACAAATTGATCCGTAAAAATGAAAAAATAAATTTTTTGTGGAAATAAAAGTACTTTTTCATTTTTACGGATCAATTTGTGAAGCACCTGGGGGTTCAAAATGCTCACCACCCATCTAGATAAGTTCCCTGGGGGCTCTAGTTTCCAAAATGGGGTCACTTGTGGGGGAGCTTCAATGTTTAGGCACACAGGGGCTCTCCAAACGCGACATGGTCTCTGCTAACAATTTGAATGGAAAATCAGCTCAAATTGTTAGCGGACACCATGTCGCGTTTGGAGAGCCCCTGTGTGCCTAAACATTGGAGCTCCCCTACAAGTGACCCCATTTTGGAAACTAGACCCCCCAGGGAACTTATCTAGATGGGTTGTGAGCATAATGAACCCCCAGGTGCTTCACAAATTAATGAAAAATAAAATATTTTGTGGAAAAAAGTACTTTTTCATTTTTACGGATCAATTTGTGAAGCACCTGGGGTTCAAAGTGCTCACTATACATCTAGATAAGTTCCATGGGGGGTCTAGTTTCCAAAATGGGGTCACTTGTGGGGGAGCCCCAATGTTTAGGCACACAGGGGCTCACCAAACGCAACATGGTGACAGCTAACAATTTGAGCTGATTTTTATTCAAATTGTTAGCGGACACCATGTCGCGTTTGGAGAGCCCCTGTGTGCCTAAACATTGGAGCTCCCCCACAAGTGACCCCATTTTGGAAACTAGACCCCCCAGGGAACATATCTAGATGGGTAGTGAGCATATTGAACCCCCAGGTGCTTCACAAATTAATGAAAAAAAAGATTTTTGCGGGGAAAAAAAGTACTTTTTCATTTTTACAGATTAATATGTGAAGCACCTGGGGGTTGAAAGTGCTCACTATGCATCTAGATATGTTCCTTTGGGGGTCTAGTTTCCAAAATGGGGTCACTTGTGGAGGAGCTCCTATGTGGAGACGCACAGGGGCTCTCCAAACGCAACATGGTGTCCGCTAACAATTTGAGCTCATTTTGCATTCAAATTGTTAGCAGACACCATGTTGCGTTTGGAGAGCCCCTGTGCGTCTCCACATTGGAGCTCCCCCACAAGTGACCCCATTTTGGAAACTAGACCTCCCAAGGAACATATCTAGATGGGTAGTGAGCATATTGATCCCCCAGGTGCTTCACAAATTGATCCATAATAATGAAAAAAGAAAATTTTTGTGGAAAAAAAAGTGCTTTTTCATTTTTATGGATGAATTTGTGAAGCACCTTGGGGTTCAAAGTGCTCACTATGCATCTAGATATGTTCCTTGGGGGGTCTAGTTTCCAAAATGGGGTCACTTGTGGGGGAGCCGCAATGTTTAGGCACACAGGGGCTCACTAAACACAACATGGTTACAGCTAACAATTTGAGCTGATTTTTATTCAAATTGTTAGCGGACATCATGTCGTGTTTGGAGAGCCCCTGTGTGCCTAAACATTGGAGCTCCCCCACAAGTGACCCCATTTTGGAAACTAGACCCCCCAGGGAACATATCTAGATGGGTAGTGAGCATATTGAACCCCCAGGTGCTTTACAAATTGATCTGTGAAAATGAAATAGTACTTTTTTTTTCACAAAAATTTTCTTTTAGCCTAAATTTTTTCGTTTTCACATGGCAACAGCATAAAATTCATCCTAAAATTTGTTGGGCAATTTCTCCTGAGTACACCGATACCTCATATGTGGTCATAAACCACTGTTTGGGCGCACGGCAGGGGTCAGAAGGGAAGGAGCGCAATTTTACTTTTTGAATGTAAAATTAGCTCCAAAATTCAAATTGCGCTCCTTCCCTTCTGAGCCCTGCCGTGCGCCCAAACAGTGGTTTATGACCACATATGAGGTATCGATGTACTCGGGAGAATTTGCACAACACATTTTAAGATCCATTTTATCCTGTTGCCCATGTGAAAATGAAAGAATTGAGGCTAAAAGAACATTTTTGATAAAAAAATTAAAATATCCATTTTTTGTTTCCACTTTGCTTTAGTTCCTGTGAAGCACCTGAAGTGTTAATAATCTTCTTGAATATAGTTTTGAGTAGCTTTAGGGGTGCAGTTTTTGGAATGGTGTCACTTTTGGGTGTTTTCTGTCATGTACACCCCTCAAAAGGACTTCAAATGTGATGTGGTCACTAAAAAAAATGGTTTTGTAAATTTTGGTTGAAAAATGAAAAATTGCTCATGAACTTTGAACCCTTATAACGTCCTAACAAAAAATTTTTTTTTTTCCAAAATTGTGCTGATGTAAAGTAGACATGTGGGAAATATTATTTAATAACTTTTTTCTGTCACATATCTCTCTTGTTTATCAGAAAAAAAAATAAAAATGTGAAAATTGTGAAATTTTCAAAATTTTTGCCATATTTTTAATTTTTTCGCAAATAAACGCAAAAATTATCGACTTAAATTTAATACTAGCATGAAGCCCAATATGTCACGAAAAAACAATCTCAGAATCGCTAGGATCGGTTGAAGCGTTCCCGAGTTATAACCTCATAAAGGGACACTGGTCAGAATTGCAAAAAAGGCCAAGGTCTTTAGGTTCAAAATAGGCTGGGTCCTGAAGGGGTTAATACCCATACAGCATCAACCTCTGGGTAAGTCAATCACTACTATGATCAACTGTAGTCAGTGAGAAATCTTGCAGTGAGTGTTTAATACCCATACAGCATCAACTTCTGGGTAAGTCAATCACTAGTTGGAATCCAATTAAATCAAATTATGTAGTGGTTGGGTATGCCGAGTCTCCCACTATTTATGCCTACTTTTTGTTGCTAGCTGCTGCTCATCCTAATGAGTATGAGGGTCATGATCAAGAAATCCCACCCTCTATTAACCCCCTATATTTCAGTTTCTAAATCTGTTACTCTAACATTTCAAAAGCAACACTTTCTGCCCGTCTCATCATTGCTTATAAAAGCTTTAAATACCAATATTACAGCATTCAAGATAAGTTAAGGTAAATTATAAATTGCGTAAAAAATTGATACATACTATATATGTTTTAAAAACTTAAAAAATTGGCCCAAACAGCTGAAACTGTGTCAAGAAAGGGGTTGATGTGTGCAAATTTCTGAAATAGAGTATGGCTGCCATGAGGAGGCAAATCAAAAAGAAAGGTTTAACACGTAATGCAGTCACTCTGATTAGAGCTGTTTCAATGATCGGATCATAGGTTTGCAAAATCTGCATGAAGTTTCTAAACACAAGCTGATAAATAATTTGGAACTCAAGGCCACTTTACACACACAGATATCTGTGTCCAAGTTCTGTGACCAACTTCTGAACAGATCTCTGGTTGCAGTGAAATCATGGACACATTGTTCCATTTTGTGGCTGTGTACAAATGGAACAATGTGTCCATGATTTCACTGCAACCAGAGATCTGTTCAGAAGTTAGACACAGATATCTGTGTGTGTAAAGTGGCCTTCAGATTTGTGGGCACAGGAACTAATGTAAGTACCGTATATACTCGTGTATAAGCCGACCCGTGTATAAGCCGACCCCCCTACTTTTGCCCCCAAAACCTGGGAAAACCTATTGACTCGTGTATAAGCCGAGGGTGGACCCCAGCACAGGTATACAGGCCTCCCCAGTCGTAGTATACAGCAGCCTCCCCAGTGGTGTATACAGGCCCCAGCAGTATTACAGCAGCCTCCCCAGTGGTGTATACAGGCAGCCCCAGCCCCAGTGGTGTATACACAGGCAGCCCCAGCCCCAGTGGTGTATACACAGGCAGCCCCAGCCCCAGTGGTGTATACACAGGCAGCCCCAGAGGTGTATACACAGGCAGCCCCAGAGGTGTATACACCGGCAGCCCCAGTGGTGTATACACAGGCAGCCCCAGTGGTGTATACACAGGCAGCCCCAGTGGTGTATACACAGGCAGCCCCAGTGGTGTATACACAAGCAGCCCCAGAGGTGTATACACAGGCAGCCCCAGCCCCAGTGGTGTATACACAGGCAGCCCCAGTGGTGTATACACAGGCAGCCCCAGTGGTGTATACACAGGCAGCCCCAGAGGTGTATACACAGGCAGCCCCAGAGGTGTATACACAGGCAGCCCCAGCCCCAGTGGTGTATACACAGGCAGCCCCAGTGTGTGTATACACAGGCAGCCCCAGTGGTGTATACACAGGCAGCCCCAGAGGTGTATACACAGGCAGCCCCAGAGGTGTATACACAGGCAGCCCCAGAGGTGTATACACAGGCAGCCCCAGAGGTGTATACACAGGCAGCCCCAGAGGTGTATACACAGGCAGCCCCAGAGGTGTATACACAGGCAGCCCCAGCCTCAGAGGTGTATACACAGGCAGCCCCAAATGCTGGCACTTGCCCCCCTGCTTTTAAGCCCCCCCCGGCTGCTTAACTTACCATCCTCTCCTTTGTCTTCATCGCGCGCGCAGGTGCCTCGGTGCTCCCGTCCTCCATGCATCCGGGTCCCCGGCCGTCGCGTAGCGATGACGTCATGCGACCGGCCGGTCACATGACCCCGGATGCTACTGAGGACGGTAGCTAAGAGGGACTTGCGCGCGCGATGAAGACAGAGGAGAGGATGGTAATAATAGCAGCCGGGGGGGGGCCTTACAAGCAGGGGGGGCAAGTGCCAGCACTTAGGGGGGATATATTTAGTTATGCACTGCTTCCCCCTGCCGCTGATTGACAGGGGGAAGCAGTGCATATGTAATGAGCGGCGCCACGTGACGGGGCCGCTCATTCAGCAGCCTCCCCCCGCCTCCTCCAGCCTCCCCAGCCCCGGACACAGCCCCCACCACTCCATGTACCGTATATGACCCGTGTATAAGCCGAGGGGGAGACTTTTCAGCCCAATTTTTGGGCTGAAAAACTCGGCTTATACACGAGTATATACGGTAGTAGGAAATTAAAAAATATGATGGCGCTATATAAATTTAATAAAAATATTATTAGCTCAGATGATTTCAGGTTCTACATAAAGGCAAAGAAAATAACTACTGTACATCTTCTTAGTGTAAAATGTTGCACAATCCCTTCAAGCTTTAAAATGTTCTAGATTAGTCTTAACTAAAATAAATAATAATAATTACCCGAGTAATATTAGAGTGACTCTGCGCAAAGTGCTTTGCAACATTTTGAAAGGTTGCAAGTTATGAATTAAGTGATGACATCTGTATGATGGAAACAATGTCCTCATTGTCTCTCCTTCTGTATCTGTATTCCATATGCTGTCCATGTAAGGCCACGTGCACACATTGAGTATTTGATGAGTTTTTTACCTCAGGATTTGTAGCCAAAACCAGGAGTGGAGCAATCAGAGGAAAAGTCTAATAGAAACACCTGCACCACTTCTGTATTTATCACCCACTCCTGGTTTTGTCTTAGGCCATGTGCACACGTTCAGTATTTGATGAGTTTTTTACCTCAGGATTTGTAGCCAAAACCAGGAGTGGGTGATAAATCCAGAAGTGGTGCAGGTGTTTCTATTAGACTTTTCCTCTGATTGCTCCACTCCTGGCTTTGTCTACAAATCCTGAGGTAAAAAACTCATCAAATACTCAGCGTGTGCACGTGGCCTAACTTGTACTTGTCTACGTATGCACTTTCCACATGTAAAGCGCCGTGGAATTAATGGTGCTATAATAATATTAATAATAATAATAATTGTCAAGTAAATCCCTAAAATTCAGAGGGCTAAAAAAAACAAGTGAAAAATACATTGAAAGTCACAATAATGTCGGAGCAAAAATAAAAATGGCTAACATTCAAACTTTTACTTAAAAAAAGCAAATAAAGAATGATAACTCTAGGCCTATGTGATTCACATGCAATCACTGCAGTTCGACAGCTATTTGCAGTAAACCGCAGCTTTAAATGATAGCCGCCATGTCTGATGAGTAGGTGCTCTATATTTGGCCCCGACAATGGTAAATTCTGGTTCCTGTGTCCTTGTAACATTGTAGTGTTGGAAATGAACAATGCTTAAAATGAGCCAGTCTAGTTCAGACAGTATTATACTCTACTCCATTGTAGGAAATCGTGTCACTGCAGAAAGAAGAACTGTCTTACAATCAGTGGTAGATGTGTGTACACCTCTGTACGAACAAAGAACATTTGTACTGGATGTAGCTTTCAACACCGGGGAGAGAAAAGATGGGAAAATAATAGTAGAAATAAGACCCATATTTAAAATGCAGTCCCAGAAGAAGACACGTTATGGTGCCTCCACTTGTTAGTAAATGCAGCCGGCGTACCCAGCCTCACTTCTACTTAGTGTGAATAATTGAAGATGACTCTTACATGAAACATCAAACAATTATATAGATCCCTTGTGTCACAGACTTTTAAAAACAGTAATGTAACGGGCTTGATATTTTTCTTCACACAAACCCTAAGGAAACTTTTAAGTATGTATGTATTGTAGTAATATATTAAGCCCCTTGCATTGACCTGTTCATTGTTCTGCTATACATAATATAGTTTCATATCTGGAGAGCAGTGAGTTTTCATTGGAAAACTGTGTTCCCCTTTCAAAGATATGTTGTGCTGTGTAGACCCAGTGGTGTTCCCCTAGATGAGAACTGGGGGCCCAAACAGGTGTACACCCCACTGTACACCCCACTGTAGACAGGTGTAACACTGTTTTTAAAATAAATCAGCTATGGTATTCTACGGGCTCGTTCACACATAGCTTTTTTATGCATTTTGCCTTGTATGGTTTTTTTTTACATGGAAAAAACTGTTTTACAGGAGCAGCGAAATTAATGAGATTTCTAAAATTGTATTCACATGGTGTGCTTTATATGCTTGCTTTTCTTTACTTGTAATGAGCTTTTCAAAAGCCTTTCAAAAATTCTATGTGTTTTCATTGCGGTTAATTCCCATTGAGACACAAATGGCTCATCGTCAAAAAGAAACACAAAAAAATGCATGAAAGCAACATAGCAAAGGCAAAAAAATGCACCAAGACAGGGGTGTAGCTACAATAGGTGCAGGGGTTGCAGTCACCCCTGGGTCCTGGAACCTAGGAGGCCCCAAGAGTCCCTTTGGCCTACAGAGAAAAGACTATTGCTATTAATGATTTGCAATAATTGGGCGCCCCATTGCAGCTTTCACATTGGGGCCCATGAGCTTCAAGTTACATCACTGCGTGTAGCTGCATTTTTTTGGCTGCAGCCTACATTCTCTATGCAGAAAAACATGCAATGTGTGAACAGACTCAACCCTTTAAGTTTAATGCCTATATTTATTCATTCTAAATTAAGCCAAGCCTTTTTTCTGCTCTATTCATGCAGGACAGTATTGGCAGAACAAGAAAATATAAAGGAAATCTTCAGACTGCTGATCTTTACTGGATCCCTTTTTTAAAATGATTAAAAATGCATGTGAAAAATGAGCTGTATTTGCAAGGTCTTAAAAAAAGTTTTATTAACCCTATGTAGCCAGTTGCACCTCTTCATGTTGTAACAGCTCTTAAAGATCAAACTTTACAAATAATTGTGAAGATGTTTTAATGAATTACCGTATAAGGGCTTTCTGACATTATGTGACATTGTTTTGGTAGGGAATGTTATGGAAATAAAAAAATAACAATAATTTACCATTGAATAGCTTGTCTCTTTGGGGCCACATGACTTTAAAAATACAGTCCAATATATGAGCAGCACATTAAAGGAGTAGAAACCAAGCACACTAATATAGAGTATATGGGTTTATTGGAAAAGATTCAGTATAAGGCTCAAGTCATCACATTAGCGTACTGCTCCCGATGCAATATGCTAATGACCTTCGGCTTAGGCTCTGCCGAGTTCTTGAGCCGAGTGTCATGCCCCTGTAATTCCCATCCTGTGATCGGATGACAGGTGTGGAGGAGAGGGAGAGAATAATCTCTTCCATTGCCTGCCGCGGCATTATATTGTACTGCGCTTGGGTATGTGCCAGTGCAGTGTGATGTTTCACTCGCCCCCATAGACTTGTATGGTTACGTGTGATCCAAGACTCACAGACAATTGCAACATACTGTGATTTTTTTTCATCAGCCCATACAGGGCTGAGGAAAGACTCTCAGGTCTGAGCTGCCTGATTGCCTAACATTAGGCAAAGTGCAATGTGAATTTTCCTTCAGTCACATGCCAGTGTGATTCCAGCCTTACCACAATTTTATTTTTTTTTAATTCTACAAGTCCTAAGCTTAGGAGTCAAGTGGGTAGTTCTACTCAGTGACTGACTACTACCTATCTATACTATACCTATACAGGGAAAGGTATATACTGATTAGTACCAACCATTTCAATGAAAAGCTCGCTAAAGGGGCAGTCTGGCCTTACACTACAAGTCTGCAGTTACTTTATATGTCTACAGACTTGTGAATCCTCAAATCACACACAGTGCACAATGTGCCACTACTGGGACCAGGGGTTGCACAACTGCGATTATATGATTTGCATACATCACGCGCCAACTAGATGGGTGCAGTTCATTCAATGCAAGTGCATTGAGTGAGGCTGAATGCAGCTCACCGACTAACAGATATAAGTAATCCTAATATATTCAAATTTTCAGCAAAGGTATTACTTCTAAAATATAACTTTTAATGTTTTCTTCTAAAAATAATGGAAACGATTAGTCCCAACTTATACAGTCGAGCATTAGATACAAGCAGAAGGAGAACGGGGGAAACAATGACCCTGTTCCTTCCCTGGCTTGCCCTGCCTGCCAACTGAGTTTTCAACACGTAAAAACCCCCTAAAAGGTGTCCCCGTTCCGCGATGGCTATCCTTGCTGTCCCTTATGGTGATTAGGAGTGGGTCATATCAATCTTTCTGGACTCCCCCGTTAATCAATATACTTAGTGGGTCCATGAAAAAATGCTTGAAGGGTTAATCCCATCAGGTCCGGGTCCATCCCTTAGACTCAGTGGCGATGAAAAATACCACTTTAGGAATTCTCCACCCAAAAATATGGTGATATTTCCTATAAATCCTATATATTCCAGCGGGGAGGTGTTTTGTGCTGTGGTGGGTCACTGGGTCCTGGGTAATGTATAGGGATACCCCTCTCCACCTGGAACATGTAGTATCACCACATATATCCCCACCTCTACCCATACAGTTATTCACCATAGAATAATTTCAATCAATTCCTAAAAAGATGGATGGCCTGGAGCTAGGATACAAATTGTAGCCCCTCTTGGAATGTGGTTGGAAGTGTGAATGTTATAGAATCCTCACAGCACACAGTGCGTTTAATAAGAGGATTCACAAATCTGCAGTCATATAGAGTGACTATTCCCAAGAGAAATACAAAAAAAAGTGAGCATATACCCTACAGTAAGTAAATAGTAATATTACTTCTAAGTAACAGATTACTTAGTTAATGCTAATTTCATCAACAAAAGCATAAAAGCTATCCCTCCACAACAAAGGTGCACCCAACAAAATGGTCTTATCCTGTCTCTGGTATTAAAACCTTACCATGTGACAAATAACATCAATGTGAATAAGGGTGTTTATTCACCGTGACATTAGTGATAGGCGAATCCTAAATTACTCGGAATCGCTTGACTCTAGCGAGTCCGAGCCCAGGACTCGCTACTCGTTGCGAGTCTAGCGAGTCCAATGTTAATGAATGGTGAAGCGAGTAATAGCGAGTAGTGTGAGATTTACAAATCGCAGATGTGTCTCGCAAGCTTCAGCCTCAAGCAATCCTAGTTTTGTCATTTATTTGCATTGCTCGTTTACTTTGTAAGTAATCACTGACTCGCACAGATAAGATCCTGTCTTCTCTGTGTTCTGGCTGCCCCAGCTCCAGGGTCCTAGAGCCTGCCTGCTGCCTGATGTAGCAGAGCTGAGATTGTTCTCAGTCTGCTCATTCCCTGTGTACAGACATGAATGTCTGTGCACAGAGATGATGTAGCAGAGCTGAGATTGTTCTCAGTCTGCTCATTCCCTGTGTACAGACATGAATGTCTGTGCACAGAGATGATGTAGCAGAGCTGAGATTGTTCTCAGTCTGCTCATTCCCTGTGTACAGACATGAATGTGTCTGTGCACAGAGATGATGTAGCAGAGCTGAGATTGTTCTCAGTCTGCTTATTCCCTGTGCATAGACATCTATATTTATGCACAGGGGATGTAGCAGAGAGGACATCGCGTTTTGGACTGCGTCGGACGGAAGAGGATTTTTTTAATTAAAGATGAAGTCCCTAATGGCTTTTTTTTTTATTTCTAATAAAAAATTTTCCTTGTGTTGTGTTTTTTTTAAAACAATTTAATAGAAATTCATGGCGGTCATGTCTAATATTGGCGTGACCGCCATAAATTTCGGGCTTAGGGCCAGCTGATAATACAAAGCTGGCCCTAACCTCTTTATTACCCAGCGTGCCATCGCTACCAGGGCCGCTGGAAGAACGGGGTTCAGCGCCAGAGGATGGCGCTTCAATGAACGTGCCATCTTCTGGGGCGGCTGCGGGCTGCAATTTGCAGCGGGGGGTGCCCAGAAAGCTTGGGCATCCCTGCGCTGCGGATTCCAGCCCCCAGCTGCTTAGCTGTACCTGGCTAGACATAGAAATTGCGCGGAGCCCCACGCATTTTTTTTTAATTATTTCATGAAATTCTGAGATTCTGACTCTGAAATTCATGAAATAATTTAAAAAAAATGCGTGGGGCTCTGCGCAATTTCTATGTCTAGCCAGGTACAGCTAAGCAGCTGGGGGCTGGAATCCGCAGCGCAGGGATGCCCAAGCTTTCTGGGCACCCCCCGCTGCAAATTGCAGCCCGCAGCAGCCCCAGAAGATGGCGCGTTCATTGAAGCGCCTTCCTCTGGCGCTGAACCCCGCTCTTCCAGCGGCCCTGGTAGCGGTGGCACGCTGGGTAATAAAGAGGTTAGGGCCAGCTTTGTATTATCAGCTGGCCCTAAGCCCGAAATTTATGGCGGTCACGCCAATATTAGACATGACGGCCATGAATTTCTATTAAATTGTTTTAAAAAAAAACACAACACAAGGAAAATTTTTTATTAGAAATAAAAAAAAAAGCCATTAGGGACTCCATCTTTAATTAAAAAAATCCTCTTCCGTCCGACGCAGTCCAAAACGCGATGTCCTCTCTGCTACATCCCCTGTGCATAAATATAGATGTCTATGCACAGGGAATAAGCAGACTGAGAACAATCTCAGCTCTGCTACATCATCTCTGTGCACAGACATTCATGTCTGTACAAAGGGAATGAGCAGACTGAGAACAATCTCAGCACTGCTACATCATCTCTGTGCACAGACATTCATGTCTGTACACAGGGAATGAGCAGACTGAGAACAATCTCAGCACTGCTACATCATCTCTGTGCACAGACATTCATGTCTGTACACAGGGAATGAGCAGACTGAGAACAATCTCAGCACTGCTACATCAGGCAGCAGGCGGGCTCTAGGACCCTGGAGCTGCACAGAGAAGACAGCTGGACTCGGCTCGCAAAGAAACAGCAGTTATCTGCGAGTTTCCCTGCTATCACTGGCACAGTAGCCAGTGATTACTCGCGAGTCTAATGCAAACAATGGCAATCCTAGTTTTGTCAGCGTTTCTGACAAAACTAGGATTGATATTGATTTGCATTGGACTCGTGCGAGTAATCACTGGGAAACTCGCAGAGTACCGAGTCCTGCGAGTCCCTTACTACTCGCCGAGTAACGAGTCCTAGCGAGTAGATTCGCCCATCCCTACGTGACATCATTTGAAAAATGGTAAGGTTACTAAAGACAGGCTAGGACCATCCGGATGAGTCCACCTTTCATGATGGGATGGCTTTTATGCCTTTGTTGATTAATTTAGCATTAGCTAAGTACTTTATTATTTAAATGTACTACTAGGAATTGCTTATTTACTTGCTGTAGGGTATATACTCATTTTTTGTTTTTCTCTTAGGTTTTATCTTTGAAATGGCCACAATGTGAATGTGCTCTTAAACTTTGCACATATACCAGCTTATAGTCCGGCTCCTCATTTTGGTTTTGCTACCTAAAGTGGCTACAGACTTGTATCCTAAGGCTAGACAACATTTTTATAAAAATAAAAGAAAAGTAAGCCCAGGATCACACAAAAGGAATTCAAAATCCTCATATGTATCACAGTGCTTGGACTGACCATTGGTCTGATGGCTCGTGTTTACAAACTCATATATGGTGATGAGGGCAGTGTGATGTAGCAACCAGCTATATAGTGAATGGCTGGTATGTATTGCAGAGGCAGATGACCTCTGCAATGTAAGCCTAGAATGTTTACTCAGGATTTGTAGTTCCTTAAGTGCTCTTAATGTCTCATGTGTGTAATAAGACTGTTTGTTTGGTCACATAGTCTTTCTGTGATTGGAAGCTCCAGACCTCCTGGAGACACTCTGCAAAGAGACCATGTGTGTGTGGAGACTGCTGCAGACTTCCTGAAACACATTGGTAAGAGGTTGTGTGAGTGGAACCTGCTGCAGCTCCTAGATGGTACACTGTCAGGAGACAGTGTGAGGGGACATTCTATGGCTCCTGGAAAGGTAACTCAGGGAAAGAGATTGTGTACTGACCAAAGTCAGCGAGTGTAGGATTGGTATACTGTCACTGGGATACTCCTGTGCAGTTGTATTCGAAATTGTGCGAGAGTTCCCATCGAAGACACTGAATAAATGTTGCGGTCAATATGAAGGAAGGCTCATGCGTGGTTTCTGGCAATAGGTTTATGTGTGCTTTAATAAAATGTCTGGACTGTTTAAATAGAAATTGTTCCTGTGTGAGTGTCTCAATCCTGCAGCAAAGCAAGTGTCACGTGTTAACTGCTTTGCAGTTCATGAGTGCTGCTGCTGTGATTAAACTGAGGTTTTTTTTCTTTAGTCTATGCTGTGTGGCTCTGCATGTGGAGGTAGAGGTGAAGGGTTGTGTCTCAGTTTTCAGCTCTCCCTCAGCCTTAAGTAGTTCTGCTTCCCTCCACCAGGTGTCTCAGATAGAGTTCATTTCTACTTGGACCCTGTGCTGTGAAGTCGTCCTGTGCTGAGCTTCACAATTGCTGGTGTGCAGTGGCAATTGAGGTAATAGTTAATGTGGTTGATATCAGCTGTGAATTGACAGGTGACATCAATCCCTGAAGTTAGTAATGGATGGACATCTATCAGACACCCTCCATTACTAACCTGGCAGCTGTATGCTGGAAAAAACACACATACAGGGAAAAATACTTTATTTGAATAAAGACTCCCTCACACACCCTTGCTCATCAATTTATTATCAAAAGTAGTCCCATGAATGTTTGACAATAATCCAATAGGGAATAAAGACTCCCCCCACATGCCTTGTTCTCCAATTAAATTTAATAAATATCCTGGAAGTTCCAACCATAATTCAATAGGTAATGTCCCACGACACCCATCGAATCCTATGCCGTCTCGTTCTGAGAACGTTCTCAGAACAAGGGTGCACAGGTTGCCATACAAGGGCTTGTTTTTTGCGGGACAAATTGTATTTTTGAATGAAACCATTTATTTTTCCATGTAGTGTAATTCAGAACAGAAAAAAATTCCAAATGCTGTTAAATTGCAAAAAATTGCAATTCCACAATTGTCCAAAAAAATTGATCTTTGTTCTCGCCATTGTCCGAGAAACATTATGTTCTCATTTTTTGGGATCTGGGGCTATGTGAGGGCTTATTTTTTGAGCCCTGAGCTGACATTTTTACAAATATCCTTTTCCAGTAGTTGTTACAATTAGGTCCAAAAATATTTGGACAGAGACAACATTTTTCTAATTTGTGTTCTCTACATTAACACAATGCATTTTGAACAAAACAATTCAGATGTAATTTAAGTTCAGGCTTTCAGCTTTACTTCAGTGGGTTGAACAAAATGATTGCATAAAAGCGTGAGGAACTAAAGCATTTTTTAATCTCCATCCATTCATTTCAGGGGCTCAAACGTAATTGGAAAAAAATAAATAATCTAATATATAAAGCTGAATGTGTGTATGTGTGTGTGTATATCCGGGATTGGCATCTACACCGTCGCAACTACAGCGACAAAATTTTTCACAGTCACACGTCTGGACCCCGAGAGCGTCATAGGCTATGTTGTGAGGCGAAATTTTAACCCTGCGCGTTCCAGTTCACCAAACAATTTTGGCCCTATCTACATAATGGGGAAAAAGGGAAAGGAAACGTGTGGGAGGAAAATCGACAGCTGCCAGCTACAGCCACAAAAATTTGCACAGTCACACGTCTGGACCCCGGGAGCATCATAGGCTATGTTGTGAGGTGAAATTTTAACCCTGCGCGTTCCAGTTCACCAAACAATTTTGCCCCTATCTACATAATGGGGAAAAAGTGAATGGAAAAGTGTTGGAGGAAAATCGACAGCTGTCAGCTATAGAGACAAAATTTTGCACAGTCACATGTCTTGACCCCGGGAGCGTCATAGGCTATGTTGTGAGGTGAAAGTTTAACCCTGCGTATTCCAATTCACCAAACAATTTTGCCCCTATCTACATAATGAGGAAAAAGTGACAGTTACCAGTTGACAGTTGTGAATGAGAGGGGCTTAATGATAGCACCAAAGACTAACAGCACATACCAGCATATAGTCACTAAGGTGGGGCCCCAACATAAGATATTCACCACACACGGGGACATGTATACACACCACATGCACACAAAGAGTAACAGCCAGTGTATAGTCGCTAAGGTGCAGCCCCAACATCGGATACTCACCACGCACCCGAACAGACACACACACACCACAAAGAGACACACACAACACAGAGACACACACACACCCCAAGGGGACACACACTCACTCTATAGCGACACATGCACTCACCCCACAGGGACACACACCACAAAGAGACACACATAACACAGACACACACACCATATAGACCCCCCCCACAGGGACACACACACATAGCCACCCTATAGGGACACATGCACTCACCCCACAGGGACACACACACCACAAAGAGACACACACAACACAGATACATACACTCACACACCACACAGACCCCCCCACAGGGACACACACACATACACACCCTATAGGGACACATACACTCACCCCACAGGGACACACACACACCACAAAGAGACACACACAACAGAGACACACACCACACAGACCCCCACACAGGGACACAAACATACACACCCTATAGGGGCACATGCACTCACCCCACATGGACACACACACCACAAAGAGACACACACAACAGAGACACACACCACACAGACCCCCCCACACAGGGACACACACATACACACCCCAGTGACACACACACCACACAGACAGACATAGATGTGCACAAATCACCTCACACAACTCGCCTCATACGTGTGCTATCTTTATTTTCCAAACATAAACATCTGATTAAAAACAGCCAATGTGCAACACATGTGCCATATAGGGAATTAAGGCAGATGTCAGTCACATGAGCTGTCTATTATGTGTATGTGTGAGGTAACATATACTGCCCGGCCAGAGGGAGGGTTTTAATGTTGGCTGGAGATTTATTAGGCTGCCTATAGCAATCAATCACAGCTCAGCTTCTATTTTCCTACAGGTCATTAATATGACATATTCAAATTCTATTTTGTTATATCTAAAATCAGTTATTTATTAACCTGGGCGTAGCCGGGTACTACAGCTAGTCTAATATATAAAGCTGAGTGTATGTATGCATGAATATGTGTGTGTATGTGACATAGCCCCACCCACTCCACATAGCCACACCCACTTCACATAGCCACACCCTGGGACTATGTGGAGTGGTGGAGCTATAAAGGAGGGGCTACTGGGAGGGGTAGGGCTATGACACATGCACACACATGCATTACCTTATATGGGTGATATTGCCATATATGGGGTATATAACCATATATGAGCATTACAACCACATATGAGATTATGTCCGGGCAACACTGAGCTCCACAGCTAGTTGTAAATAAAATGTTAATTTTTAATACTTAGTTGAAAACCCTTTGTTGGCGATGTGCCTGAAGTCTTGAACTCATGGACATCACCAGACACTGTTTACTTCTTCTTAATGCCCTGCCAGGCCTTTACAGCAGCGGTTTTCAGTTGCTGTTTGTTTGTGAGTCTTTCTATTTGAAGTTTAGTCTTTAACAAGTAAAATGCATGCTCTATTGGGTTGAGATCAGGTGACTGACTTGACCATTCAAAAATATTCCACTTCTTTGCTTAAATTCCTAGTTTGCTTTGGCTTTATGTTTTGAGTTATTGTCCATCTGTATTATGAAACAGAACTGTGCTGGATTTTTAAGATTCTTTTAGAAAAGTCCAATCCACCCTATCTATTCGTGAAGCTCATGAGTGGCTTGTACCGTGCAGTGAAACCTCTGTGATTACTTTCATGCAGTCTTCTCTTTATGGTTGATTTGGAGATTGATATGTCTACATCCTGGAGATTGTTGTTCACTTGGTTGGCTGCTGTGAAGCCATGGTAATTATTCTGCGATCATCCACTACTGTTGTCTTCCGTGGGCATCCAGATCTTATTGCATTGTTGAGGTCACCAGTGCTTTTTTTCTTTCTCAGGATGTAGATCTGTAGATTTTGCCACTCCTAATATTTTAGCAATTTCCTGGATTTTTTTTCTGTTTTTGCAGATGAAAGATAGCTTGTTTAATCTGCATGAAGAGCTCCATTGACCGCATGTTTGCTTCTCAGCAAAATCTTCAAAATGCAAACACCACACCTCAAATCAACTCCAGGCCTTTTACGTGCAAATGAAATAACAAAGGAATTGCCCACACCTGTCCATGAAATAGCTTTTGGCTACATTCACATGGAATTCTAGCTGTCCACTAGTGTCCCATTTTGTACGGATCCATTATATGCAGTGGAAAACAGTGAAATGCAGTGATGTTGGCTGTCCCAGCCAAGTCAATGCATTTCACAATTTGGCATTCAGACACTGCTTTTTTTTTTTTTACACCATAAATTTTTATTTAACAGTAAGTCACATATCAAATGCCTTACATAAAGATCGTCTTCATAAATTACATACAAAGTAGGAAACAAATTAAAAGAAAAAAGAAAAAAAGAGGCTCCAGTGCCTACCTCGGTAGGATTCCAATGGATAGGCCCGTTTAATATAGGGCAGCACAGGTCGCCCAAACCAGCTATAGTCCAGTTCAGCATAAACAGGCAGAAAATAATGCAAACTTAAAATATCTAAAATTTCTGCATATACAAAAAGACAGAGACAAGACATATTAATTCAAAATGGGATTCACCCTCCAAAATTATCAGGCCCTCCAAAACACAGGAATTCCTATATATAAATACCCAGGAGTCAGGCCAATTCAATCAAATGATTACTTTATTGAGTCATTACAACAAACCACGGTAAAAGCTGGAGATACACAGCATATACAGAACAGGATTCTACCCCGCTTGGTGCAATTAATCCCATATCAAGGAGTCCATCTCCTATTTACCATGCTCAGTGCACAGGGCTAAGCAATACACCATCATAAAGCCCATAGTAGACACCTCAATGGTCACAATATACCACAATATTACAGCCAGTGCCAATACACCAAGGGGGTAAAGATGTTGTTACCTGTCCGTATAGCCCCCCTAACGCGCGTTTCGCGTTAGCTTCGTCTGAGGAGGGTCAAGAGACAAGACATAGATGAGACATCTGGGGGCAGGGGGAATGGGGAAGGGGGGGGGAAGAGCCTGGGTGATGAGATCGAGTGGGCCCACGTCCAAGCCATCTACAGATCGGAGCTTGCTATATAGTAATCCCATGGGGACCAAACAGTCAAGAAACGTTCTACAGAATCATTTAATAGGGCTGTATGGTGTTCCATCCGCCAAACATCCATGATCCTCCTGATGAGGTCCCGGAGCGATGGGGGCTCAACTGTTTCCAGTGGCGTGCAATCAGGCACCTAGCCGCAGTTAGGATATGTTGCAACAATCTAGTAGAGAGTTTGCCCATACCCGGTGCTCCACGACCCAGAAGAAACACCAGGGGATCCAGTTCCAATTCAGCATATAGTACCGTGTCAATTAAAGATTTAACTTGGTCCCAAAAGGGTAGAATCGTTGGGCAGGACCAGAATGTGTGTAAGAGAGACAACCTACCCTCCCCGCAACTCCAACAAGTGGGAGGAATGAATGGGTCTAGCCCGTGCAGAAACTCAGGGGTGTGGTACCAGAACATTAGTATTTTGTAAATGTTTTCTTTATAGAGGGTGCACACTGATGATGATGCAGCATTTCTCTAGATAACAGACCACTCTCGGGGGGATATACTCCTCTCTAGGGCGGCCTCCCACCTGCCTATATATAGGAAAGATGCACCCAACCCATCCCGAGAACCCAATAGTAGGCCATATATTTCTGAAATCAGACCCCTGGTTTCCGTACCCCTCCTACATATCTCTCAAATTCCGTTGGAATTGAAGCTCCGGCTCTACCATATAGGGAATTAGCTAATCTCTGATTTGAAGATATTGAATGAATTGCCTATTGGAAAGGGAAAAGTGACGTTTAAGATAATCAAACAAATGAATCTCCATGGTCCTCCCATCAATGATGTCCGCAAATCTGAACAAACCCGCTTTAAGCCAGGGATGGACCATAGAGGATTCTAAACTGCTTGGGAGCAGTGGTTGATAGAGGAAGGACACCAAGAGGGAACAAGGCGACATGAGAGCAAACCTCTTCGTGCAGGCGTGCCATATTTCACGCGTGAACTGCATTGGGCCCAGAAGAGGGGGAAATGAACCCCACTGTGCAGGCAACCTCAGGAGAGAGTTAGGGTGTATCGGGGCAATCCACACTGTGCTTTGTATGGCTCCATTCTTGGGCTCAAGAACGGATCCTGAAAAAGAATGAGGGTGTCAATTCTTGGGCGTTTATCGCCTGCACTATTTGCTCACCTTGCTGCGCCACCCCAGTGATCTCCAGCAATGTCCTCTCATACCAAGGCTGCAGGACCTGCCACTGCAGCATGTGACCGAGTGACATCACTCGGTCACATGCGCAAGCCGCAGGTTCCTAGAGGCAGCAACATTTCAACCTCTGGGGATGAGAGGACATCGCTGGAGATCACCGGGGAAGCGCGGTGAGGTGAGTAAAGTAGTGCAGCAGCATTCACACAAAGAAGGCTGCGCTTTGTGAAGATTTGTTCTTGGTGCAGCTTCTGCACCAAAAACGGATCCTCACAAAATGCTTCAAAAATGCTATGTGTGAATGTAGCCTTTGAGTCAATCGTCAAATTACTTTTGGTCCCTTTAAAAACATGGTGGCACATGTAAAGGAGCTGAAATCCCTAAACCTATCAGCCAATTTTAATGTGGATACCAACAAATAAAAACTAAAAGTCTGGGCTTTATGTCCATTAAAAAAACTATAACTTGAATATGTTTCAGTAATCAGGTAAAAAAAAAACTAAATTGTGTAAATGTCCAAGTATATACGGACCTAACTCTATGTTTTTATCACATTTTATTGCATTTTATTGCAATGTTGCATTGGCCCAAACAACTTAATTCTGGCATATTGATTTTATTTTCATTACGCTGGTTACTGATCAGATTAATGTATTTTATATTTTGTTAGGTTGGACATTTCTGAATGCGGCAATACTAAATATGAGTATTTATTCTTTTATATTCAATGGGGCAAAGGTGGGGTGATTTGAACTTGTGGGGTTTAATTCACATTTTTTTTAACCTTTTTTTTTTTTTAACTTTTTACTGTTTTTATTAGTCCCCTTAGAGGACATGAGGCTGCGATCATCCAATCACTTGTGCTGTGCAGCGCAGTGCATCACGTATGCTCTTGTGCAGCAGAAATACTGACCTCCTGGCAAGCAGCTGCTGTTCACAGGCAGTTCATCGTCACAGTCAGCGATCATCAGCTGACCCCTGGCTATCATGACCACTCATTGGCACCCAGTAATGAAGTCACAGGGCGGGATGGCTGCGGGAAATAAAACGCTAAATTCCACTGTCAGAGATTCAATGTTAAAGGCAGATAATGGCTAATCAGATAAGCTGATATGTGTAGGGAAATATATGGGCTCACCGTGTCAGCCTGCATCAAAGGGAGGACACGACCTATGATATAAATATATGTCATAGTATGTGAAGGGGTTAAATCCGTTATAAATTTCGAGAGATATGGACTTTTTTAGACGTAATTTTTATGGTCTTTACAAGTGGGTGTGGCTCACAATTCTTTGGGGGCTTATTTTTAGGCTGACTTTCATATTTATTATTTGAGAAACACCCTCTTATGAAAATCATACAAATTAGCCTTAAATAAAAAGGGACCCAATCTCTGGGACCATATGCCAGTTTAAAAAATGTATACTCAGAGAAGCAGCGGGAGTGAAATAGGAGCAAAATCTGGTTACTTCTGACGGAATGCTCTTTTAAGTTACATCATTGTTCAGGTTGCAATGTGTCACAAGTTCAAGCTTAAGATCCAGTTCATCCTTAAATACAGTATGAACAGCATACTAAACATGGGGTAAAGCACCAAATGTCTGCTGGTAATAGCATGTGAGCAGATATTCTGCATTATTCATCTCCTTTAAATTACTGCAAGTGAATGATATCCTACAAAATACATTGTGCAGTCCTTAAAGTCCACAATTCATATATACAATTGACAAAGAACATAATCAAGGATCAATTAACGATAATCATGAAAACAATGTAAACCTTTCAATCTATCCTTTAGATTAGAAGCCATAAATATTTAACTAGCTGGCAATACGACGTGGTTTTTAAAGCCGTCACAAGAAGGGAAAAAAACAAAGTATATATAATATATGTGCCTCATTACAGCGGAAATTTAACACAGCAAAACTCCATTGTGCTGTGCTGTGAACTTAGACTTTAGTGCACCTCTGAAAATACTAATTTGTGCAATAGAAAGGAATATGGAAATGACAATTTTATTGTGTGCTATGTAACCCACACAGATGGTTCATGCGAATGTTACATTATCAAATTGTAAAATATGACAGCGCATAGGACTGAAAACAGGAAAATCAATTTACAGTGTGCGAGTGTACTTGCCTTTTTTCAGGTTTTAATTATGTGTTTGTTTGCCATGGTGGCCTAATTTAGTCAAGTAGACGAGCCAACATTAAAAGCTGGTAGGTGAGGTAAGTAATCCCCAGGGTGGGATGCTACGGCATAGAGTTTAAAAGCTACATGTTCTGAAGCACAAACCAAGGCAAATTTGAAAAGGGGTCTACATGATAAACAGTGAAAAGCCAGCAAATCAAATTTTTCACAATTAGTTGAACAACAACTGTGACAGGCTCAGCGCTTAACATTTTCATTTGTGTGCTCAAATTTGGTTATCCGTCCTCTTTTATGCAAATGTGATGTGACAGGAGAAGCTGGGAGCAGTGAAGCAGGCCGATCACTCACAACAGGGGCTGTGGTCTGTACAGCTGAGAGGCCTGGATTAAATGGACTGAGTGCTGATGGATAAATGACACGAACAGCACTCAAAGCCTCATAAACTGATTTCTAACTTCACAGGGAGGACGGAAGAATGCAATTATGCTTTTAACCAAATCCTTAAGTTTCTGAACAAAGGAAAGTGTTAACTGTTAAGCAGATACACTAAGGGGATCATGTGCTTAAATTCTGCATTTTATATCCCCAATACCATAGAAATGACGTTAGGAAGCCATTGTAGTCTTCTTTATGCAGGGATATTGCACACTGTAGATTTTATACGCATAAGAAAGGAAATTAAAACATAAAATGATAGGGAACAAAATGGAACTTCCATGAATAATTTCATCCGATGTTGTGGATGCTAAAAATATTTATATACATATATAGTTTTATATGTCTACATATATCCCAGGCTGATGAAATGTCTCGGCACAGAATTGCTGTAGAGCTCCGGAGACTGCGTATTCCTCGACTGATTGATAATGCTAAAGTAGAAGACATTCTTCATAAGGCAAATGGGATTTCTCTGAAGCACTTTAGTTTACAAGAGAATAGAAAACCATTTTACAGCTTCTGTACGGGAGCTTTGGCTTGTATTAACGCATCACATCTGAAGCGAGCCACAAATATGAAAGCAACCAGAGGCAGCTAGAGCCCAAAATGTTTAGATAGTTGTTTGGCCTATACTGCATAGACTAATTTAAAACAAATTCTGTTTTTTATCAGTCTGGACTCAATAGTGTTAAAGGTGTTTTCACAAATTGATTTTCTTTATAAATATGGTCTCTCATCCCATTTTAATTACCCTCTCCTGTCCAATGTACTAATACCTTTTCTAAACTTTTTCCCCTTCTTCCAGCTGAGAAAGGCCTGTGTGCAGTACAGCATGCTGTTGATTCAATAAAAGCACTTTTATATTTTTCTATCTTTTGTCAGTTTTCTGGTCTAAAAGTTCCATTATACCAACCTTGGCATTTCAGATAGAATTCATTTTTCCCACTCGTTATCAATGCATGCGTGGAACGCAGCAGCTGGGTCAGTGGTCAGGATCACGGTGGCTGAGCCCAGTGCTGTGGCCCTGGCTCACATTTGAAAGGGGAGGATAAAAATGAGGGAAAAAAACTAAAGAAAATAATAAGTTTGTGATGTCTGTTGGGATTTCAGCCTTTGGGTAGCCAGCACTGCAGATGCTCCCTAGGAGGTAGGTGGTGTAGCAGTGTACATGTTTAAACCTTCCCAACCAGGGCTAGCTCCCAGGGATGATGATGATGGGGTAGTAGTAGGTGTGATGGATGCAGGGCAGCAGATCAATAAACAGTAGGAAACAGTCTTTTTGCTTTACCTTTTACTGAAGATGTTGCAGCAAGTCCAAAATAGTACACTTCCACCAGGTATGCAAGTCTGGCCAATCTGATGGTAACTGTAGTCCGCTCTGCTGTGTGGAGAAATATCCTTCCAGCTGACTTCAGTGATTGCAGTGATGCAAAGGTGCATTTGAGCTGTCCTGTACTCCCTTTTTCTCCATGTGGGTACCTCCAGCAAGGCAGGTAATGTAAACCTGTGAACAGCTGTGTCTTCTAACAGCTCTCTGGCTCTCTGTATCACTGTGCCTCCGGAGGTTCCACTTAAGTGACTAGTGAACATGAAATTCACAAGTTTCTAGCTTCTGCCCTCAGGATTGGAAATCTCTGAGTAGACTAGGGACTGGTTCCCTGCTATCAGCGTGGTCTCTTGGACAAGAAGCTCCAGCTCCTTTTCCCAGATCCTTCCTCCACTCTTTCTCCCTAACTGCTACTAACCCCTTCCCTCTACCAGAGACTGAGCTGAACCATCAAAACATAGGTCCTAATGCTCAACCTCTTGGTTAGGGATCAGGCAGTGTATGCGTGCATTGGACTCACAGCATAGGAAGCTCAAATTCCCTTCAGACATGGCATTATTAACGATGTAGCGGAAATAAAACTTGTGGCAACCAAACCACAGGGGTACCACACATATACTGTAGAACCACTCCATTGCATATATGCACAGAAGCACATTTTCTCCCCATGCATCTCAGGCTATAAATATACTGGTGGTCAATTTTAGAGAAAAATGTATGATCACTTGATTTTTTCAGACAGAATGTAATCTAATTAATCAATATTTTAAGGTTTTTGTGTAAGGGGTGCACCCTGCCACTAGAACAGTGTTTTCCAAAATAACCAAAGTTATCAACTTAAAAACTTTTTTTTACACCAAACGTGATGATCATAATTAGAACAATACATTGACTGTAGCATGGAGAAAGATTAAAACTGAATTTTGTGAAGGTTATCACAGTTACCAGTCAGAACGAAGTGTACAGGCATTTGCTTTGAATGACCAGCACATCTGCTGCCACAGGACATCACTAGTCTCTCACAATGCTCTGGTGTGATTTTGGACCACTCTTCTTCTAGTCTCTTCCACAGTTCTGTGACTGTTATTGCACTGATGAAGACTGTTTAATACAGTTGAAACGCGTAGTGGAGCTGTGAGGGGAACTAAGAAATTAATAAAAGGTTTGCCATTTATTAAAACATCTTATATGTCTGATCCTTAGAGCGCTCCTAATCAGACCGCCATTACTATTTTATGCATGAAAACTACTCCCTTTGTGAGGGATTGGCGGCTGGAGCAGCTCAGGAACAGCACAAACGATCTGCCTTGAGGACCTGGCGTTTCCCTGGTAACCCACAACAAAGAGCGGTGACGCAAATTCAGTTTCACGGTCACGTGACCGGATAGGTCCTGTTTCGAGGACCAGGAGAGAGGAGAGCGGAGAGGCAGCGCACATACCGCCGGCAGCGGAGGCTGGTAAACCGGGTTGTGCAGGACGTGCACAACCCGATAAGGTGAGTGGCCACCTACCCATGCCACTTAGACGTTTTTAATATGGGGATCCTACACATTTGCGCCCCTCTTCCTTTTTGTTTTGTGTGTCCCCCTTATGGAATAGTACTGCGTTTTTACTTTGAAAAAGCAAATCTGCAGCACTAAAAAAAAGTAACAAAAAAGCAGCACAAATGGATGATGCGTTTGTGATAGTTTTTTTGCAAAATAAGAGGATCAGTTTTGGCTGCAGAAAATACAGCCAAAACTACCGTATATACTCGTGTATAAGCCGACCCCCCTACTTTTGCCCCCAAAACCTGGGAAAACCTATTGACTCGTGTATAAGCCGAGGGTGGACCCCAGCACAGGTATACAGGCCTCCCCAGTAGTGTGGTATACAGGCCTCCCCAGTGGTAGTATACAGCAGCCCTAAAAGGTATATACAGCAGCCCTAAAAGGTATATACAGCAGCCCTAAAAGGTATATACAGCAGCCCTAAAAGGTATATACAGAAGCCCTAAAGGGTATATACAGCAGCCCTAAAGGTTATATACAGCAGCCCTAAAGGGTATATACAGCAGCCCTAAAGGTATATACAGCAGGCCCCAGAGGTATACAGCAGGCCCCAGAGGTATACAGCAGGCCCCAGAGGTATACAGCAGGCCCCAGAGGTATACAGCAGCCCCCAGAGGTATACAGCAGGCCCCAGAGGTATACAGCAGGCCCCAGAGGTATACAGCAGGCCCCAGAGGTATACAGCAGCCCCCAGAGGTATACAGCAGGCCCCAGAGGTTATACAGCAGGCGCCAGTGGCACTCGCCCCCCCATCATGGGAAGAGCCCCCCACACTTTGCAGAGCCCCCCCCCCGCTGCTTTATCCTACCATCCAGGGTCTTCTTCACCGCGGGCCCTCGCGTCCATCCTCGCGCGGTGTTCCCGGTCTCATGTGACCCGGCGGTCGCAGTGGAATGACGTCATCGCGCCGGGTCACGTGAGACCGGAACACAGCGCGCAGGACCTGCGGCGAAGACCCTGGATGGTAAGATAAAGCAGCGGGGGGGCTCTGCAAAGTGTGGGGGGCTCTGCAAAGTGTGGGGGGCTCTTTCCATGATGGGGGGCTAGTGCCACTGGGGTGGGCGCTGACTGTATACATCTGGGGGCTGTATGCACGGCTCCCCCTGCCGCTGTGATGGGCGGGGGGAGCCGTGCAAATCTAATGAGCGGCCCCACGTGACGGGCCGCTCAGTCACCAGCCTCCCCCCGCCTCGTCCAGCCTCCCCACCATAAGGATTACCGTATTGACCCGTGTATAAGCCGAGGGGGTGACTTTTCAGCCCAATTTTTGGGCTGAAAAACTCGGCTTATACACGAGTATATACGGTAATCTCCTAAATGGAGCACAAATGCCTATGGGCACATAGCCTTAGAAGTCGCCTGTGTGAAGCTAATTTATAAGCAAGAAGCCCCTGTAAAGTTCACGGTTAAAAAAATACATAATGAAGTAGATACAATGTTCCAAAGAACATATCAACTTGCCTAAAGAGAAATGAAGAAACATGTTGTGGACTGATGAAAGTAAAAGTGTTCTTTTTGGGCCCAAGGGCCACAGAGAGTTCGTTAGACGACCCCAAACTCTGAATTTAAGCCACAGTACACTCTGAAGACAGTGAATCATAGTGGTACAAGCATCATGATATGGGAATGTCTCTTTTACTATGGTGCTGGGCCTATTTACCACATATCAGGGATCATGGCTCAGTTTGCATATATCAAAATACAAGCAGAGGTCATGTTGACTTACACTGAATAGAAAATGCCTTTGAAATGGTGTTTCAACAAGACAATGACCCTAAACACACCAATAAACAAGCAAAATCTTGGTTCCAGTCCAACAAAATCGAGGATATGCAGTGGACAGACCAATTCCTGGACCTTAATCTAATAGAGCTCCTGTAAGGTAATATCAAAAATGTCATTACTGAGGCAAAGCCAACAAACGCAAATAAATTGTGGGATATAGTCCAAGCATCCTGGGCTGGAATAACAGTTGACAAGTGCCAGAAGTTGGTTGACTCTATGCAACATAGACATGAATCACTTTTAAAAAACTATGGATATATAACTAAATATTAGGTTAGTTATTCACAGGAATGCTAAATCCTAAAATAAAGTACATATTTTGAGTTTGTAAAGACAAATGCAAGCACTGTTAATTTTTTCTGAATAGCCCAATGTTCATTTTTTGTTATTTTTTGTAAAGTAATTAAAAGTTATATACATTTCTCTTCATGTTTTGAATTGGAAAACAGTGTGCAATGTTCACAAAGTGTGGAAATAAAAACTATTATAAAGATTTTGGGCTTGAATCACATGTTTTTGAACACACTGCTATTATTTTGAACCCAAATGTAATACATGGCCTTTCAGGCCCTGCAATGTGTAAGTTGGAAAAGAAAACTACATACATATCATTGTACTCTTAAGTTTACCAGCAAGGTAGCATTTGTAAGATATGAATGATTTTAAGAAAATATTAGTAATCCTGCAAAACACCAATTGTTACTTTGGAGCATTGTCCAAGTATTCATCCCAATATTGCACACTACTGAGGATTAGCGAACCTAAATTGTAAAGTTCAGGGTTCATACTAGACACCTAGTGTCCAATGCCAAATCTGGAACATGTATATATATCTAAAGGGTTGAGAATGCGCAAAATAGGGTCTTATCTTTTATAGATAGATGTATGATGTTAATATTGGTATTGCTCACCTGATAGCACACAACCAGCGTAATCGCTCAGGAAAAAACACAGCTGCTGCAGGGACCGTACTTCCACAGGGTGCAGTGCTCAAATCACAGGTTTATTTCGGACGAAGTACCTTTATGTCCGCGCTGCTGTCAGAAAAGTATACCACCGACACGGGATGTCTAGGTATTAGTGATGATTTATTTCCTTATTTCCAACGCGTTTCGGAGCCACGTGCCGAGCTCCTTCCTCAGGGAATATCAGGATATAAGGAAATAAATCATCACTAATACCTAGACATCCCGTGTCGGTGGTATACTTTTCTGACAGCAGCGCGGACATAAAGGTACTTCATCCGAAATAAACCTGAAATCTGGAACATGGACTTCTGAAGGCCCAGTCTCACATAACGACGCATCAGCGATCCCGATCCCAATAACGATGTGCAGAGATTGCTGGTGCATCGTTTACACATCGCTGTTAAGATGTCAAACAGGCATCTTACCAGCGATGTGATAATGATGCACTAGCGATCCAGAATTATACCGAGGTTGTTGTGAATTTTCTCTCCATAGCGTAGCATTAAGATCGTTGGTCATTGTCCCTGGCAAACACAACGATGTGGTGTTCCCAGCAGGAACCCAATGATGCAGGAATGACCCAGAGCAGTGTGTAACGATCAACGATCTCACAGCAGGGGCCAGATCATTGGTGCGTGTCACACAGAATGACATCGCTGTTACGCCACGAATTTCGTGACGCAATAGTGATCCCAATAACGATCTTGTTAGTGATCTCTTTATATGTGGCAGGGCCTTAACTGTATGTCCATGTTACTGTTTGGGTTTGGCATCCAAATAAAGCTTGTTGAAAGGCTGCCTATCATTCGTGTTTCCCCGAAGCTAAGATAGTAGAGCTAGGGGGTGGCAAAAGGGGAATTAAAGCAGGACAGTTACACATACCACATTTCCCCTACAGATAGGAGAGCTGTCAGACTGTTTCATTGCCCTTTCATTAAACCTTATGAACATTCACTGCTTCCTCACCTACTCATCTCTGTGCTGGAGTCTGTAATTGCTTACAGTCAGTATGCTGTTTTCTGCTCATCACACCGGATGTGTTGTATAAAAATAAACAATAAAAAATGACATGGAGTCCTCCCTATTTTGTAACCAGCCAAGATAAAGTTATATGCATGGCTCTTCCCACTCTGATAATACTAGCCCACTGCTGTCTGCTTTATATGAGCTTGTTATCAAAATAGAGGGAACCCCATATCTTAAATAAATATTTGGAAAAACCAACATGGGGTCCCCCCAATTTTTGATAGCCAGCATAGATAAAGCAGAAAGCAGCAGCTTGGTATCAGGGTGGGATCGTCCATTGCTATTGGCCCATCCCAGCCAAAGAATATGAGCCTTCAGCTGCCCCGGAATTGTCACATCACATTAGATGCTTCAAATCTGGTGCTTTACCTAGCTCTTCCCGATTTCCCTAATGCGTTGGCAGTCAGGGTAATATATGGGGTTAATGACAGCAGTCATTTATGAGAAATCACAGCTTCCATCAAACCCTGGATTAGTAATGTAGAGGTTCTATGAGACACCCCCTTTACTAATAGAGATGAGTGCACCTTTCAGCGTTCAGGTTCGTTTCACTGAATTTCCAGGTGTTCGTCAAACAGTTTGATGTACGTCTCGAACCCCATTGAATTCAATGGAAGCAAAAGTCAAAGGCCTAGAAATCACCTTCAGGAGGGCCCAAAAGCTGCCAAAACAGCTCAAACGGTTTTCTAGTGGAGCCCCACTCTTTTGGCACAGCCATTAGCATCCTAGACTACTATACTTTCCAAGCTTCAGCTCTGCTGTCACCCTGATTCCAGGCCCACTTATTAACCTCATACATATTCACTGCTTCCCATCCCCCACTTTTGGTTAAAGTCAGCCTTTGCCCCACACATCCTCACTGCCGGGGTCTGTGATTGGTTGCTGTAAAGAGTAGCTGACTGGGTCCCGAAATGCAGTGTAAAAATAAATAAATGAAAAATTTTTCGTACGGTCCCTCCAATTTTCATATCAGCCAAGATAAAGTGCACAGTTGGGGGTTAGAATTCTCATCCTGGGATGGCACATAGTTATTGCTCCCACTCAGGGAAAGAATAGAAGCTCACAGTTGTCCCAGATTTGCAACATTCATTAGAAATGCCAATTCTGGGTGCTTTTCCCAGCCTTCTAATGCCCTGGCACATTGACCATCAGGGTAATAGTCACAGCTTATGGGGGGTGAAATCAATGACTGCATTCCCCATGTGCTGGTAGAGCAGCCACTGTACAGCTCCTGGCATGGTAAGGCTGGTTTTTTCATTGCGTTTTTTTGCAATCCGTGGCTGTCTGTTGTAAAACGGAAAGCCACAGATCCAATTTGGCCCTCATGTATTTCTATGAGCACGGATTGTAGCTCTATTGCCATCCGATTTGTCACTCATCTGATTCTATCTGATTTTTTGCTGTACCCAAAATTGGAGACTGCTGCGACTTTCAGCACAGCGGACCAAATCGGACAGATTGGACTAAATCGGACACAGAGGACCAAATCGGATCCGACCCGGTCTGCGGCAATTAACACGGGGGCCTATGGAGCACGGGTCCGGGAAAACATCGGGTTCTTTCCTGGACCCGATTTTAGTGTGCTCAGTACACTAAAACTGCTCTTTTGCTGTTTAACCCCTTCCCGACCTTTGACGTTATAGAGGCGTCATGAAAGTCGGTGCGTTCCCGACCTATGACGTCTCTATAACGTCATGGCTTCTTTGTGGTTCTGCAGCTCTAGGGGCCAGCTCAGTGACAAGTCACTGGAGCTGCAGGATTGCAAGGACCCATACTTTAGCCTGGGGGGGTGGCTTAGCCCCCCTGTGGCTAAAGTCACTCTGATTGGCAGTTGAAAGTGAAACTGCCGATCAGAGTGAATCGGAGCAATTCACCCCTCCAAATCTGAGTGGCGCTCTCCAATCAGATCTGGAGGGGCGAATCGGTGGGTGCCCTCCCCCTCATTAGCCCCATCCCACTCTGGATCACTTCCCCTTCATTCCTATCCTCCGCCCCCCCACCTCTGGTCCCCACTCACCGCTCCTCTCCATTATGCGGGTGCCCCCTTCCTTCCTCAACCCTACCACTCTGGATTGCTCTCCCTGCCCCCCCCACATCGCTCTCCTGCTCCCCCGTCCCTATCCTCTGCCCCCCACCTCCGGTCCCCGCTCACCGCTCCTCTCCATTGCGCGGGTGCCCGCCTCCCTCAACCTCCTACCACTCCAGATTGCTCTCCCCGACCCCCCCGACCCCCCCAGACCTTATCCTCTGCCCCTGACCTCCAGTCCCTGCTCCTCTTGGTGTCCCCGCTCACCGCTCCTCTCTGTGTCCCCAGTCAGCCTAGTCTTCAGTCTCCTCACTCCTGCTGTGGCACCGCCCCTTCTCTCCCAAGGATTGTGAGTGAGGGGAGTATGAATGAATGGGTGCATGGATGGTGCATGGATGGCTGCATGGGTGCATGGATGGATGGGTGCATGGATAAGTGCATGGTTGGCTGCATGGGTGCATGGAAGAATGGATGGTGCATGGATGGCTGCATGGGTGCAGGAATGGATGGTGCATGGATGGGTGCATGGATGGTGCATAGATGGCTGCATGGGTGCATGGATGGCTGCATGGGTGCATGGATGGATGCTGCATGGATGGATGGTGCATGGGTGGCTACATGAATGGGTGCATGGGATGTTGGATGGATGCATAGATGCATGGGTGTATGGATGGCTGCATGGATGGCTGCATGGATGGCTGCAAGGATGGCTGCATGGATGGTTGCATGGGTGCATGGATGGTTGCATGGGTGCATGGATGGCTGCATAGGTGTGTGGATGAATGGTGCATGGATGGCTGCATGGGTGCATGGATGACTGCATGGGTGCATGGATGGATGGTGCATGGATGAATGGATGGTGCATGGATGGCTACATGAATGGGTGAATGGATGGCTGCATAGATGGCTGGATGGGTGCATGGATGGATGCATGGGTGCATTGATGGATGGTGCATGGATGGCTGCATGGAAGGGCAATAGGATGGATGGTGCATGGATGGCTTCATAGGTGCATGCATGGCTGCATGGTTGTATGGATGGTGCATGGATTACTACATGGATGGGTGCATGGATGGCTGCATGGGTGCATGGATGGATGCATGGGTGGATGCATGGGTGCATGGATGGTTGCATGGAAGGGTGCATGGATGGATGGATGGGTGCATGGATGGATGGATGGGTGCATGGATGGATGCATGGCTGCAGTCATGATGCAGGGTATGGCAGATCATTGCTATACGGTACACCATGACTCTGACCCCAGAGATTACAGCAAGAGGATGCTTGCTCCCTTGCTGCAGTCTCTGGATGTAGCAGAGGTGATCAAGCATTTTAGGACCATCGTTTTGGACTACGTCGGAGGTGATCGAGTGTCGTGGGACCTTTGTTGTGGACTACGTCGGATCTTTATAATAAAGATGGAGTCCGAATTTTGTTTGTGTTTTTTTTCCAAAGAAAAAGATATTTTTCTGTGTGGTATTATTTTTACTATTTACTAGAGATTCCTAATGGCCGGGTCTAACATTGGCCCGACATTACGAATCTCAGGCTTAGTGCCAGCTGCCAATAAAAAAGCAGACATTAACCCCTTTATTACCCAGTTTGCCACCGGCACCAGGGCAACTGGAAGAGTCTGGGTACAGCGCCAGAAAATGTTGCTTGAATGAATGCGCCATTTTCTGGGGTGGTTGCGGGCTGCAATTCGCAGCATGAGGGGCCCAGAACGCTTGGACCTCTCTATGCTGAGGTCCCCAGCTGCCTAGTTGTACTTGGCTGGGCCAAAAATATGGCGGAGCCCCACGTCAATTTTTTTCTAGAATTAGTTCTAGAAATAAAAAAAAGTGGGTGTCACTGTATTTTTGGTTGCCAGTCAGGTATAACGAAGGCAGCTGGGGGTTGGTGGCAGTCCGTAGCTGCCAAGTTGTACCTGGCTGGACCAAAAATATGGCGGATCCCCACATAATTTTTTTTTCTAGAATTAGTTCTAGAAATAAAAAAAAATGGGCTTTGCTGTATTTTTGGTTGCAAGCCATGTACAACTTGGCAGCTGAGGATTAGTGGCAGTCCGTAGCTGCCAAGTTGTACATGGCTGGACCAAAAACATGGCGGAACCCCACATCATTTTTTTTTTCTAGAATTAGTTCAAGAAATGAAAAATAATGGGCTTTGCTGTATTTCTGGTTGCCAGCCAGGTACAACAAGGCAGCTGGGGGTTGGTGGCAGTCCGTAGCTGCCAAGTTGTCCATGGCTGGACCAAAAATATGTCGGAGTCCCACAATAATTTTTTTTTTCTAAATCAGTCCTAGAAATAAAAAAAAAAGGCCTTCGCTGTATCTTTAGTTGCCAGACAGGTGGGAGGCTGGAATCCTCAGCATGGAGAGAACCAAACTTGGGCCCCCACACTGCAAATTACAACCCAGAGCCACCCCAGAAACCCATTTCTGGTGCTGTACCCCAACTCTACTAGTTGCCCTTGTGCTGGTGGCACACGGGTTCTCCATACGCGACATGGTGTCCGCTAACAATTTCAATGGAAAATTAGCTCCAATTGTTAGCGGAAACCATGTTGCATATGGAGAGCCCCTCCCTGTGTGCCTGAACATTGGAGCTTCCCCACAAGTGACCCCATTTTGGAAACTATACCCCCCAAGGAACTTATCTACATGCACAGTGAGCACTTTGAACCCCCAGGTGCTTCACAAATTGATCCATAAAAATGAAAAAACTGAATTAGTCCTTACCGGTAATTCCTTTTCTTGGAGCCTTCCACGACAGCATTGGAGGATGTTGTCCACGCCCTATTGGGGGACAGGAACACAGAGAGGTTAAAAGCCCCTCCCCTTCCTCCGTACTCCAGTGTATTTCCAAGATCACCTGAAGACATGGATTACCTGATACAACCGAATCCAAATACCGACAATAAGGGGGGGGGAACTGATGCTGTCGTGGAAGGCTCCAAGAAAAGGAATTACCGGTAAGGACTAATTCAGTTTTCTCCCATCTCCTTCCACGACAGTATTGGAGGAATACCACCGATACTCCTCAGGGTGGGACAATTGCCTGTAGGACTTTCCTACCAAAGGACAGATCCTGACTAGAGGACAGATCTAACCTATAGTGGCGAGAAAAGGTGTGGAGGGACGACCACGTAGCTGCTCTGCATATCTGCTCAGATGAAGCTCCAGCCCGCTCTGCCCCGCAGAAAGCGTTTGTGAGATGGGTGAATGGGGACGTGATAGTACGCGTCCTGGAGGTCGATGGTGGCCATCATGTAATCCCGACCGATCAGGGGAATCGCCGAGCGGACATATTCTATCTTGTATCGCCTGTAAAGAACATGACGATTGAGAAGTTTTAGATTGAAGATGATACGGGGCGCCCCGGAGGGCTTTCGTACCACAAACAACCTGGAGTAGTGCCCCTGGCCCACTTCTCCCGGAGGGACCGGAGACACCACGCCGGAACCTAACAGGTCTTGCAGACCTGACAAAAACAGTGTGCGAGAGTCCCCTAGAGGAAGGGGAGTGATCCGCAGACATGGAGGGGGCTGACTTTCGAATTCCAACCGCAGACCCTCCCGAATGGTCGAGAGGATCCACGGGCATGAGGAGATTGCTTCCCACTGGGGAAGAAACCTCAAGAGCCACCCCGCAATGGGCCTGGCATCACTGCTTAGAGCCCGGCTGGCCCCCCGCCCCCTGACTTCGGTGCCGGGGAGCAAGATATTACGGTTTTTGTCACCTTTCTGGTAGGCCCAGCGACCGGACTTCCCCTTCCCCCTATACTGGGAGGGCTGGCTACGCTCGGCCCGAAAGGACTGCTTCTCAAAGTCCTTCTGTTCCGGGAGACATTTTTTCCGGTCTGACACCTTTTCCAAGATGTCATCCAATGCCAGACCAAAGACATAAGACCCCTGAAAAGGGATGCCACACAGCTTAAGTTTAGACGTGACATCCCCATTCCACATCTTAAGCCACACAGCTCTGCGAGCTGTGTTGGACAACACTGCGCACCTGGCGCCAATGCGGACTGACTCCGCCGAGGCATCAGCCAGGAAGCCTGTAGCACGTCTTAGAAGTGGAACGGAATCCAAAAGCTCCTCCCTGGAAGTACCCTGCAGGATGTGATCTTCCAGCTGGGAGATCCACTTAAAGAGTGATCTGGCCACACATGTCAATGAAATGTTCACCTTCAAAGATATAGCGGCCGCCTCCCAGGATTTTTTGAGAACACTCTCCATCTTACGATCGAGGGGGTCCTTCAACTGGGAGGAATCTTCAAACGGTAGGGCGGTCTTTTTCGCCACCCTGGCCACCTGGATGTCCACCTTCGGAACATCCCCGATAAAGTCAGCACCCTCCAAGGGAAACCGCCGTTTTAACTCGGAAGGGGTGATCAGCCTATTTTCTGGCAACTCCCACTCCCGCTGGACGAGCTCCCGGATGACCTCATGGACAGGGAAGCCCGACTGCCGCTTAGCCCTCAAGCCACTGAACATGGCGTCCTGCACTGAACAAGGGAGTTCCACCTCCTCAACTCCCATGGTGCTATGGACAGCGTCCAGCAATTCCCCCATGGACTCAGAGGAAAAATAGTAGTGTCCAGAATCTCGTGCTTGTGCGGAGGCAACAGAGGCAACATCCTCGCCGTCCTCAGACGCAGAGCTCTGGACAGCTTCCATGAAAGCCATTGAATCACAGTCCTGGAGCTTCCTCTTTTTTGGAGGGTAAGGCCTGGATGCTGCAGCAAAAACCGGCAAGGCTGAGATAGAAGCCTGCACCTCCTGTCTAACTGCTTGAACTTCGTGTCTAACCATGGACCGGAGTTCCTCAAGCAGGGACGGGGATTCTTCCCTGACCACACCGTCAGTACACAGCTGACACAACTTCTTTTTGCAGGAAGAAGGAAGTTTTATGCCGCAGATGCCACATTTTCTTGGATGGGGTTTTGCTGCTTTTAACAGGGGGGCCCTTGTCTCCCTATAGAAAAAGGGAAAGAAGGGGACCCAGAGTGAGTGAAGGGATCTAATACCCCTACCGCAGTGACCACCCCCAAGACACTTACAGGATCTGGGGAACGCTGGGCTCTGCAGAGGCAGAGGAGGAAGATCTACCACCCTCCATCTTCAGGGATCTCCTTATCTGGGTGTAGTCTTCCGGCGGGTACTTATCCCTAAGCACCGTGCCTCCAACGTGGAACAGCTGTTCCCTCCCTCCTCCCGGTCACTGGCCACAGGCAGACGCATGCGATAGGCCTGCCGGGTCCCTGGAGCCGCGCCCAAGCCGCCGCCGCGCGCACAGGAGCGGCCGCCCGAAAACTGGAAGTGACGTCACCCAAAACCGGAAGTGACGTTGCGGCACTCTCGGCGCGTACTCCCGGGACCGCAGCTGGAGGGAGACGCCAGAGAGCAGAGACAGGCCTCCGGCGCTCCGAAAACGGCCTGCTTTGCCCCGGAGGACGCAGGAAGGCCGCCAGGTCCCATATGGGAGCCCCGAGAAGGAGGAGGAGGACACCCCCGACGCCCATCTCTGGCCCGGCCGTAAGTCTACCCAAATGCTGCCCCTGCCGGCCTGACAGCACTGGAACCTCTCCATGCCCCAAGGGGGACAGGAAGACACTGGAGTACGGAGGAAGGGGAGGGGCTTTTAACCTCTCTGTGTTCCTGTCCCCCAATAGGGCGTGGACGACATCCTCCAATGCTGTCGTGGAAGGCGATGGGAGAAAGTACTTTTTTTTCCACAAACTTTTTTTTTTCATTTTTACGGATTAATTTGTGAAGTACCTGGGGGTTCAAAGTGCTCACTATGCATCTAGATAAGTTCTCTGGGGGTCTAGTTTCCAAAATGGGGTCACCTGTGGAGGAGCTCCAATGTTTAGGCACACAGGGGCTCACCAAATGCGACATGGTGTCCGCTAACAATTTGAGCTGATTTTCCATTCAAATTGTTAGTGGACACTATGTCGCTTTTGGAGTGTCCCTGTGTGCCTAACCATTGGAGCTCCCCCACACAAGTGACCCCATTTTGGAAACTAGACCCCCAAGAAACTTATCTAAATGCATAGTGAGCACATTGAACCACTAGGTGCATCACAAATTAAAAAAATTATAAAAGAAAACATTTGTGCCATTTCACTTTTTGAATGGAAAATTAGCTCCAAAAGTCAAATTGCGCTCACTCCCTTCTGAGCCCTGCCGTGCGCCCAAACAGTGGTTTATGACCACATATGAGGTATCGGTGTACTCAGGAGAAATTGCCCAACAAATTTTAGGATCCATTTTATCCTGTTGCCCATGTGAAAATGAAAGAATTGAGGCTAAAAGAACATTTTTGTTAGAAAAATTTAAATGTCCATTTTTTCCTCCAACGTTGCTTTAGTTCTGTGAAGCACCTGAAGGGTTAATAATCTTCTTGAATGTAGTTTTGAGTAGCTTGAGGGGTGCAGTTTTTGTAATGGTGTCACTTTTGGGAGTTTTCTGTCATATAGACAGACTTTGAAATGTGATGTGGTCACTAAAAAAAATAGTTTTGTAAATTTTGCTGGAAAAATGAAAAATTGTTGTTGAACTTTGAACCCTTATAACTTCCTACCAAGAAAAAATGTTTGTTCCAAAATTGTGCTGATGTAAAGTAGACATGTGGGAAATGTTATTTATTAACTATTTGTGTTGCATAACTCTCTGGTTTAGCAGAATAAAAATTCAAAATCTGAAAATTGCAAAATTTTCTAAATTTTTGGAAATTTTTTTATTTCTTCACAAATAAACGCAAAAATGATCGACCTAAATTTAGTACTAACATGAAGCCCATCAAGCCACAAAAAAAAATCTCAGAATCGCTAGGTTCTGTTGAAGCGTTCCAGAGTTATTACCTCATAAAGGGACACTGGTCAGAATTGACAATAATGCCAAGGTCTTTAGGATCAAAATAGGCTGGGTCCTGAAGGGGTTAATTTCACTTCCGCAATGTATATACATACAATGCCGAAGTAAAGTTAAGGCAAGTATTAAAAATAAAAAATATATATCCTCACCTTTCCGGCATATGTCCCGCGATGCGTGCCGTCTGTCCCGAGCTTAAGGACCTGGCGGGGCGGGGCGGAGCTATCTGATCAGCTGATCGGCTGAGCGGTTTAAATCGCGTGCCTGCCAAAACTGATCAGCTGGCGGGAGATTTCAACCGCTCAGCTGATGCGGCCATGTGACCGATCAGCTGATCGGGTAGCCCCGCCAGGTCCTTAAGCTCGGGATAGATGGCACGCATCCAGGGACACACGCCAGAGAGGTGAGGATGTATATTTTTTTATTTCTAACCCTTACTTAACTCCTGCAATGTATGTATATACATGGCGGGAGTGAAAGTGCCCCACTTGCCTGCACTTTGCAGGCTCGGGCTTTCTGTGTCCGGATCCATGAAAATCACGGACTCGGACACAGAAATGGCATCCGGAGGCAACATCCGATCCGATCCTTTCCTGTCCGTGGGTCCTGCAAAAAATAGGATCCCCACGGACAGGTAAAAAATTGCAATGTGAAACCAGCCTTACAAACTGTAACTTCACTGAGATTATCTCAGGTTACACAGTGGTTATTACACAGCAGGAAATCCTCTTGCTCCCTGGCTACCCCACAGAGACATCTAGAGTAGGGGTAGTAGCAGCTTCAGTCCTCAAGGGCAGCAAATATTGATTGTTTTCAAGATTTACTAGCACACAGTTCTACCACATGGCCTTTAAAAATGCGCATCTGGAGACACCACTCCAATGTGATTAACTCTTTAGTGTTCTCTTCTGTGGCTGTTTCCAAACATTTTGCCAGGGAATAGTAAATTTAACTAGTTTCAACCTCATAGGCATAGAAAAATTGTTTAAACCAATTTGTGGAGGACATCACAGATGTAAACTCTTGAACAGAGACCATACGGATTTTTACTTTAGAGACACAATCTTCAATTGCTCTTGGTAACAGACAGGACTTGATATAGCAATACTAATTGTTATACTTTCATAATTCCTCTTGTTTATTTGATTGCGTGGGTAATTAATCATGACAGCATTTTCATATTCACATTGGTATTATTTTACGCTGGGGCCAATCCTGCTATGAGAGGTGTCTCAAATCTGTACTCTCGGTTCGTATTCCGCTGCTGCCATCATCTCTACTAGGATTACCATTGGCCTATTGGTCTCATGCGGATGTCTTCAATAAAAAGGAGGCAGATACTCTTCCACTTCATAGGCCCTACGACTGTACCATCACAACGATTCCAAGTGCTACCCATCCAACAGAGCGTATATATCCTGTCCCCCATGGAGACACAAGCCATAGATTATTCCAAGGAGAACCTAGCCAAGTGATTCATCCAGAAATCCTCCTCCCCAGTCTGCGCAGGATTCTTCTTAGTCAAGTAAAAAGATGGGTCTCTTCGGCCTTGTATTTATTACAGAATAAACTATGGTTAAGAACAAGTACCCTCTGCCCCTCATTCCAGAGCTGTTTGACCAATATGCAAATAGAGTCTGTGGAGCCTCTTTTAGGAGTCTCAACACAGGACTAGCCACATATCCCTCCAGGGAAGGACCTAGCTATGAGCCACCGCGCAGTGCTAACCACTGAGCCACCGCGCAGTGCTAACCACTGAGCCACTGTGCAGTGCTAACCACTGAGCCACCGCGCAGTGCTAACCACTGAGCCACCGTATACTCTGCTACCCACTGAGCCACCTGTATACACACAATTAATTTTACCGCACTCCCCTAACCATTAGTAAATAAACTATATATGGATTCTAGACCACCCGATTCTTTAGAATCGGGCCACCATCTAGTATATATATATATATATATATATAATATATATACATATAATATATATATATATATATGTCACTTTGCAACTTCATTTGTTCAATTGTTATTAAGTACGGTACTATCATAAATATATGGCTGCAGCTTAGATGACAAGACAGTTAACAAAATATTCATCAGAGTCTACATTTGATCTTTCCACTAGAGACTCTTACTAGATTTTCCTTTTTAAAGCTTGCAATACTTGGGAGTCTTCTGTAAAGGCAATGAATGCAAATGGCCTAAATGGTATACTAAAATATAGTAAAGTCGGTATTAGTGTCTATAAGACAAGTTTTACTCTTGGGCACCTTTAGCGAAAGAAACTTCACAAGTTTTAATTGAGCAATAATACCTGGTGTATCTGATATACAATCTTTCAATCCTAGTCTCTATTGCAGTCCCAACCCATTAAATTTTTATTTAATAATTTAAGATATGTAGAGGAGAAACAATTTTACTTCCTTATTAATCTCATTCAGGCTTGATTGGGTGTCATAACTTGTCCTAACTATTCAAATAACACTCATACAGCATAAAAATATTGGCAGAATCATGCAGTGCCAACTACCAGAAACAAATCTAAGGCTGCGTTCACACATCGCGTATTTTGTCGCGTATTTTTACGCATGCAGTTTTCTAAAGAAATACGCGCGTTTTTTTACGCGCGTAAAAAAACGCATGTGCGTTCACACACATGCGTTTTTTGATGCGTTTTTTTACGGACGCGTATTTTTCTGCATGTGTACTGCAAACACATAGAAATAAAGTGTGTTAAAAAAAAAAGAAAAAAAAAAACCTTGTGATGTCATTTCCTTTCTTTTCCATTATTACATTCTCCATTGAAAAGTGTACTAGAGAATGGACAATCTACATGCTGCATTTTCTATGTCCAGCAAGGGTAACCCAAGCAGCTGGGGGCTGGAATCCTCAGCGTGGTGAGGCCCAACCGTTCTGGGCCCCCCACGCTAAGGACCGCAGCCAACAGCCGCCCCAGGAGTGGCGCCTCAATGAGAGATGCCAAACCTGGCAGGTACCTCGCTCTTCCAGCTGCCCTGGGCGGTGGCAGTCTGGGTAATAACGGGGTTGGTGACACCTTTTTTGACAGCTGCCACCAAGCCCCTATTGGTAATGTCAGCCGTCAGTGTGACAGCCAGCTATTAGCAATAGGGAAATTGAGATTGGAAACAAAAAAAAAAAAACACTTTGTAAAAATAATCTTTATTATTAAAAAAAAACTAGAAATAGGCCCGATGCTATTGCATCGGGAGTGCGGTGAAATGAACAGGTGCCGTATAGATAGCCGCTGAATAGCACAGTCCTCTCTCCAGAAACTACACTGTTGTTGCAAGATTTAGATGGAGTATATGGTGGCTCAGTGGTTAGCACTGTATATGGTGGCTCAGTGGTAATCACTGTACAGTGGCTCAGTGGTTAGCACTGTATACGGTGGCTCAGTGGTTAGCACTGTATATGGTGGCTCAGTGGTTAGCACTGTATATGGTGGCTCAGTGGTTAGCACTGTATGGTGGCTCAGTGGTTAGCACTGTATACGGTGGCTCAGTGGTTAGCACTGTATATGGTGGCTCAGTGGTTAGCTCTGTATGGTGGCTCAGTGGTTAGCACTGTATATGGTGGCTCAGTTGTTAGCACTGTATACAGTGGCTCAGTGGTTAGCACTGTATACAGTGGCTCAGTGGTTAGCACTGTACAGTGGCCTCCTCTCCTCCCTGGCCTCCCTTTTCTGTCGTCCCTGGCCTCCCTGGTCTCGTCTCCTCCATGTCCTCCTCTCCTCCTTAGCCTCCCTTTGTGGGGGAGCTCCAATGTGGAGACACACAGGGACCCTCGAAACATGGTGTCCGCTAACAATTTGAGCTCATTTTCCATTCAAATTGTTAGCGGACACCATGTCGCGTTTGGAGAACCTGTGTACCACCAGCACAAGGGCAACTGGAAGAGTTGGGTTGCAGCACCAGAAAATGCCGCCTCTAATGAATGCGCTATTTTCTTGGGTCGCTGTGGGTTGCAATTTGCAGCGTGGGGGACCCCCAACATTTGGGTCTCTCCACGCTGAGGATTCCAGTCATCCAGCTGCCAAGTTGTACCTGGCTGGCTACCAAAAATACAACGAAGGACTTTTTTTTTTATTTCTAGAACTAATTCTAGAAAAAAAAAATGACGTAGGGCTCCGCCATATTTTTGGTCCAGCCAGGTACAACTTGGCAGCTACAGACTGCCAGCAACCCCCAGCTGCCTCGTTGTACCTGGCTGCAACCAAAAATACAACGAAGCCCCTTTTTTTTTTTATTTCTAGAACAAATTCAAGAAAAAAAAAATGACGTAGGGCTCCGCCATATTTTTGGTCCAGCCAGGTACAACTTGGCAGCTACAGACTGCCAGCAACCCCCAGCTGCCTCGTTGTACCTGGCTGCAACCAAAAATACAGCGAAGCCCCTTTTTTTTTTATTTCTAGAACAAATTCTAGAAAAAAAAATGACGTAGGGCTCCGCCATATTTTTGGTCCAGCCAGGTACAACTTGGCAGCTGGGGGCTGGAATCCTCAGCATGGAAAGGCCCAAGCGTTCTGGGCCCCCCATGCTGCGAATTGCAGCCCGCAGCCACCCCAGAAAATGGCGCATTCATTGAAGCGCCATTTTCTGGCGCTGTACCCATGCTCTTCCAGTCGCCCTGGTGCCGGTGGCAAACTGGGTAATAAAGGGGTTAATGCCAGCTTTTTATTGGCAGCTGGCACTAAGCCCGAGATTCATAATATTGGGCCAATGTTAGACCCGCCATTAGGAATCTCTGGTAAGTAGTCAATAAATACACACAGAGAAAAATATTTTTATTTTGAAAAAAAAACACAAACAAAATTCAGACTCCATCTTTATTATAAAGATCCGACGTAGTCCATAACGAAGGTCCCACGACGCTCGATCACCTCCGACATAGTCCACAACGAAGGTCCCACGACGCTCGATCGCCTCCGACGTAGTCCGCAACGAATGTCCCACGACGCTTGATCGCCTCTGCTCAATCCAGAGACTACAGCAAGGGATCAAGTGTCCTCTTCCTACAGTCTCTGGGATCACAGATATGGTGCACTGTATGACAATGATCTGTCATACAGTGAACCATGACTATGATCCCAGAGACTACAACAAGAGGACACATCCACACACGCACGCACATCCACGCACGCTGACATCCACTGACATCCACACACGCTGACATCCACGCACGCACATCCACTGACATCCACGCACGCACATCCACATATGCATCCACGCACGCACACATCCACACACTCAACCACGAACGCACACATCCACGCACGCACATCCACTGACATCCACACACGCTGACATCCACGCACGCACATCCACTGACATCCACGCACGCACATCCACATATGCATCCACGCACGCACACATTCACGCACGCTGACATCCACGCACGCACATCCACGCACGTACATCCACGCACAGTGACATCCGCGCATGGTGACATTCACGCACGCATATCCACGCATGCTGACATCCACGTACGCACATACAGCCACATATGCATCCACGCACGCTAACATCCACACACGCTGACATCCACGCACGCACTTCCACATATGCATCCACGCACGCACACATTCACGCACGCTGACATCCACATGCGCATCCACGCACGGACATCCACATACATCCGCGCACAGTGACATCCGCGCATGGTGACATTCACACACGCATATCCACGCATGCGGACATCCACGTACGCACATCCACGCACACACATCCACATACGCACTTCCACATATGCATCCACACACGCACACATTCACGCACGCTGACATCCACACACACACATCCACGCACGCGCATATCCACATACGCATCCACACACGCACATCCACACACACACGTCCACGCACACATCCATCCATGCACACGTCTACGCACACACACGCATGCTCACGTACGCTCACGTCCACGCATGCACACATCTGCGCACACATCCATGCACACACTCATCCATGCACGCACTCGTCCACACACGCTCATGTACGCACACATCCATGCACGCTCATGTACACGCACGCATCCACACACACACATACATATACACAACACACACACACATAAACACATACATACATACACACACACACATACACATACATGCATACACACACACATACATGCATACACATATGCATAACATACACACATCCACACACATCACACACACATACACACACAACACAACTACATACCATACACACACACACAACACCACACACAACATAACATACATCCACACACACACACACTACATCCACACACCACACATACATACATCCACACACACACACATACATCCACCCACACACACACCCACACACAACACACCACACACACATACATCCACACACACACACCACCACACATCCACACATCACACACACAATACAATACTCCAGACCACTTTGGGGTTACATTTCAAAATTGGGGTCACTTGTGGGGTATGCTCCAATATTTAGGCACACATGGGCTGTACAAATGCGACATGGTGTCCGCTAACAATTTGAGCTCATTTTCCATTCAAATTGTTAGCGGACATCATGTCGCGTTTGGAGAGCCCCTGTGCGCCTAAACATTGGAGCTCCCCCACAAGTGACCCTATTTTGGAAACTAGACCCCCCAAGGAACTTATCTAGATACACAGTGAGCACTTTGAACCCCCAGGCACCTCACAAATTCATCCGTAAAAATGAAAAAATACTTTTTCTTCCACAAAAATCTTATTTTTTCATTTTTACGGATCAATTTATGAAGCACCTGGGGATTCAAAGTGCTCACTATGCATCTAGATACGTTCCTTGGGGGATCTAGTTTCCAAAATGGGGTCACTTGTGGGGGAGCTCCAATGTTGAGGCACACAGGGGCTCTCCATACACGACATGGTGTCCGCTAACAATTCCAATTGTTAGCGGGCACTATGTCGCATATGGAGAGTATGTAGTATATGTCAGGTTGGTGTTCGTGGTGTAGTGTACGTCAGGTTGGTGTGTGTGATGTATACTACACCACAAACACACTAACCTGACAAACACTACGTCAGGATGGTGTGTGTGTGGTGTAGTGTACGTGTGGTTTATTATACACAACACATACCAACCTAATGAATACTACACCACACACCAACCTGACACACTACACAACACCACACATCAACCTGACGTAGTGTAGGTCAGGTTAGTGTTTGTGGTGTAGTGTACGTCAGGTTGGTGTGTGTGTGTGTGTGTGTGGTGTAGTGTGCATTAGGTTGGTGTGTGTAGTGTACACCACACACACCAATCTGACGTACAATACACCACACACACCAAATTGACGTACAATACACCACATACACCAACCCGATGTACACTACACCACACCACACATCAACCTGACGTAGTGTACGTCAGGTTGATGTGTGTGGTGTAGTGTACGTCAGGTTGATGTGTGTGGTGTAGTGTACGTCAGGTTGATGTGTGTGGTGTAGTGTATGTCAGGTTGGTGTGTGTGTGCGTCAGGCTGGTGTGTGTGGTGTAGTGTATGTGAGGCTGGAGTGTGTGCGTTCTGTAGGGAATGTCAGAATGTGTCCAGTCCATGGACGTGTGACAGACTTTGAAGCAGTCTTTCATGCACAGTCCAGGTTTGTCAGGACAGGTCTCACATTGGAAATGGGAGTCCCTTCTTATCCCCCTTTTGTAGCAGACCTTTTTTGTGATCTTGCTGCCTTAGCGGTTTGCGGCACCGCATTGGGAAAATGTTGCCCTTGTACCATATGGGAACCTTGAGTTCCTGGGGTGCTGGGGCCCAATTCTTCTTCACCTCCAAACATCAGGGACTTTATTACTGCCTCCTGAAACTGAAGGAAGGTATTGGTGTTCTGGCCTGCACATCATGATAGCACGTATGTGTTATACAGTGCCATTTGAACGATGTGCACAGCCAATTTTTTGTACCACACCTTGGCCTTCCGCATGGCACTGTAGGGCTGGAGGACTTGATCAGAAAGATCAACTCCCCCCATGCGCTTGTTGTACCCCAGGGCACAGTCCGGTTTGTGGACCTGTGCTGGGGTACCTCTAGTGGTGGTTGCTGTGGTGCCGGGACCATGGATTGTGCTCAAGAAAAAGACATCCCTTTTGTCTTTGAATTTGACCACAACCATGTTGCCGCTACATTTGGCTCGGCTCTCACCTCTTGGTAGAGGCTGCCCAATTAGCGGCATAGGGAGACCCCTCTTGTTTCTGCGCACAGTACCGCATGCTGCGGTGCCTCTGGCAGAGAGGGATTGAAAAAGTGGCATCTAATAAAGTGGTTAGGGGGCACAATCAAATGATCCACCAGTCACATGCCTATAAATGAATCATATTTAGAGGGAGAGCAAAGAAGCATGTATGTTTGACCGGGATCAGGGAAATAAGAAACACTCCAAAAGGAAATCAAGAAAAATATATATCATTTATTATACACCATCGGAAAAAACAAAGACCAACAAACATTTAAAAACCATTAAAAAGGTGGAACACCCACCAACAGAGACAACAGTCTTGCAGTATGGATCATAACAAACCACACATAAGTGGAGTGGGCATGTCAGCCAATACAAATTAGAGGATGATAGGGGACCCAGTTAGAAATAAGAGTCATATATCATTAAATAAACCTTGTCACATAGAAAGAAACTGCATTAGGCAATCAAAAAACAGAGTAGAAATAAATGAATCTGATAACAAAAATGCACAATAGAGCACACACTTCAAAATACTGAGCACAAAAAGATGTACCAAGGTTTGCCCAGCCAGTGACTCATATATAGGGTGCAATGTAGCGACCGGTGGTAAGGCCGCGGGTGTGTGTGTATGATCTTTCTCATCAGAATCCCCATACTCAGGTTTAACCGATAATAACGTTTCTTTACTGCAAAACATATTTATATCACAGTCAACCGAACTATATGCGCACTTGTATATATTAGAGTCTCTGGATCTTCACTTCTTCCGGGTAGGCAGCAAGAAAAGAAAACACAACAATGAAGGTATCTTTCCCTAACTTTCCCTCAAATCACGTACCAGTCTTATCACAGAAGAAGATGTCGCTCCCACGTAGCAGGCCTGGGGTCTCCTCAGTCTTCTTCTTTGGTCTCCTTCCGCAGGTAACAGAATTTTCTTTGTTAGTCTCTCCCAGTCTCAGGGCACACCGAGCAGCAGCAGGACGGAGATCACGGCAGTACAACTGGCTCCCTTATGTCGGTCACGGCCCCTGCACATGCACCCTGGGTGCTCGGCGGGCAAGGTTTTGCAGAGCGGCCAGATACACAGCACCAAAGTCCAGTGGCCCAGGATCAGTCACAGGGGCTTCTGTGGGGTGATTTTTCCGGCAAGGTGTAGCAAAGTAGTCCACTTTCAACAGACATCCACAGGCAGATCTTCCCTTGCTCAGCTCTGTGTCTGGAATAATCTCCCGCCCTCTCTCTTCCTCAGCACAAGGCTGTTGGGGGAGGGGATCAGCAATCAATGTTGTTTTTTCCTCTCTGCAGTCATTTCAGCAATTGTCCACAAGGGGGCAGTATCGGACTGTGTAATGCTCACTTCAGTGTCCATTTCAATAATACAATCTGAATTGCTCACCTCACTACAGCAAGATAATGCTTATATAAGACTGATCCCTAGAGGTGAAACAAGTAGTGTAGGCAGTGACACGGCGATAAACCAGAGGAACCTGGAATAAAAAGAACATGGAGAGATATACAAAGATTAGTATAAGAAAGGATCATTGGAGCATGAACAGTGCAACCACATCCTGAATATAGTTACTGGCATCCCCTCCAACCACAAGACTGAGCGCTCAAAAAACCCGACACCGGACGCGTGTCGCCGCCTATAAGACGGCTTCCTAAGGGGAAGCCACCTTTTTAATGGTTTTTAAATGTTTGTTGGTCTTTGTTTTTTCCGATGGTGTATAATAAATGATATATATTTTTCTTGATTTTCTTTTGGAGTGTTTCTTATTTCCATGATCCCGGTCAAACATACATGCTTCTTTGCTCTCCCTCTAAATAGGATTGAAAAAGTGGGATGCTAGCATAAAAGTTATCAACGTACAGATGGTAACCTTTATCAAGCAGTGGGTGGACCAAATCCCACACTATTTTCCCACTTACCCTCAGGGCACGTGGACACTCTGGGGGCTGGATCCACGAATCCTTCCCTTCATAAACTCTAAAGCTGAGAGTGTACCCTGAGGTACTCTCGCACAGCTTGTAGAGTTTTATTCCGTACCTGGCCCTCTTACTGGGCAGGTATTGCCAGAACTGAAGCCTCCCTTTGAAGTGGATGAGGGATTCATACACACAAATTTCCTTTTGGGGAACGTACACTTCAGCAAACTTGTTGCTAAAGTGTTCAATGACCGGCCGAATTTTGAACAGCCTATCAAAATTTGGGTCATCGCGAGGAAGGCTGTCCGCATTGTCCATGAAATGTAAAAACTTGTGAACGACCTCAAATTGTTTTCTGGTCATCACCATGCCGAACACTGGAGAGTGATATAAAATATCTTTACTTTAATATTGGCGGATTTCTGGTTTCTTCACAATCCTCATGTGAAGTACCAGTCCCCAATATTTCAACATTTCTACTGAGTTCATGGGACTCCAAGTAGAAAATGATGAATTTGGGTTTTCGTCCAGAAATTGCTGGGAATAGATGTTGGTCAGCTCCACCATGAGACTTACAATGGCCTCAGAGAAATAGACTTTGAAAAAGTCTATTTCCCTGAGGTTTGCCATCTCAAACTGGATTCTAGGTTGGGGAAGGAAATCAGGAATCTGTGGAGTGAAGTTTTCAGCGACGAGGGTCCACACTAGTGCTAGTTTGGGCGTGACTAGCACCGGGTTGAGGGTTACTCACAGTTGGCTGTGGGTCTTCCTCCATGGCCTCCGGCTCCACTTCTCCAGGCTCCTCTTCCTCGGCCTCCGGCTCTTCTCCCCTGGGCTCCAGACGATCTCTTGTCCTCTGACGTCTTCTTGGTGGTGAGTCGGTGTCACTGGAAGAGGAAGAATGGGAGGAATAGAGGAACGTGGGGTTCTCTCCCTCACTATCAGCTTCGGAGGCAACATGGAATATGCCTCCTCAGCTGAATACGCCCTTTTGGACCATGATGAGCGGGACGGGCGGGACATTTTGTGTGCTGTGTGTGTGTGTAGAAAAAAATAAACTTTATTATAGTGTGTGTGTGTACTTGTATATGTGCAAGTGATTGGTGTAACTTTCAGGCGGGGGCTGTCAGGTGCAGGGGTGCAAGGCGGGGGCTGTCAGGTGCAGAGGTGGAAGGCGGGGGCTGAGGAAAATGCAGAAGTCATCAACGGCAGCAGCAGGTCACAGGGCGGATGGTGATCAGCAGGAAGGGGGGGTGAGCAGCGGGCAGGGGGGTGAGCAGGGGACACTGAGCTGCAGCAGCGACTGGCGGCAGAGATCAGGGGCAGTGAGGTTCTGCAGCAGTGGCGGTGGCAGAGATTGGGGGCAGTGGGGTGATCAGCAGGGTGGGGGGGTTAGAGCAGTAGGCATGGGGGGCGAGCAGGGTACACTGAACTGTGGCTGGTGGCAGAGATTGGGGCAGTGAGGTTCTGCAGCAGTGGCGGCAGCAGAGATGGGGGGCATGGGGGTGATCAGGGGGCAGGGGATGAGCAGCGGGCTGGGGGGTGATCAGTGGGAGATGAGCAGCAGACAGGGGAATCTGAGCAGTGAGTAGGGGGGTTGAGAAGCGGGCACTGGGGGGCTGAGCAGCGAGCAGGGGGGGGGGCTGTGAAGCGGGCACGGGGGCTGAGAAGTGGGCACAGGGGGGCTGAGAAGTGGGCACAGGGGGGCTGAGAAGCGGGCACAGAGGGGGGCTGAGAAGTGGGCCCAGGGGGGCTGAGAAGCGGGCACAGGGGGGCTGAGAAGCGGGCACAGGGGGCTGAGAAGCAGGCATGGGGTGCTGAGCAGAAGGCACGGGGGGCTGAGCAGCGGGCACAGGGGGCTGAGCAGCAGGCAGGGACACAGTAGGTTATTCAGCTGCTGCTGGAGCAGCAGAAGGCAAGGTTCTTCAGCATCAGTGGCTGTGCTGCAGCAGAAGGAGCAGGGGCGGCGGTGGCAGAGATCAGGGGAGGAGGTTCTTTAGCTGCGATGGTGCTGCTGCAGAAGGAGTGGGGGGCAGCGGTGAGGTTCTGCAGCAGCAGCGGCGGTGCTGCTGCTGCAGAACAAGTGGTGGAGCCGGCAGTAGTGGCAGTCGCGGCGGTGGCGAGGTTCTGCAGCAGCGGTGCTGCTGCTGAAGAACAAGCGGTGGCAGCGGAGGTTGCGTCGTCAGTGGCAGTCGCGGTGATCGGGGTGGGGTGGTTACCAGATGTCTGGCAGGTCAGTCGTTACCGGATGGATGGCAGTCAATCTTTGGTGGCAGCAGCAGGGGGTCCTCCCTCTTCAGCCTGTTTGGATGGGATGAGGGTGAAGAGGGAGGGGAACCCATAAATCACACCACCCTGCATATCTCATTGGACAGCTGGAATCATATGGACGCTAGCTCCAATGAGATCTGAGGGAAGGGGCACCCCCATTGGGGTCATCTGGAGGTCCCTGCCTACGTGCAGCTCCAGTGACTTTTTGCTCACACAATCACTGGAGCTGCACGACCGCAAATCCGCCATGACGTTGTACAACGTCATGGGTCGTTAGGCACAGAAACCCATGACGTTGTACAACGTCAAAGGTCGGGAAGGGGTTAAAGTTCTTTTAATGCTAAGGGGAGCCAATAACATATGTTTCTGGTAGATTTCTCCTAAAAACAAAAAGCGTCAAGAAAGTTGAAATCTAACATCTGCAATGAGATGGAAGTTATGTTCCACATAAAAATCATAGTTAAGAAAGCTTTGCCTTCACTACCAGATGTGGAATATTCACTTGAGAGACCTCACAGGTTGCCTAAACCCTCATACCCGAGGAAACGCCCAGAGATGTGATAACTAGGTTCACATTTTACAGAACCAGAGAGAAGCTGATGGAAGATTTAAAAGTCTTCATTTATCTGTCCAAAGAAATGTTAAAAAGAAAAAAGACTTCAAACCTTTTACCGATGCCCTTAGGAAGACTAACATCGCTTGCCGCTGGGGTCATCCCAATAATAACCTGATTTTCTCCTATAAACAGAATACAATTACAGTCCTAAGGAGGGTTTGAGGATCCTCAAAAAATTAAGCATACCAACAACTCAGACTAGAAAAGAGGCCTGAAGAAATTGATTAAAAATTCTGGAAAATATCTCAATGGTCCGCAATAAACACAGAGTACCAATTAGGGCCAAAATCATTAGCCTACAAAGGAGGATTTTAAATGATTATTTCTCCTGCTGAAGGACCATAGTTTTGTAATTTAGTAAGTTATAAAGTTCATAATTTCTACTTAGAGGGATTTACCAAGATTTATTGACATGAACATCAAACCATCCACAGTCATCTATTGCGGGATGGGGGCTGCCTCCATGGGGATTCAGGCATTTGCAAACTAGTGAAAAGCGACCAACATCCGGGATGACAATAAATTTCATGTCGACCAACGTCAATGGATTGATTTCGCCTCAAAAATCATATCTTCTATGGAGAGACATCCAAAAACATCAAGCTGAAGTTATTGGAGTAAAAGAGACGAAATTCGCATCAGAAAAGACACCTAAATTTAACCACAAATTATACCCAACAGTACTATTATCATCCAATGAACAGAAAAAGAAGGTGGGTGTACCCTTGATTATTAAAAATTCAGTGAACTATGAGGAATTAGAGGTTCTTTCTGATCCAGAAGGGAGATATCTTATAGTCTTTTGTAGACTTTATAATGCCCTTTTTACCTTAGTCACAGTATACACTCCAAATAAAGGTCAAATACCTTTCTAAACAGAGTTCTTTCATTAATAAGAGATCATCAGAAAGGAGCACTCCTAATTTTTGGAGATTTTAATGCCATTCCTAACCCCTCCTTAGATTCATCGAACAAAGGAAGAGCGGTAAATATTACATTAGACTCTTGGCTTAAAAAACAAGAGCTCTATGACACATTTAGATGCCTTAATACCTCCTCAATGGAATATTAATTTTATTTCAGATTCTCAAAAGATCCTATTTCTAGGATAGAACTTGCCGTATATACTCGTGTATAAGCCGAGTTTTTCAGCCCAAAATTTTGCACAGCGCCGCTATCTCTGGATGCCTGGCCGATTCTTCATCTCTCTCCGTCCAGCTACATCCGGGATCCCCGGCCGTCGCAGGCATATGACGTCATCGTGCGACGGCCGGGATCCCGGATGCAGCAGGACGAGCATGAAGAACGGAGCACCGAGGAGCGGCGCTGTGCAGAAGACCGGGATAGTAAGATAAGCAGCAGGGGGGGGCCCTTACAAGGAGGGGGGGTGAGTGCCAGCATTTGGAGCTACTGGATACCCCAGGGGGCTGCTGGGTACCCCCGGGGGCTGCTGGGTACCCCCAGGGGGCCGCTGTATACCCCTTGGGGCTGCTGTATAACCCTTGGGGGTGCTGTATAACCCCCAGGGCTGCTGTATATACCTGGGGCCTGTATACCACTGCGGAACTGCTGGGGCTTATACCACTGGGGCTGCTGTATATACTACTGGGGCTGCTGTATATACTGGTGGGGTCTGTATATACCACTGGGGAGGCTGCTGTATACCACTGGGGTTGCTGTATATGCACTGGGAGGCTTCTGTATACTACCATTGGGGCGCCTGATACACACTGCTGGGGGCTGTATACCTGTGCTGGGGTCCACCCTCGGCTTATACACGAGTCAATAGGTTTTCCCAGGTTTTGGGGGCAAAAGTAGGGGGGTCGCTTATACACGGGTCGGCTTATACACGAGTATATACGGTACTACTATCAGATATACAGTGCCTTGTGAAAGTATTCAGCCCTCTTGAACTTTTCAACCTTTTGCCACATTTCAGGCCGCAAACAAAGATATAAATTCAAATTTTTTTGTGAAGAATCAACAACAAATAGGACACAATTGTGAAGTGGAACGAAATTTATTGCATATTTTAAACTTTTTTAACAAATAAAAAACTGAAAAGTAGGGTGTGCAATATTATTCGGCCCCCTTGAGTTAATACTTTGTAGTGCCACCTTTTGCTGCGATTAAAGCTGCAAGTCGCTTGGGGTATGTCTCTATCAGTTTTGCACATCGAGAGACTGAAATTCTTGCCCATTGTTCCTTGCAAAACAGCTCACGCTCAGTGAGGTTGGATCGAGAGCGTTTGTGAACAGCAGTTTTCAGCTCTTTCCACAGATTCTCGATTGGATTCAGGTCTGGACTTTGACTTGGACATTCAAAAATAAAGACTTTAGAAAACGCCCCCACACCCACACACCTTCAGATGAAAATTAGACAAACATCCTGAATCTCAGAATAGAACATAAATTAATCATTACAAGTGAATACGAAAAGTTTATTCTGAATTCTAAATCCAACTATTATCATTATATGATCAAGCCTTCTAAATTTTTTGCAAAAAAAACTAAAATAGAAAGATCTAAAACAAAAATCTTTCAAATCAGGGTTAAAAACAACTAAATATTTAAGAATCCAAGGATATCTCAAGCCTATTTGAGGAATTTTATAGGAATCTAAATAATCTTAAAGACAATAAATTTGAACCTCAACCTACAAATGACGCTATCAAGTCATTTTTAGACTCCATTGATCTACCAACCATATCGGAAGAAGATTTAAGTTACTTAAATTCCCCATACACTACCAATGAGATCATTGACACCATAAATTCCTTAAAAAATAGTAAAGCTCCAGGACCAGATGGTATCCCAAATGATTATCACAAAAGATTTGCCTCAATATTGGCCCCATATATCACAAATCTAATCAATTCTATATTTGTAGACTTAGACATCCCAGAAGAAATGCAAGAAGGTACAATATTTGTCCTCTATAAGGATAAGGTGAGAGGGACTTGATTACCAACTACAAACCCATCTCTCTCCTAAACTCAGATATAAAGATATTAGCAAAGGCCTTAGCCATTAGGTTCCAAAACATTATTCCTAAAATTACCCATAAGGACCAAGTAGGTTTCATTGCGGACAGGGGAGCTGAAGACGCCACAAGAAGAACAATCAATCTACTGACACACACAGAGAAAATAGGCACCCCAGCCCTTTACATTGCAATTGATGCAAAGACGGCGTTTGACCGGGTCCAGTGGAAATGTCTTTTTCAGTCTTTAGAAAAGTTTGCTTTACAAGGCAAAGTTTTAGCCCTTATCAAAGCGTTCTATTCAAGACCATCCGCGAGGGTGTTAAGCAATTGCCTATTATCAGGGATGTTTACTCTTTCCAATGGTACAAAGCAGGGGTGTCCCTTGTCTCCATCTTTATTTGATATTTTTACCGAACCTCTAGTTGAAAAGATCAGGTTGGATGATGGGATAAGGGGCATCCAAATTAACAAGAGGCAATATAAAGTGTCGCTCTTTGCGGATATTTTGATATCGCTAACAGATCCACTGGACTCGATCAGAAGACTTTTAGAGATAATTCATCAATTTGCTGAGGTGTCACTGTACAAAATTAATATGAATAAGACACAAGCTCTTTATCATAATTTAGACTCTGAATTATTACAAATATTGAGGAGAGAAATCTGTTTTTAATTGCAATCAGAATCTTTATCATATTTGGGGATAAAATGGAAAAAGAAAATTGAAGATTGTGCTATCCAAAATATTAGATGCATACAATGCAATTAAAAAGGATCTTCAGCATTTGTCAAGGGTGGAACTGTCTTGGCTTGGGAAGATAAACTCCTACAAGTTATTAGAGCTTCCAAAGCTTTTATATATCTTTAGAACAGTTCAAATGCCAGTCAGGATAAAATTACTACAAAAATTACAAACGAAATTGCTCAATTTTATCTGGGCAAAACTAAACTGCTGGTAGCAAGATCAATTTTAACAAAACAAAGAAATAATGGAGGTTTAGGGTTACCCAATCTCATTGCATATCACCAGACTACAATTATTAAAACAAGGCAGAAATTCTGGATTTCTTTGGCCAAGCCCGCATGGGTGGTTGTGGAAGAATCAGAATAAGCCCCTGTACTTTGTGTAACCCCTACCCCATTGTAGATTGTAAGCTCTTTTGAGCAGGGTCACATTTATTTTTTGTTTTATTTATTGTATTGTAATTTTTTACATTGATTCTATACTTACTGTATTGCATCCATTATTGTGCTGTATTCTTTCTCTACTGAAAGTACTTACTGTATTGTATTGTATATTTTTTGCTTATGAACCACTGCATTGTAAAGCATTGCAGAATATGTTGGTGCTATAAAAAGATTTATTATTATTATTTATTATTATTTATTTCCCCAACTCCACATTTAAAGACCTGGTGGTGGCTTACCTATGCAACAACAAAAAGCGACTACCTAAGGAAGCCACCACCACCAGGCATAAGATTCAGACGTGGTGAAAGTTTGCAGCCTTCTCAAGGAATACATTTGCACCCAAACATATTGAATGAATGAATATAGACACCTTGAAGGCCTTTTCATCGAGACTACATTTTGACAATTGGAAATCCAGGGGCATTACAAACATCTCAGATCTATTTAGTAACGATGAGTTGAAAACTTATGAAGTATTGGCTAAACAATTTAAATTTAAAAAAGCAGACAAGAAAATTTGGAAGATACTTGAAAAGATTTTGAGAAAACCTAAGGCGGCCATCACACGCTTCAATTTAATGCACGATATCGTTTAAGCGATCTGCTTTTTGATCGCTTAAGCGATATCGTTTGTGCATCGCTGCGTGCAATCAAGCGATTTTACAATGTAAAATCGCTTGATCGTGACATCGCAGATATGAGAGCAGGAGCTCATATCAAGCGATAAACGCTTGATCAATCTGCTTCATCGTGGTGTGTGACACCACGATGATCCATCTCCCAGCAGCAGAGCCTATGCTGGGAGATGGTATCTATGGTAAACGTCGGGTTACTAAGCGCCGCGCGGCGCCTAGTAACCCGATGTGTACCATAGTTACCAGCGATCTCGCTGGCCCACATCGCTGGTGAGTCTGTCTGTGTGACATCTCACCAGCGATGTGAACGATATTGTTAGTGATCGCGCGTGCACGTGATCGCTTACAATATCGCTCACGATATTGTAGCGTGTGACGGCCGTCTTACATAGATCTTCATCTCCAAAGCAATTTGATGAATCTCTTGAACAATCCAGAGAATAATAACAGATGGAAAACGAAGAACTTCTATCTAACATTAAAAGAAGACACACAACCTCATTCACTGAAATTTATAGATGATTGGAAACATGAGATTAAATCCATAGACTGTGAGATTGAAGAAAAGATACAAAAATCTTTATCCATCCTTTATAAAAATGTTGCATGTGTCTCTTTCACAGAATCACAGTACAAAGTCCATACCAAATGGTATTTAACTCCACTCAAACTACCGTATATACTCATGTATAAGCCGACCCGTGTATAAGCCGACCCCCCTACTTTTGCCCCCAAAACCTGGGAAAACCTATTGACTCGTGTATAAGCCGAGGGTGGACTCCAGCACAGGTATACAGCCCCCAGCAGTGTGGTATACAGGCCCCCCAATGGTAGTATACAGCAGCCTCCCCAGTGGTAGTATACAGCAGCAGCCCCAGTGGTATATACAGCAGCAGCTCCAGTAGTTAGTATACAGCAGCCCCAGAGGTATATACAGCCCTAGTGGTAGTATACAGCATCCCCAGAGGTATATACAGCCCCAGTGGTAGTATACAGCATCCCCAGAGGTAGTATACAGCAGCCCCAGAGGTAGTATACAGCAGCCCCAAAGGTATATACAGCAGCCCCAAAGGTATATACAGCAGCCCCAGTGGTAGTATACAGCAGCCCCAGAGGTAGTATACAGCCCCAGAGGTAGTATACAGCAGCCTCAGAGGTATATACAGCCCCAGTGGTAGTACACAGCATCCCCAGAGGTATATACAGCCCCGGTGGTAGTATACAGCAGCCCCAGAGGTAGTATACAGCAGCCCCAGAGGTAGTATACAGCAGCCCCAGAGGTAGTATACAGCAGCCCCAAAGGTATATACAGCAGCCCTAAAGGTATATACAGCAGCCCCAAAGGTATATACAGCAGCCCCAAAGGTATATACAGCAGCCCCAGTGGTAGTATACAGCAGCCCCAGAGGTAGTATACAGCCCCAGAGGTAGTATACAGCAGCCTCAGAGGTATATACAGCCCCATTGGTAGTATACAGCAGCCCCAGAGGTATATACAGCCCCAGTGGTAGCATCCAGCAGCCCCAGAGGTATATACAGCCCCAGTGGTAGTATCCAGCAGCCCCAGAGGTATATACAGCTTCAGTGGTAGTATACAGCAGCCCCAGAGGTATATACAGCCCCAGTGGTAGTATACAGCAGCCCCAGAGGTATATACAGCCCCAGTGTAGTATACAGCAGCCCCACAGGTATATACAGCCCCAGTGGTAGTATACAGCAGCCCCACAGGTATATACAGCCCCAGTGTAGTATACAGCAGCCCCACAGGTATATACAGCCCCAGTGGTAGTATACAGCAGCCCCAGAGGTATATACAGCCCAATGTAGTATCCAGCAGCCCCAGTGGTAGTATCCAGCAGCCCCAGTAGTAATAAACAGCCCCAGTGTAGTATCCAGCAGCCCCAGTGGTAGTATACAGCCCCAGTGTAGTATCCAGCAGCCCCAGTGGTAGTATACAGCCCCAGTGTAGTATCCAGCAGCCTCAGTAGTAATAAACAGCCCCAGTGTAGTATCCAGCAGCCCCAGTGGTAGTATACAGCCCCAGTGTAGTATCCAGCAGCCCCAGTGGTAGTATACAGCCCGTGTTAGTATCCAGCAGCCCCAGTAGTAATAAACAGCCCCAGTGTAGTATCCAGCAGCCCCAGTGGTAGTATCCAGCAGCCCCAGTAGTAATAAACAGCCCCCCCTCCTTATCACGTCCCCCCAGGCTGCGGCAGCTGTCAAAATAACAAACAGTTTATACATCACCTTCCGGCGCAGCTCTCCGCTCCTCCGATCCTCTGCTCCTCCGCTCGCCGGCTTCTTCTTCCTTGATGTGCCGACTTCTGTGACCGCGCGCAGGAAATTACGTCATCTCCTGCGCCCGGTCACATGACACCGGCACAACAAGGAAGAAGAAGCCGGCGAGCGGAGGAGCAGAGGACCGGAGGAGCGGAGAGCTGCGCCGGAAGGTGATGTATAAACTGTTTGTTATTTTGACAGCTGCCGCAGCCTGGGGGGGGACGTGATAAGGAGGGGCGGCTGTTTATTACTACTGGGGGACCCATATTAAGGAGGGGGGCTGTGTAGTGCAATATGCACAGCATCCCCCCGCCGCTGATGGACGGGGGGATGCCGTGCATATTCATTGCACTAATGAGGCGGCCCCACGTGACCGCCTGCGGTCACCGCGGCCCCCTCCTGCCTCCTCCAGCCCCCGGTCACAGCCCCCCCCCCACAGCATACCGTATGACCCGTGTATAAGCCGAGGGGGGGACTTTTCAGCCCAATTTTTGGGCTGAAAAACTCGGCTTATACACGAGTATATACGGTACATATCATAGACCACAAAAATTCCGAGAAATGCTGAAGAAATTGCGGAATGACCGGTAATATATACCATATATTCTGGACATGTCCACTTATTAAAAAATTTTGGCAGGAGGTAAGAATTTTAATTAATTCACTAACCAACCTTGATGTAACACTAACTCCAGAATTAGTACTTCCCTTATTAGACATTGACAAATTCCCCAAGATTTGCAGACCATTGCTCATTCATATTCTTGTGGCAGCCAAAAATTCGATAGCTTTTTATTGGAGGCAACAAAATGTTCCCAATACTCAAGATCTTATAGAGAGAATAAATATGCAAAATCATTAGAATTTGTTTTCTCTTTGAAAAATAAAACACTGCATAAATTTCATAAGAGGGATCAGTGGACAACTTTTATCACAAATTAAAATGTATCCTGCATTGACGTTGATATAAGAATCTAAAATACTCAAATTAGGGCCCTTTCACATCAGCGTTTTCTAAATTTGCGGCAGATGCGGTGAAAAAACCGCATCTGCCGCAATTACCGCATACCGGCTGCACTTGCGGCGCGGTTGCGGTAAACGCCATGCAAAGTATAGGCGTACTTGCGGCAGGTGCGGCAAGTGCGGTTTTGCACTTGCGGCAAGTGCGGCAGCGAAAAAAAACGCGGTCAGCCGCGTTTTTTTTTCGCTGCCGCACCTGCCACAAGTGCAAAACCGCACTTGTCGCACCTGCCGCAAGTACGCCTATACTTTGCATGGTGTTTACCACAACCGCGCCGCAAGTGCAGCCGGTATGCGGTAATTGCGGCAGATGCGGTTTTTTCACCGCATCTGCCGCAAATTTCAAAAAACGCTGATGTGAAAGGGCCCTTAGGCTGCTTTCACATCAGTGTTTTACGCTGATCGCGGCAGTTGCGGTGAAAAAAATGCAACTGCCGCGATTACCGCATAACAGCTGCACTTGCGGTTCACCTGTGGCAAACCCCATGCAATGTCTATGGGGCTTGCAGCAGGTGCGGCAAGTGCTGTGCAGTTGCGGTTTCGCCACTTGCCGCAGATGTGACTGCAAAAAAAACGCACTTGCTGCACCTGCCGCACACTTACCGCAAGGTTCACCGAAATAGGACATAAAAACAGAGAAAAACTCACCAAAAAATTGCCAGGTAAATACCCATTGGACCTAGCAGCAGCTGCCAGCTCCTCTGAGAGGCAACACAGGTGTCTGTATACCGGTACTCAGTCACCTGCAACCCACAGTGGGGGCGGTTGTGGCACCAGCGTCCGGCCATGCTGTCAGGGAGATGACTGGTGGCATTTAAAGACACAAGGTTACCAAAGGGCTCTGCCACTCATGGTGCATGCAAGGCATAGTGTCAGACCAGCCTATTGGTCACGCCCTTCTATTAGATCAGGCGGGCTGCTCCGCACTGATTACATGCCTCACACAATGACAGGCGCCCCCCAGAGGGCCCAGCTTCAAACTGCAGATAAAAAAAGAGCAATAAAACACTAAAGATGAAAATTGGGGTGTTTGTGGGTATTTTGGCCAAAATACGTAAGCTTGTAACCCACCGTCAAGGGCCCCCACGCTTACAAGTCCTAACCATATGCTTGTCGCCATATGTATATCTAATATTCTGTGGTTCATCGAAATAGGACATAAAAACAGAGAAAAACTCACCAAAAAATTGCCAGGTAAATACCCATTGCACCTAGCAGCAGCTGCCAGCTCCTCTGAGAGGAGGCCACATTGGAGTTAACTAGGATAGTTGGGACATCTTCTTCTCTGATCTTTTTCAGAGTCTTTGCCAGCCGTGAAATTGGGGAAAGGCGAAGGCCAGGCGAAATCTCCAAGGTTGGGAGAATGCGTCCACCCATTTGGATTCGCCCCTTGGATTCAGTGAGAAAAATGTTCTTACTTTTTTGTTTTGATTTGAGGTGAAGAGGTCGATCTCTGGAGAACCCCATCTTGCTACCAATGCACAGAAGACCTTCTGGTTCAGGCTCCACTCCCCTGGGTGTAGATCCTGATGACTCAGGAAGTCTGCCTGAAGGTTGGAGGAACCCTTTAAGTGGACTGCTGATAGGGACAGAAGGGACTGTTCAGCCTAGCGAAAGATCCAACCTGAGATTGATTTCAGGCTGTCGAATGTTGTGCTTTCCTGGTGATGGAGATGTGCCACCGTAGTGATATTCTCTGAGTAGATGAGAACATGTTTTCCCACAATCAAATTGCTTGCTGCAAGAAGAGCTTCTTCTACTGCCTTCAACTCCCTGTAGTTGGATGATTGGGAGCTGATCATCTGACTCCAGAGACCCTGGAACAGGGTGTGAGACACAATAGCTCCCCAGCCTCTCTTGCTGGCGTCTGTTCTTAGTGTGACGAGAGGAGTCTGGGACCAAGCAACTCCCCTGTTGAGATTTTTGGTGTTTAACCACCACAGAAGAGAGGTTTTCACTCGACCTGACAGTTGAATGCTCTTGTTTCAGTTTGTCAGGATGTGATTCTGCAAACTGCAGGAGCCTGGGTCTACAGCACTCATGATTATGCAGGATGTCATGGATTCCAGGGCGGACATGGCTGCTCAAAGGGTAGCAGCCCTTTCTTCCTTCATTGTTGATATCTTTGACTCAGAATTAGTTCGTGATCTTCTGGGAGAAAAGATATCTGTCTGTCTGAATCCAGTACAACCCCCATGAACCACCTTGTAGTGCAGTGTTGGAGTTGCAATTTCTTCATATTTGGGATCCAACCAAAGGACCAAAGAATGTCGAGCAATGTTTCTACATAGCTCCTTACAGTCTGGGCTGAAGGAGTGATGAGAAGATCGTCCAAGTACGGTACGAGACAGATGCCTTGTGTTCATAGGAAGGCAACTACCTCCGACATGATTTTTGAAAACACCCTTGGTGCTGAGGAGATGCTAAAGGGGAGCACATTGAATTGATAGTGATAGAGCTATTTCTTGAAGAACTGCGAATCTCAGGAATTTCCTGTGATGGGGTGGATAGCTACATGAAAATAGGCAACTTTTAGGTCTATTGTGGCCATCAGATAATGATGCCCTAATAACAGAACAGCAGATTTTATCGACTACATTTTGAAGCATCAATACTTCACGTGTTGGTTCAGACTTTTCAAGTTTATAATAACGTGGGCGTCTCCGGATGGCTCTTTTCACTAATAGGTGGGAGTAATGGTTTTCCTTTGATACAGGGGATATTACCCTTGAATGTAAAATATCTTGCAGGTTTACCGTTGTACCGAAGATCCTGGTGGAGAATCCCTGGACTGGAGAGGATGACCTCTGAAATGAGGGACTTGAGACCAACACTGGCAACTGGGTGGTATTCTGCCACTGGGGTAAAAAGTTTGAGAGCCTTCCCCCACCAGATCGGAGTCATTGACGGTCCTGTTGCTGCTGTTGTTTGGCAGAAACAAGTGTTTTTGCTCTTGCCCTTTGGATAACTCCATCTACCCCTTTTTCTTTTGCTTTTAGCCTAAGAGGTCTGAGGCAGTGAGGAACGAAAAAAAGTTTTCTATTTGTTTTCTGCTCAGTAAGAACCTTATTTTTGTCAGTGGCCTTCTCTAGTATGTCATCGAGAGCCGGCCCAAAAACTAGCTCTCCTTAAAGGGTATAGAGCAAATTTTGTTTTAGATGTGGCGTCCTCGGTCCACATTTTGAGCCACAAGGCTCGTATGGCGGAGTTGGATATGACAGATGTTTTTACAGCCATACGTACAGATTCTGTCGAAGTATTGGCCAGGAACCCTGTAGCCTTTTTGAGCAAAGGTAGAGAGTCTAACAACTCTTCTCGTGGGGTTCCTTGAGAGACATGGTTCTCAATTTGATTCAACCAGCTAAGCAGAGATCTGAAAACACAGATGGAAGCAATATTAGCCTGGATGGAAGAGGTAGATGCCTCCCAGGATTTTTGTCATCAGACTTTCAATCTTTCTATCCATTAGATCGTTATGTTGGGATGAATCTTCAAAGAGTGCAGTTTTTTTAGCCACTCTCGCCCCCTCAACATCCACCTTCAGGATGTACCAGTTAAATACATTTCCCTCAAGAGAAAATATATGTTTGAGAACTGTTTTAAGTCTCTTCTCTGGAAATTCCCATTCCTGTGTAATGAGGCTCTGTATGTTTGCATGTACCGGGAAGCCAACTTGTTTCTCTGACTTTAGCCCTGCAAAGATTTCATCCTGGACAGTATGCAGAAATTGCTCCTCTTCTAGGCCCATGGTGCTAAGAACAGCACTAATGAGTTCTGCCACACCATATCCTCTGAGGTAAATAGAAATCTCGTAATCTCTGCCATTCTAGGGGATGATGTGTCATCCATTTTATCTGAATCAGAATAATGAAAATCTTCTTAGGCTGGTTTTACACTGCAGTTTTTTGCCTGATCAAGTTCTATCAGGTTTTGTGCCAAAACAGGAGTGTCTCCAAAACCCAGAACAGGTGTCAATCTTTCAATTATACTTTTTCTCTGATGAACCTGATCCTGATGAACCTGATCAGGCAAAAAAAACGCAGTGTGAAACCAGCCTTACCCTGAATCAGAAGGGTCTATCTTGAGTTTAGTATTTTGAACTGGAGCCTCTGGACAATAGAAAGCCAGTGAGGGCTTGGCAGAGAGGAGAGGCTAGGGAATAACGGGGAGACAAGTGCATTACTCAGGCCTGCAGAGTATAGAATAGATTGGAGTGGTACAAGAGTGCTAAGGGAGCAGGGTGGAGGTGCATAGTCGAGGCAGGAGATGATGATTTCTTCAAGGACGAAGGGGGGGGGAGTGTGGAATTTGCTGTGATGCCTGCTACTGTGAAGATTGTCTTGTATGTTTTCCACTTTCGTATAACGAACAAAAAAAAAAAAACTCACCATAGAATAATGGACTCCAAAATGTTGGAATACAGCCTTTAAAGGGATCCAACCACCAGAATTTAACCACATGTACATCAGTGCTACATTTGATTGACATGTGCAGCATGGCATGACACCACTGGTTTATTTTTATTATTTCTCCGCTGTGGGCTTGCTTTGTCCTGTAAGAAAAACCCCTCTCTCCCTCCGATGAGTCTGGATGAGAGGGAGGGTTTCGGCTTACAGCAGAAAGACAAGCCCACAAGGAGGAATAAAAAAAAACAACAAATAGTGATGTAATGCTGCACACATCAATAACCTGTTGCACTGATTTACAGGTGACTAAATCCTGGTAGCTGGTTTCCTTTAAAGGAAACCTGTCACGCCCCCCCCCCGCGAGGGCCCATGAAGGCTGCATTCTGTGAAGGCGGCTCTTATGTGTATTATCCCCAGGAACCCTGAAATAATCACTATTATAAATTTCCCCCCATACCTCTATTTAGACAGGTGTGTTCTCCCCCAGGACTTAACTGCCTCGCTGCTGTCCACCATCCCTATCTGTCCCCCTGGCACCGCCTCCTCTTTCTTTTGAAGTAATCGGCGCCTGCACTGTACATCCAGTACAGAGTAGTATGTCTGCTAGGCAGGAGGCATAATAAGCCGTGAGGATTTTAGGGGTCTTCTTAGTGGCCTTTGAGCTCTGCATGGTCAGAGTATATGGTTAATATATATATTACAGTACAGACCAAAAGTTTGGACATACCTCATTCACAGAGCTTTATTTATTTTCATGACTATGAAAATTGTAGATTCACACTGAAGGCATCAAAACTATGAATTACCAAGTGGAATTATATACTTAACAAAAAAAGTGTGAAACAACTGAAAATATGTCATATTCTAGGTTCTTCAAAGTAGCCACCTTTTGCTTTGATTACTGCTTTGCACACTATTGGCATTCTCTTGATGAGCTTCAAGAGGTAGTCATTGGAGATGGTCTTCCAACAGTCTTGAAGGAGTTCCCAGAGATGCTTAGCACTTGTTGGCCCTTTTGCCTTCACTCTGCGGTCCAGCTCACCCCAAACCATCTCGATTGGTTTCAGGTTTGGTGACTGTGGAGGCCATGTCATCTGGCGTAGCACCCCATCACTCTTATTGTTGGTCAAATAGCCCTTACACAGCCTGGAGGTGTGTTTGGGGTCATTGTCCTATTGAAAAAAGAGAATTTTGTTTACGTACCGTAAATTCTTTTTTCTTTAATCATCAATGGGAGACCCAGACAATGGGGTTTAGGGCACTGCCCTCCGGAGGTCACACTAGGTACTACAAGTTTGTAGACACCGCCTCCTCCGCTTATAAACCCCTACCGCAGGGAACGTCCTCAGTTTGGTCCATAAGCTGCGAGGAGGAAATAAACCACACCCGAAACATCGGGAAGAATGCCGTGCACAGACGGTTTAACAACTCGGCAAACACTGTCTCAACAGAGAGCAGAGCCAAATGCAAAACATGCAACGGAACCACTGGGTGGGTGCTGGGTCTCCCATTGATGATTAAAGAAAAAAGAATTTACGGTACGTAAACAAAATTCTCTCTTTTTCTGGTCATCATAATGGGAGACCCAGACAATGGGGATGTCCTAAAGCAATACCCCAGGGCGGGAAGAGTTCCTCAACAAGACGGATAACACATGGTTCCCTTTAAAGGTGGGCAACCGCCGCCTGGAGAACCCGCCTGCCCAAACTTGCATCCGCAGAGGCATGGGCATGCACCATATAGTGCTTAGAGAAAGTGTGCAGGCTGGACCAGGTGGCAGCCTGACACACCTGTAGAGCAGACGCTCGATGTCGCAAAGCCCAAGAGGCACCAACAGCTCTGGTAGAGTGAGCCTTCAATCCCATCGGGAGAGGCAAACCAGAGACCCGGTAAGCCTCTTGAATGGAAGCCTTAATCCATCTGGCCAATGTCGACTTTGATGCCGCGGACCCCTTACAGCGACCTGTCGTAAGAACAAATAAGGAATCCGAACTCCTAAAGGAGGCGGTCCTGGACACATAAATGCGTATCGCTCTCACGAGATCCAGAGTATGGAGGTCGCTTTCAACCTGATGAACGGGAGCAGGGCAAAATGATGGGAGAACAATCTCCTGGTTCAGGTGAAAAGTTGAAACCACCTTCGGCAGAAATTCTGGCCGAGGACGCAACACCACCTTGTCTTGGTGAACCACCAGAAAGGGCGACTTGCACGAAAGTGCAGCCAATTCTGAGACCCTTCTCAGAGACGTAATTGCCACCAGAAAGGCCACTTTCTGAGACAGACGAGATAGAGAAACATCCCTCAGCGGCTCAAACGGTGGTCTCTGTAATGCCGCCAGGACCAAGTTAAGGTCCCAAGGGTCCAGAGGTCTCTTATATGGCGGAACCATCCGTGACACCCCCTGCAGAAATTGACGGACCTTCGGGAGAAGCGCCAATCGCCTGTCAAACAGCACTGAAAGTGCTGATACTTGACCTTTCAAGGAGCCAAGGGATAATCCCAATTCCACACCCGACTGTAGGAAAGCCAACAACGTCGGGATGGACAAGGGCCACGGAGACCGTCCACCAGAAGCACACCAAGTAAAAAAGATTTTCCACGTCCTGTGGTACATCTTCCTTGAGACTGGCTTCCTAGCCCGATTCATAGTGGCAACCACCGTAGGGGAGAAACCCCTGGATGTCAGTAGCCAGGCCTCAAGAGCCATGCAGTCAATCTGAGGGCCTTGGAATTGAGGTGGAAGAATGGGCCTTGCACGAGTAAATCTGCGCGGTCTGGAAGAGCCCACCTGTGTCCGCCTGACAGTTGCCACAGGTCCGGATACCAGGACCTCCTGGGCCAATCTGGAGCCACTAGAATGGCTACCCTGCACTCCGACCTGATTTTCCACAGCACCCTGGGAATCAGAGCCAGAGGCGGAAACACATACGGCAGACGGAATCTGGACCAAGTCAAGACCAGAGCGTCCGCTCCGAGAGATTGGGGATCCCATGACCTCGCCATGTATTGTGGCACCTGATGATTCAGCCGTGAGGCCATCAGATCCACGTCCGGAGAGCCCCATCTGCTGCAGAGTTCTCTGAAGACATCCGGATGAAGAGACCACTCTCCGGCGTCCATCCCCTGCCGGCTCAGATAGTCGGCCTCCCAGTTTTCGACCCCTGGGATGTGAACTGCGGATATCAGGCAGTTGTTGTCCTCCGCCCAGGATAGGATGCGGTGGACTTCGGCCAGAGCCTCTGCACTCCTGGTTTCTCCTTGATGATTTATATAAGCGACGGCCGTCGCATTGTCGGACTGAACCCGAATGGGTTGTCCTGAGAGGAATTTCTGAAACGCCAGGAGTGCCAGATAGACCGCCTTGATCTCCAGCACGTTGATCTGCAACACCGACTCCGACTGAGACCAGAGGCCTTGGGCCCTGTGGTGTAAGAACACCGCTCCCCAGCCCTTCAGACTGGCGTCGGTTGTCACCACTAACCATGATGGTTTGACGAAGGACCGGCCCCGAGACAAGTGATGTGGCAGTAGCCACCACTGCAGGGAATCTCTGGTCGGTTGGGAAAGGGTCACCAGCCGATTCAGAGAAATCGACCTTTTGTCCCACCTGCGGAGGATCTCCAGCTGGAGAGGACGGAGGCGAAATTGTGCAAAAGGCACCGCCTCTATTGCTGCCACCATGCGTCCCACCAGCATCATCAACACCCGTAGTGATGATTGTGGTGACAGGAGGACTGCTTGCACTCCTGATTGGATCGCCATCTGTTTGACTCATGGCAGAGACACCAGGGCTGAGGCTGTGTTGAAGTCCATGCCCAAATATGTCAAAGACTGGGTCGGAACAAGCGTTGACTTCTGAATATTGAGGAGCCAACCGAACTGTTCCAGAGACCGCATGGTCACATCCAGGCTCACCTGACAAAGGTGTTCTGATGGCGCCCTGACCAGTAGGTCGTCTAAATAGGGAATGACGGCATGTCCCTGCACGTGCAGGAGAGCCATCATGGAGGCCATCACTTTCGTGAACACCCGCGGCGCCGAGGCCAACCCGAACGGCAGCGCCACAAATTGGAAGTGTTCTTCCCCCACTGCGAATCTCAACCAGCGCTGATGAGCTGGTGCAATGGGCACGTGAAGGTAAGCGTCTCTGATATCTATGGACGCCAGGAAATCTCCCTGTGATACAGCCGCGATCACGGAGCGCAGTGATTCCATACGGAACTTCCAGACCAACACGTGATGGTTGAACAACTTCAGGTCCAGCACCGGGCGGAAGGATCCGTCCTTCTTCGGGACGATAAAGAGGTTGGAGTAAAAACCCCTGAACCTCTCTCCGGACGGCACCGGTATCACCACTCCGTCCCTGCGGAGACCCTCCAACACCAAGTAAAACGCCTGAGCCTTTTCTGGCGATGGGACCGACCGATGGAATCGGGATGTCGGTTTTGACGTCAGCTCTATCCTGTAACCTCGCGAGACCACGTCTCGAACCCACTGATCTTGAACGTGAAGTAGCCATTTGTCCTGAAAGCGAGACAAGCGGCCCCCCACCTGTGGGGAGGTAGGAAGGAGAGCGAGTCATGTAGAGGCGGGTTTGGGGGTGGCAGCTGCCGCCCCCGCCGGCTTCTTTGGACGACTCTTAGAGCGCCACTGAGAGGCGGGCTTTCCCCCTCGGTCCGCGCGAGCGGACGGTGCTGATGACTGCGAGCTGGAACGAAAGGACCACTGTTTTGGGTTCCTTTTAACGGTATACCGTGGCTTAGGCTTATTCTGCGGTATCTTAGACTCAGCAGAATCCTTTATTAGCTTGTCCAGTTCGGTGCCAAAAAGCCTGTCACCAGCGAACGGAAGATTCTGCAAAATCTTCTTGGATGTGGTATCTGAGTCCCAAAGACGCAGCCACAACAATCTGCGGATCGCTATAGCATTGGCAGAAGCCACAGCTGAGCGAGTGGCAGTTTCCAGAGTCGCCGTCCTGGCGTAGTCCGCATAGGCCCTTGCCCTCTCGGTAAGTGCCAGGACCTCTGGACTGGATCTTGCCAGGTCAGAGATACCATCCAAGCAGGTAGTAATCGCTTGTAAGGTCCATACCGTGGCAAAATTAGGGGCAAAGGAAGACCCCACAGCCTCATAGGAAGACTTGGCGAGTTGCTCAACCTGTCTATCCGTCGCATCCTTCAGCGAGGAGCTATCGGAGGCAGAGAAAAGGGAGCGTGCAGCAATCCTGGTCATGGAAGCGTCCACCTTCGGGGACTGCGACCACTCCTGAAGCACCTCCTGGGGGAAGGGGAAGCGATTGTCCTTGGGTTTACGGACATAACGCCGCCCAGGATGTAACCTGGGAGCTCTAACAACCCTTCCAAAATTCGTGTGGTCCATGAAGGAGCCACTTGGTCTAGCCTCTGGCCGCAGCCATTGATAGACCTCCTTCGGGTGCACCGTCACCTCCTCAGGGGGTGTCACGAGGCGTAAAGTCTCGTTGATAGAGGACACCAGATCCTCCACCCCATCCGGTGGTTCAGATACAGACACAGACCCGAAATTGGAACCCCCATCATCGTCCTCACCATCCGAGGAACGCTCCTCCTCAGAGAGAGCCTGGAGCTCGGGTGAATCCTCACGACGAGCCCGCTTAAGGGGTCTCACAGCAGAAGAGGGAGACACCCGGGGTAACTGGACGGAGTAGCTGGGCTATCCATCCTCCTGTTAAGTGCCTCCAGGGATTGCGACATGGAGGACAGCTGGGACAACAGAGATTCATTGATCTTATTCTGAGTCTCCCATGGCCCTGAGATCACCTGAACCTCAGGGTATAGCACCGGAGCTGCTGACTCAGCAGTGTCAGTCCGGGCCTCTGGGCGTCCGCAGTTATTGCAGGACCCCTCCACCAGTGTTCCATTGCATGTAGCACAGGTAATGGTGGTCACTGCCGCCCTAGCAGCACGCTTCCCAGCTGAGGACATCGCCACAGTAGGGGAAAATAAGCCAAATTGCAGACAAAAAACCGGGAGTCCCGGTGGCTTACCGACCGCAGTAAAGCGGTAGGAGGAAGCGGTGTGTGTGTGTGACCTCCGCAACGGTTTCCGGTCTCCCCTGGAGTGCAGGCGCACGCTGCATACAGATCCCAGCCGGGAAGTGAGGGTAAAGATGGCCGCCGACAGTGAAACTGTGGGCGGCGCTGAAAACACGCGGGAAACACACACACACGCCCATCGATGACGTCACCGCACGGGCTGCTTCCCATCCTCCAAGCAGCCTCAGCATGAAGGTGCCGGAGCCCGCAGCGCGGGAAATAGTGTAAAATACTACACACAGACTGCATGCACAAACAAACATCCGCAGCCCACGGCCTCAGCCCCTGTGACACACAGGGCGGTCAGCCAGGGTGACCCCAGCACAGGGTACACCAACAGATCCGCGGACCCGAGGGTAACGCGCGGCCTGAGTGTCAGGACACATAAAGTGACAGACACTACCCCCAGGCACACAGGAGACACAGAGTGCCTCAGTGCCGGTCTGTAAGCACCATTTAGGGAGGCCTCGGACGGGGGTGCAGCACCAGTCCGGAGTGTAAGCACCATTTAGGGAGGCCTCGGACTGGGCTGGCTCCAGTCCGGTCTGTAAGCACCATTTAGGGAGGCCTCGGACGGAGCGGAGCTGTGCAAGGCTCCCATCTCCCACTCTCCAGAGCCCCCCGGAGAGGGATGGAGAGGAGCGCGACAGCGTACCGGGAGGACACAAAGTGTCCAGGCCCAAGGCCCTCCGGTACCTCCACCAGCGTGTTCCACAAGGGTGAGCGGGGAGGCTGTCGCAGGTCCCGACCGGAACCATTTTACCTTGTCTTCAGACGCCATCACGTAAGCTGTGAGAATGCAGTGAAGTGCAAGCAAAGCGTGATCCTCCGAGCACACTAAGTTTAAAACTGAGGACGTTCCCTGCGGTAGGGGTTTATAAGCGGAGGAGGCGGTGTCTACAAACTTGTAGTACCTAGTGTGACCTCCGGAGGGCAGTGCCCTAAACCCCATTGTCTGGGTCTCCCATTATGATGACCAGAAAAATAAATGATGGTCCAACTAACTGCAAACCGGATGGAATAGCATGCCGCTGCAAGATGATGTGGTAGCCATGCTGGTTCAGTATGCCTTCAATTTAGAATAAATCCCCAACAGTGTCACCAGCAAAACACCCCCACACCATCACACCTCTTCCTCCATGCTTCACGATGGGAACCAGGCATGTAGAGTCCATCCGTTCACCTTTTCTGTGTCGCACAAAGACACTGTGGTTGGAACCAAAGATCTGGTATGTAGCATTGCAGTGCAGTAATGGAGGCTGCACGTGTGAGGAAGAGGGAGGGCCAGGCAGAAGGCGTGCAGCGAAGTCTCGCAGGAGGCGCGAAGTGCTGAAAGCAGCCGGAGGGGACGGGACTGCTCGGGAATAGGCCGGAGACTAAATTAGATTGCGGCCTCGGGGAAGAAACAGGCGCGGCAAAGAGGAAAAAAGCGCAGTATATTGGTACTGTGTTGAGGGAGCCCCCACTGATGGCAAAGCCCTGCTGATGTAAAGAGGGGCCTTAATTTGCAGGTCGCTTCACGGTGTTCATCACGGTCCCTGAAGGATGAAGGGAACTTGGAGGCATTACCTGGCTCCTCGACCAAAGGTCCCTGTGAGGGGAGGATGGGGAGGATGGTCAAAAAGTATTCGCCTACAGCCCAAGATCCCTCAAGAGAAAGCCGCGGGGGTCCCAAAACGTTGCACCACTCGACTACAACCCAGATTCCTAACTGTGGGATCTGGGGAGGACCATAGGGTTTCGGGTCAGCAGCTGGAGCTGGAGAGTAACCGATGCAGAGGGGAATACGGGGAGGTAACACTCCGTGTACCCTTTTGAAGTGCGTTGGAGATCGGAATGCAAAGGGACCGTCGCCAAGCACTTAGAATAAAGATTAAAATAAAAATATTGTCCCTTGTTGCAGAAGGGGGTACGTGGAGGTAACACCCCGCATTCCCGTCTGTTGGTGGTTGTGGGAGAGCGGTACGCGAGGGCACGGTTGCCCGTCAGATCTTCAAGGGGTAAAAAGAAAAAGTAGAAATAACGATATGGTCTATGGACTGCATCTGCCTCCTAATGACACTAAGCTAAAACAGGTTCAGCTTGTGCCAGCCAGGGGGTGTATACTGTAGGGGAGAAGTTACGCTGTTCTTTTCAGATTCTACTTAATGTCGCCTCCTAGTGAACTGAAGCATAACACCCATGGTCCTGTGTCCCTCAATCAGGCGAATGAAAAAACAATGGTGTGGTTGGTTTTAACGTAACTTTATTATTTTATAAGTGCTGCCCATTGTGTTGGATGGCCAATGCAACACTCTTCTCCCACTCTTGACACACTGATTGCAACACCGCAGAAGAAATGCTAGTACAGGCTTCTAGTATTTGTTGTTTCAGATGCTGCACATCTCGTACCTTCACAGCATAGACACCTGCCTTCAGACGAGTGATGAGGCAAAGTTTTTTGTGAATGGTGAAGTAACAAACAAAACCACCGCTATTGGTCTGACACTAACCCACAGTGGATAGATCCCTCCAAGACTGTTGGAAGAAAAAAATTGATGGTATGGTGTGGTATATGGGGTACAAAGATAGTGGGGCCTTTTTTCATCAATGGAAACCTCAAAGCCACTGGATATCTGAAATTGGTACATGATTCAGATATCCCGTGGCATTGAGGTTTCCATTGATGAACAATGGCTCCTCTATCTTTGTACCCCATATACCACACCATACTAAGATAGATGAGCCATTGTTCATCAATGGAAACCTCAATGCCACTGGATATCTGAACCATGTGGCAATTTCAGTTACCCAGTGGCATTGAGGTTTGCATTGATGAACAATGACACCACTATCTTTCTACCGCATACCATCAATTTTTGTGTTCCAAGTGTCTTGGAGGGATCTATCCACTGTGGGATAGTGTCAGACCAATAGCAGTGGTTTTGTTTGTTAACTTCACCATTCACAAAAAAGTTTGCCTCATCACTCATATGAAAGCAATTGTCTATGCTGTGAAGATATGAGCTATACTGCATCTGAAACAATGGATACTGGAAGCCTGTGCTAGTATTTCTTCTGCGGTGTTGCTATGCGTGTGTCAAGGGTGGGAGAAGAGGGTTGCATTGACAATCCAACACAATGGACAGCACTTTGAACACATTTTATAAGTGGTTATAAACTTGTAAATAACTCATGAAAGAATGAAGTTACATTAAAACCAAACACACCATTGTTTTTCTTATGAAATTCTCAATAGGTTTGATGTGTCACATGACCCTCTTCCCATTGAAAGAAAAAGTTGGATCCAAAATGGCCAACTTCAAAATTGCTGCCATGGTCACCACCCATCTGGAAAAGTTTTCCCTCTCCCATATACTAATGTGCCACAAACAGGAAGTCGATATCACCAACCATTCCCATTTTATTTAGGTGCATCCATTGAAATGGCCCACTACATATTTCACGCACTGCTTTTGCATTTTCGCCTAGTTTTTGAAAAAAAAAGAAGAAAAAAAAAAAAAAGTGTAATGTTTTGTGTTGTTTGTTGAAGTTGTATTCACCCATTTTTAAGGACCAATTTTTTTTTTATGACCAGATATGTAAAATCATAGCAACCAAAATGATGTACTTAGTTTCTCTCACCACTATCACCAAAGCTAGAAGAATAAATGTGCTTGGTTAAATTGATAACTATGAAGATGCGTATATTATACCCTCAATTACTGTAAATAATTTCACAATTTGGGGTTATTTAGATTATTAGATCACACCATCTTTAGGATAGACCAGTTTCTTTATCTTCATACATGGGTCAACCCCTTTGAATGGCATGTGTCACAATTTATATATTAATGGTTATTGATTTTATAATCAGCTACTTTTAATACAAAAAGGAGAATTTTGTGTACTCACCGTATATTCCTTTGCTCTTAGCCTCTAATTGGGGGACACAGGACCGTGGGTGTTATGCTGCTGTCCACTAGGAGGCGACACTAAGTATACTTCTGAAACAAGAAAACAGTGCGGCTCCTCCCCTGCAGTATATACACCCTGGCTGGCTTCAGCCTCACCAGTTTTGTGACTAAAGCAGTAGGAAAGCCATTAGCCCATCTACATAAAATATATATATGAAAAATAGTTAACCATAACTGATGAAACAGAACTGAAATAACAAGATAATAGCCGGATAGGCAACAGGGAGGGTGCTGTGTCCCCCAATTAGAGGCTAAGAGAAATGGAATTTACGGTGAGTACACAAAATTCTCCTTTTCTCTTTCGCCTCATTGGGGGACACAGAACCGTGGGACGTCCAAAAGCAGTCCCTGGGTGGGATATATAGACGTATCTTGACCCTCTACAGGTGGGCAACTGCCACCTGCAGAACACGTCTGCCCAGACTAGCCTCAGCCGAGGACTGAACATGCACATTGTAATATTTAGCAAAAGTGTGCAGGCTGGACCAGGTGGCGGCCCTGCACACTTGTTCGGCAGAAGCCTGATGTCGAGGCCCCTACCGCACGGGTAGAGTGCGCACGCAGCCCCGGTGGAACGGGCTGACCCTTGAGTTGGTAGGCTTCTGAGATCGTTGCCCTGATCCATCTGGCCAGGGTAGCCTTGGATGCAGGCATTCCTTTACGGAGGCCTTCTGGAAGAATAAACAGAGAATCAGTCTTCCTAAATACCGCCGTTCGGAAAATGTAGAGGCGAAGAGCCCGAACCAAATCCAGCGAATGCAAGGCCCTCTCCACACGATGAGCCAGCGCCGGACAGAAAGACGGCAAAGTTATGTCCTGATTCAAATGAAACTAGGACACCACCTTGGGAAGGAAACACGGAACCGGGCGCAACACCACCATGTCCTGATGGAAAGAGAGAAAGAGAGGCTTGCAGAATAGAGTTGCTAGTTCCGACACACACCGAATAGATGTAATTGCCACAAGGAAAACTACTTTGAGACAAAATGCGAAGAGGGACCTCTCATAGGTTCGAAAGGAGGCCTTTGTAAAGCGTCCAGAACTAGATTCAGATCCCATGTTTCCAAGGGTCTCTTGTAGGGTGGAACGAGGCGTGTGACCTCCTGTAAAAAAGTCCTGACCTGTGATCTGTTAGCCAATTTGCGCTGAAAAACGACAGACAAGGCAGAAACTTGTCCCTTTACAGACCCTAAGGAAAGACCGAAGTCAAGACTAGTCTGAAGAAAACCTAAATTGGCTGGCAACGAGAATTGCAGGGGTGGACGGTTCTGGGAGTTACACCAGGAGAAGGTCTTCCAGGTGCGATGGAAAATGCGAGCCGAAGAAGGCTTCCTTGCATTAAGCATGGTCGTAATGACATCCGGGGACAAACCTGCCTGAGTTAACACCCAGGTCTCAACGGCCACGCCGTCAAACTCCGGGCCGAGGATTTCTGGTGGAGGAGAGGACCCTGTGAGTAGATCTGGCCGATCCGGAAGGTGCCAGGGGGAGTCGCCGAGAAGACGGACCAGATCGGCGTACCAGGCGCGACGTGGCCAGTCTGGAGCGATGAGAATGACAGGCACACCCTCCGCCTTGATCTTCTTCACCACCCTGGGTATGAGGGGTAGCGGAGGGAAGATGTAACAAAGACGAAATTGAGTCCAGGGCTGTACCAGAGCGTCTGCTCCCAGAGCTTGAGGAATCGTGGCATCTGGCTATAAACCTGGATACCTTGCCGTCAGGTCCACTTCGGGAGTTCCCCACCTGAGGCATATTTGTTGGAAGACGTCGGGATGCAGACTCCATTCTCCCGAGGCGATGCCTTGGCGACTGAGGAAGTCTGCCGCCCAATTGTCCACACCAGTAATGTGGACGGCCGATATCACTGATCTCGTGGACTCTGCCCATTCCAGTATCGGACGAACTTCGCGCATCGCTTTTGCAATGCGCGTGCCGCCCTGGTGGTTCACATATGCCACCGCTGTGGCATTGTCTGACTGGACTCGTACATGACGCCCTGCTAGCAGATGATGGAAGTCCTGCAGGGCTAGGAAGATGGCACGGATCTCCAACAGGTTGATGGGAAGAGTGGTCTCTTGACTGGACCACCTGCTTTGAGTAGTGTGGTGACGGTGAACTGCACCCCAGCCCGTTAGGCTGGCATCGGTGGTCAGGACGTTCCAGTGTGCCGGAAGGACCTTCCTATCAGGAGAGAGGCAGGACGGAGCCACCAAAGAAGAGACGGTTTTACAGCTGGAGTCAATCGCAGGGTCCTGTCTAGAGTAGCAGGATTCCTGTCCTAGCGAGACAGGAGAGCGAGTTGGAGTGGTCTGAGATGCAACTGAGCAAACGGCACCGCCTCCATAGCTGCTACCATGTTTCCCAGGACTCTCATTCCTGAGCGAAGGGAATGAGGTTTTGGAAGGAGAAGAGTACGAATGCCTCGACGTATGGCAACCGCCTTCTGGCGTGGAAGCAGAACGAGACCTCGATGAGTGTTGAATTCCATTCCCTAAAAGGTGATGGTCTGGCTCGGGATTGGAGAGGACTTGGGAAGGTTTAACAACCAGCCTAGCCGTACGAGGGTGTCTATGGTGATCTGCACACTTTCTTCGCAGTCTGTGAAGGATGGTGCCTTGATAAGAAGGTCGTCCAGATAGGGCAAGACCATGATTCCTCTGGAATGTAGGAGCTTCATGACCGTGGCCATGACCTTCGTAAATACCCGTGGGGCAGTCGCGAGGCCGAACGGTAAGGCTATGAACTGAAAATGGTCCTGACCCACTGCGAAGCGTAGGAATCGCTGATGTGCGTGAGAAATTGGGATGTGTAGATACGCATCCTTGATGTCTATCGATGCGAAAAATTCCCCTTCGTCCATTGAGACGATGATGGATCGCAATGACTCCATGCGGAAGTGACGCAGTCTGATAAATTTGTTTGGAAACTTTAGGTCGAGAATCGGGCGCACCGACCCGTCTTTTTTGGGCACCACAAAGAGGTTCGAGTAGAACCCTGTGTACCTTTCGTTTGGAGGCACTGGAACAATGACTCCTGCCTGCCAAAGGGAATCAACGGCCTTGAGAAAAGTGCAAGCCTTCTTTGGTGACTTTGGGGGGGAAAGACTGGAAGAAACGATTGGCAGGGCGGGTGTGAAATTCTATGGAGTATCCGGAAGAAATTACCTCCCTGACCCACTCGTCGTCTACGACTGCGAGCCAGATGTTCTGAAAAAGAGAGAGGTGGCCGCCCACTCGGGAGGGATCTTCCGGGAATGGGAAAAGTGTCAGGAAGAGGAGAATCTTTGAGACCGTGAGTGATCCCTTGGGCTTTGACTGTCTGGAGCGCGCCCTGCCAGGAAGTTGAGGTTCTCTGAGAAGCCCGAGAGTTTCTGTCTCTCCATGGCGATCTGTTATTGGCCTGAAAGGGGCGTGGGGTCGACCATCCAAATGAGTTGCAAAAAGACCGAAAAAGAGTCTGTTGATGTCTGAAAAGGGGACGTTTCAGCTTGTGTTGTGGGAGGGAAGTGCTCTTCCCTCCAGTGGCATCCGAAATTAGCTTGTCAAGCTTTTCCCCAAAAAGTCGTCCGCTGAGATACGGCAGGCTGGTCAGGGATTTCTTGGAGGCCGAGTCTGCCTTCCATTCTCGGAGCCAAGAGCGCTCTGCGGATGGTGATAGCGTTAGCAGCTGCAATAGCTGAGCAGCTAGCAGCATCAAGGGAAGCCTGAAGCATATATTCAGCCGCGACGGAGATCTGGGCAGCCATCTCTGACCCTTCCGGGGATTGAGAAGTATCACGGAGAGAGGTCGCCATGGAGGCAACAGCTTTGGCTACCCAGACTGAGGCAAAAATAGGGGACAATGCCAAGCCAGAGGCTTACAAAAATTGACCGAGCTAGTTGCTCAACCTGTCGGTCGGTAGGATCCTTGATAGATGACCCGTCTGGAAGGGAGAGGAGTGTGCGCGTGGCCAGACGGGAGATTGGAAGGTCAACCTGTGGGGACTCAGCCCAGTTCTGGCTTACGTTAGGAGGGAAAAGGATAGCGAGATTCCATGGCTTTTCGGTTACCAAAACGTTTATCAGGACGAGTCCTGTATTTGGTCATAAGTTCCTGGAACTCATGGTGATCCGTGAAAAACTTGTGTGGGCACTTTGCTCGTTTAAATGATATTCTGGACTCTGGAGTGTCTAAAGTGGGTCTATCAACCCTAAGGGTCTGATTGACGGCCGTAATCAGGTCTTGAATCATAGACTGAGTGTCGGGGTTGTCCAAGTCAAGGGACATATCCTGCTCTGGGTCCGAGTCATATGGGCCCTGAGAAGAAGGGGAACCTGGTTCCTGGGACGGGGAATCATGGGAGCTCCCTGAAGGGGACGGAGGGGGGCTCCTTTTACGAGTGGCTCGTTGGGAAGAAGATTCCTGTCCCTGGAGTCAGAATCGTGGCTCTGAGCAGCATTCTGTCTGGGCTCAGGAGGCTCGGGGGAGTCTGCTGTGGATTGGGCATGCAAAGCCTGCATTAGGGTCGAAGTCAGCCTTTCCATGGATTGAGACATGGATTGAGTTAAGGACTGAGACAAGAAGACAACCCATTTCGGGGTGGCGCGGGGACTACCAGTTATGGCAGAGACGCTGGACTCCGAGGAAACCTCAGGAGCAGGGGCTGCTGCATTGGCCGACTCTGTATTAGATGGGTCACAGGCCTGGCAAAGAGGGGTTGTCTGACCGCTGGGCAAATGGTTCTTGCAGGCTGTGCAAGAGGCATAGAAGGTCTCCATCTTAGAGCCCTTTTTGTTACTTCTGGAGTTCTGCATAGTTATTGAGAGCTGCAGTATTTAGGTGACACTATTTGTGCTGCTTAGGAGAGAAGTAGCAGATGCAGTAACTGAAGGGAGGAGTGCACAGAAAAAAACCACAGGCAAACAGAGGGCACCAGCGAATGCTGTGCCTCTTACCGCTCCTAATGGACCGCAGGCAAGGTCCAGTGTCCCCCTGAGAAAAGGCGTCCCTCGTGCGGCTGGGCACAGAATTTGGCAGCCAGGGCGTCTGCTCCCAGAGAAAAGGCGAGCAGAAGATCTCGCGATGAGCGAGACGCTCCAGGGAGAGATCCGCCCACAGTTACGCAGCCGGGATCTGCAATTCCCGGCCGCCTGACATCACCCGGGAGCGGCAACAAGGGGAGGGCAGGGGCGGTCTTAAGGAGTAGGCCGCAAGCCGGGGGCTCAATTAGGCCCTTGAGGCCAAAAACGGGCGCGCATTGGCGCGGAAGGGAGAAAAACGCCGCGGGGCATCCTCGGTAACGTGAGCCCCTGTATAGGAGCCCAGGGCTAGGGGAGCTAACGGGAAAGAACAAGCAGCCCAGGGATAGCTGTAGCCCGGGCTAGTGTTAGTAAAAAGACCTGCAGCCCAGAGCTAGGGAGCGAGGAGGGAAGGAAAAATGCATGCAGGGTCCCTCGGGAGCCCTGCTTACCTTATGGGGGGCACCTCAACCCAAAACCCCTGTCAGGGAATGGGGAGGGCATCTTGTATGCTCGACTCATAATCCCAGGAGTATGAGGAGAGTGTCAGCCTGGCGTCCCTGTCCGGCAGGATCTGCTCCTGAGATCCTGGAAGGTTGCTGTGCATGTCACCCTGGCTCCGGCAGGGGATAGGGGAGAAGTAGGGAAAACGCCGGCGAAAAACGGAACACAAGGAAATCGGAACGCTGTGGAACCGTCGCCCTGCTTCCTGTCCACCGAGGCAGAAGGGGGTACGTGGAGGTAACACCCCGCGTTCCCGTCTGTTGCTGTTTTTGGGAAATCTGTATGCAGAGATACCGTTGCCCTCTAATATCCTTGGGAAAAAAGGAAAAAAACCTAAAAGAAAAAAAAAAAAAAAAAAAAAAAATAATTAACTATCTACTAGTATTGTGATCCTTGGACCGCATCTACCTCCTAATGAGACACTAAGCAAAAACTGGTGAGGCTGAAGCCAGCCAGGGTGTATATACTGTAGGGGAGGAGCTGCACTGTTTTCTTGTTTCAGAAGTATACTTAGTGTCGCATCCTAGTGGACAGCAGCATAACACCCACGGTCCTGTGTCCCCCAATGAGGCGAAGGAGAAATGGCATGTCCTACTTTAACATGTACAATTTAATTCCAGCATGTGATACAATTTAAGTATCTAATCCCAGCACGATACAGATGTTCTAGTTAATCCCAAAGCAAGATATAATAAGCAATAGTAACTGACAGAATTGGAGCTGCCAATCGTCCACGTCCGGAGTAAAAGGCGCATCAGCAGACACCACCCACTTTTACTGGAGTCGTAATGTGAGCTAGCAGTACATCAGGTTTTCATGGCAAATTTCAATATCTGCTCCATCAAGTGTTTCATAAAATATCAAAACTGTTTAATTCCTTTGTGACCAATCACAAGTTTTGAAATTTGATGTGCCACTTTGTGTAACAATAACTTATGTTTAAACATATTCTGGTGATTTTGAGACTTTTTTCATGACAAACTTTATATTAGTGGTTATTTTAGGTATTTTTTTTATAATGAAACGTAAAACATGAGCAATTCGACATTTTAAAGAGTATTCCTTAAATCCAAATAGTCATAGCAAATAAAATACAATATACAAAACATTTCTTTCCCATTTGTTAAATGTCCTTTAATTTTCTTAAAATGTTGATTAGATAGTTTATTAACTTTTCAGGTGTTTTTCAGTAATTAACCTAAAGTGGAATGACAAGAATGTAAAGTTATATTTTTACTCCTAAAATATGGGCAAACTAGCAGTATGGAGGACTGTAAGTTAGTGGTTGTGACCAGCTTAGGTGGTGGGCATGGCCCAGCATTTCCTTTTGCAGAACAGTGGAATAAACATTTTTCAAGTCCACATGGTCATGCAGTTCTTTAGAATAGAAGCAGGGGTTTGAGGGCAAGACCTTTAGGTGGGAGAGCGGTGCACGGGAGTAAAGCTTGACACGGGCTGCATAATGGAATATCATTTGGACTCGTCAATGTCCTGGGCCATGCCCGCCAACAAAGCTGCAAGTGTGCCACTTTAAGTATGCCCACTGTGTCACAAAATGAACTGTCGGGCCACACCCACCACCTAAGCTGGTCATGCCCCCTCACCAAAGCTGGTTAAACCCACTAACTTTTGGTCACTCATACAGCAAGTAAAGAGAATTTTGTTTACGTACCGTAAATTCTTTTTTCTTTAATCATCAATGGGAGACCCAGACAATGGGGTTTAGGGCACTGCCCTCCGGAGGTCACACTAGGTACTACAAGTTTGTAGACACCGCCCCCTCCGCTTATAAACCCCTACCGCAGGGAACATCCTCAGTTTGGTCCATAAGCTGCGAGGAGACAAATAAACCACACCCGAAACATCGGGAAAGAAACCGTGCACAGACGGTCCAACAACCCGGAAGAAACTGTCCCAACAGGGGACAGATCAAATGCAAAACATGCAACGGAACAACTGGGTGGGTGCTGGGTCTCCCATTGATGATTAAAGAAAAAAGAATTTACGGTACGTAAACAAAATTCTCTTTTTTCTGGTCATCATAATGGGAGACCCAGACAATGGGGATGTCCTAAAGCAATACCCCAGGGCGGGAAGAGTTCCTCAACAGACGGATAACACATGGTCCCCCTCAAAAGGTGGGCAACCGCCGCCTGGAGGACCCGCCTGCCCAAACTTGCATCCGCAGAGGCATGGGCATGCACCATATAGTGCTTAGAGAAAGTGTGCAGGCTGGACCATGTGGCTGCCTGACACACCTGTAGAGCAGAAGCTCGATGTCGCAAAGCCCAGGAGGCACCGACAGCTCTGGTAGAGTGAGCTTTCAATCCCACCGGGAGAGGCAAACCAGAAGACCGGTAGTCCTCCTGAATGGGAGCCTTGATCTATCTGGCCAAGGTTGACTTCGATGCCGCGGACCCCTTACAGCGACCTGTCGTCAGGACAAATAAGGAATCCGAACTCCGGAAGGAGGCAGTCCTGGACACATAAATGCGTACAGCCCTCACGAGATCCAGAGTATGGAGATCGCGCTCGACCTGATGAACGGGAGCGGGGCAAAATGAAGGGAGAACAATCTCCTGGTTCAGATGAAAAGTGGAATCCACCTTTGGCAAGAATTCTGGCCACGGGCGTAACACCACCTTGTCTTGGTGAACCACCAGGAAGGGTGACTTGCACGATAGTGCAGCCAATTCTGAGACCCTTCTCAGAGACGTAATCGCCACCAGAAAGACCACCTTCTGGGACAGACGAGACAGGGAAATGTCTCTCAGTGGCTCAAACGGCGGTTTCTGCAGTGCCGCCAGGACCATGTTAAGGTCCCAAGGGTCCAGTGGTCGCCTGTAGGGCGGGACCACCCGAGAGATCCCTGGAGAAACTGACGGACCTTGGGAAGGAGCGCCAAGCGCTTGTCAAACAGCACTGAAAGAGCTGACACTTGACCCTTCAAAGAGCCTAGGGACAATCCCAATTCCAGCCCCGACTGAAGGAAAGCCAACAATGTCGGAATGGACAAGGGCCACGGGGAGCGACCACCCGAGGCACACCAGGTGAAGAAAATCTTCCACGTTCTGTGGTATATCTTCCTGGAAACGGGCTTCCTAGCCCGAGTCATGGTGGCAACAACCGTAGGAGAGAAGCCCCTGGACGTCAGCAGCCAGGCCTCAAGAGCCATGCAGTCAATCTGAGGGCCCTGGAATTGAGGTGGAAGAATGGGCCTTGCGCGAGCAGATCTGCACGTTCTGGAAGAGCCCACCGGAGTCCGCCTGACAGTCGCCACAGGTCCGGATACCAGGACCTCCTGGGCCAATCTGGAGCCACTAGAATGGCTACCCTGCACTCCGACCTGATCTTCCACAGAACCCTGGGAATCAGAGCTAGAGGCGGGAACACATACGGAAGATGGAATCTGGACCAACTCAGGATCAGGGCATCTGCCCCCAGAGACTGAGGATCCCATGATCTCGCCATGTATTGCGGCACCTGATGATTCAGCCGCGAGGCCATCAGATCCACGTCCGGAGTGCCCCATCTGCTGCAGATGTCCTGGAAGACGTCTGGATGAAGAGACCACTCTCCGGCGTCCATCCCCTGCCGGCTCAGGTAGTCGGCCTCCCAGTTCTCGACCCCTGGGATGTGAACTGCGGAGATCAGGCAGTCGTTGTCCTCCACCCAAGATAGAATGCGGTGGACTTCGGCGAGGGCCTGAGCACTTCTGGTCCCTCCCTGATGATTTATATAGGCGACGGCCGTCGCATTGTCGGACTGAACCCGAATGGGTTGCCCTGACAGGAACTTCTGAAACGCCAGGAGCGCCAGATAGACCGCCTTGATCTCCAGCACGTTGATCTGCAACGCCGACTCCGACGGAGTCCAGAGTCCTTGAGCCCTGTGGTGTAAGAACACCGCACCCCAGCCCGTCAGACTGGCGTCGGTGGTCACCACTAACCATGACGGTTTGAGGAAGGACCGGCCCCGTGACAAATGACGTGGCTGGAGCCACCACTGCAGGGAATCCCTGGTCGGTTGGGAAATTGTCACCAGCCGATTCAGAGAGATCGTCCTCTTGTCCCATCTGCGAAGAATCTCCAGCTGGAGAGGACGGAGGCGAAACTGCGCAAAAGGTACTGCCTCTATTGCAGCTACCATGCGCCCCACCAGCTTCATCAAGATCCGTAGGGATGATTGTGGTGATAGGAGGACTGCTTGCACTCCTGAATGGATCGCCATCTGTTTGACTCGTGGCAGAGACACTAGGGCCGAGTCCGTGTGGAAGTCCATGCCCAGATATGTCAGTGACTGGGTCGGAACCAGGGTCGACTTCTGGATATTGATAAGCCACCCGAACTGTTCCAGGGACTGCATGGTTACCTCCAGGCTTTGCCGACAAAGGTGTTCTGATGGCGCCCTGACCAGTAGGTCGTCCAGATAGGGTATTACGGCGTGCCCCTGCACGTGCAGGAGAGCCATCATGGAGGCCATCACTTTTGTGAACACCCGCGGTGCCGAGGCCAGCCCGAACGGCAGCGCCACAAATTGGAAGTGTTCTTCCCCCACTGCAAATCTCAACCAGCGCTGATGAGCCGGTGCAATGGACACGTGAAGATAAGCGTCCCGAATATCTATGGACGCTAGGAAGTCCCCCTGTGACACAGCTGCGATCACGGATCGCAGTGATTCCATACGGAACTTCCGAACCAACACGTGACGGTTGAACAACTTTAGGTCCAGAACCGGGCGGAAGGATCCGTCCTTCTTTGGGACAATAAAGAGGTTGGAGTAAAAACCCCGAAACCTCTCCCCGGAAGGCACCGGGACCACCACTCCGTCCCTGCGGAGACCCTCCAACACCAGGTGAAAAGCCTGAGCCTTTTCTGGGGATGGGACCGACCGATGGAATCGGGGTATCGGCTTTGACGTCAGCTCTATCCTGTAACCTCGCGAGACCACGTCTCGAACCCACTGATCTTGAACGTGAAGTAGCCACCTGTCCTGAAAACGAGACAGGCGACCCCCCACCTGTGGGGAGGCAGGAAGGGAGAGCGAGTCATGTAGAGGCGGGTTTGGGGGTGGCAGCCGCTGCCCCCGCCGGCTTCTTTGGACGACTCTTAGAGCGCCACTGAGAAGCGGGCTTGCCCCCTCGGTCCGTGCGAGCGGACGGTGCTGATGACTGTGAGCTGGAGCGAAAGGACCACTGCTTTGGGTTCCTCTTCACGGAATACCGTGGCTTAGGCTTATTCTGCGGGATCTTAGACTCAGCAGAATCCTTTATCGGTTTGTCCAGTTCGGTACCAAAAAGCCTGTCACCAGAGAACGGAAGATTCTGCAAAATCTTCTTAGATGTGGCGTCTGAGTCCCAAAGACGCAGCCACAACAACCTGCGAATCGCAATAGCGTTGGCCGAAGCCACAGCTGAGCGAGTGGCAGTTTCCAAAGTCGCCGTCCTGGCGTAGTCTGCATAGGCCCTTGCCCTTTCGGTAAGCGCCAGGACCTCTGGACTGGACCTTGCCAGGTCAGTGATACCATCCAAGCAGGTAGTAATCGCTTGTAAGGTCCAGACCGTGGCAAAATTAGGGGCAAATGAAGACCCCACAGCCTCGTAGGAAGACTTGGCGAGTTGCTCGACCTGTCTATCAGTCGCATCCTTCAGCGAGGAGCTATCAGAGGCAGAGAAAAGGGAGCGTGCAGCAATCCTGGTCATGGAAGCGTCCACCTTCGGGGACTGCGACCACTCCTGTAGCACCTCCTGGGGGAAGGGGAAGCGATTGTCCTTGGGTTTGCGGACATAACGCCGCCCAGGATGTAACCTGGGAGCTCTAACCACCCTTCCAAAGTTAGTGTGGTCCATGAAGGAGCCACTTGGTCTAGCCTCCGGCCGCAGCCATTGATAGACCTCCTTCGGGTGTACAGTCACCTCCTCAGGGGGTGTCTCGAGACGTAAGGTCTCGTTAATAGAGGACACCAGATCCTCCACCCCGTCTGGTGGTTCAGACACAGACACAGACCCGAAAGTTGAACCCCCATCATCCTCCTCATCAGAGGAACGCTCCTCCTCAGAGAGAGCCTGGAGCTCGGGTGAAGCCTCACGACGAGCCCGCTTAAGGGGTCTCACAGCAGAAGAGGGAGACACCCGGGGGTAACTGGAAGGAGTAGCTGGGCTTTCCAGCCTCCTATTGAGTGCCTCCAGGGACTGCGACATGGAGGACAGTTGGGACAACAGAGATTCATTGATCTTATTCTGAGTTTCCCATGGCCCTGGGATCACTTGCACCTCAGGGTACAGCACCGGAGCTGCTGTCTCAGCAGTGTCAGTCCGGGCCTCTGGGCGTCCGCAGTTATTGCAGGACCCCTCCACCAGAGTCCCATTGCATGTAGCACAGGTAATGGTGGCCTCTGCCGCCTTAGCAGCACGCTTCCTAACTGAGGACATCGCCACAGTAGGGGAAAATAAGCCAAATTGCAAGACAAAACCGGGAATCCCGGTGGCTTACCGACCGCAGCGAAGCGGTAGGAGGAAGCGGTGTGTGTGTGTGACCTCCGCGAGAGTTTCCGGTTTCCTCTGGAGTGCAGACGCACGCTGCATACAGATCCCAGCCGGGAGTGAGGGTAAAGATGGCCGCCGACAGTGAAAACGTGGGCGGCGCCGAAAACACGCGGGAAGCACACACACACGCCCATCGATGACGTCACCGCACGGGCTGCTTCCTATCCTCCAAGCAGCCTCAGTATTAAGGCGCCAGAGCCCGCAGCGCGGGAAGTAATGTGAAATACATCACACAGACTGCATGCACCAACACACATCCGCAGCCTACAGCCTCAGCCCCTGCGACACACAGGGCGGTCAGCCAGGGTGACCCCAGCACGGGGTACACCTCCAGATCCGCAGACTCGAGAGTAACGCGCGGTCTGAGTGTCAGGACACATAAAGTATGTAAAGGAAAAGAGAAGGAGCGCAAATGTGAAGCACCTCAGGGTAAACCGTATTGCAGGGAAAGCGGGGTTTCCACTCACCTTGTGGAGTTGTACTGGCTGGGTACAACTCCAGTAACAGCCTCCTGTGGAGCAATGCCAGCAGGGTGTCCCCGAGAAAATCCTCGTGCCAGGGAGAGAGCAGTGTCACTTCCACCGGTCACGTGATCCAAGGCGGTGACGTCAGAAAGGTCCTAGTAGTCCTCCAGACTTGGATAAACAGGTTCTTTTTATAAACGATGCCTCTCTTCCAAAGCTGCTGAACCGCACGGTCCCTCAGAAGGGAGAGAAGTGCACAGGAAAAAATAGTTGCGGTTCTGATAGCGCTAAGGAAGGAGGGCAAGAGGAAATTGTTATGATGAACAGACCTTTATTAAAAACACGGTCCCTCAAACTCCGCTACGCGTTTCGACGTTACCGTCTTCATCAGGTGGAATCCACGTCGAAACGCGTAGCGGAGTTTGAGGGACCGTGTTTTTAATAAAGGTCTATTCATCATAACAATTTCCTCTTGCCCTCCTTCCTTAGCGCTATCAGAACCGCAACTATTTTTTCCAGGACACAAAGTGACAGACACTACCCCCAGGCACACAGGAGACACAGAGTGCCTCAGTGCCGGTCCGGTCTGTAAGCACCATTTAGGGAGGCCTCGGACTGGGCTGGCTCCAGTCCGGTCTGTAAGCACCATTTAGGGAGGCCTCGGACGGAGCGGAGCTGTGCAAGGCTCCCATCTCCCACTCTCCAGAGCCCCCCAGAGAGGGATGGAAAGGAGCGCAACAGCGTACCGGGAGAACACAAAGTGTCCAGGCTCTAGGCCCTCCGGTACCTCCACCAGCGTGTTCCACAAGGGTGAGCGGGGAGGCTGTCGCAGGTCCCGACCGGAACCATTTTACCTTGTCTTCAGACGCCATCACGTAAGTTGTGAGAATGCAGTGAAGTGCAAGCAAAGCGTGATCCTCCGAGCACACTAAGTTTAAAACTGAGGATGTTCCCTGCGGTAGGGGTTTATAAGCGGAGGGGGCGGTGTCTACAAACTTGTAGTACCTAGTGTGACCTCCGGAGGGCAGTGCCCTAAACCCCATTGTCTGGGTCTCCCATTATGATGACCAGAAAAAACCAAATTTTGCAGACATCTTAACAGGCCACTGTTGCTGGCAAACCCTAAGGCTATTACTTTTATGTAGATCGCCATGGCAAACATTAGGACAACACAATAACTAAAGATATCGATATGGTTAAAGAGGGAGCCCCCACAGTTAACCATCTAGATGCCATTGTCACTATTGACAGCTTAAACAGACAGTCATAATCACCACCGTTCATACCTGATGCAGCAGGATATACATTACAGTTTACAGCTAACAGATACAGCATTTTCACCCATCAGTAGATGCTATTCTCTAACATGTAAGGTGCAAAAAGGCATATTCATGGTCACTAAAGGGGTTAAATTATAGTTAAGATTTTATACCGTTTAAATAAGTAAAAATATACTTTACATTTTATAAAATGTTGAGAATTTTTTGGGGGATGCCATTCCCTTTAGCTAAACATATTAAAGAACTGCAGCTATTTAAAGAGATCCTGTCACCTCCAAAACGCCTCCTAAACTAGCAAAACATGTCCCTGCACCATCCTATCACTAATCTCACACTCCTTTTGTCTCCTAAAAAAGCATCCTGTGAAAGTGCATAAAAAAGTTTTAATAATCACTCATTAGTGATAATTAGCAGGGGCTATATTCTTTAGTCACCAGGGCATGGTGTTTTGCAGCCTGAATGATCCACCCTCTCTCTCTGTCTGTGCTCCTGTGATGTGGAGCTGAAGGCAGGACTAATGATTTGCATTCTGTGAGTGAAAGAGAGGGGGAGGGTAAAGCCTGCACAAGCAGAGCAAACATACAGAGAGAGGGTGGATCTTTGAGGCTGCAAAACAGCCAGCCCTGGTGACTAAAGAATATAGCCCCTGCTAATTATAATCACTAATGAGTAAGTATTAAAACGTTTTTATGCACTTTCACAGGAAACTTTTAGGAGACAAAAGGAGTGTGAGATTAGTGATGGGATGCTGCAGGGACATGTTATACTAGCTTAGGAGGCGTTCTAGAGGTGACAGGATCCCTTTAAGTTTTGAACCTGTAAACCAGAACCTTTAAAAGAAACATAGGTCCATGGAAATGATGACAATGAGTACCACTAAGACTACCAAATATGCTCACCAACCTTTGAGCTCCCCTTAGCTGGTTGCAAATGAGCTAATAACATCATTTTTTTGGAATTGAAAAGTTCTAATAATTAACACCCATATGACATTGACAATTTTGCAACTCTGATATTTGGATTCTTGAACTTTTACAATTGTGAAGAAAGAAAAACAAAAACACACTTTCAGGATGCAAAAAAAATAATTTTATTTGGTTAGGAAAAATGTAAAAAACAAACAAAAATGTTTAAAACAGTAAAACAGACATCTGCTTTTATTTTAATGTTTTGTTTGGTACAAAAATGTACCTTTAAAATGAGCAACTTGATTTAATGTGGTTAACAATTTTTATTGTATACCTTAAAGAAAACGGTTGTGCAGATTTTTGGAGGAAGGATCATTACATTCCATACAGTAACTAACTTCTCCACAAAATAGTAAATATGGACATTGGTAATGAGAATATTGTCAGACATTCTGCATTTCAAGATACCAAGAAAATATGTATTATCTGTGTCTGGAAACACAGTGGTTGTTCCTGAGCTGGGTTTAAAGTGGCTCCAGCCCTTTTCCCTTTTGACTAGACAATTATACTACAGAAAACTGTGTGCATCATCCCACATATAAAAATAAAAAAAATATTGGTAATTTCCAGTAAAAAAAAAATACTAAAGTAAAACCATTCTCTTGTGATTATTTAAGCAGATCCCACCATTAAAGGGAACCAACCACCCCAAATGACCCCCCCGGACTATTAATATCGTTTCCTACACCCAGCACATACATGTGCTGCAAGGTTTTTTGCTAAAAAAACTGCTTTTTAAAAGTTGAGATAATGATTTATAAAGTATTTAACGAAGGGACGGGTGGGCGTTACTTAGCTGGGGCTAAAGCCGGGTTGCAGCTGCCAGTCATCCTCCTGTGTCCCCTCGCAGCAGTAACGGCCAGCCCTCTCTTGTCGTCACAGCCTGCTGAGCCGGGTGCACGGGATCTCATGCCCGTGCACACGTCATCAGCTACAGCCGGGTCGCGAGCGCGCGCTCTGACTTCCACAGCCGAGCGCAGGAAGTCAGAGCGTGTGTGCTCGCGACCCGGCTGTAGCTGATGACGTGTGCACGGGCATGAGATCCCGTGCACCCGGCTCAGCAGGCTGTGACGACAAGAAAGGGCTGGCCGTTACTGCTGCGAGGGGACACAGGAGGATGACTGGCAGCTGCAACCCGGCTTTAGCCCCAGCTAAGTAACGCCCACCCGTCCCTTCGTTAAATACTTTATAAATCATTATCTCAACTTTTAAAAAGCAGTTTTTTTTAGCAAAAAACCTTGCAGCACATGTATGTGCTGGGTGTAGGGAACGATATTAATAGTCCGGGGGGTCATTTGGGGTGGTTGGTTCCCTTTAAAGCACCATTCCAGAATTTTTCCTTATTTTAAGTGCTGGTGTGGTGCTTTACGTGCAAGTCTCATGCCCCCGTTCTAAAGGTACCATCAGACGGCACAACGTTGAAACGATGTCTGCAACAATCTCGGGGGCGCGGTCGTTTTTGGCATCATTTCAACATCGCTGATGAGATGTCACCAGTCTAGATATCATGGACATCTCACCAACGATGTTGTGAGCAGGGATCGTTCGCAAACCCTGTGAACAATCCCTGCTCATTGCTGTGAATGGGTGAAGTTGTCCACGACATCGTTATCGCGGTGTCACACAGAACGATGCAGCAGGTTGCTGGAGTTGAGATCGTCAGGTTTTACATGTTGGTAAACCTGTCAACAATGAGGTCGCAACGATGTCGCTGGTACGTCTCCAAACCCATAAAGTATCAGCGATGTTGTGCCGTGTGACGGTACCTTAACATTCACCCTCCGTAGCTGCTCTGGTCTTATGGTGCCATCTTTTGCCCATAACTTCTGACTGGTCAGAAGTCACATCACAAGCGCTCAATGAAGCTTTGTGACAGCCAGAACAGGTCTCTCAGAGTTGCGTTGATTTGTATCTACAACACTCTACATGAAACTATAGAGATGCAGTTAGTTCACAAATCACTGGAGACAGACGTTGGAAACAGATGAAGATACTGGAAGATGATTATAAGACCAGGGTCAGGGGACACACATTGAAAGACAAGCTCCAGCGTTGAAATAATATAAAAAAAAAAACTGGAGTGATGCTTTAAGATCACAGCATGACTGATAAAGTTAAAGTGTTAAACTAGTATAAAGTGATTAAACGGTTAGAAAACTATCAATGTAGGAAAAGTTGCTACAAAAGCATTATAAATATATGGTATGGTTTTTGTAAATTGAAAGTTCCCATGCCATAGGAGGGAAAACCTGAGATTGCTTCTATAATATGGACCTAGGGTGAGTACAACTGATTGTCCAATATGAACAGTTATTATTACCATGACAGAGAGGTAAAACAAATCAGTAGATAGAACTTTTAGATCCCTGATACTGAAATAAATGTGTTCAGCAATTCTTAGACCACTACAACAAATCTATGGAGAGAGACACGCATGCATGATCACCTCTACTCAGTGGCAGGTAACAGGACTAGTACACTGTTACTGAGATAGAATTGCACCCATTGGACATTCATAGTATACCTGTCTGTTTGTCAAATGGCTCAGTTGGGAAAACACATTCTGTGTAAGCTACCATTTAATGCAGGCAGCATTTCAGGCTGAGGATAGGACAACAATAATGTTCTTCATTAAAGTAAAAGTAGGAAAAAAAAAAGTCCTCAAAAGAGGGGGTGCTTTCACGTTCACTACTTCAGGTTTTGTGACTGATCTGATCAAAGGTTTAGTGGGTAATACATAACCCCCGCCCTATGATAAATATTACTAATCTAAGATCAATGAAAGATAGAAAAACAACAACAACAGAGCACTCGCTTTGCTGCTCCATGGCAAGGACACACACACACACACACACGAGGCTAAGCCCCATTTACATCAGTGTCATACATGGTGGGAGACCGTGTCACAGAATTCCCCGATTTCTCATTTAACACCTATCTAGTAGACTGACATATCATTAGATGTAGATTTCTTGGGGGAACAACTACGCAAACATTTTATAGAAATTATCCACTTGAGTTTTGCATAATTTCACTTGTAGCTTCTTTTAATTATATTAGTAATTAGTATTCATATTAGGTGTGTGCACACGTGTACGGCTACAGAAGCCCACTGAAGAACAAGGTTTTCAGTAAATATATTATGTTCACACCTCTTCTTCATATTAAGGCACTTTCTCTATCAGATGAGTATTCATTAACCTTCCTTTGTTAAATTATTAAAGAAAAAAGTACACCCTGTAATTCCTTAAGATCCAACTGATTTATACTGCATAGTTTCATACTACAAACATGTACTTTAAATAGCACTCACCACCAATCTGGAGATGCCCTTTTATTATGAGTCTTTTATTTCCTTCTAAATATTACCTATTTTGCAAGAGAAGTCACAAGGGTCCCTTTTACAGTAAAGAGGATCACGCAGAAGGTTGTGGAGTTCTGCTCTGCATACTGGGATCCACAACATACAAGTTTGGACTACACATTTGCTAACCAAAGTCAGGTCTCTTAAGTGCATCCATAAAGCTGAGAAAAATAGCATCTATGGTGCTGTCTGTAGCAGTAATATCAGTTGATTTATTTAGGGTAGTTAAAACCAAAATAAGGATAATGGTTAAATGGAACTTTCGGTCATGTGTGCTAGCCGGGTGTACACATTTCGGCACCAGAAGTGTAGAGTAGATGACTTTTGATCGAGCCCAGTAACCTCTCTCTAGTAAGGGTGCATACACCCAGCGTAACAGAAGCTCAATGGTGAGTGATACAATGCTGAATGCATGGCTTTGTATAGCGCTGGCACAGACACCGGCTTTTCTAAAGCATGATATCACATCCACAGGGCCATGATAACGTGCTAAGTGGTCCGACTAGTAAGGAGAAATAAACCCCCTCAACTAGTCAAAACCCTAATTAGCATCTCATAAACAGTCTTTAGAAATACTATGTATGCTTGCGAGCCTTTATGGACAGGGTCCCCTCCCCTCCTGTATCTGAAAAGCCGATTGTCCAAATTTACTGTATTGGTCTATGTTCCCGCATCTTCATATGTAAAGTGCCATGGAATCTAATGGCGCTATATAACAAAATAATACTACTACTACTACTACTACTACTTCAGGAAGGGATCATTAGGCAGGGATTACAGATATGGGCACAGAACTGCTGATGGTTCCAAGTGCCCAGAGGACCTGACAGGATCTCATGAAAGATACAAGTACTGGATTGGAGATGTGTTAGCTCACTTTTTTTTTTTGTACTTTAACTTTTCCTTTTGGCTTTCTTTGGGAGATCCCCGGTCTCTGATTTTATTTTATAGAGATTTAGGTCCTTCAGAGGGCACATTAGGGAGTCTTGCACTGGTCTTGCCACCAATCAGTGGCTGCCCACTTTTTTGTTAGATAAAATCATCACTAGTCTGGCTATACCCTAAGTAACAGAGATACACGTTAATTTAATTGTTTTAGTGATGAACATTTCTGCACTGATGGCTGCAGAAAAATAAGACAAAAAACACATCCGTGAAAGCCAACTGTGTAATATTGAAAATGTGATGCTGATGATTGCTTTATGGAGTACCACCAAAATGGAAGGATCAACCTGCAATAGAAAGAAGTGGAGAATTAAATACAGAACTTTCTGGTTTCCTTTTTGGCCACATGCACACTGAGTATTTGGCGAGTTTATTTTTATCTCAGTAGGTGTAAGCCAAAACCAGGAAAGGATAAAAAATACAGATGTGATGACATGTTTTTATTATACTTTTCCTCCGATTGTTCTACTCCATGCTATGGTTACAAATATTGATTGAAAAAACTCAAATACTCAACGTGTGTATGTGGCCTTAAGCAACAAGTAATTGCTTTCAAGTAATAGGACCAATATCAAAAAGTATATTTATTAAACTGGTATCTTGCTTGGGTGAACTGTCACACATGTAGTTTACCTGTGATGCCGAGCAGAGGGCCAATATTATTTAGCTGCTGCTAAGTAGACTGTTACCAAAACACCATTTCTTTTTTTACTAGACTTTTTAAGGTCTTGACATATTTAATAGAAAACCTATGTTTGAAGAATACAACATCAACTATGGACTGTTCCAATGGGATGTTTTAAAGATTTTGGAAAAGTCTTCAATTCTCACCTCTAATTGACCCATATGATCTCATGGGTTTTAAGACTATATTTTGGGGAAATATAACTTGAGATTTTTAAAGTAGGCATTTTTATGACACAGACAAAGAAAAAAAGAATGCATGATCCATGCCAAGCTCCATCACATTAGATGAAAGTCGTCCGTACCCGCCAATCTTGCCCAGAAACGCTGACCAAGAAGGTGTATGGGGTCTCCCAAGTTATTCTTCATAGATCATGTTAGAGTAGAGAAAGATGTGGCAGCTGTGATCGCAAAGACTGATCCTTTGGGCTTCAGGGAAAATATGTCACTGCCTGACTTTTTTCCTCTCTATTGGAAGCACATTGACGCTTGAACTAGAAGAATGGTCATGTATTTAGGGGGAGGTTGGGAGAAATGGCTGTCGCTGAACAAATGTTTGCTCGACAGATTTCTCAAGTGTCTGGCCAGATTAAACCACTGATTACCAAAAAATAAAAAAAAAAAAAAATTTACCTTTTCTCAGGAGCGCACATGCAGCAGGGCATGTTTTAACGCTTCAATTTGACATCACCTACAAGTAAATGACATTTGGATGTTACAACCGTTTCAAGTAAATGCACACACTTAAAATTACAGTTTTATTAAACTATTCCCCCTATCGCATCAAAAACAGCACATGGCAACGAAAGGAGTTTGGTAAGTGGGATCATCATATTTAGAGGGAAACAGTCAGACCTGGGAGTATGTTACAATCTTCTATTTGTTATTATAAATCAGGACAACTTAATCTTTTTCTCTTAGAATTAAAATTTGGGCAGCAAAGTTAGATTGTGACAATGGTTTGCAGTAGCAACATCAAAATGTGGAGAAATAAGGGGCATTTATATGGCAAAATAGTTGTGAATGAGTATTAATGCTTGTTTCCCGATTATCTTGCAGTGTAAAGTGGCTACCGATACCTGATGAATGAGAAAAACACTCGTTCATCATGTGAAATTATCTTCTGCACAGCATAAAAGAACATCATTCTCAGCGGTGCAGTGTCCTATGTAACCAGAACTCTCACTGCTGAGAACTATGGCAGCCTGTGTGCACTGAGTGATCTAGAATACATTTGCTCAGGGTGCATCACTTACATTGGGCTTCCCATTTAAAAAGGCGTTCAAATGACTGATCAATAAAAAGTTTATTGATCAGTGGTCATATACTGCTGGACAGTCAAGTCCCAAACATAAAGCAAAAAAGTGAGAGCCATGATAAGGGCTCTCTAATAATCAATCCCATTAAACAAGTTAATGTTAAATGTTCATGCATCTATATTTAAGCAATCTTCGCAGTATACCATATATCACACGTCTCACAATTAAGGGCGGTTTCACACTAGAGTTTTTCTATCCTCGGCAGAATCCAACAGAAGCTGGATCCATGACGGATTCCGTTTGTCTCCATGACTTTCAATGGGGACTCCGACACATGTGGTGGCATGCAGTTGGATCCGGTTTATGCCGGTAGAGGCAGAAAGTTGTTGTTTTTTTGCCTATCTCCAAAAACGCAATGTATTTTTTGAGGCTAGCAAAAAACGCCACCAACCAGATACAGAAGGATCCACCATAAGTTACAATGAAAGTGAATGGGCCCTGGATACAGTTTTACAAAATCAGGCAGGATCTGGTAAACTGTGTTCGGTTTTCACTACTGAGCATGCAGGGGTCTCACTAGAAAGTAGATAGACAGATAGAGCTCACCAGCTCCCACTGTTTCCTTCCAGTGACGTCCATTAACCTTCATAAATATTCACTGAACTGAACTGCAATGTCCAATCACAGACGTTCACTCTCTGTGGGAGCATCTGTGATTGGATTTAAGAGTGCTCCCCCACAATCGGTGTCTGTGCTTGGTTGACATACACAATGCAAAATAATGAAAAAAATGCAAGGCCTTCACTGTATCTTTCATTCTCAGCACAGATAACTGCCACCCTCAGCTGCCTAGTTTTACCATGGCCAACAATGAGAAATACAGGGGAGCTATTTTTTTTATTATTTAAAGAAAAATAAAACGTGAGGTCTTAGCACCATTTTTAATTGTCAGCAAGGGTAAAACTAGGCACTGGGGGCTAGTATTCCCAGTGTGGTGGGGCCCATAGTTATTGAGCCCCATCACATTATAGAACAGCAGTCTGCAGCCAGCCCTCAGGGGCAGTCATCCTGAAACGCAGTGTCTGCAGTATGGGGTTCTGATCTGGCACAAATCCCAAGTCATATTAAAAGGCTTGTTAAAGAGTCGATTATGACTTTTTGGATTGCTACCCTTATTGAGTGGCATCAGAGTTTTTCACTTCCTTACTGAAGTGACAATTTTCATTACAAGCAGCAATTCAGCAGCTGTCTGTTTTATCTGTGCTGTGAATGAAAAATACAGTGAAGCCCTATTAATTTTCTTTCCCAGTATTTCATTATTTTACATACTATAATGGCAGGCTGGTTGCCATGCACTAATGCATATGTCAACCAAGCAGAACAACGGTACAGATTGTGGGAGCACAGTCTGAGTGCATTAGCCAATCATAGAGACTGAGTGTCTGATTGGCTTTTGCAGTTTAGTGCAGCGAATATTCATGAAGCTTAATGCTGGACCCAAAGGCAAGCAGGAGACTGGTAAGCTCTATCTATATTTGTTGTCTGTCTGCGCGGTCAACTGATGCATTTACCACGGTGACACCGTGTCACCATGGTAATCATGTCACTCTGATCGGCATAAAGCAGGTGCAGTTGTATCTGGTTTCACAAAAAAAAAAAAAAAGAATGCAGTTGGATGCGTTTTCTGCCGGATCACCGCTGGACAGAAAACAGTGCAAGAATTTGGAAGAAACTGTACACTAGGTTTTTGTGTACATTACTTGCCCGGGCAGTAAATAACACATAAGGAAATATTAGGAAATACTGTGTTTCCCTGGAAAAAAAAAAGACATTCCCTAAAAATAAGCCATAGTGAGGGTTTTGTCAGGTAGCTAAATATAAGCCCTCCCTGAAATTAAGTCATGGCAAAAGCATTTTTTTAAAAGGCATGTCAGCCAACCAGAGGAGTAGGGCATGCAGCTGTCATGGGTACCGTACGGTACTTGCTATTGCTGGAGCCCGCCATAGCTTTATGCATTCCTCCATGTTTTCCTTTATGTATGGTATCTGGGCCCGCTCTGCATAAATGTACGGTAGTAAGCCTCCAGCCAATCAGATGTCGGCTGTGGCATCTGATTGGCTGGCACATTACCATACATCTTCGCTGAGCGGCACTCGGATGCAGTTGCAGATGGATGATGGGGATATTGGGACATGATGGGGGCTGCAGGGAGATATTGGGGTTGAGGGCTGCAGGGGGATACAGGGGAAGATGGGAATATTGGGAGATGATAGCGGCTTCAGATGGCTGATGGGGATATTGGGAGATGGTGGTGGCTGCACAGGGGTGTAACTACAAAAAGTTGCAGGGGTTGCAATCGCACCCAGGCCTGGAGCCTGGATGATGATGGGGGCTGCATGGGGAAATTGGGGGATCATGGGGGCTGCAGGGAGATAAGCATATTGGGAGATGATGGAGGCTTCAAAATAGATTGCTGAAGATGGATGATGGAATTGGGGGGGCTGCAGATGGATGACGGGGGCTTCTGGGGGATGATGAGCGCTGCAGATGGATGATTGATGGATGACAGTTTGTCTGGTTATGCTGGCTTGTGATGACCACTGCTGTACAGTATAGAATAAATATTACATTTTTTTTGTTCAACAATAAATGTGAATTCTTCTTCATGGAAAAATAAGACATCCCCTGAAGAAAAGACCTAGCGCATCTTTGGGAGCAAAAATTAATATAAACTACTGTCTTATTTTTGGAGAAACAGGGTAGCTTCCTTTGTACTAGCAGTTCTTTATCAGTTTAATAATATGCAGGGTTGGAGTGGAAAGTTAATGTATTTGACATGATCAGTTTTTATCCAACATGTTCCCATAAAATAAATAAATCACAAAGATGTTACTCACCAACACCTTGTATTCTTATTTTCCATCTTCCTCTCCTGGTTTGGGTGGGATGTTGCCCCCATACATTACACAGCTCAGCCAAAGAGGCACTAGGTCACGATGTCAAGACTACGTACTTTTCATATCAGAAAATGTTGCACATGGAAATTAAGAGTTTTAATTTGTCATAACATCATAAAACGTTTACAGTTAAAACCACTGGAATGGTTAGTTATTTTTTTTTCTTTTTTTATCTTCTATATTTTTTTTTCTCTTTTTCTTTTTTTTTTTTTTTTCTTTTTATCATTTAATTTGTGAACAAAGCTGGATATTATTATTTTTGTCTTTCTTGGACCATTCCACTTTATTTTTTTTTTTTTAACATACTTCAGTCACACGGACTTATATGCAAAGCATTTGTACAATATTTTTAAAACTCAATACGCAAATTACGTACACAAAATGAGCTGAACAAAAAGGCTACTACATAGTAAAGCCTACACTATGCATTATGTATACATAACTGAGAGATCATTGTTAGCGGTCATCTACTCATGTCGGAAAACATTTATAGATTTTAAAGCAAACTTATTTTTTTTTCTTTCAGTGAAACATTTACTTGCATCTCACAAGTTTCTTAAATTAAAAATAAACTAAATTGTACACTCGGCAAAATGTATGTAATAAAACCATTGCATATGTGTCTATGACGATGCATTGTGCAATCATTTACTGAAATGTGACATCTACAGCAGGCTTTCAAGTCTTAAGTCAGCTGCTCAAACCAATTGTTCAACATCTTTTACATGAAAATGGAGCACACATCCCATGGAAAAGAACCTTAGTTCAACTAAAAATCAGTCCGGATAACAAGAGTTCAATCAGGAAGGCCAAGGAAATCATCTTCTCCAAGAACGAGACTCATTTTCCTCTTCCTCCTCATCATCGTCCTGCAGCAATGGGTCATCCACAGGGGTCTCTTCTGTAAACTGCAAAATAAAAATAATTAGTATATGGATTGCTTCCTTGTTCAGAACCTGGAACAGATGTAGCACAATTCCAATAGAGGGCAGTAATGGCCATTACCAGAAACTTATGATTGAGATCACACACTTTAGAAACTGAACATCTTTAATATTGACAGTAGTTTATAATTCGTCCAGCAGGACAAACCCTTTTTTAGAAGAGAAATTAACCATTTTTTAATACAATTTAAATTAGCGATCTTAAAATTCTGCATAAATATTTACCATAATCCATAGATGGCAAACAAGTGCCCCAACACCTCCCTCACCAAAAAGGCATAATAAAAATAAAAATTAAAGACGGTTTTTAAAATGCCTTCCAAACTTCATCAATTTGTGATCCTTTTTGAATCCTATTTCCCTTGGATGGACTCTGCAAGCAGGTTATTTCTGTATAATCTGACAGCAGCACACTGTAGACATTTAGAATACAGCCTAAGGGTATTGACACACTGGCGTGAAAGTCGGACGACTGTAGCGCGAATTTTACAGTAAAGTTACAGTAATGTCAATAGAGGGGTTAGTGGGTAATGGGTGCAGTATGTTTAAATGTTAAACAATGGATTTTTCAATTATGCAGTGGACCTGGTAGCTAAACGGTGGCATAGCTGTCATGATCAGTACTGGCGGGAGCTGACCAAAGTGCCACGGAGAAGGGTGTATGTCCACTTCCACCGCTTTTCCTTCCTGGAACCTGTGATGCACCTGAGAACGTATGTGTTTTTTTGGACTAGCTTTTGTTTTAACGAATACAAATTAGTGTAGTGATTATTGTTAATTCTTCTAACATACCAACTTGAGGCACACTGCAGCTTCGGAGTGTGAGCCACAAATGGAAGATGCAGCAGAGTTGGCTGCCTAGGGTGCGGGGCCATCATCATCTCATGAAGAGCCACAGTCGTTCTCAAGTGGGTGGGACTCGCAGTCCTCTGAGGAGCCAGCACAGGGGCAACCATTGCCTTACAGTTAACCCCAGCCACCAGGGGACCATGGACTGAGTGCCGCAAAGAGCTTGCCCATGCTCAGATGTCCTGCTACCTCACCTTTAACATTACACTATTATGGGGGAGGATATGCCGTTGACACTGTGATGGGGGTTACGTCATCAAACTCTCTTCTAATATCCCCCATCCTGGGCCTTTCCAGGTATATACATCTCCCATCCTGGTATATATATATGTCTCCCATCTTGGTACATGTGTCCAATCCTGGTATATGGCCCATATTCTGGTATACAATCCCCCATCCTTGCATATGGCTTATATTCTGCTACGTGTCTATTAACCAGGCACATGGTCCATATCCTGGTATGTGCCCATTATTCTGGTACAGGATCCCCATCCTGGGTATGGCCCATATCCTGGTACATGATCCCTCATTCTGGCACATTTGCCCATATCCTTGTATTTGTCCCTTAACCCGATATATACGGCTTCCATCATGGAGGTTTTAAAAAAAAAAAAAATTATCATTAATAATACAAATCATAGTCACCTCCCGTCGCTCCCCCTGCAGCAGCACGACGTCCTCCTGTCCTTTCATGCCGGACACTGGTTAGTGTGTGAACGAATACATCACTTTCCTATGCCCTGCTTTGCCCACAGTGTCAGCTGCCCATTAGAAGTACAGGAGAACGTTGCATTGCTGCAGGGGGAGCGATGGGAGGAGTGTATGATCGTCCGTTCTCCGAGAGGATATATACTGCTTCCCACACCAATGATGAAGCATGGGAATCAGTGAATACCCACACACACAATTCCTTGCGGCTGCAGAAGCTAAAGGTGATCACATGTACCGACTGTTTACATTAATGTAATATTCAATTCACCTTTCCCCATCTCATCATACAGCCCACCTCTGAGTGTCTGTTTCAGTGCTGAGAGGTGATAGGTGGAGGGATGCAGTGAATATTACATTAGCTTAAGCAGCGGGCACGTATGATCATGGACCATATTTGCAGCCTGCTCCAACCTCCAGTGACCCACTCCACTGCCACCGTCCCCCTCACAGCACAGCCAGACCGTACATCCGGACTATAAGACACAACCCTCTCTTTCTCCAAAATTTTTGGGGAAAAAGTGCTCTTATAGTCCGAAAAAGTATATGTATACACACACTGCACATTACTGAATAAAAAAACACAATTGGTACACATGTAAGTAACCTTGAACAGGTCATTGGAGAAGACTTACTTCTTCCTCCTCTGGCTCTGCATCTTCCACTTCTGCACTACTTGGATTTGCCATTGGTTTATTCCAGGATAGCTTTAATTTCTGTCCTTTGAAACGAGCTCCATGGATTGCAGCCTAAATCAGCACATATGAAAGAATAGTCACGGGCAAGGAACATTCACTTTATGAGAGATGGCTGTATACATACTCATTTCTACATGATAAAACCTGATTTTAAAAAGAAACCGGAAGCTTTTGTCACAGTGTAATAACAGAGTCAGCACCCACACAATCAAGGCAGATTCATACAGCAATTATTTGTAATAAAATAGGTAAAATGAGAAAAGAACCAGCAGTGTGATCTGCAGTAGCTGGAAAGACAAATAACCTTTGAGGAACAGCCCGGGTAATTGAAAACTGAAGAGGTAGTATCAAAATCCTGAAATCTTGCTTGGTGCCAGCTGCACAAAGTGGCTGCTTTGGAAATTGTATGCTCAAATTAAAGTAACATGAAGCAACATAAATCAGAGTTAGCAACATACCCAAATAACTGGGACAGCCAGCCAAGATTTATAGCACGCTCCTAAAGTACAGCATAATGTGAAATGTAGAAACAATTACATGTTCAACAGCAGCCGACCATGAATTGTGGGAGACTGAAGTCCGGCCATATCAATTTTAAATCCCTACATATAAATTTATGGTATATTTAAAGGCCTCTTTGCCATGCAGCTCACGGGCCTCCTGTTCATGATCATACAGGGCAAGCCTTCAAGACACAATTTAACTCTTTGTGTCCACAGGAGAAAAATTTAGCTTTTTGATCATTTACTTGTCTAGGTTTCTACAATACACAGGGTACAGGACAGATGGGACTATAGTGAGATATCAAGTTGGGTGAAAAACAAACATTTTCCTACATGAAAGCCTCAATTTACTGCATATGTTTCCATCATAAATAATACTGGTGGAAAGTAGATGACATCTCCAACATGGAAGATTGTCTGGGACACTACAGATTCGCTAGCAAGCGAAAACGTCATATTGCATTAGTAGAAACCTGTTTTTTCATGGTAACACCCATGTACCTGAATGGCAGAGTGGTATGGCATATAGCTAATGAAATATGTATTAAACACATCACACATTTTCAAAGTAAATATTTTTCTAAAGGTGCTGTTGACATGAAATCCTCACTAGATATCAGTAAAAACCCATCCAATCCACACAGGCAAAGAAATCAAACCATAATAGTCCATAAATTAAGTTATGTGTAATAATGAGAAATGACACATGGAATAAAATATTGAACACAGGAGGAGAGGCTCAAAAATCAATAAAAAGTCATGACACCAGCTGAAATTATCATAAATTAGAAAGCAATCTTGACACTTAGTAAAAAAATATCAGTTGGTTCAACTGATGGCCTATAAATACGTGTACCAAGATGTAACACAAGAAACATCTCAAGGTAGGTAAAGCCAGTGAGCTGTCTCACGACCTTCACAACTTCATTGTTGAAAAACATAGTGATGGCATTGATATTGAAGAATTTCTAAACTACTGGAGGCAACAGTGAGGTCTCTTGGGTCATAAATGGCAAGTGGAAAGAACATCATTTAAACATAAACCATCCACGACCAGGTGCTCCCTACAAGATTTCAGACAGAGGAGTGAAAAGAATTATTAGAAGAGTTGTCCATGAGCCAATAACTATCTGTGAAGAGCTACAGAAGATCTGGAATCCGCAACTATGATTGATTCAAAGAAATAAGTGATACACTCAACCCCCCACATAGCCTGTAAACACAGCCACCATGCATGACACCATTGCTGAAACCAAAAAGCACTTTCAAGCGCATTTAACATTTGCTCCATATTATTTAGACAAGCCTGAGAAATACTGGGAGAATTTAGTCTTGGTCAGATAAGACAAAAATTGAACTGTTTGGATACCATAATACACACCATGATGGAGGCCAAAGGGCACTGTTATTGTAAAAAAAGTCATATAGAGATTGTTTGGAGGTGGGAACGTCATGATCTGTAGGGCTGTTTTTCAGCATATAGCATTGGCAAACTTTATCTAGTTGATCGTAGGATGAATGAATAAATTTAACTGAGACATTCTTGATAAAATCTTCTGCCATCAACCAGGATGATGAAGATTAAACAAGGATACACATTTCAGCAACACAATGATACCAAACACAAAGCAAAGGAAACTTAATAGGTTTCAGAGAAAGACATGAAGTTACTAGAACAGTCCAGCCAATCACTTGACCTGAATCCAATAAAACATTTATGGAAGAACTAAATCACAGTTCACAGCTCCTCAAAGCTTCAGTGTTTGGCTATGTGCACACTGGGCGATTTTGATCCGGTTTTTGTGCTGCGTTTTTGTACAAAAAACAGACCAATTATTGTCAGGCCAGCAAAGTCTATGAGACTTCTGAAACACTGTGCTGATGACTGCGGTTTTTCCTGATCAGGTTTTTCTGTAAAAACCTGATAAGGTAAAAAAGTACCATGTAAATGAATTGATCTGGATTAGATGCAAAAATGCAGCAATACTCACCCTCCCCAGCAATCCCACGGCGTGGTCCAGTGATTTCTTCCTCCAGGGCACAGGGGCAGCAGGACCTGTGGGTATCATCCAATCAGAGCCAGCTCCTGCGCCCCATGTGACTCAGGATGTCACATGTTGCACAGGATCTTGCAGTGCCGAACCGGAAGTAAGAAATCATCGGTAATTGGGGGATAGCCAAAGGGTGGGAAAGTGTCTAGCTTTCTATCTGTCCCCTTATTTGTGCTGCGTTTGTATGTGCACAGAGCTGTAAATGTGATCTGTTTGTGATGCTTTATTTTTATTTTGAACATTTGAAAAAAGTTTTTATGCAGAATTTTTCAGACCACAAATGAATCACTTCTTTTATGTATGCACATAGTGTGTGTGTGTAAAAATGGGCCAAAATCTCGCATGAGCAATACATGTGACTAGTTTCCATACAGGAGGCATTTTGAAGCAGTCATCACCAACAAGGTTTTTATTCAAGGTATTAATTAAATTTCAGCAAGTGTGTTCATTTCCCATTATTACACAAAATTAACTGTTTACTTTTGCAGTGAAATCTTTTCCAGCATCTTTCATTCTGAGTGACCCTAAGGACGTGCACATTTACCAACTGGACAACATGGAGAGGTACAAGTGGTGGATTAAGTGATGAAAGCAATCACAAGCTCATGAACGATGGACACTTACAGCTTCAGCCTCTGCTCGGGTTTGAAGACTATTATCGCACGAGAAAGGAGTCATCAATCTGGCAGTCTTCAATATCACCATATTGCTTTAAAGACAAGTACAAATGTGCATTAAAACAAAATCCCTAAGTGCAATGCAGAGAAGAAAACGATGACCGATGCAGCATGAAGGTGGGTGAGGTGGGTACAATTAACCCCTTATTGACATGCGCTTTACATGTATCTCTGACAGAAGCACTATGTGCAGACATGGGGCCCATCAGCCCCCCACAATCAGATCACCAATCAGTTCATGTGACAGCCAGTGGTCTGTTATGGCGGTATTCCTGTGACAGAGATCATAGCACAGTGATTTTTACTATATAGAGTAATAATGTGGTAGTGCTGTACTGAACAGCTTTGGTGTCAGTGGTGGGTGTGTACTGCATGGGAAGGAACTATTCTTTGAGTTTTTGCATAGTGTCAGCCTCCTAGTGGCAGCAGCACACATCCAAGTTCTTCCTGTGTCCTCAAACGAAGCAATAAAGACAGCACCAGCAACCAGGAAATCGCAGGTTCAAACTGAACCACCTCTTTAACCCCACTGAAAATAAAAGAATTAAAATAAAAAAGTGAGTCATTTAGATTAGTGTCCGCCTCCTAGTGGCAGCAAGCATACACTCCATGGTCTTCCTTGTCCCCTAATGAAGCGATAAAGTGTCCAAAAAAAGTTTGAATTATTAAAAATCTAAAGTTAACTAACCTGATTGATAAAAAAAAACCAAAAACCATCAAAATTGTATTTAGTATTATTTCTGTAGCCGTAAAATGTTGTATCTATACCAACGGTGTCAAATTACAACATTTCTTGCCCCGCAAAAAAATAAGCCCCTTAGGCCACGTGCACACGTTCATTATTTGATGAGCTTTTTACCTCAGGATTTGTAGACAAAACCAGGAGTGGAGCAATCAGAGGAAAAGTCTAATAGAAACATCTGCACCACTTCTGTATTTATCACCCACTCCTGGTTTTGTCTTAGGCCATGTGCACACGCTGAGTAATTGATGAGCTTTTTACCTCAGGATTTGTAGACAAAACCAAGAGTGGAGCAATCAGAGGAAAAGTCTAATAGAAACACCTGCACCAATTCTGGATTTATCACCCACTCCTGGTTTTGGCTACAAATCCTGAGGTAAAAAACTCAGCAAATACTCAATGTGTGCACGTGGCCTTACACAGCTCCACTGACTAAAGACATTTGTTGATATTTCACTAGGAATTTTTCATTACTCCAGTAAACTACGTAGTAAAATGAAAGGGGTCAGTCAAAAGTGTAACTCGTTCCAGAAAACACAATGCCACATATGGCTATACGGGCAGAAAAATAAGGTTTGGCCTTTGGAAGAAACACAAACACAAAAACTGGCAGTCAGGAAGGAGTTAAAGAGGTGTAGGTTAATTTATACATTTAAGGGGAACACATCACCTACAGTTTTTTTTTAACTAATTAATCAAAGGTTGGCCCCCTGTTCAGCAGGACATTTATGACATATCCCAGTGATAGGACAATGTCTGAGATGAATTATCCTCCCATAAGACTCCATACACAGATCACTTCTATAATAAACCTGTAGGCAGTAGTGCGGTATTGAGAAGAAGACATCACTAGAGCCCCCATTTGATCAAGTGACATTATTGATCCATGGGACACACTGCTTTTATCTCTGTGCACCAAATGTTGTATCATCCGGATCTCCAATATGGCAAGAGCAAGCAATGAGATTTGTCAGCCTGCAGCACAGCCTGCTGGCCACCATGAAAACTGCAGAAATTCATTAACCATAGACTATCTACCTAGTACCTGTATGTGGCTTCCCTGTTTAGGAAAATAGTGGGCAAAAGCAGACAGGGGATTTTACTTAAAAAGATTACCGTAATTGGAAAAAATGCCCACAAAGAAGTATCCCTATTTCCACCCTAGAGAACCTGGCTTTCTTTAAAAAAAAAAATAAAATAATAATAATACTAATAAAGATGGGTCCGAATTTCTGGATGATATACAGACATGCAGAGCGAGATTGCAAAACTCACAGTGGCGGCCCTCACCACTCATCTCACAATTTGAACTAAAACAGCACAGCTGCCTTATGGCCACAGTCTTTACTGATCAGAAATATCATCATAGCATCTGCAGATTGGTAACTGTTGCGTACAGAATGCAGCAGACATGCTTTGTTTCAACATAGAAGATCTTAAAGTGACACACAAGATCCTCGTCTTGTCAAGTGAAGAGGAGCAGAGGAAGGAATCTCACTCGGCATGCCAGGATCCTGGAAGTTTGTTCCCAGCCCAAGTCTAATCCCTTAAAGTGAAACCGCCGTTTACATTTTTATTCAATAATAATATAGAGCAAGTGATTTTAATACATTTTGTAATATTTCATTACAAAATTCTGTGTGGCTACCATTCATAGACCTTCCACAAGGTGTCCTCCGTGCACTGTGTGTGAAGCCGATTCTGTGCCAGGGCCGTTTTCACAGTGACATGGGAGGAGATAATGGAGAGGGAGCGTGGCCTACACTGCTGACTTCTTCACAGTGAATAACAGACATGTGAGGAGATAATGGAGAGGGAGCGTGGCCTACACTGCTGACGTCTTCACAGTGAATAACAGACATGTGAGGAGATAATGGAGAGGGAGCGTGGCCTACACTGCTGACTTCTTCACAGTGAATACAGACATGTGAGGAGATAATGGAGAGGGAGCGTGGCCTAAACTGCTGACTTCTTCACAGTAAATAACAGACATGTGAGGAGATAATGGAGAGGGAGTGTGGCCTACACTGCTGACTTCTTCACAGAGAATAACAGACATGTGAGGAGATAATGGAGAGGGAGCGTGGCCTACACTGCGGACGTCTTCACAGTGAATAACAGACATGTGAGGAGATAATGGAGAGGGAGCGTGGCCTACACTGCTGACTTCTTCACAGCGAATAACAGACATGTGAGGAGATAATGGAGAGGGAGCGTGGCCTACACTGCTGACTTCTTCACAGTGAATAACAGACATGTGAGGAGATAATGGAGAGGGAGCGTGGCCTACACTGCTGACTTCTTCACAGTGACATGTGAGGAGATAATGGAGAGGGAGCGTGGCCTACACTGCTGACTTCTTCACAGTGACATGTGAGGAGATAATGGAGAGGGAGTGGCCTACACTGCTGACTTCTTCACAGTGACATGTGAGGAGATAATGGAGAGGGAGCGTGGCCTACACTGCTGACTTCTTCACAGTAAATAACAGACATGTGAGGAGATAATGGAGAGGGAGTGTGGCCTACACTGCTGACTTCTTCACAGAGAATAACAGACATGTGAGGAGATAATGGAGAGGGAGCGTGGCCTACACTGCTGACGTCTTCACAGTGAATAACAGACATGTGAGGAGATAATGGAGAGGGAGTGTGGCCTACACTGCTGACGTTTTCACAGTGAATACAGACGTGCAGAGATAATGGAGAGGGAGTGTGGCCTACACTGCTGACTTCTTCACAGTGACATGTGAGGAGATAATGGAGAGGGAGCGTGGCCTACACTGCTGACGTCTTCACAGTGAATAACAGACATGTGAGGAGATAATGGAGAGGGAGTGTGGCCTACACTGCTGACTTCTTCACAGTGAATAACAGACATGTGAGGAGATAATGGAGAGGGAGTGTGGCCTACACTGCTGACGTCTTCACAGTGAATACAGACGTGCAGAGATAATGGAGAGGGAGTGTGGCCTACACTGCTGACTTCTTCACAGCGAATAACAGACATGTGAGGAGATAATGGAGAGGGAGCATGGCCTACACTGCTGACGTCTTCACAGTGAATAACAGACATGTGAGGAGATAACGGAGAGGTAGTGTGGCCTACACTGCTGACGTCTTCACAGTGAATACAGACGTGCAGAGATAATGGAGAGGGAGCGTGGCCTACACTGCTGACGTCTTCACAGTGAATAACAGACATGTGAGGAGATAATGGAGAGGGAGCGTGGCCTACACTGCTGACTTCTTCACAGTGAATAACAGACATGTGAGGAGATAATGGAGAGGGAGTGTGGCCTACACTGCTGACGTCTTCACAGTGAATACAGACGTGCAGAGATAATGGAGAGGGAGTGTGGCCTACACTGCTGACTTCTTCACAGCGAATAACAGACATGTGAGGAGATAATGGAGAGGGAGCGTGGCCTACACTGCTGACTTCTTCACAGCGAATAACAGACATGTGAGGAGATAATGGAGAGGGAGTGTGGCCTACACTGCTGACGTCTTCACAGTGAATACAGACGTGCAGAGATAATGGAGAGGGAGTGTGGCCTACACTGCTGACTTCTTCACAGAGAATAACAGACATGTGAGGAGATAATGGAGAGGGAGCGTGGCCTACACTGCTGACTTCTTCACAGAGAATAACAGACATGTGAGGAGATAATGGAGAGGGAGCGTGGCCTACACTGCTGACTTCTTCACAGCGAATAACAGACATGTGAGGAGATAATGGAGAGGGAGCATGGCCTACACTGCTGACGTCTTCACAGTGAATAACAGACATGTGAGGAGATAACGGAGAGGTAGTGTGGCCTACACTGCTGACGTCTTCACAGTGAATACAGACGTGCAGAGATAATGGAGAGGGAGTGTGGCCTACACTGCTGACTTCTTCACAGTGAATACAGACGTGCAGAGATAATGGAGAGGGAGTGTGGCCTACACTGCTGACTTCTTCACAGTGACATGTGAGGAGATAATGGAGAGGGAGCGTGGCCTACACTGCTGACGTCTTCACAGTGAATAACAGACATGTGAGGAGATAATGGAGAGGGAGTGTGGCCTACACTGCTGACTTCTTCACAGTGAATAACAGACATGTGAGGAGATAATGGAGAGGGAGTGTGGCCTACACTGCTGACTTCTTCACAGTGAATACAGACGTGCAGAGATAATGGAGAGGGAGTGTGGCCTACACTGCTGACTTCTTCACAGTGAATACAGACGTGCAGAGATAATGGAGAGGGAGTGTGGCCTACACTGCTGACTTCTTCACAGTGACATGTGAGGAGATAATGGAGAGGGAGCGTGGCCTACACTGCTGACGTCTTCACAGTGAATAACAGACATGTGAGGAGATAATGGAGAGGGAGCGTGGCCTACACTGCTGACGTCTTCACAGTGAATAACAGACATGTGAGGAGATAATGGAGAGGGAGTGTGGCCTACACTGCTGACTTCTTCACAGTGAATAACAGACATGTGAGGAGATAATGGAGAGGGAGTGTGGCCTACACTGCTGACGTCTTCACAGTGAATACAGACGTGCAGAGATAATGGAGAGGGAGTGTGGCCTACACTGCTGACGTCTTCACAGTGAATAACAGACATGTGAGGAGATAATGGAGAGGGAGCGTGGCCTACACTGCTGACTTCTTCACAGTGAATAACAGACATGTGAGGAGATAATGGAGAGGGAGTGTGGCCTACACTGCTGACGTCTTCACAGTGAATACAGACGTGCAGAGATAATGGAGAGGGAGTGTGGCCTACACTGCTGACTTCTTCACAGCGAATAACAGACATGTGAGGAGATAATGGAGAGGGAGCGTGGCCTACACTGCTGACTTCTTCACAGCGAATAACAGACATGTGAGGAGATAATGGAGAGGGAGTGTGGCCTACACTGCTGACGTCTTCACAGTGAATACAGACGTGCAGAGATAATGGAGAGGGAGTGTGGCCTACACTGCTGACTTCTTCACAGAGAATAACAGACATGTGAGGAGATAATGGAGAGGGAGCGTGGCCTACACTGCTGACTTCTTCACAGCGAATAACAGACATGTGAGGAGATAATGGAGAGGGAGCATGGCCTACACTGCTGACGTCTTCACAGTGAATAACAGACATGTGAGGAGATAACGGAGAGGTAGTGTGGCCTACACTGCTGACGTCTTCACAGTGAATACAGACGTGCAGAGATAATGGAGAGGGAGTGTGGCCTACACTGCTGACTTCTTCACAGTGAATACAGACGTGCAGAGATAATGGAGAGGGAGTGTGGCCTACACTGCTGACTTCTTCACAGTGAACAACAGACATGTGAGGAGATAATGGAGAGGGAGCGTGGCCTACACTGCTGACTTCTTCACAGTGACATGTGAGGAGATAATGGAGAGAGAGCGTGGCCTACACTGCTGACTGCAGCTCCCAAGGAGACAATGTAGCACATTACAGTACAGAGCTGAACAATGTCAGGATATTAACCCTTTACAGGCTTCACTCTTCTGTCTCCACAGCAATCTGTGTTAACCCCTTGTCTGCTGGCTCCCCACACAGCTCAAGACCAGCCTGCTCTCACACACTGCTGGAAACTCCCACAGACAAAAAATGCAGCTTTTAAAGAGCACAGAAAAATGTGATAATATCAGTCATACGGCACAAAAAAAATCATTATCTTAGCTGCTATGTGACCCCTCATTAACAACCAGTGCAGGATTGTTTTTGTTGTTGTTGTTTTTCAATGAAATTACATTTACACTTTAAGAGGGAGTGTGAGGCCTTCTGGGTATCTTGAGCTACTCAGCCCAGTATAATATACACCAGATCTTGTACACTGATCTGCACGTTTGTCAGTTTTTCTGCCCGTACCACCCTCTAATTCCATTTGGCTTCTGCTATTATTCACTTAATAGTTTGTACATTCATTTCTCAACTCTTGTCCTCCAATTTTTCTACGGAAATTTGAGTTGTTGATACAGATGGGTGGATGGTTTAACAATTTCACCCCTGTTTGATAACTTTATGACATTTTATGGAATTTCTGTTAATATTCTAATGGTGTGGTCACACGTCGATGTCGTCCACGATGTCTTTCCGACGCCACGGACTAGCCGTCGCTCAGATGTCGCGCGATTATCGTTGGTTACATGTTTACACGTGTCAATTTATGATACCGACGATCCGGCGATTCAGCGACTTCGCAACCACACGAGCGATAATTTTTTTGTCGCTGTTCCGAGTCACAAAGCAGAGATTTTTCTTTCAATTCGGGCGATCTTTGTGACACGTCATTCATGTAGGTGTAGTTAGTACAGGATATTTTTCCACGCCCCTGCCTGTTTTTTTTAATATGGCCTTTGCGAAGTGTGTTGCCAGGCTCCTGCTTTAATACTTTTAAACCAAATATTATGTGTATAGAACAAAGATGTTACCTTATGAAATAATCTGAGGAGAGTTATTGTCAACTGATTCTCATTTTAATGGTAATAAAATAACATAGCGTCCATAATAAAACGCTTGTCCAATTAAAATCATTGCTGCATCTAGTACAGTGCAGGCGTCGTTCAGGGTGTGCAATGTGCATGTCCTGAATATCGGTATAAGAGCCGGTGTTCTATTGGGCTGTCAGAATTAGGTCATATTGACACGGCACTATTCTCTAGTTTAAAATTCCTCCAATCAGTGCAGAGGAGGCGAGGCCGAGAAATTGCAAAGGTCCGCCCATGTCAATCTTTCAAGAATCGCTGAGCGAACAAATTTCATCGCTGACCAGGTGTCACACAGAGCGATGCACAAGCTCTACTGAGCGATCATTGCCAGGTATTCGGGCAGGCTAGTAAACCTGCAATCAAGCGAAAAATCGCTGGTTGCACCTACATGTCACACACGACGATGTCGCTCATGCGTCATAAAATCAACGGATAATCTGTGCCGTCTGAACGACATCGCGGGCGACATCGACACGAGTGACAGGGCTATAAGACTAAAAGTTCTTTAGATACTATTCAGAACCTTGAAATGATTAAAAAAAAAAATAGTGTTGACATTTTCCGAGACCTATAACTTTTAATTTTCCCATCCATGGAGCTTTGTAAGAGCCAATTTTTGATTGCTCCATTGTAATTGCACAGCGCTTTACAGATCTCATCATTGTCCCTATTGGGGCTCACTAAATTTAATTATCTATCTATCTATCTACATGGAAGTGTAAGAGGAGACCAAGCTAACATACTAACTCCTTGCTGATTTTGTCCTTGGGGGAATTTGAACCCAGGACCCCAGTGTTGCAATGCTGCAGTGCTAACCACTGAGTCACCATGCTTCACTGAACTGAAGAATTTATTGATAAGAATTGTGGGGTACATATGACCTGCAGATTGTTCATTGGATTTTATCTTTAAAGGGGCGGAATGTTACAGTGACTGAATGATGGCAATTTTCTTGTTATAATACATATTATATACTTTCAGCAAAACAACACATACATGTTATATTCTCGATATTTTCAGAGAAGACAATATCAAATATACTTATGCTTTATTTAAATGTTCTTATTTTGAAGGGGGTAGAGGAGGACCATTTCAACATTTCTATATTTTTAAACTTATTTTCTCCACTTTATTTTGAGTCCCTTTGGGGTCACATATTTTATATACCGTCATGCAACACTAGTGCAGTATGTGGTGATATAGCCGTTTTATACAGTTCAGACAGTAGCTGAGATTGCCTTCAACAGGAGCGTGGCTGCATTGGAAACCTGCTCCCCGCGATTGCAACACAGGCAGCCGATGGAAGCCAGTCATGTGCTTAGCAGCGTCAATTAAATGTCACTCTCAGTGATTTGTGGCGAGATTTAAATAAATAGTTAAAATACAGCGTCGCTGCAGTTACAGGCGAAGTACAATATGCCTGTTATAAAGTGGCTTCAGCCCCTGAGCTGGCATCATGCAGCCCCAATGGCTTATCATGAAAATGTACGCCATAGGTGATAAAGATATTTTTCAGTTTTTCTACAGATGAGTACATTAATGACTGTTTAAACTGAATATAGCTTAAAGATAATAATTCCAAATGTTTAATAGATGTAAAGTCTACATTAGCGATAATACAGGATAATGTGAGTGTAAGTAAAGAAGCTATGTATTTGTAACTTTCCATGCTGCAACAGTTTAAAACCCATGTGACAAATGCCAAAACTGTACAACATACAAATCACAGAAAATAATAAAAATGTAGTGTGCCCCACATGCATTTCAACGTGTTTGACGACTTACTGCAAAGTGAGGAAGGAGATTCCTATCACCCTTTACTAAATCCAAAGATCTCCAGAGCTCTTGGCGGTGATCTACCACAGCGTGGACTGGCTCCACGACCACGGGCCTCGACCTCGTCCTCTGCCTGTCCTCGTGACTCTCTTCCCTCATGTGAGCTCCTCTTCCACGTCCAGAAAAAGTATACCACGTTTTGCTGCCGTGCAAAGATACAATATTTTTATATTCAGTAGAATGCAATAAAAATAAATAACCTGACACATGCAATACTTCATGGTGGTGATTTTTTGTCGAGGTGGACTGGCGAGCACAATTTTGACAAGCTTGTTTAGTGGGTTCGTAGTGTACCCAACTGCTTCATTAACAAATAGCACTTGCATGAATAAACATTTAAAAACAAAATAAAAGCATTGGATACAGCAAAAAAATGTCCACAAAAAAGGAAATCTACAGACAGCTGAGGCATTTTCATAAATTACATCATTACATGACCTTGTGAACCCTGGCACACAAAGCCTTATCAATAATACTAAACATGGTGACGGTCACTTGGCCTGTTTAGGTTCACACTAGTTGCCAACTTGTTTCTGGAGATTGCGTTATTCTCTGTCCTGGGAACTCTCAATGAAAAGGCCAAATTAACATCTCAAATATTATAATGTATGTGAATATTTAGGAAAATAAAACAATTCTTCAGTATGGAATAGCTCCCACCCTTAGATGCAGAAGCAGTACTATCAGGGCTCTCCACAGTCTCACTATTGTAGCTCTCTATGACTTCCTGTTTCTGAGCTCAGAGATACCACTGTGTATAGGAAGAAAGAGTGAAATACTAATACACGAGAATCTCTTTCTTCATACTGAACATGTATATAAAGAGAAGCAGCAGAGAACCCTACAGCCTTCTCGGATTTCCTGATGCTCTATACACTATGTAGTAAAATCTCAGATTAACCTGTTACAAGCAACTGAGTGCTCCATTGGGCATAAACCTATTAGAAAAAAAAGCTACTTTACATATAATCCTTTGATACAATCATGTTATCATCCTGCAGATGAAACATGCTATGTCCCTCGGTTACTAGACTGCAGGAGACACAGTGAAATTATTCGCAGACTGTGAGCCCCGAGACAGAACTCCCTCTCTCCCTCTTGTACCTGTATGACCTGATTGTACTTATATGTTGTGCTTGTCCGTGTCTGCCTTTCCATCATGTAAAGCGCCATGGAACCTAATGGCGCTAATAAATAAATAATAATATTAAATGTATGATATGTAACAAATATGCACTATGGAAAGCCTGAGAAGAGAAAATTTTCACTCAATTTGAGTTTCACTAATCATTGATCATTGGAATACATTAATAAAACAACAAAAGAGTGAATTATTGAGTCCTACCTCAATCATGAAAGTCTAATAATGAAAGGCTTTATTACCAGCACAAGATGTAGAGAATCAGTTCCCCACACAATTGATCATCCCAGAGAAAAGCTTGTCAGTACTAAGAAAATTACCTCAAGTTGTAGATCTGTATATTTCCGCTTAGCTCTGGACATCTTCTCCTGCCTGAAGTTTATTGTACAAGTCCAGCTCGGTATCCAGTAGTTCCTTTTGCATCTTTAAAAACAAATAGAAAACTATTTTTTTTCTTTATAGAGTGCTTGCCGAGTCTAAAGCCCTGAGCGACCATCCTGTTTATTGTACTTGTCCTCTGTTAAGTCAGGGGTGGGGAAACTCTGGCCCCAGGGCTGCATACGGCCCTCAATTACCTTTTCTGTGGCCCCCGGGCAGATTCCTGGGAACCGCAGTTCTCGGGCTAGCAGCCGCGTTTTCCTGACTGCCCACCCCTTAAATCCAGCTCCCCAGCCTCAGCCTCCCCAGTGAGGTATATGTTCCCAGCCTCTCCTGTGATGCCTATGGCCCTTGCAAACCTGGAAAAGCAGTTGAGAAGCAACATGATCAATATCATCTAACATCACAAAGAGAAAAAGAGAAGAGCCTCAGCCGCCACAGTAGGGGGTGAGTTGATTGTTTAACCAAATATAGCCCAGTAATTTTAAGTTGATAATGTTGTGCGGCCCCCGAAGGGTGGTAGAAATTTCCAAATGTCCCCCGTCAGAAGAAGGTTCCCAACCCCTGCTCTAAGTGGACCATTCTGCCAACACTGCCGCATATACAGGTGCACCCAGACGTTTACATGCACTATATAAAAAGACACATGCATTGGTTTTCTCACTATTTGACATGAAATCAGAATAAACCTTTCCTATTTTAGGACAATTAGGATTACTATAATTACCGTATTTTTCAGACGATAAAATGCACTTTGTTCCTCCAAATTCTGGAGGAAAGAGAGGGGTGCGTCTTATGGTCCAAATGTACTGTGGCTGGCTGTGGGGATGGGGCCGCGGCAGAGTGGGAGCTCAGGGGAGGCAGAAGAATGTCCCGCTGCTGGATCCAGCGCTGGGGAAACCACATGGTGCTGATACTTAAGAGTGAAGGAATATTCATTAGCAGCTTCTGTGCCCACCTGTCAGTGCCGAGCAGTGAGAGGGGAGCAGCTAATGAATATTCACTGTAAGTAATGGCACCACGTGGTTTCCCTAGCACCAGATCCAGCAGCGGCTGGGGAGATGTATGCCCTGCTGCGCTGGGGAGAGCGGGCAGAGCCGGGATCGCTGCAGAGGTGCCAATATACCTCTGGAGCACAGCGTATGCTCACATTAACTGGTCCTGTCACTGCCATCGTGCAGCCGCTCTATAACACTTCTCTCTCAAATTGCAGGACCTGTGATGAGGTAATGAAAAGGATAGGCTGCAGCATCACAAGTAATGAAGGAGTGCTGTCATGTGATGATCCAGCCCGCCCTCTTCATTACCTCATCACAGGTCCTACAATCAGAGAGAAGTGTTATAGATCGGCTGCAAGATGACAGTGCTAGCAGTTAATGCAAGTGTAAAAGCTAAGAATGAATTTCAATTGTTAAAAAAATACTGAACATACAGGCTTTCTACCACTCCTGTGATGAACTATATCTCCCAGTATGCCAAAGGATCTGCAGGACATGATGGGAGTCAATAGTGAAAAAAATCAAAAATTTGCAAAAAGTTGCTAAACCAGAGAGGTATGTGACACAAAATAGTTAATAAATAACATTTCCCACATGTCTACTTTACATCAGCACAATTTTGGAAAAAAAAATTGTTTTTGTTTGGGTGGGAAGTTATAAGGATTCAAAGTTCATCAGCAATTTCTCATTTTTCCAGCAAAATTTACAAAACCATTTTTTTTTTAGTGACCACATCACATTTGAAGTCCCTTTGAGGGGTGTACATGACAGAAAATACCCAAAAGTGACACCATTCCAAAAACTGCACCACTCAAGATACTCAAATCTACATTCAAGAAGATTATTAACCCTTAAGGTGCTTCACAGGAACTAAAGCAACGTGGAAGGAAAAAATGGACATTTTAATTTTTCTAACAAAAATGTTCTTTTAGCCGCAATTCTTTCATTTTCACGTGGGCAACAAGATAAAATGGATCCTAAAATTTGTTGGGCAATTTCTCCTGGGTACACCGATACTTCATATGTGGTCATAAACCACTGTTTGGGTGCACGGCAGGGCTCAGAAAGGACGCAGTGCAATTTGATTTTCGGAGCTAATTTTCCATTCAAAAAGTGAAATGGCGCTCCTTCACTTCTGAGCGCTGCCGTGTGCCCAAACAGTGGTACTCAGGAGAAATTGCCCAACAAATTTTAGGATGCATTTTATCCTTTTGCCCATGTGAAAATGAAAAAAGTTAGGCTAAAAGAAAATTTTAGTGAAAAAAAAAGTACTTTTTCACTATTACCGATCAATTTGTGAAACATCTGGGGGTTCAAAGAGCTCACCACCCATCTAGATAAGTTCCTTGGGGGAAAGTCTAGTTTCCAAAATGGGGTCACTTGTGGAAGAGCTCCAATGTTTAGGCACACAGGAGCTCTCCAAACGTGACATGGTGTCTGCTAACAATTTGAGTGAAAATTTATCTCAAATTGTTAGTGGACACCATGCGTGTATGGGGAGTCCTTATGTGCCTAAACATTGGAGCTCCCCCACAAGTGAACCAATTTTGGAAACTAGAACCCCCAAGGAACTTATCTAGTGTATAGTGAGCACTTTGAACCCCCAGGTGCTTCACAAATTGATCCTTAAAAATGAAAAAGTACTTTTTTTTCCACACAATTTATTGTTTTCATTTTTACGGATTAATTTGTGAAGCACCTGGGGGTTCAAAGTGCTCACCACCAATCTATATAAATTCCTTGGGGGCTCTAGTTTTCAAAATGGGGTCACTTGTGGGGGAGCTCCAATGTTTAGGCACACAGGGGCTCTCCATACGCGACATGGTGTCCGCTAACAATTCCAATTGTTAGTGGACACCATGTCGCGTATGGGGGAGCCCCTATGTGCCTAAACATTGGAGCTCCCCCACAAGTGACCCCATTTTGGAAACTAGACCCCCAAGGAACTTATCTAGATGCATAGTGAACACTTTGAACCCCCAGGTGCTTCACAAATTGATCCGTAAAAATAAAATTTGTGTGAAAAAAAAGTGCTTTTTTCTTATTATAAATCAATTTATGAAGCCCCTGGGGGTTCAAAGTGCTCACTATGCATCTAGATAAGTTCCTTAGGGGTTCTAGTTTCCAAAATGGGGTCACTTGTGGGGGAGCTCCAATGTTCAGGCACACAGGGAGGGGCTCTCCATACGAGATATGGTTATTGCTAACAATTGGAGCTAATTTTTCCATTGAAATCGTTGACGGACACCATGTCGTATATGGAGAACCAGTGTGTCACTAGCAGAAGGGCAACTGGTAGAGTTGGGGTACAGCACCAAAAAATGGCGCCTCTAATGAATGCGCTATTTTCTGGGGTAGCTGTGGGTTGCAATTTGCAGCGTGGGGGCCCACGCTTGGGTCTCTCCACGCTGAGGATTCCAGCCCCCAGCTGCCAAGTTGTACCTGGCTGGCAACCAAAAATACAGCGAAGGCCTTTTTTTTTTTATATATTTCTAGAACTGATTTTAGAAGAAGAAAAAATGACGTGGGGCTCCGCCATATTTTTGGTCCTCAGCATGGAGAGGCCCAAGCATTCTGGGCCCCCCATGCTGCGAATTGCAGCCCCAGCCACCCCGGAAAATGGCGCATTCATTGCAGTGCCATTTTCTGGCGCTGTACCCAGGCTCTTCCAGTTGCCCTGGTGCCGGTGGCAAACTGGGTAATAAAGGGGTTAATGTCAGCTTTTTATTGGCAGCTGGTACTAAGCCCGAGATTCATAATGTCGGGCCAATGTTAGACCCGGCCATTAAAAATCGCTAGTAGATAGTCAAAAAAAAAAATACACCACACAAGAGAAAAATCTTTTTATTTGAAAAGAAAAAAAAAAAACAAAAACAAAATTCAGACTCAATCTTTATTATAAAGATCCAACGTAGTCCACAACGAAGGTCCCATGACGCTCAATTGCCTCCGATGTAGTCCACAACAAAGGTCCAACGACACTTGATCGCCTCCGACGTAGTCCACAACGAAGGCCCCACGACAGTCGATCGCCTCTGCTCAATACAGAGACTGCAGCGTCCTCTTACTAAAGTCTCTGGGGTCAGAGTTATGGTGCACTGTATGGTAATGATCTGTCATACAGTGCACCATGACTATGATCCCAGAGACTACAACAAGAGGACACTTGATCCTTTGTTGCACCCATCCATCCATCCATGCACTCATCATCCACGCATACACACATCCACGCACGCATACATCTATGCACACATCCATCCATGCAGCACACATCCATCCATGCAAGCACGCATCCACACATCCACGCATGCAAACACATCTATCCATGCACACATCTATCCATGCACGCACACATCCACGCATGCACATATCCCTCCATGCATGCACACACATCCAGCTTTCTCAGCCCCCTCCGTGTTCGCACCAGGCCACCGCCCTGGAGCAGGAGGGGGCTGGGAGGAGGAGGGCACCTGCCATCCTGCCCCTCCAGATCTGATTGGAGAGCTCCAATCAGATCTGGAGGGAGATGCTTGATCTGATTGGCAGTTGAAATTGAGACTGCCAATCAGAGCGAGTTTAGCCACGGGGGGAAGTGGGCTAAAGTATAGGTGCTTGTGCTCCAACAGCTCTGGTGACTTGTCACCGACACTGTCACCGGAGCGCAAACAACCCATGACGTTATCAGGGCGCACGACTTTCATGACGTCTCTATAACGTCATAGGTTGGGAAGGGGTTAAATGTAAGTGTAAGAACCGAGGGAGGGGGATTACATTTAAAGCACCACTTTAGTGCTGAAGAAAAAACATTGGAGTGCTGCTTTAAGATCTCATAGGTGCAATTCATATCAAGGGAGAACTATAACTCCCAGTATGTCCTGCAGATCCTTTAGCATGCTGGAAGTTATAGTTCTACCTTGATATGAAATGCCCCTATGAGATCTTAAAGAAGCACTGCAATATTTTTTCTTCAGCACTGGAGTGGCGCTTTAAATATAAACCCCCTCCCCTTGTTCTTATACTCACCTTCTGGCATTTTTATACTGTACTTTACCGACACCACTCGTCCATCTCCCCTTTTACCATATTTTTTGCTCAAAATCTTTTCTCTCCTTATGTTTTACTTCTAAAACCTGGGTGCGTCTAATGGTCTGGTGCGTTTGATAGTCCGAAAAATACAGTATTTATATTTGCAAAGTGCCAGAATAATGAGAGAGAATGCTTGAAGGCATTTTTATTACTCTCTGCAAATTCACAAGTTTAGATACATTTCATAAGTATTTGGTACCATTGCCCTTAAAATATATGACTTGGGCCAAACGTTTATCATGTCCGATAGTGAGAGAAGCATGAAAAAGTGTTGTTTTATATTGTGTATGTAAACTACTGGTTTCAACTATATTTAGGTATGTACACACGATAAAGATTTGCAGTAGATATTTCTTCATAAACAGGTCTCTCTAAGTTGAAAAAAAATGTTGCATAAAATATATGTGCTATTTTCCAATTCACTTGAATGGGTGAAAAATGCTGAAAGAATTGATAGTCTGCAGATATAAAACTGCTTCAAATCTGCAAGGAAAAGATCCGCAGCATGTGGATGAGGTTTCAGAATCTCATTCACTTTTGCAAAATACCCTTATTTATCATCCAAGTAAAGACAGAGAGAGAAACGACGGTACAAATGCAACATGTGAACAAACACTAACGAAAAAAGGCTGAAACTGTAAGGGAATCAAACAAGACACCCCTCCCCTCTTTCTGCCCATGCTACCTAAGTTCAGCAATGTTTTTATAATGCTGTGTTTGCTTTGGACACTTCCATAGCATTTTTAATGTAAACCTCCTGCCCAGTGGTCTTATACTCTGCCTCTAACAGTTGTGTTGTTCTTTCAGAGATGCGCCGTTCCTGTGGGCCATCTTGTGAACATGACGTCTGGCCATTAGCACTCAGTATACCTATTTCATAGTCAGAACAAGGCTCTCATAGAGTTGTACTGAAAATAAACATACGGAGAGTGCCATGAAAGATTGGAGCTGCCAGCTGGTCATTTTCTCCTGAAGATTGACAAGAGCGCCGCTGAAAAAGGATAAAGGTGGAAGAAGGCGAGAATAAAATCAGGGAGCCTTTCATTTAAAGTGATGACATAAAAAAACATGCTGGAGTGGTGCTGTAAAGGGTTTACTCTTATCTCAGCTCTTCATAACTGGGACAGAAATATTCATCTCTGTGGATGAGACATTTCTGCCGCGGCTCAACCAGCCATTATTTTAACCCTAAAATAAAAAAGTGCAGTTTGGGAATTATCGAAACTGAAACAATCCATTGAACTGCCTAATTAAGTGATGAATTTGGAGCTCACAGGAAGAGATTTGTTGACACCTGGCTTTAATAATTCATTGTGACTCCTCTCCAAAGAGTGGAGGGCAGAAGCAAGCAAGTTGATTCACACACGTGACCTAGGACACCACACACTGTACCTGAGCTTTACTTTTACTTCTCAAAACATTTCCAGTAGAAGAGACGGCTTTCAGATCATCTCGCAGTTTGGTAATACTGTTAGTGAGGGTTTCCAGAGTTTTCAAAATGTCCGCCTTATCGTCTGCCTTCATGCCCTTATTTTTCTCCAATTTGGTTATAAGCATCTGCAATATATAAATTATTCAGCCAAAAGACAATGATAAAAATGACTGGAATCTACAAATTTGGACTTTATGTACACTACTCTGACACTGAGAACCTTTTCTCATTCAGTATGTGTCCCCATTGTAAATAATAAAAGCTATACTTACCTCTGGTGACAAGCATCATTCCAGTGGTGTCAGCACTAGCTCTCCAGGGGATCGTGTATTGTGTCATGAGATCCCTGTGGAAACGTCAATATCCCCTTCTTTGGACATAATTGAAATCTGGAGGAAGTGAGAGCTGCAGGCGCTTTACCCGAGTATCAGATCTGTCCAAGGAGGCAACAGTCAAATGGCCGCTGACTGTTGACAGGCATTATGTCACGTAAGCCCCAGGATACTCAGTGCTGACACTGCTGGAATGGCTCCTGCACTGAAGATGAAAGTAGGTGTTATTTTACAATGGGGAAATTCTGTTTTACAAGGGGTTATCTGAGTAGTGGACAGCCCCTTCAATGCCACAGTTACAGAAACTTACCTATACTTTATTTCATCCGTCAAAAAAATGTCTAAGATGTCTTCATTGAACATTTTAACAAATTCATAATTAATGTTAAAGTCAACTGCAACTATCAGAATAAAAATTAAGAAGTCATAGAAGCTACTGGACTCAGCACTAAGCTTATAATGGCCATTTAGATCTGTGCCCTTACTGGGTGATGGCGGACAGGCTCGTCACATCTTATGTGGCCAAATATCTACAGGTCAACTAAGAGTAAAGCTATCAAAATCAACACACATCCCAAATACTAACGGTTTGTCAAAAAGAAAAAAGAAGAATGTTTGGGCATATATAGAGTAATAATGTTTCAGGGTGACAAGTGTTCATTATAGACTGAAAGTAGGGTGCAGACAACATGTGGTGGGCATGGCTGTGGGCACAGAATAGAATTTCACTTTTTAGTGCTCCAGTAACCTTGTAACTTTGCAAATAATCGTAATTTATGGATAATCCCTCACTTCTAATGTTTAACTCCTCCTTGGTGATTTTTACTGTGTTATTGTTTCTTCCTCTCCTTCATGAAAGAGCAATAACTTTTCTTTCTACATTTCTGTACAATGTTATTTTTTTCTTCAAACTTTTTACTTTGTTAACCTTCATAGTGGACTAGATTGAAAAAGGCTGTAATCAGAATGAGCTGTTAGCGCTTCATTACACCTGCCTGGGAGTTTTTATGGATTAATAAAGAGGACTGGTTTTAGGTACAATAAGGTGAGAGCTGCCATTTCTTTTTTGCACTGTGATGACTGGCATCTAGAATGGCATAAGCCACCAAGGCCACACACTAAAAGCTGTTGTCAGAAATTGCCAGCAGTAAAGAGTTAACTGCAGCATAGCTTCACCTGCTGATGTTAGAAGTGGAGCATGGTGGAATAACAAAACCATCAGGTTCTGAACCTGCTTAAAAGATAGAGACCCAACATATGTCGTTCCAGTGTGTACTGTGATGGGAAGAGTTAAAGATTAGACTTAGTAGTAGAATGTCTTACCTTTTGTGTTTCTATGTGTTTTTCTAAAATTTCCTGCTTTCTCTTCCTTACATCTTGTTGAAGTTTCAGAGTTTCCTATTGAAGGGAGGGAAAAAAGCTTTTAAATGTGCACATAAACTACTATGCCAACAGTATGAAGTGTATACCTAAAAGGGGTCTTTCACAGTCTTTTACCTACTGAGTGACCACCCATAGGTCTTTTTACTGACCGGAGATAATAGAATAGCGGTCAGCTGTACATAATAGCGGACACACTGCTACATCAATCATGATCAGGGTTGACACTGACCATAGCCATTTAACCTCTTAGGTCCCCTTCACACCACGATTTTCAGGATCCGGGACTGTCCAGTGTGAACCGGACAGTCCCGGATCCGGCTTCAGCCCCATGGTATTCCAATGGGGCCGGATTGCACCGGATGGCAGTGCTTTGCCATCCGGTTTTGTGCTGTCCGGGAGGATCCGGCAGCTTTCGCTTTTTGGCCTCAGACACAAAATCGGAACAAGCAGCATTTTTTGTGCCCGAGGCCAAAACCGCTCAAAATCGGAACGCTCCGGATCCGACCAAAAAAGAGAATTTTGTTTACTTACCGTAAATTCTTTTTCCTTTAGTCCTTAAATCTGTGAGACCCTGACATTGGGTGTTATATGCTGCCCCCTGGAGGTCACACCAATTATAGGAGAGATTTCTCCTCCTTCTCCTCTGCAGCATATATGCCCTCTGCAGGAAATACTGTCAGTTTGGTATATAAGCAGTAGGAGGAAAACATTGCACTGTAAAACCAATCCCGCCCAACCGGCCGAAAGGAAAAGTATAAGGCCAGAACAATGGCCAACAGCGAAAAACAAGTGCTGGACCAGAGACACAGGTACGCCCGAAGGGCAAAGGGGAGGGTGCTGGGTCTCCCAGATTTAAGGACTAAAGGAAAAAGAATTTACGGTAAGTAAACAAAATTCTCTTTTTCCTTGTCGTCCAAATCTGGGAGACCCTGACATTGGGAAGTCCAAAAGCAGTCCCTGGGTGGGAAAAACCACTGCACCCTGAAAGGTAACTCAGGCACTTACAGGTTGGCAACAGCCGCCTGGAGAACGCGTCTGCCCAGATCTGCATCCGCAGAGGCAGGAACATGTACCTGGTACTGTTCTAGAAAATGTGTGTAGGCTTGACTAAGTGACGGCCTGACACACCTGAGGCTGAGAGCCGCAACACCCAAGAAGCGCCCACGGCCGTAGTGGAATGCGCCTCGAGTCCCGTCGGCAGCGACGTGTGCGAGACCGAATTGGCCTGTAATATGGCAGTCCTGATCCAACATGGCCGTCCTGATCCAACGGGCAAACATTGCCTAGGAGACGGAAGAGCCCATGCCGCGTCTGGCCGAAAACAAAGAGAGAGTCAGTCTGACGCAGAGGAGCTGTGCGATACAAATACCCTCACAGAGCCCTGACCAAGACTAAGTTGTGCAGGGCCTTAGCATACCTGAGAATCGGGTTTGGACAAAAGGAAGAAATAGAAATGTCCTGGTTGAGGTGGAAGGAGAGACCACCTTTGGGAGAAAAGAAGGGGCGGGACGCAGGACCACCCTGTCCTGGTGAACCACCAAGAAGGGAGGCTTGCATGACAATGCCGCCAAATCTGACACCCGCCAAAGCGAAGTGACAGCCACTAAGAATGCCACCTTTTGCGAAAGGGTGGACAAGGGATATACGTTAAAGGTTCAAATGGAAGCTTCTGGAGAGCCGAAAGAACCAACTCAAGATCCCACGTTCAAGAGGACGCCTGTAGGGTGGGACAAAGTGAGCCACCCCTTGTATAAATGTGCGAACCTGTGGGAGCCTAGCCAGACTCTTGGAATAAAGAACAGAAAGAGCTGAGCTCTGTCCTTTCAGAGAGCTTAGGGAAAGGCCAGAGTCTAGACCCGACTGAAGACACAAGAGTAATGAAGGCAAGGAGAAGGGCCACTGAGAATGGCCGTTATCAGAACACCAGGAGAGAGAAATTCTCCACGACTGGCGATAACAGTTCCGTCAGGCAAGCCTATGAGCCTGTGTTATGGAGTCCTGAACTTCGCGGAGAAGAGCCGAGAAAGTCAGAACCTAGGATTCAAGGATAAAACCATAAACCCGAGTGCCGCAGAATTGTGTCGGAAGAATGGACCCTGAGAGAGGAGGTCTGAAAGATCCGACAGATTCCAAGGCTCGCCGTCGGCGAGCCGAAGCAGTTCCGGAACCAGGCTGTCCTGAGCCAAAGGGATGTCATTAAAATCACACGAGACAGTCCGCCTGTATCTTGCAGGGCACCCGAGGTAACCGGGCCAGAGGTGGTAACAAGTATGGCGAGCGAAACTGGAACCAATTCTGGACCAGGTCGACCGCTGCCAGAGACCAGAGGCCGTGAGCCCTGGCTATAAATGCCGGAACCTCGTCGTCAAAAAATAACGCCATCAGTCGACATCCGGAGTCCCCCACCGACTGTAAATGGCTTGGAATACTCTTAGGTCCAGAGATCATTCACCCGAGTCCATGGTAGACGGCTGAGATAGACCGCTTTCCAATTGTCCACACCCGGGCAGTGGACCGCAGAGGTGGAAGATCCTGTGGCCTCTGCCTAGGAGAGTGTCTTGTGGACTTCAAGCATCGCCAAGGAGTTGCGAGCGCCACTCTGAAGATCGATGTAAGCGACGGCTCGCGTCGTCCGCAGGGATCTTCTCCTGGAGGCCGCTTAGGAGGACTGAAACACCAGAAATGCCGTATAAGCCGCCCTGATGTTCGAGTATTGAGGGAGGGAGGACTCTACCGGAGACCATGTACCCTGAGCCCTGTGGAGAAGGGACCCCGCTCCCCAGCCGGGGAGGCCGGGGTCTGCGGTGACTACCGACCAGGACGGTGGAATAAGAGATCGACCCTGAGACAGGGACAGATATGACAGCCACCACCGGAGGAGTCCCTTGTGTTGGGGAACATGGAGATCGAGTGATCCCAGGGCCTTGGATAGTTTGACTCAGACTTGAAGGATTTCCAGCTGACCATGGAAGAATAGAGAGTACTCTCGGTTAGAGGGAGACGGACTTCGCGTGAAGCCGTCGCACCAGAGCTGCTGGAAAGTCGAATTGCATCCTCAGATACACGAGACCTTGTGTAGGAGGAGCGACTTCGGAAGGTTGACGATCCATCCAAACTTCCAGAGAGTCGACAAAGTAATGGAGACAGCCTGCCGGCAATCCTGAAGAGAGGGTTCCTAGACAAGGAGGTCGTCCAGATAAGGAACGACCGACAGCCCCTGAGAGTGAAGTACGGAGACCACTGAGGCCATTACTTTGGTGAATACTCGTGGGGCGGTGGCCGAACCGAAGTGAAGGGCCATGAATTGGAAAAAAGGACGTCCCCAATTGCAAACCACAGGAACCTTTGGTGAGCTGGGACGATGAAGATGCGCCGGAGTGCATCTTTGAAGTCTATGGATGCTAAGGCTTCCCCTTGAGACATGGAGGTTATCACTGAGCGCAGTGATGTCATGTGAAATGCCTCACTTTGACGTGCTTGTCGAGGAGCCTGAGGACCAGAACGGGGCGAACGGACGCGTCCTTTTTGGGCACCCTGAAGAGATTTGAGTAAAATCCCTGAAACCGGTTTCGTACGGGAACTGGGACGAAGACTCCTTCCCGCTTTAGGGACTCCAGCACTTGATGAAAGGCGTGGTCCCTGCGGCCGGTGGAGATGTCAAGAAGAAACGGCTCGGAAGGACTGAGTGCAGTGCTATGAAGTAGCCGTGAGTGACAATATCTTGCGCCCATTGATCTAGGATCGGCCAAGGCAGGCAGAGGTCGTCTGGACGGCTTCTGACCCGAAGACTTCTGCTGGCGAGGACGCCAGGCGGCACCCCGGCCTTAGGGACTTGTCACGTTGGTAGAGTAGGGCTGTCTGGAACATCAGGCAGAAGGACGAAATGGATGAAAAGAATGAAACCTGGCAGGTTAAGCTGCGCAGGCTTGTCTGCTTTTTGTTGGGGCAGGAGTGTACTTTCGCTTCCTTTCGTGTCCTTGATAAGTTCGTCCATACATCCACCGCAGAGACGATCCCCGGTACAGGGGATCCTCGTAAGGCGCTTCTAGGAAGAAGCCTCACCCGACCAATCCCGGAGCCAGAGAATTCTCTGAATGGCGAGGGAATTGCCGGCTGCCACTGCTGAACGACCGGCTGAATCAGGCCCGGCGTTAAGAGCAAGTTCCGATCCCATTGCCATTGTTGCGGGAGGGAAGACTCCTCCGGAACCCTCACGTAGGTCAAACCGTGTCTGTGAAGAGACCCGGCAGCTGCCAAGGCGGGAGAAAAGCAGCGCCAAAAACGTCAGAGATTGACTTGGTTAAGAGTTTAACCTGACGGTCTGCCGAGTCTTCCAAAGAGGAGCTGTCGGCGATAGAGAATGTGGTTCTAGTAGCCGATCTGGCTACGACCGGGTCATTAGGGTAGGGACCAGCTAGACACAAGCGGACACTTGGGATACGTGGATTTCGGCCGAAAACGTAGCGCTGGGCATGCTATGAGCTATTGCACCGTATCCGAAAGTCAGAATGATCAGAGAAAATGCTGGCTGGTCTTTGTTAGGATCCCTGCGCGAGACCTTGGCGCTCTGCTCAGACAGTGTGTCGGGAGCAGGCAGGTCTTGTCATTAATAGTGGAGACAATATTGTCAGCTAAAGTGTCCCCTCCTGAGCCAGAGGACGACGAGTCCTCTTCCACGCCCTCCTTCAGAGGCTCCCAAGACTGGGGTCTGGCAAGGAGGGCCTGTTACGCCTTGCCGAAGGAGACGGACCAGGGGCCGAAGAGGACCCCTCCAGAACCTGTGCAGGGTCCTGGTTAATGGCCTGACTGATGTATGTAGCCATGGAGGCACCAGATTGCGACATAGCTCGCGATACTGCCAGGGCCACTGAAACGGACAATGACCGAGATAAGACGGCAGTCCACTGAGGGGCCGGAGTGAAGACCGGGGAGTGGACGCCTGATCCCCAGAGGGGGTAGTGGCATCCACCTGGAGCCAGGTTTCGAGGATATCTAGGGACCCAATCTGCTCACAAGTCGTGCAGAGGGGATGATACTCTGCCCAGGCAGCGTGACCTTGCATACTGTACAAGTTACATACTATTTAGGAGCCCATTGGGACTTATCCTTGCTCTTAAAAGCACACATAGTCTGACCCAATCCTGTGTATTTTCTACCAAAAACAGATTAACTGAAGGAGAAATGCCACAGAGAAAAAATCATCCCCATGGGATGAAATCTGATCCCAAAGTCTGAGTCTCCCAGAGCAGCATACTGTATATGCGGAGGATCTGCACAAAAAGTGGCCAAAATGGCCCCCGCAGAGGGAGAGGGGGGAGTCAGAGGGAGGGAAGGCCCGTAAAAAAGCGGGAACTGTGGCTCCATACAGTTACAGAGAAGGGGAGAGGCCAGAGGCCGAGCCCTGTGTGCTGAGAGAGAAGTGAGAGCAACTCCCGCCCCCCTGCTGTTGATAGACATACAGGGGGCGGAATCGCGGCCTAGGCCGCCGGCTAATCCGGGGGCTAAAGTAGAAAGCCGCGGCCGGCCTGCGTGAGGGGTCCGGCGCGGAAGTTATACAAAAACACCGCTAATGGCCTAAAATGAGCCCCCCTGCCTCATGAGCTCTGTGCCCCGTACCCCTGATGTACAGGACAGCAGGGAGGGGAATCGAGTCTGGGCTACCAGCCGAGGCTGGGGCCGGTGCAGGGACAGAACCCGGTCCTTGGACCAGGATTCATGCCTTAGGCTTGTACCCCGTCCCCCTGCTGTAGAAACAGACAAGGAGGGGAATAGTTGCCGAGTCTCCAGCAAGTCCTGGGGCCAGAATAGGAAAAGCCCTGCTGTATTTGGACCAGGATCCTCCGTAGATGCGGGGGCCCCCATGAGTTCGGCACATACCTGAGTCCCCAGAAGGGGAGAAGATGGGGGCCAGCTCGGGAACCTGAGGTGGAGCCTGCATCCGTCACCTGTGACTGGAAGGGAGTTGAACTCCGTCACAGGGGGCCACACAGTGACAGTGTAAAGGCCAGGGGCACAGAGAACTTTGAACCCCTCAGTCGGCTTCCACCCCACCAGAGGCTCTTTGAAAGAGTATGGTGAGAGAGCACGGCATGTGGGGCCGAAGGCCCGTGCCGGGGGACCCCGATGGTCCCCTCAGCTTCATCTGTAGCAGGAGCTTCAGTGTGGAGATGTGCCTCCAACGACACCAATATACAAACTGAAAGTATTTCCTGCAGAGGGCGTATATGCTGCAGAGTAGAAGGAGGAGAAATCTCTCCTATAATTGGTGTGACCTCCAGGTGCAGCATATAACACCCAATGTCAGGGTCTTCCAGATTTGGACGACAAGGAAAATCGGATTTGGGAGCTGAAGTTTAGCAGCAAATCTTGATATTTCAGCAGCTGCAGCTGCTATCGGCTGCAAACTGGACCAAAGGGCATATTTGCTCTCCGGTTCTGTTTGGAAACTGGGTCCTGGGCTGTCCGGTTTACACCAGACAGCCCCGGACCTGATCCAGCTGTGCTATGAAGGGGGCCTTAGATGCTGCTGTTTGACCACTGAATCCAGATGGTTAACCTATTCATCCCCGAGCCTGTTTTGACCCTAATTAATTTTTTTCAATTCTGACAAGTGTCACTTTATGAGGTTATAACTCTGGAACGCTTCAACGGATCCCGGTGATTCTAAGGTTTTTTATGAGCCTAAACACAAAATAGATAATAAATAATATTTCCCACATGTCTACTTTACATCAGCATCATTTTTTAAACAATTTTTGGGGTTAGGAAGTTAGAAGGGCCAAAAGCATATCAGCAATTTCAAATTTTTCCAACAAAATAAAAAAAATATACCGTATATACTCGCGTATAAGCCGGGTTTTTCAGCCCAAAAATTGGGCTGAAAAGTAGCCCCCTCGGCTTATACGCGAGTCAGTGCGGGGGCTGCTGTATACAGCGGTATACAGCAGCCCCCGCATCCCCAGTAATGCAGGGCCCCCCCCCATGCTCCGGTCACCTGTAAAGCAAATTATACTTATCACTGTCCCGCTGTCTGCGCCCGCCGCTGCCGACATCCGCGATCCTCCATCTTCATGCGTTTTCTTCCTGTTTCCTGTGTTCGTCGCAGACAATGACGTCATTACCGGCGACAAACACAGGAAACAGGAAGAAGACGCATGAAGATGGAGGATCGCGGATGTCAGCAGCGACGGGCGCGGACAGCGGGACAGTGATAAGTATAATTTGCTTTACAGGTGACCGGAGCATGGGGGGGGGGCCCTGCATTACTGGGGATGCTGTATACTACCGCTGGGGCTGCTATACACTACCACTGGGGCTGCTATATACTACCACTGGGGCTGCTATATACTACCACTGGGGCTGCTATATACTACCACTGGGGCTGCTATATACTACCACTGGGGCTGCTATATACTACCACTGGGGCTGCTATATACTACCACTGGGGCTGCTATATACTACCACTGGGGCTGCTAAAATACTACCACTGGGGCTGCTATATACTACCACTGGGGCTGCTATATACTACCACTGGGGCTGCTATATACTACCACTGGGGCTGCTATATACTACCACTGGGGCTGCTATATACTACCACTGGGGCCCTGTATACTACCACTGGGGCTGTATATACTACCACTGGGGCTGTATATACCACTGGGGCTGTATATACTGCTGGGGCTGCCTGTATACTACCACTGGGGCTGTATATACCACTGGGGCTGTATATACCACTGGGGCTGTATATACCACTGGGGCTGTATATACCACTGGGGCTGTATATACCACTGGGGCTGTATATACTACTGGGGCTGCCTGTATACTACCACTGGGGCTGTATATACCACTGGGGCTGTAATATACACTGGGGCTGTATATACACTGGGGCTGTTATATACCACTGGGGTGTATATCCACTGGGCTGTATATACCACTGGGGGCTGTATATACCACTGGGGCTGTATATACACTGGGGCTGTATACTACCACTGGGGCTGTATATACACTGGGGCTGTATATACCACTGGGGCTGTATATACCTGGGGCTGTATATACCACTGGGGCTGTATATACCACTGGGGCTGTATACACTGGGGCTCGTATACTACCACTGGGGCTGTATATACCACTGGGGCTGTATAACTACTGGGGCTGTGTGTATACTACCACTGGGGCTGCGTGTATACTACACTGGGGCTGCTGTATATACCCTGGGACTGCTGTATACACACTGCTGGGGGCTGTATACTTGTGCTAGGGGGTCCCACCCTCGGCTTATACACGAGTCAATAGATTTTCCCAGGTTTTGGGGGCAAAAGTAGGGGGGTCGGCTTATACACGAGTATATACGGTATATATTTCTTTTAGGTACCACATTACAAATAGAAGTGACTTTGAGGGGCCTATAAGACAGAAAATACCAAAAAATGACACTAATTTAAAAATTGCACATTTAAAAGTGTATATTCCAGGAGATTATTAACCCTTCAGTTGCTTCACAGGAAACTAAAGCAATGTGGAAGGAAAAAAAATGAAAATGTTACTTTTTCCAACACAAATGTTATTTTACCCCACATTTTTTCAAAGGTGCACAACACTGTGTACACCTATACAGACGCCCAAAATAACTGACAATGCTGCATCATAAGCCAGACAGAAGAAAGTTCAAAGTGACCCCCTCTGCCTCATTACAGTGAATATTTCTTTTGGGATTTTGTCTGAATCACGTATTTCAGATTTACACGTAATCCCCGATGTGAGTGTTCAGCATAGAGCGCAGGGTAAATGTGAGCTGAGCCATACTGTGATCTTTGGGAGGCAGAATAAACAATCAAAGAAGTGGAAGAATTGGCTTTATCACTATTTTTACGCCATTCACCTTGCGGTATAAATGATTGAGCGGCTTTATGTGTCAGGTTAATACAATCACAGTGATACCAGATTTATAAAGGTTTTTTTTTTTTTTTTAGATTTGTCAACTATGACACTAAAAACGCTTTTCAACAGAAAAAAGTTTTTTTTGCATCACTGGAAGGCTGTAGTTTTGTATATATTTTTCTGCCTACAGTCATGCGAGGGCTTGGTTTCAGCAGGACAAGGTGACTTTTTCAGCAGTACCATTTTTATTCAAGTTCAACTTTATTTTTATCATGTTTTGCTTCACTTTTTTTCAGGCAATATGATGAAAAAGCATTGTTTCTTGCCATGGTTTTTAAAGAGGACCTGTCACCAAAGCAGGCATGGTGATCTAATTACAGCACTGGATACAGCATGTCTCCAGCATGCAGGCAAGGGGTCCCCCAGCACTTGAGCAGCCCAGTAACCCCAAGATAATACACTTAGAAAAATTACATGCTACAGCCACTAAGGAGGTGGCTAGGGCTGCAGCCAAGGGCAGATTCACACCCCCTGCATGTGTAATCTGCCCACCGCTGCCAATCATTCTCTCCCTGTCTCCAGCATTTAAACTGAGTTTTTTTTTCTCTTCCGTGTAGCCCCGCCCCTCAGCATGCTGGGGGACCCCTTGCCTGCATGCTGCAGACATGCTGTACCCAGTGCTGTAATTAGATCACCGTGCCTGGTTTGGTGACAGGTCCTCTTTAAAGGGAACCTGTCACCTGGATCTAACCCCTGACCTCTCACTAGCTGTCCCTACACCTTCCTAGCTGCTTCCTAACCATCCCCCTTCTGCTGTAAATCCGCCCTATAAAGATTAAGAAAAATTACTTATAAAACTTATTGGAGATCGTTCTGTCAGGAGACTGGAAAGGCGGCTCCAGGCTCCATTCTCCCCTCCTCTGTGTTTCACTGCACGCCCCGCTGGGCGTCAGTATTCTTTCTGGATCTCCTCCTCCATTTGGAATCTGCCGCCCTCTTCTCCTCCTATCATGCACCGGTCGGTAAGTCACATCCGGCCCGATGCATTATGGGCTTGATCACGTGATCAGCCCGATGCATTATGGGCCTAATCACGTGATCGGCCTGGCTCCGCGCATGCTCAAAGTGCATATTGAAGTCGGGCCGATCACGTGATCAGGCCCATAATGCACAGTGTCGGATGTGACGTACCTACCGGTGCATCATAGGAGGAGAAGTGGGCGGGAGAATAATGACATCCAGCGGGGCATGCAGTGAAGAAAAGAGCCTGGATCCGCCTTTCCAGTCTCCTCACAGAGCAACCTCCAGTAAGTTATGTCATTGTTCTTATCTTTATAGGCGGATTTACAGCAGAAGGGGATGGTTAGGAAGCAGCTAGGAAGGTGTAGGGACAGCTAGTGAGAGGTCAGGGGTTAGATCCAGGTGACAGGTTCCCTTTAAGTATTTTTCTTACGCTGTTCACTGAAGAGGTTAAACAGTGTGACAATTTAATAGCTCTGGTCTTCCGGACGCAGTATATGTATATAATTATGTATATGTATGTAATAATTTATATATATATATTATTATATATATATATATATATATGTAATATATTATATATATATATATATATTCTTGTCTTGATGTAAAGACAGAAAAGGCTCACGACAGGAGATAGCAGCCAACTAAGAGACCCGTCTGATGGATGCAATGGCCACCAGGAAGGCTATCTTCCATGACAAGAGACGTAGAGAAACCTCCCTTAGGGGCTCGAAAGGAGACTTTTGAAGACCATCCAAGACAAGATTAGGGTCCCATGTCTAACGGTCTGCAGTAGCAGGGAACCAAGCGAGAGACACTCTGAAGGAAAGTTCTGACTTGGGGTTTTGCGGCAACGCGGCATTGGTAAAAGACTGAAAGAGTAGAGATCTGCCCTTTTAGTGAACTCAAGAGCCAGACCAGATTGTAGAGCAGACTGCCAAAAACTGAGATTGATTGAGACGAACAGCGGAAGGGGGAGGGACAGACCCGATCCTTGCACCAGGAGAAGAAAAGCTTCCATGTACGATGGTAAATATGAGACAAGGACAGTTTCCGAGCCCTGATCATGGTATGGACGACGTCAGGGGAGTACCCTGCGCGCGTCAAGACCCAGGTTTCAACAGCCATGCCATCAAATTCAGGGCCCTGGAATTCTGGTGGGAATTGGGACCCCGAGTGAGGAAATCCGGTAGATCTGGGAAGCGCCAAGGGACGTCTGTGATGAGCTGCACCAAATCGGTGTAACATGCGCACCTGGGCTAGTCTGGGACTATGAAAATTACCGGGACTCCTACTTTGTTCTTCCTTACTACCCTCGGGAGTAAGGGGAGAGGAGGGAAGATGTATGGAAGACGGAACTGACGCCAGAAGGATACCAGTGCGTCCGCTCTGATGGACAATGGATCACCGAGCAATGAACGCAGGCACCCTGGCCAAGACGCCATCAGATCCACGTCAGGCGTCCCCCCGTGGCGGCATATCAGGTGAAACACTTCTGGGTGGAGAGACCATTCCCCAGCGGACAGCCCTTGGTGACTGAGAAAGTCCGCTGCCCAATGCTCTACCCCCAGAATGTGCAACGCAGAGATGACAGACTTCATCAATGCTGCCCAAAGGTGAATCCACTCGACCTTGTGAAACGCCGCTTTGCTGTGAGTGCCGCTCTGGCAATTGATGTAGGCTACTGCCGTAGCATTGTCCTACTGAACGTGGATATGGAGGCCCACCAGAAGGTGGTGAAAGGCTATGAGGGCAAGGGAGATTACATGAATCTCAAAAAGATTTATCGGTAAGGCTGACTCCCGGGTAGTCCACCTGCCGTAGGCAGTGTGGTGACTGTATACTGCTTCCCAGCCTAGAAGGCTGTAGTCCGTGGTGAGGACTAGCCAGACCACCGGAATAAAGGAGCGGCCCTTGGATAGGGATGCTGGGTGAAGCCACCAACGGAAAGCGTGCCGGACAGTGGGTGTCAGGCGGAATGTCTTGTCCAGGGAAAAAGGGGCTCTTGTCCCGAGGCAGACAGGAGAGCCAGTTGCAGTGGCCGCAGGTGAAATTGGGCTAAGGTGGCGGCCTCTATCGCCACAACCATCCTTCCTAGGACCCTCATGACAAAACGAATGGAGTGTTAGGAAGGACGGAGAAGAGTGAGTACTGCCTGACATATGGTAGACCTCTTGTCCCGAGAGCAGAAGACCAAGCCTCGGTAGGTGTCTAAGGTCATGCCGAGAAATGTGATTGACTGTTCCGAAATCGGAGACGACTTTTGGAGATTTACTAACCAACCTAGGCGAAACAAGGTGTCCACAGTGATCTGGACACCGTCTGTGCACTCCTGAAAGGAAGAAGCTTTGATTAGGAGATCATTGAGGTAAGGGCAAGACGACTACTCCTCTGGAATGCAAGACACTCATGGCAGCGGCCATGACTTTCTTGAAGACCCTTGGGGAAGTAGCGAGGCCAAAAGGAAGGGCCACAAATTGGAAGTGAAGGTTCTGAACGGCAAAGCGGAGGAATTGTTGGTGAGCCTGAGCAATGGGGACATGGAGATATGCGTCTCTTATGCCTATGGAGGCGAGGAATTCCCCTTCCTCCATAGATGCGATGATGGAGCGCAGATGCCTATGGAGGCGAGGAATTCCCCTTCCTCCACAGATGCGATGATGGAGCGCAGGGACTCCATCCTGAATCGCCGGACAGGAACATGTGTTCAGATGTTTGAGGTACAAAATGGGATGTACGGACCCATCTTTTTTGGGAGCCACGAAAAGGTTGGAGTAGAAGCCTCTGAAGTGCTTGGGTTCCGGTACGGGGACGATTATGCCCGCCTGTTGTAGCGAATGTATTGCTCTGAAGATGCAACGATGACTTTGGGGCTTTGGAGGGGAAGAAGCAATATGGAGAGTGTGAGATTGGGGACATTACTACAACAAGGGGAATCAGGATGGGGGACATTACTACAACATGGGGGACCAGGATGGAGGCATTACTACAAGAGGTGCACCAGGATGATGCCATTACTACAGGATCAGGACCATGTAACAAAAAAAACAAATCTCAAAATCACTGAAATATGCTGAAGCGTTTTAAAGCCCAGTTACACAGTAGGAGATCACAAACGATTTCGCTGATACGTCACGGGTTTGGAGTCGTTCAAACGACATAGTTAGGACATAGTTGCATGTTACACAGAGCTACGACTACGATAAATCGTTGATTGCAGATTTGAGAACATCTTTTCAAATCAGACGATCCTCGGATCAGCCAACTTGCTGCATCGTTGTGTGTGACACCGCCATAATGATGTAGTTAATGACCTCGCCTATTCACAACAGTGAAAAAAGAGAAATTTTGTTTACTTACCGTAAATTCTTTTTTCTTTAGTCCTTAAATCTGGGAGACCCTGACAGTGGGTGTTATATGCTGCCCCCTGGAGGTCACACCAAATATAGAAGAGATTTACTCCTCCTTCTCCCCTGCAGCATATACGCCCTCTACAGGAATACTGTCAGTTTGGTATATGAGCAGTAGGAGGAAAACATTGCACTGTAAACCAAATTTCCGGCCAACGGGCCGAACAGGAAGAGTATAAGGCCAGAACCATGGCCAACAGAGATTATGTGCTTAAAAGAGCCACAGGTACGCCCAAAGGGCAAAAATAAAGGGGAGGGTGCTGGGTCTCCCAGATTTAAGGACTAAAGAAAAAAGAATTTACGGTAAGTAAACAAAATTCTCTTTTTTCTTGTCGTCCAAATCTGGGAGACCCTGACAGTGGGACGTCCAAAAGCAGTCCCTGGGTGGGAAAAAACCACTGCACCCTGAAAGGCAACTCAGACCTTTACAGATGGGCAACAGCCGCCTGGAGAAGGCGTCTGCCCAGACCTGCATCCGCTGAGGCATGAACATGTACCTGGTAATGCTTTGAGAACGTGTGGCGGCTTGACCAAGTGGCAGCCTGACACACCTGTTGGGCCGAGGCTGGAGCCGCAAAGCCCAGGAGGCGCCCACAGCCCTGGTGGAATGCGCCTTGAGACCCGCTGGGGCGACGTGTGCGAGGCCGAATAGGCCTCCAAGATAGCCGACCTGATCCAACGGGCAATTGTGGCCTTGGAAGCGGAAGAGCCCTTGCCGCGTCCGGCCGTGAGAATGAAAAGGGAGTCCGTCCGACGGAGAGGAGCTGTGCGAGACAAGTACACCCTCAGAGCCCTAACCAAATCCAGAGTGTGGAGAGCCTTCTCAACCTTGAGAACTGGGTTTGGGCAAAAGGACGGAAGAGAGATATCCTGAGTGAGGTGGAAAGGAGAGACCACCCTCGGTAGAAAAGAGGGAACGGGGTGCAGGACCACCCTGTCCTGATGCCCCACCAAGAATGGGGGCTTGAATGACAATGCCTCCAAATTAGACACCCGCCGAAGCGAGGTGATAGCCACCAAAAATGCCACCTTGTGTGACAAGGTGGACAAAGGGATACCTGAGATAGGTTCAAACGGAGGTCTCTGAAGGGCCGAGAGCACCAAATTAAGATCCCAAGGATCTAGCGGACGCTTGTAAGGAGGGACAATGTGGGCCACCCCTTGCATAAATGTGCGAACCTGCGGGAGCCTCGCCAGCCGTTTGGAATAAAGGACGGAGAGAGCTGACACCTGTCCTTTCAGAGAACTCGAGGCAAGACCAGAGTCCAGCCCCGACTGGAGAAACAAACGTAATGTCGGCAAGGAGAAAAACCACGGAGATTGTCCTGTAGTAAAACACCAGGAGAGAAAAATTCTCCACGTCCGGTGAGGAATCTGTTGCGAGGCAGGCTTACGAGCTTGCGTAATGGCGTCCTGAACCTCCCGGGGAAGACCCGATTGTGTTGGGACCCAGGAATCAAGGGCCAAGCAGACAACCTGAGCACCGCAGAATTGTGGCGGAAGAACGGACCCTGAGAGAGAAAATCTGGACGATCTCGCAGGCCCCACGGGTCGCCGTCGGCGAGCCGGAGCAGTTACGGAAACCAGGCTCTCCCGGGCCAAGTGGGTGCGAATAGAATCACACGGTGACATTCCGCCCGAATCTTGCGGAGCACTCGAGGCAACAGAGCCAAAGTTGGGAACACGTATGGCAGACGAAACTGAGACCAATCCTGGACCAGAGTGTCCGCCGCCAATGCCCTGTGGTCGTGAGCCCTGGCTATGAACACCAGAACTCTGTTGTTGAGGAAAGATGACCTCAAGTCAACATCCGGAGTTCCCCACCGCCTGCAAATGGCTTGGAATACTTTTGGGTTGAGAGACCATTCGCCCGGGTCCATACCCTGACGGCTAAGATAGTCTGCTTCCCAATTGTCCACCCTCCGGGATGTGGACCGCAGGGACGGCGGAGCCTGTGGTCTCCGCCCAGCACAGGATTTTTTGAACCTCCAGCAGCGCTAGGGTGCTGTGAGAGCCTCCTTGATGATCTATATAAGCGATGGCCGTCGCATTGTCTGAGGGAAGGGAGGACTCCCGTGGAGACCAAGTACCCTGGGCCCTGTGGTGAAGAAACACCGCTCCCCTGCCAGAGAGACTGGCGTCCGTAGTGACCACCGACCAAGATGGCGGGAGGAGGGAGCGACCCTGAGACAGGGACTGATCTGTCAGCCACCAATGGAGCGATCCCCTATAGAGATCCCCTAGGTTCGAGGGACAGGGAAATCTTGTGATCCAGGGTCCTCGGATTCTTGTCCCAGACACGGAGAATCTCCAGCTGAAGGGGACGCAGATGGAGTTGTGCAAATGGGACTGCTTCGATTGAAGCTACCATCTTTCCCAGGATCTGCATCAGATGCCTGATGGAGTACAAGTGAGGCAGGAGGAAGGAGCGAACACCTGCTTGGAGAGAGACGACTTTCTCGTGAGGCAGAAGTACCAGTGCCGCACGAGTGTCGAACAGCATGCCTAGATACCCAGACTCTGGGTGGGCACGAGGACCGACTTCGGAGGTTGACTATCCAGCCGAACCTGCGGAGCATCGACAGCGTCGCGGACACTGCTTGCTGGCATTCCTGATGTGAAGGAGCCTTGACCCGGAGGTCGTCCAAGTAGGGGAGGACCAACAGACCTTGTGAGTGCCGCAAGGCGACTACGGAGGCCATCACCTTGGTGAGTGCTCGTGGAGAGGTGGCCAAGCCAAAGGGGAGAACCATGAACTGGAAATGGTCGTCTCCAATCGTAAAGCGCAGGAACCGTTGGTGAGCTGAGGCAAATGGGATGTGTAGACATGCATCCTTTATGGCTATGAAAGCCAAGAATTCCCCTGGAGACATTGAGGCTATCACAGAACGAAGCGATTCCATGCGAAAACGCCTCACTTTGACGCGCTTGTTGAGGAGCTTTAGGTCCAGCACAGGGTGGACGGACCCGTCCTTCATGGGTACAATAAAGAGATTTGAATAAAATCCCTGAAACCGGTTCTAGACGGAACCTGGACAATGACTCCCTCCCGCTTCAGAGCTTCCAACGCTCGGAGAAAAGCGCGGATCTTGGCGGGAGGGGGAGACGTCATGAAGAATCGGCTTGGGGGAACTGAGTACAGTTCTATGAAGAAGCCGTGAGAGATAATATCTCGCACCCATTGGTCTAGGACGTTGGAAAGCCAAACGTCCCGAAAGAGGGACTGTGTGCGGAGCTGGAGCCATGCGAGTCATGCAGAAGCTGACTGCGGGCGAAGCGCCAGGAAGAACCCTGGCCTCGGGAGGACTGGGCCGTGTCGGAACGAAACGTTCTGTCTGGAGGATCAGCCAGGGAAATGAAAGGAACGAAAGGAACGGAACCTGGCAGCTTTTGCTGCGCCGGTGTTCCACCTTTCTGTTGGGGCAGAAGAGTACTTTTGCCTCCATTTGAGTCTTTAATAAGTACGTCCAGACGTTCCCTTAAAAGACGATCCCGTGTACAGGGAATCCCTGTAGGATGCTTCTTGGAAGAAGCAACCCCCTTCCAATCCCGAAGCCAGAGAATTCTTTGAATGGCAAGGGCATCGGCGGCTGCCACTGCGGAACGACCGGCTGAGTTAAGCACGGCGTTAAGAGCCTAGTTCGAGACCATAGCCATTTGGTCTAGGAGAAGAGACAACTCAGGTACCGTGTGGCGTGTCTTGGCGTAACTGCGTCTTTAAGAGACCAGGCCGCTGCAAAAGCGGGAGGAAACGCAGCGCCGACCGCGTCATAGAAGGACTTGGTCAACAGTTCAACCCGACGGTCTGCCGAGTCTTTTAAAGACGAGCTGTCGGCAATGGAAGTTGTGGTACTAGTTGCCAATCTGGCTACCGCCGGGTCCACCTAAGGAGGTTGAGACCAACCCGATAGTATTGCCGGTAAACGGATACTTGGGATCCGTATGTTGGCCGGAAAAGCCCTAGGCTTTTGCACCGAGTCTGAAAGGTCAGGGTGATCGGAGAAGACGTTGGCAGGTCTTTTCGGATCCCTGAGTGAATTGGCATTATTGTCAGCCAAAGCGTCCCCTTCCGGGACCGAGTCCGAGGCCGCCTCCGAGCCAGAGGACGAAGGATCCTGTTCCTCACCCTCCAGAGGAGCCCTAGAGTGAGATCTGGGCGAGGAGGGGGAAGGGTCTCTGCCTTTTGGAGAGGGCTCACCAAGAGGCAGAGAGGGCCTGGTAAGGCCAGGAGGAAGAGACGGACCCGGGACCGATGAGAACCCTCCACATCGATTCCCTAGTTTCTGGTCCGGGTTCAGGGTGATGGCCTGAATGATGGCTTAGTCATAGAGGCTACGGATTGTGACATAGCTCGTGACACTGCCCTGGCCATTGAAACAGACAATGACTGAGATATAACGTCAGTGCATTGAGGGTCCGTGTTAAAAACCGGGGGAACGGACGCCTGATCCCCAGAGGGGGCAGGGGTATCCACCTGGGGCCGGGTTCCGAGGATATCCGGAGCCCCAGTCTGCTCACCGGTCGTGCAGAGGGAATGACACTCTGCACAGGCAATGTGATTGTGTACACTGTACCAGTTGCGTACAATATGGCAGCCTTATGTGCTCCTTGAAGAAGACATATAGTTTGTACACAGGATTGGGTCAGACTAACAGAAGGGGGATGCCACAGAGGGGAATCCGCACCAATGGTGTGGATTACCTCACTGCCAAAGCCCTGATCCCCAGTCTGAGACTCCCAGCAGCAGATGAGAGAATCTGCAGAAAATGAGGCCAAGATGGCCCCCACAGAGGGAGAGGGGGGAGTCAGAGAGGGAAGGGCCTGTAAAAACGCGGGCTCTGTGGCCCCATTGTGTACACAGGAGGGGAAGGCCGAGCCCTGTGAGTGGGAGAGGCCAGAGACCAAGCCCTGAGCTCCCAGGGCTATTCTGAGCAAATCCCCGCCCCCCACTGCTGATAGACAAGTAGGGGGCGGAATCGCGCCTAGGCCTCCGGCGAAGCCGGGGACTAAATTTGAGGCCGCGGCCGGCCTGCATGAGGGGTCCGGCGCGGAAATCCCGCAAAACGCCCGCGGATGCGGGAAAACGGAGCCCCATGCTCCTAATCCAATGCCCCGTCCCCCTGCTGTACTAAGACAGGCAGGGAGGGGATCGCTGCTAGGAGTCCCATGCTCCTAATCCAATGCCCCATCCCCCTGCTGTACTAAGACAGGCAGGGAGGGGATCGCTGCTGGGAGCCCCATGCTCCTAATCCAATGCCCCATCCCCCTGCTGTGCTAAGACAGGCAGGGAGGGGATCGCTGCTGGGAGCCCCATGCTCCTAATCCAATGCCCCATCCCCCTGCTGTGCTAAGACAGGCAGGGAGGGGATCGCTGCTGGGCTGCTAGCCAGGCTAGGGGCCATTGCAGGGACACTATAGCAGGTCCTGTCCTGGATCCTGCTGTGGATGCGGGGGCCCAATGTGCGCAGCACATACCTGGATTCCCATAGGGGGAGAAGATAGGGGGCCAGCTCGGTACCTTGTGGTGGAGCCTGCATCCGTCACCTGTGACTACTGGGAGTTGAACTCCATCACAGGGGCCACACAGTGACTGTGTATAGGCCAGGGGCACAGAGAACTGTGAACCCCTCAGTCGGCTTCCACCTCACCAGAGGCTCTTTGAAAGAGTATGGTGAGGGAGCACGGCATATGGGGCCGAAGGCCCATGCCGGGGGACCCCGATGGTCCCCTAAGCTTCATCTGTAGCAGGAGCTTCAGTGTGGAGATGTGCCTCCAACGACACCAAATAACAAACTGACAGTATTCCTGTAGAGGGCGTATATGCTGCAGGGGAGAAGGAGGAGTAAATCTCTTCTATATTTGGTGTGACCTCCAGGGGGCAGCATATAACACCCACTGTCAGGGTCTCCCAGATTTGGACGACAAGAAAAGATCGTTCGCTGGGTTATGCGAACCATAGCTGCTCGCTACATCGTTGTTGCGTCGTCCACGATATCTAGACGAGTGACATCTCGCCAACGTTGTCAAAAAGATGTCCTAACGACAGCGCTCCCATGAGATCGTTGGTGATATCGTCTCGACATTGAAGCGTGTAAAGGTACCTTAAAGGTACCGTCATACGCTAGGATATAGGTGAACGATATCGTTAGCTATGTCACGTGACCGCGATCCTTTCGACATCGTCAGTGCGTTGTCACACGCAAGGATATAGTTAACGTTCTTAAATTTGGCAACGCGTCAGCTACTTGGAGAAGAACGATTGCACGATGTTAAAAAGCGGCAGGAATAGGAGAATTATGAACAACATCGTTCAAAAAAGTGTCACATTGAACGATGATGCGGCTTCTCAGAACGTTAATTGGACGATGAACGATAGATTTGAGGTCAAGATCTCAAACTTTTGATGAGCAATCCAACGATTTATCCTTCCAACATCGTTTGTTTACACGCAATGACGCACAAACGATATCGTTTGAACGATCACAAATCAGTGACGTTTCAACAATATTGTTAACGATATCGTAGCATGTGAAGTGGCGTTAAGAGTTATTACCACAATGTGACATATCAAATTTGAAAAAATTGCCCTGGTCATTAAAAAGTTAAAGGGATCCTGTCACCTCCAGAACGCCTCCTAAGCTAGCAAAACATGTCCCTGCAGCATCCTATTACTAATCTCACACTCCTTTTGTCTCCTAAAGGCATTCTGTGAAAGTGCATAAAAACGTTTTAATACTTACTCATTAGTGATTATAATTAGCAGGGGCTATATTCTTTAGTCATCAGGGCGGGCTGTTTTGCAGGCTCCAGGATCCACCCTCTGTCTGTGTGCTCTGCTTGTGCAGGCTTTGCCCTCCCCTTCTCAGTCACTCACAGAATGCAAATCATTAGTCCTGCCTTCAACTACACATCACAGTAGTACAGACAGAGAGACATGTTTTGCTAGCTTAGGTGGTGTTTAGGAGGTGACAGGATCCCTTTAAAATACTAAGTAGATGGTGGCAGCCCAATCATGTGTAAGAACATTGTTGGCAGCATAGAATTTATAAAAACAATTTTTATGGCAATATAGTGGTGGTTTTAGGCCTATTTATGTACCTGTCCTATGTGCATACACTGGTTGGTGAGAATGCAGCATTAGTAGAAACCAGTGAGACTAGGTATACTGCACATTCTTTGCATTTCTTTCACATCCTCTAGCTAAAAATGTTGTCTTTAAAGTTTCTAGGTGTATATGCTCAAAGTACAATCTTTAATTCACTAGTACAATGAAAGGACTCTGTGCATATGATGTAAAGAATGGCCGGATACCAACACACATGAACACAAAATAAAGCCCGAATAAAACAAATACCGTATTTTTCGGATTATAAGATGCACTTTTGTTCCCCCAAACAAAAAGAGAGGGAGGGCAGCTTTGGAGCAGTGTCCGAGGGCTGGAGCGGGCTGCAGCTGCGGCTTGTGATCACGTGGGTCCGCTCATGTAATATTCACTGCATCCCTGTCCATCATCACCTCTCAACGCGAAAGGTGGGCGGGGGGAGCGGCACATTACATGAGCCTAGTAAACGGGACCATAGGATTAGCAGCTGTAGATGTAGCCTCATGTGATCCTGTGTGGATAGTCATTGCCTCCCATGCTTTCATTGCGTGGAAAGCGGTTACTATCCTGGGGACGGACAAGCATACTCACCTTTCCATTGCTCAATGCAGTCCGGGCCATCTCTCGGTCTGTGTCGGCAGCCGGTCATGTGAGGAGCACCACACAGTGACATCTTCGCTTAGAGCGCTGCTCTCGTGATCAGATGCCCAAGACAAGAAGGCAGAACGGATGGTGCGGGCTACAGGGAGTGATATTAAAAGGCGAGCATGATCATTTATTATTTTTTAAGTGTGTGCCAGCATGGGGACCATGTGTAGTATCAGCATGGGGGGCTATGTGTAGCATCAGCATGGGAAGGGGGGGTTTTGGGGGGCGGCTATGTGTAGCATCAGCATAGGGGGGATGGGTGTGTGCAGCATCAGGATGGGTGGGCTATATACCAGCAGCATCAAGAGGGCAATGTGTACTGATTGTAAGACGGACACTGACATAAGGCGGACCCCATGTAACATTACAAATTATTTCCTTCACGAAATGTCTTCTAATCCAATGCGCCTTATAAAGCGAAAAATATGGTAGTCACCCAGCAGACATTATTGGAGCTGTGCCAGCTGAACTGAAACCACTTGATTACTATGCAATTAACACAGCTTTCCCACACAGCAAGGAGAAATAAAAAAAAAAAAAAAACAGCACAATTAACGTATTTCTTTTTCTGCAACATCAAAATGTATTAAATTGAGGCTATATATCTAGTGGTTACCTGTTTCTTCTTCTGTGCATCAGTGTTGTCCACTACAGTAGGGTAAGTTATAGATTTATGGATGGCTTTTAAAGCTTCGGGATTGTAAACTGTTTTAGTGAGACCTGTAGACGTGGACAATACCTACAAATAAGAAGAAAACATGAAATACTCCACATATCATTCATTTTAAGCAGTACTACACCATTACTTATTCTGTAATGTGCTAATGCAGACTAGGCTACTAAAGGGAATCTGTAAGCAGGTTTTTACTATGTAATATGAAAGCACCATAATGTAGGGGCAGAGACCCTGATTCCAGGGATTTATCACCTACTGGGCTGCTGACTGCAGTTTTGATAAAATCTTTGCCTAGGCCGGGTTCACATTTGCGTTCCGAACGCAGCCAAACGCATGCGCACTGCGTTCCTATGTTAAATATGGGAACGCATGATACCTGCGTTTGGCTGCATTTGGTTGCTGTTGCATTCAGATGCGCATAATTTGTGCGCCCTCCGAACGCAGCCTGTTGCATTTTATGTGTGTTCATGGGCGCTTGTTTTATTAGCAAGCGACCGCAAGCTCACAAACAATGCATGCAACTCAATGGATCCGCAGTGTCCTCCGCATGACAGCGTTGCGGATCACATTGAAATCTCTCCCGGTGGCCCAAGCTGATCTCCCGGGCATGGCCGCTACTAATCTCCCAGCAGTGTCGGCGTGGGAGATTTGAAGAAACAGCTGATCTGACAGCTGTTTAAATCTCCTGCACCAACATCACCTCTTCAGTGTCAGCACGGGAGATTTAAACAGCTGTCAGATCAGCTGTTTCTTCAAATCTCCCGCGTCAACACCGTTGGGAGATCAGCGGCGGCCAGGAGGAGGAGGACATCTCGGAAGCTGATCTCCGCTTCCGGCCGCCGCCAAGATCGCCGAGATTCTCTGCTGCGTTCACATCAGTATGGCAGTGTTTGCGTCTGCATGCCCTTCGCATACAGACACAAACGCAAATGTGCACCCAGCTTTACACTGTTGCATATCTCCCAGTTTTCTCAATACTGAATAACCCGACCCATAACACTGATTGGCAGCTTTGTCTTATACAATACACTGACAGAAAGTTGCCAATCCGGGGTGAGTGTGATTACATAGACAACAGAGGAAGATGGAGAATTACCTGGAAACAGATTTACTGGTAATTTAGTGATTACCTCCTACTGATAAAACAGGGATTTTTATAAAAACTACAGGAAGTTGCCCAGTATGACAGAGCACACATCACACATCACAGTGGGGGAGTCAAGGGAGCTTCAGAAGACTATCATAGGATTATGCATTGACTTTCGATAGGGAATGTATGTATTACCTTTTCAGTGTGTATGGTTTTGTGATATACCCCAATCTGTATATATTGATACTTTAATACAGCCTTGGAAAAAAGGTAAAAAATTAAAATAGAAGCTCAAAAAAAAAGGAGTAATTTTAATGGATATTCCCATCTACCAGATCCCAATAAGTAGGAGGTGTAATAATATTAGCAAATGCCTCTAAATAGAAATATAGTATAGTTCCTGATTAGCTATGCGGTTTACCTCATGTACAGGACATTACAGAGTAGGTATCCATGGTTACATTTACACATATAGTGACAGTTAGTTACTAGGTGGTTATAACCATAGATACCCAAGATACTGCAATGTCCTGCACACCAGGTAAGGGCCCTTTCACATCAGCGGTAATTTGAAATCGCGGCAGATGCGGTGAAAAAAATGCATCTGCCGCAATTGCCGCCGCATAACCGCTGCACTTGCGGCGCGGTTGCGGTAATCACCATAGTAAGTATAGGGGGACTTGCGCAGGTGCGGCAAGTGCGGTTTTGCACTTGCGGCAGGTGCGGCCGCGAAAAAAAAAACCGCGGTCAGCCGCGGGTTTTTTTCGCGACCGCACCTGCCGCAAGTGCAAAGCCGCACCTGCCGCAAGTCCCCCTATACTTACTATGGTGATTACCGCAACCGCGCCGCAAGTGCAGCGGTTATGCGGCGGCTATGCGGCAGATGCGTTTTTTTCAGCCTTAGGCTGCTTTCACATCAGCGTTTTACGCTGATCAAGGCAGTTGCGGTGAAAAAAACGCAATTGCTGCGATTACCGCATAAGGGTACTTTCACATCAGCGTTTTTTTTTTTTAAATCGCGGCAGATGCGGTGAAAAAAAATGCATCTGCCGCGATTACCGCATACCGGCAGCACTTGCGGCAACATGCGGCAAACAACGTATATGCGAGCTTGCGGCATGTGAGGCAAGTGCGGTTTCAGCACTTGCGGCCGCGAAAAAAACGCGGTTGGCAACGAATTTTTCGTGGCCGCATCTGCCGCAAGTGCCGAAACCGCAACTACACCGCACTTGCCGCAAGCCCTATAGACATTGCATGGGGCCTGCTGCAGGTGAACCGCAAGTGCGGCCGTTATGCAGTAATCACGGCAGTTGCGGTTTTTTCCACCGCAACTGCCGCGATCAGCATAAAACGCTGATGTGAAAGGGGCCTTAGTGACATATAATGAGGAACTATACTGCATTTCAAATTGGAGGTATTTGCAAATATTATTACACCCACTACATATTGGGATAGGATCTTAGAGACAGGAATACCCCCCTTAATTTTATATGTACATGCCGTAATAATTACAAAATTGGCGAAATAATCACGGAGGGGTATACAAATACTTTATTTAGAACAGCAAAAGATGCAAAATATGGCAATATACAAGTCCAAGATACCTGTGATAACTCTGTGGTAGTACTTTGTGCCTCTGCTGGCTCCATGTTACTGGAAGGTACTGGGCCGAGACGTTCTTTTATGGACTGTTTAATAACAGGTAAAGTCTGAGGCTGAACATTAAGCTGAACAACCTGAAAAGAGGAAAATCAAAAAGAGTTCTCCATATGTATATTGCTTTTACAACAAATGGCTTTGTAAAAATACGAAAAAATGAATAGAAAGCAATAAACTGGAAATAAAGGAATGGCAGATATCTCAGCTCATTTTTACTAATTGTGGAACCACACAGTAAATTCTAAGCCAACGACCTGTAATCAGAGATAATCAACTTCATGCACACAAATCTTCATAAAGAAGGTGATTAGCTAGGATTACACCAATCACAGACATTCATAGGACTCACTCAGCTACTATGTAAACAGAACTATTAGTGTCGAAACATATTCTGTCACTCACCTATTGTACATCTGACACTATTATTCTATTAAAGCCATCACCTAAGCAAATGCAATAAGTGTGTGCAGTGATCTTCTTTGGATAGATGGCAGCAATTCTTAGGCACTGGCGGTATGAACTTAGTCAGTCAGATATGTTTGATTCTGTAACACTCCAGCATTTCAGATAAGAACTTGCTCATCATCTGCCTCTGGGGAGTGAGCCATGCTGTAGACTAACTGGGTCAGAGGGGACTCTGGCAGTTTCTCCCTACCCACTGCCTTGGATTGACAGGTGTCTTAGCATAGCACAGTCCCTGCAGGCTATTATAAGCAAGTTCTTATCTGAAGTGCTGGAGTGTTTCGGAGTCAAACATACCTGGCTGATTTCATACTGCCAGTGCCTGATATATGCACTCATGTATTGCACATTTTGTATCAGTTGACAGGTTCTCTTTCACCCCTTCACAACCTATGATGCACATGTGCATCATAGGATACATCACCTGCGCATCTCAGCTGATCTCCTCAGTTGAGATGTATAGCTAACAGTGCCAATCAGATCCAAAATCTGATTGCTGCTATTAACCCTTTAGATCACGCTGTCATTCACTGACAGCACGATACAAAGCACCACAGTGGGGATCGCGCTGCTACCCACCATGATTGGAGGATACGTGAAGCGATCACGGGAGTTCGATCTGTTATCTTGACAGCCCAGGATCCAGTGATGAGCCCGGAAGCTGTCCTGATTTACTTTCTGTGGATGCCTGGCAAGGGATGGCATCCACAGTGATCACTTTCCTTATGTACTGAAGTGCTGAAGCTTGTAAGTACATAGGACAAACGATCGCAGTGTGCTGCACTGAGGTCCTCTAGGGGCCAGTGTAAAATAAAAAAAAATAAATAAAAAAAAAAAAAAAAAACCACATGTTCAAATCAGCTCTCTTTCGCCACATTAAAAATAAAACTGTTCTCCACATATTTGGTATCACCACATTCAGAAATGCCCAATCTATCAATAAATTTAATCAATTAATCAGACTGGTAAATTGAGCAAAGAAAAAAATAAAGGCCAAACGCCAAAATTATGGGTTTTTTTTTGTTGCCACAACATTAGAATAAAATGCAATACTGAGCGATAATTCGAAATGTCAGCTCAAGCTGCAAAAGTTAATCCGTCACAGAGCGCTACAGGTCGCAGAAAGTGGCGAAAAAGTGAAATTCTTTTTCCATAAAAACTTCAGATTTTTTTTTCCCAACTTAAGGACCCAACCGTATACATTAACTGTTATCTATGAACTCAGACCGACCTGAGGCATCATAGTGACATGTCAGTTTTACCATATAGTGAACTACGTGAATAAAAAGCCCAAAAAAAACAAACTTGTAATTGCACTTACTTTGCAATTTCAATGCACTTGGAATATTTTCCCATTTTCTTGTACACCATATGGTAAAATAAAGGATTTCATCTGAAAGTACAACTCGTCCCACAAAAACAAGCCCTCATATGTCTGTATTGCCAGAAAAATAAAAAAAATTAAAAATTATGGCTCTTGGAAGAAGGGGAGGTTAACCCTGCTGTTCTGTTTGGGTCTACTATACACTTATGTTCTGGTCATTTTTGACTAAGCCTATTAAAGTCTTGATTTTTAGCTAATTTAAGTATTTTATTTGAATACCTGTTGCATTATTATACTGTAAGTGAACATGTTTGTTCATAAACAAATGAAAAATTAAATAAAAAAAAATTGAAATTCGGTCATTTTTGACCTAACAGAACAGCAGGGTTAAATGGCTAAGTTGCCCACTACAAAACTGAACGCAAAAAAAGATATAGAAAATATCCCAGCAACGGGTCAGAGAGCCATCACAAAGCTATTATAGATTACTAGGAGCCCGTGCTCCCGTGCAGCAGCCACAGACCACTGTCCAATTCTAAACATCACCAGAGGGAATAGTTTATTTTTTAACCTTTGGAGCATTTGGAGCTTGTGTCTGCTGAGCAGCGCCTTCTCTGTGCCAATACATCTTAATGAACCGGTTATTCAGGACAGCTTCTGTGCTGGAGATGGCTTTCTTTGCATCTACATGTGTGGCAAACTGAATTAAAGCGCCCTCAGCATCTCCTTCATAGGCAACCTGCAGAGAGAAAATCATAATACCTAAGTGAACAGTGACTCAATTTTGGGTTCTGCATTCAGACAGCTTGTAATCTACATCTAGTTATTCAGAGGATATGTGGCCACCACAAATTCCAGCATTTTCAGCTCTGACAGCATTTTTCTGTTGAGGTTTTCTGCTGACACCCATGGCTACTTTCACATTCCCAATTTGCTTCAATGGAGCGAGAGAATTGTCTGAGAAGGACAGCACCCCCCCTGCTTCTCAGGGCTATAGTAAATTACATAGGGCTTTAGTAAGTCATAGTAAGTTACATAGGGCTATAGCAACTCATAGTAAGTTACACAAAGCTATACTAAGTCATACTAAGATACATAGGGCTATAGTAAGTCATAATACATTACATAGGGCTATAGTAACTCATAGTAAGTTACATAGGGCTACTGTAAATCATAGTAACTTGCACAGGGCTACAGTAAGTCATAGTGACTTACATAGAGCTATAGTAAGTCAGTGAGTTACATAGAGCTATAGTAAGTCATATTAAGATACATAGGGCTACTGTAAATCATAGTAACTTGCACAGGGCTACAGTAAGTCATAGTGACTTACATAGAGCTATAGTAAGTCAGTGAGTTACATAGAGCTATAGTAAGTCATATTAAGATACATAGGGCTACTGTAAATCATAGTAACTTGCACAGGGCTACAGTAAGTCATAGTGACTTACATAGAGCTATAGTAAGTCAGTGAGTTACATAGAGCTATAGTAAGTCATATTAAGATACATAGGGCTACTGTAAATCATAGTAAGTTACATAGGGCTATAGAAAGTCATAGTAAATTACATAGGCTATAGTAAGTCACAGTAAGTTAGACCCTTATTGAAGTGCATCTATAGTGAACAACGTGACTCATGATAATCTTGTCACACATATTACAGTTGAATACAACAAGCACTAAACATTTACTTCATTTAGAAACACAAGTGTGGCCATCTATCCCTATCCATTCTGAGCAGGCATTACAGGGTCCCATTGTTGGGATCGGTGCAGGTCCCAACAGTCGGCCCTCACCAATTAGAAAGCTATAACTTACACCATGGATAGCTGCCAATTTGGGAATACTCATACATAGTAATAAAGAGAATTTTGTTTACGTACCGTAAATTCTTTTTTCTTTAATCATCAATGGGAGACCCAGACAATGGGGTTTAGGGCACTGCCCTCCGGAGGTCACACTAGGTACTACAAGTTTGTAGACACCGCCTCCTCCGCTTATAAACCCCTACCGCAGGGAACATCCTCAGTTTGGTCTACAAGCTGCGAGGAGGAAATAAACCACACCCGAAACATCGGGAAGAATGCCGTACACAAAAACGGTTCAACAACCCGGCAAACACTGTCTCAACAGAGAACAGAGCAAATGCAAAACATGCAAAGGAACAACTGGGTGGGTGCTGGGTCTCCCATTGATGATTAAAGAAAAAAGAATTTACGGTACGTAAACAAAATTCTCTTTTTTCTGGTCATCATAATGGGAGACCCAGACAATGGGGATGTCCTAAAGCAATACCCCAGGGCGGGAAGAGTTCCTCAACAAGACGGATAACACATGGTTCCCTTTTAAAGGTGGGCAACCGCCGCCTGGAGAACCCGCCTGCCCAAACTTGCATCCGCAGAGGCATGGGCATGCACCATATAGTGCTTAGAGAAAGTGTGCAGGCTGGACCAAGTGGCCGCCTGACACACCTGTAGAGCAGACGCTCGATGTCGCAATGCCCAGGAGGCACCTACGGCTCTGGTAGAGTGAGCCTTCAATCCCACCGGGAGAGGCAAACCAGAAGTCCGGTAAGCCTCCTGGATGGATGCCTTAATCCATCTGGCCAATGTCGATTTCGACGCCGCAGACCCCTTACAGCGACCTGTCGTAAGAACAAATAAGGAATCCGAACTCCTGAAGGAGGCGGTCCTAGACACATAAATGCGTATAGCTCTCACGAGATCCAGAGTATGGAGGTCGCGTTCAACCTGATGAACGGGAGCGGGGCAAAATGATGGGAGAACAATCTCCTGGTTCAGGTGGAAAGTTGAAACCACCTTCGGCAAGAATTCTGGCCGTGGACGCAACACCACCTTGTCTTGGTGAACCACCAGAAAGGGTGACTTGCACGATAGTGCAGCCAATTCTGAGACCCTCCTCAGAGACGTAATCGCCACCAGAAAGGCCACTTTCTGGGATAGACGAGATAGAGAAACCTCCCTCAGAGGCTCAAACGGCGGTTTCTGCAATGCCGCCAGGACCATGTTAAGGTCCCAAGGGTCTAGAGGTCTCTTGTAGGGCGGAACCATCCGTGACACCCCCTGCAGAAATTGACGGACCTTCGGGAGGAGCGCCAATCGCCTGTCAAACAGCACAGAAAGTGCTGATACTTGACCCTTCAAAGAGCCAAGGGATAATCCCAATTCCAAACCCGACTGTAGGAAAGCCAACAACGTCGGGATGGACAAGGGCCACGGAGACCGTCCGCCAGAGGCACACCAAGTAAAAAAGATTTTCCACGTTCTGTGGTACATCTTCCTGGAAACTGGCTTCCTAGCCCGATTCATAGTGGCAACCACCGAAGGGGAGAAACCCCTGGATGTCAGCAGCCAGGCCTCAAGAGCCATGCAGTCAATCTGAGGGCCCTGGAATTGAGGTGGAAGAATGGGCCTTGCGCGAGTAAATCTGCGCGTTCTGGAAGAGTCCACCTGTGTCCGCCTGACAGTTGCCACAGGTCCGGATACCAGGACCTCCTGGGCCAGTCTGGAGCCACTAGAATGGCTACGCTGCACTCCGACCTGATTTTCCACAGCACCCTGGGAATCAGAGCCAGAGGCGGGAACACATACGGTAGATGGAATCTGGACCAAGTCAAGATCAGCACGTCCGCTCCCAGAGACTGGGGGTCCCATGACCTCGCCATGTATTGCGGAACCTGATGATTCAGCCGTGAGGCCATCAGATCCACGTCCGGAGTGCCCCATCTGCTGCAGATGTCCTGGAAGACGTCTGGATGAAGAGACCACTCTCCGGCGTCCATCCCCTGCCGGCTCAGATAGTCGGCCTCCCAGTTTTCGACCCCTGGGATGTGAACTGAGGAGATCAGGCAGTTGTTGTCCTCCGTCCAGGCCAGGATGCGGTGGACTTCGGCCAGAGCCTCTGCACTCCTGGTTCCTCCTTGATGATTTATATAAGCGACGGCCGTCGCATTGTCGGACTGAACCCGAATGGGTTGTCCTGAGAGGAATCTCTGAAAAGCCAGGAGTGCCAGATAGATCGCCTTGATCTCCAGTACGTTGATCTGCAACGCCGACTCCGACTGAGTCCAGAGGCCTTGGGCCCTGTGGTGCAAGAACACCGCCCCCCAGCCCTTCAGACTGGCGTCGGTGGTCACCACTAACCATGACGGTTTGATGAAGGACCGGCCCCGAGACAAGTGATGTGGCTGTAGCCACCACTGCAGGGGAATCCCTGGTCGGTAGGGAAAGGGTCACCAGCCGATTCAGAGAGATCGTCCTCTTGTCCCACCTGCGGAGAATCTCCAGCTGAAGAATACGGAGGCGAAATTGTGCGAACGGCACCGCCTCTATTGCAGCTACCATGCGCCCCACCAGCTTCATCAACACCCGTAGGGATGATTGTGGTGACAGGAGGACTGCTTGTACTCCTGATTGGATCGCCATCTGTTTGACTCGTGGCAGAGACACCAGGGCTGAGGCTGTGTTGAAGTCCATGCCCAGATATGTCAAGGACTGGGTCGGAACTAGCGTTGACTTCTGAATATTGAGGAGCCAACCGAACTGTTCCAGAGACCGCATGGTCACATCCAGGCTCTCTTGACAGAGGTGTTCTGATGGCGCCCTGACCAGCAGGTCGTCTAAATAGGGAATGACGGCATGTCCCTGCATGTGCAGGAGAGCCATCATGGAGGCCATCACTTTTGTGAACACCCGCGGTGCCGAGGCCAACCCGAACGGCAGCACCACAAATTGGAAATGTTCTTCCCCACTGCGAATCTCAACCAGCGCTGATGAGCCGGTGCAATGGGCACGTGAAGGTAAGCGTCTCTGATATCTATGGACGCTAGGAAGTCCCCCTGTGACACAGCTGCGATCACGGAGCGCAGTGATTCCATACGGAACTTCCGAACCAACACGTGACGGTTGAACAACTTCAGGTCCAGTACTGGGCGGAAGGATCCGTCCTTCTTTGGGACGATAAAGAGGTTGGAGTAAAAACCCCTGAACCTCTCTCCGGAAGGCACCGGGATTACCACTCCGTCTCTGCGGAGACCCTCCAACACCTGGTAAAAAGCCTGAGCCTTTTCTGGTGACGGGACCGACCGATGGAATCGGGATATCGGCTTTGACGTCAGCTCTATCCTGTAACCTCGCGAGATCACGTCTCGAACCCACTGATCTTGAACGTGAAGCAGCCACTTGTCCTGAAAGCGAGACAAGCGGCCCCCACCTGTGGGGAGGCAGGATGAGAGAGCGAGTCATGTAGAGGCGGGTTTGGGGGTGGCAGCTGCCGCCCCCGCCGGCTTCTTTGGACGACTCTTAGAGCGCCACTGGGAAGCGGGCTTTCCCCCTCGGTCCGTGCGAGCGGACGGTGCTGATGACTGCGAGCTGGAACGAAAGGACCACTGTTTTGGGTTCCTTTTAACGGTATACCGTGGCTTAGGCTTATTCTGCGGTATCTTAGACTCAGCAGAATCCTTTATCAGCTTGTCCAGTTCGGTGCCAAAAAGCCTGTCACCAGCGAACGGAAGATTCTGCAAAATCTTCTTGGATGTGGCATCTGAGTCCCAAAGACGCAGCCACAACAACCTGCGGATCGCTATAGCATTGGCCGAAGCCACAGCTGAGCGAGTGGCAGTTTCCAGGGTCGCCGTCCTGGCGTAGTCCGCATAGGCCCTTGCCCTTTCGGTAAGTGCCAGGACCTCTGGACTGGATCTTGCCATGTCAGTGATACCGTCCAAGCAGGTAGTAATCGCTTGTAAGGTCCAGACCGTGGCAAAATTAGGGGCAAATGAAGACCCCACAGCCTCATAGGAAGACTTGGCGAGCTGCTCGACCTGTCTATCCGTCGCATCCTTCAGTGAGGAGCTATCAGAGGCAGAGAAAAGGGAGCGTGCAGCAATCCTGGTCATGGAAGCGTCCACCTTCGGGGACTGCGACCACTCCTGAAGCACCTCCTGGGGGAAGGGGAAGCGATTGTCCTTGGTTTTACGGACATAACGCCGCCCAGGATGTAACCTGGGAGCTCTAACCACCCTTCCAAAATTAGTGTGGTCCATGAAGGAGCCACTTGGTCTAGCCTCAGGCCGCAGCCATTGATAGACCTCCTTCGGGTGCACCGTCACCTCCTCAGGGGGTGTCACGAGACGTAAAGTCTCGTTGATAGAGGACACCAGATCCTCCACCCCGTCTGGTGGTTCAGATACGGACACAGACCCGAAATTTGAACCCCCATCATCGTCCTCACCATCAGAGGAACGCTCCTCCTCAGAGGGAGCCTGGAGCTCGGGTGACTCCTCACGACGAGCCCGCTTAAGGGGTCTCACAGCAGAAGAGGGAGACGCCCGGGGGTAACTGGACGGAGTAGCTGGGCTATCCAGCCTCCTATTAAGTGCCTCCAGGGATTGCGACATGGAGGACAGCTGAGACAACAGATTTTCATTGATCTTATTCTGAGTCTCCCATGGCCCTGAGATCACCTGAACCTCAGGGTATAGCACCGGAGCTGCTGACTCAACAGTGCCAGCCCGGGCCTCTGGGCGTCCGCAGTTATTGCAGGACCCCTCCACCAGTGTTCCATTGCATGTAGCACAGGTAATGGTGGTCTCTGCCGCCCTAGCAGCACGCTTCCCGGCTGAGGACATCGCCACAGTAGGGGAAGATAAGCCAAAATGCAGTACAACAAAACCGGGAGTCCCGGTGGCTTACCGACCGCAGTAAAGCGGTATGAGGAAGCGGTGTGAGTGTGTGACCTCCGCGACGGTTTCCGGTCTCCCCTCTTGGAGTGCAGGCGCACGCTGCATACAAATCCCAACCGGGAAGTGAGGGTAAAGATGGCCGCCGACAGTGAAACTGTGGGCGGCGCCGAAGACACGCGGGAAACACACACACACGCCCATCGGTGACGTCACCGCACGGGCTGCTTCCTATCCTCCAAGCAGCCTCAGCATGAGGGAGCCGGAGCCCGCAGCGCGGGAAAAAGTGTAACAAGTTATACACAGACTGCATGTACATACAAACATCCGCAGCCCACGGCCTCAGCCCCTGTGACACACAGGGCGGTCAGCCAGGGTGACCCCAGCACAGGGTACACCCGCAGCACCGCGGACCCGAGGGTAACGCGCGGTCTGAGTGTCAGGCCACATAAAGTGACAGACACTACCCCCAGGCACACAGGAGACACAGAGTGCCTCAGTGCCGGTCCGGTCTGTAAGCACCATTTAGGGAGGCCTCGGACGGGGGTGCAGCACCAGTCCGGAGTGTAAGCACCATTTAGGGAGGCCTCGGACTGGGCTGGCTCCAGTCCGGTCTGTAAGCACCATTTAGGGAGGCCTCGGACGGAGCGGAGCTGTGCAAGGCTCCCATCTCCCACTCTCCAGAGCCCCCCAGAGAGGGATGGAAAGGAGCGCAACAGCGTACCGGGAGAACACAAAGTGTCCAGGCCCTAGGCCCTCCGGTACCTCCACCTGCGTGTTCCACAAGGGTGAGCGGGGAGGCTGTCGCAGGTCCCGACTGGAACCATTTTACCTTGTCTTCAGACGCCATCACGTAAGCTGTGAGAATGCAGTGAAGTGCAAGCAAAGCGTGATCCTCCGAGCACACTAAGTTTAAAACTGAGGATGTTCCCTGCGGTAGGGGTTTATAAGCGGAGGAGGCGGTGTCTACAAACTTGTAGTACCTAGTGTGACCTCCGGAGGGCAGTGCCCTAAACCCCATTGTCTGGGTCTCCCATTATGATGACCAGAAAATATATATATTTTTAATAGAGCTGGCAAGCTTTTTGTCTCACTAAAGTTTGTTAAAAAAAAAAAAAAAAAATCATTGCCTCAAATAGGATCAGTGTAGAAAAAAAAAAACAGGTGTAAAGTGAAGCTTCAGTGAAGAAAAGAAAATACCTGCAAATTCACCAGTGTCCCAAATTTACTGAAATGCTCGTTCAGCTTACTGATGTTATTCAGCTCTGGGGAATTCGCCGGAGTTCTAGCTTGGTGTTTTCATTTCCAAAAACAACTTTCTTCTGGAAGCCGGGTACATTCAGTCTACTGTAATTAGGCCTGTGAAAATACAACACGGGTAAATAGTAAAAGCAAATCTCACTTTCTTGCTAAGTTAATTAAGAACACAAAAGATGCTGGGCATCTGTTGCTGTCAGTAGAAAGCAAACACTTAAAGGAGATATACCGGATTTTTTATTTTTTGTTAAATTGTGTCAAAGCACTAACAGGCAGCTAGCTGCCACCTACCTGCCTGTTGTCCCAGTCACCGTTCACCGTCAACACACAGTAGTCTTAGACCGCTGCGGTCATCAACATTTCAGCTTTTGCTGATGTCACGACTACTGAGGGGTGGCTTTCCCCCTCTGTAGATGGGTGCATAGTTGAGGTCACACTAATTGACAGCCAGCTTGCCCAATTAGGTAGCGTGGAGCTGACTGTCAATCAGCGTAATGTCAGCTGTGCACTCATTTCCATAGAACAGAGTGGAAAAGAAGCCTCTGCTCTATTCTGTTTACCCTGTCATGCTGTCCACAGCAGGTGCCATTTTTGACCACTCTGTGGCAGGGATGAACAGCGGGGACTGGTGCCGGGCACAACAAACAGGTAGGTGGCAGCTACCTTCCTGTTAGTGCTTGGATACTTTTTTTTTTTTTTTTAATAAAAAATTCCAGATAACCCCTTTAACCAAAAATGTTATCTCATGCACTGCCTATAGACCTCGGGCAAGATAACCAGACTGAAAAAGGCAGAAGGAGAAGCCAAAAGGTTCATGGTAACCTAGAATAAATTAGCAATGGGTCATCGATATGTTTGGCACAAACAACCCTCAAAAATGTCAAAATAAACATTTTGACACTGTGGCTCAGTGGTTAGCATTGCAGCCTTGCAACGCTGGGGTCCTGGGTTCAAATCCCACTGAAGATAACATCTGCAAGGAGTTTGCATGTTCTCACCGTGCTTATGCAGGTTTCCTCTGGGTTCTCCGATTTCCTCCCACATTTCAAAGATAAACTGATAGGATATTTAGATTGTGAGCTCCAATGGGGGACAGTGTTGCAAATGTATGTAAAGTGCTGTTGAATTAATAGCACTATATAAGTGAACAAATTATTTCCAAGATGGTGTCTAGAGTGTGTCCAAGAATAATGTGAATTAGGGTTATTCTCCTTACAGCCCGACACTCCAGCCAGGTGCGGATGCTTTATGTGTGCTGTTTCTGTATTAGCCTAGCAATTTACGCACAAAACTCAACCAACTTACTTGTCAAACCAGGTTTTTTTCGGGGGTATTCCAGAGTCTGCAGGAGCAAGATTCCTTTTCCGAGAATCAGAATCCACAACAATTCTCATGTTATTGTTCACCGATTTCTCTAAAGAAATAATATTTGGGAAAAACTTTAAAGTGAGTGCAATACATCAAGAATGAAAAATACACCACATGAAGAATGTACATCAGCAATGCCCTCTTTATTTAAAGGGGTATTCTCAAGACTAGACGCAGCGTGTCGTCCTCTGCAGAGACGCGAGTGTTCTCAGCAGCAGAACGCAGCATCCATGCCCATTGCTCAGGATTCTGCGTGCAGTGGATTTTCGCTGTGTTCTCTAGCTAAGAACACTTGTGTACCCACAAGCATAAATTTACATGCTGTGCTGCATGTCAATTTATGCTGCATCAAAAAGAGTAACACAGTTCCTATAAATCTCATCCATTATGCTTGTACTGCAGAATGCGTTTAGGATACAGGGAAAAGTATGCTGCATCCAAAACTGATAAATCTGATCATGGGCACAAAGCCTTAAAGGTTGAGTGTAGTGAGCGGCTGCAGCAGATAGGAGCCAAGAATCAGAGCACTCCTGCACCCACATTGTGTGTACCATTCGGCTCCTCCAAAGTCAGTGTGCACGCAGGCATACAGAATAAATTCAGGCAATGCTTGCTTTAGGAACCATGCTGTCAAAAAAATACCCATTGTCCCCAATTCATCAACGTTTCAATATGGAGTCTAGCGCAACATTATTTGAAAGGTTTTGCAAAACTCCTGCTTGCACAGAAACATAGCGCGTTTTGTAGATTTTAGGCCACTACCTATCTGCTCCCCCAACTTTTTAAGACATGGGCAGAGCTTAACTGGGAGGTCGTATGGCCGAGTATGGCAGTCAAAACCAGCTTAGTTTATGCCAAAATTCTGACAGAAATATCCTTCAGTCCCTAAGCACATTTCTTATGGTGGTGTACGGCAGCTGAGAGGTAGGTTTGCCTTATAGTGACTATCACATTCCACTCCAGAATACCAATCATGAAGACTGGCCTACAAAATGCCAGTTATGGTGAATCTGTGCCGCTGTCTAGTCAGAGAAATAAAGTGTGTAGTACCTCTTGGTGGTAAATCCATATCTCCAGAAGTTAGGCCTATCAAATTTGGCCTTTGAGCATGCACTCGATGTCTGTACACAGGCCTTGAAGTGTTTGTCAAGCTTGGTGCTTCTGGATTGTAACCGTCAGCATCATATGTTTCTGGGAATAAAGGAATTGGCCCTGCAGCATTGGAATAAAAAGGGAGAAGGGAAGAAATGAAGATTAAAAATGGGACATGAAAAATGAACATCACCATGAGTATGTGGCTTGTAGCAAATATCAAGACCTTTGCAAAGACAACTTGCAAAACATCAGCCCCAAGGTCTTCCTGTGTCCCCCAATGAAGCGATTAAGAAATGCACAATATCAGCTGTCTGGACAGAGGACTAGTAAGGATCACACTACCATAATCACTGGGCTTCATGAAAGATTTCATTTTCACAGCATAGTATAACACGCTATACAAAAAGAATGAATATAACTTAAAGCGAACCTGTCACCCCCCGTGGACATCAAAAGCTATAATAGCCACCTTCTGCAGCACTAAGGCTGCATTCAGGGAAGGTGGCTATATGCTTTTGATGCCCTATATTCAGTCAAATATGAAGTTATATAAAGGCTTACACTTAAGAAGACCTAAGACCGGGAGGCGGGGTTTCGCACTCCTCCGACCCACCTCCTCTTGTCAATCATTCAGGTCGCCTGCTGCTGCCTCCCCTCACAGTCGTTCATGAACGCGCGCCTCCGTGCTCCTCTATGGCGCCGCGCATGCGCTGTGCACCGGGTGTCCAGGAAGTCGTCGGCCTGAACAGTGGCCATGGGAAGAGAGAGGGGGAACAGCAAGTGCACGGCATGACAATCATTTTGTGCCATTAAAGAGAGCCGATCATGTCTTTTTCTGTTATTAAAATGCCCCTAATGTTATTTAGATCATGAAGTGTTCATAAGTGACTTTATAATAATTTTTTTTAAATCATTCTATTTATCCCAAAAAGCATTTTAGATACTTACATGATTTCATTAGCTAGCTGGGTAAAAAATCATCAGGGTGGTTGAAAAGTTAACAGTCATGTCAGTCAACTATAGCAATGCCAACTGCTCTGTATAAAGGACCTGTGTGATATCACAACCATGTGACTACAATAGGCACAGCCATGTCTACATTGTCCTCCACACCGTAGCTTACTTAGCACTGCGCCTTTACGGTTACATGGTCATGACATCACCGCAGGTCCTTTGCACAGAGCATCTAAAATTCTGGGGCAACAGAACATTCCAGTAGCATACGGTAAGCAGATGTTGGTGACTTTTTCTAACATTCACAATGGGCATGGAATCTCCTTATCTAATCAATAATTTTATCTTGTTAAACTGCTGTAAGGTCATAGCCACTGTGCTGCAGCTCACTTTAAGGGTGTTGGTAATCTTCTTGCTGCCTAGGCCAGCTTTATGTAGCTTTATTGTTGCTCTTTATGTAGAGCAACAAATGTTTTTTTACAGCTCACAGATTTCTTTGCTATGAGGTACCATGTTGTACTTCCAGTGACTAGTAGGAGAGTGTCATCGATGACACCAAATTTAACACACTTGCTCATGATTCACACCTGAGACCTTGTAACACTAATGAGTCACATGACATTGGGGCAAGAAAATGGCTAATTCGGCACAAGTTGGTCATTTTCCCTTAGGGGTGTACTTCCTTTTGTTGCCAGCAGTTTAGACATTTGTGGCTGTGTATTGAGTTATTTAGAGGGCACATCAAATTTACACTGTTATACCAGCTGTACACTGACTACTTTACATTGTATTAAATTAAATGGACCCTTGATTAGCAGGTCGTCTAGATAAGGCAGGACGACCACACCCCACGAATGGAGGATAGTCATGATGGCTGCCACGACTTTTGTGAAGACTCTGGGCGCGGTAAATTGGAAGTGACATTTTTGAACAGCGAACCGCAGATACTTTTGAAGAGGGGATGTGGAGATATGAGTCTTGGATGTTGATGGTTGCCAGGAGCTCTCCTTTCTCCATTGATGTGATGACAGAGCGTAGGCATTCCATTAGGAATAGTTGTACTTTTACGAATTTGTTGAAGAGCTTGAGGTCTAGGATGGGGCGTACTGTTCCATCTTTTTTTGTGACAAACAGATTTGAGTAGTATCATTTGAAACTTTCGGTTTCTGGTACTGATGCTATGACGCCGGTTTTGAGTAGGGAACTGATTGCTTTGAAGAACGGGCGAGTGTTTGGTTTGGGAGGGTGTGAGGGGAAAAAAATGGGCTGGGGGTTCAGACAAGAACTCTATTTTGTATCCCGATGACACCAGATCTGACCCAATTTTCAAGGACGAACAGCGAGCCAGGAGCGGCAGAACTATTGAAGACGTCCGCCTATTGTGCTAGCGTTGATCGGGCAGGGAGGGGAGTCATGCGGCGAATCTTTGGTGTCTAATGGCTTTAGAGTGGGCTTGTTTAGGTTGTTGCCAGGTGGTATTGGTTTTGAGTGTAAACAGGGTACTTCTGTCCCACAGCGAGGCCGCCCTGCGCCAGTGTTGGCGGTTGAGGTGGGCCATCTGGATGTCCCGTGAGAAAGGCAAATCCTGATTGTTGCTGTAGGTGGCGAAAGGGCCGCTTAAACCTTTGCTGGGGAAGGAATTTGCTTTTTCCTCCCGTCGCTTTGGAGAGAAGTTTGTCCAGCTTTTCCCCGAATAGGTGACCACTTTGGTAGGGTAGGGTTATGAGGGATGCTTTAGATGCAGAGTCCGTGTGCCATCCTCTGATCCAGTGATTGATGAATGGATATTGCGTTAGATGCTTCCAACGCGGAGCAGTTAGCCATTTCTAGGGACGCAAGTAAGAGGTACTCCCCGGCCACTGAAAGGTAGCCGAATAGGTCCGTTGTCTCTTGTGGGAGGTCGAGGTCTTGTAAGATTTCACATAGGGTACCTGTCCAAGATACCATGGCTTTTGCGACCCACGCAGTGGCGAAGGAGGGGAAAGGGCTGCTCCTAAAGCTTCAAAGACCAAGCTTACGAGGTTATCTATTTGGCGGTCATTTAGGTCTTTGATAGATGAGCTGAGTGTGTTAGGAGGGTTCTGTAAGGCTGGTTTCACACTGCACTTTTTTCTCTGATCAGGTTCTATCAGGTTTATGTGTCAAAACCAGAAGTGTCTCAAACTCAGAACAGGTGTCAATCTTTCAATTATAATTTTTTTCTGCAAGTTCCTCTCCCTGTATTTTGGCACACAAACCTGATAAGGAAAAAAACTGCAGTGTGAAACCAGCCTTAGCTAGACATGACACTGGAGAATTAGCCCATTCTTTACGTAGGTGTGAAGCGAAGGGATATCTCGCTTCAATAAGTCTGTGACCTGCGAAGCGCTTGTCTGGGCGCTCCCTATGTCATTGGATTATGTCCCTGAATTCGGGATGGTTAGGGAAGAGTCAACGAGAACGTTTTGCCTTTATAAAGGAAACTGCATGCTCTGGAGCGGTGCTAGGGTCATCATTGACTTTTAGTGTTTGGTTAATGGTCTCAATGAGGTTGTGAACCATTGTCTGAGTGTCTGTCGTCTCCAGGTCCTGGTGCGATTCTGACTCCGAGAGTTCCCCTTCGGAGATTAACTCACACTGGTCTCCGGGTGACGGAGAGCGAAAAGTGGGCCCTATAGATGACGTGGTGGGAGTGTGTCCCTGGGACGGACTTGTATGAGTCAGTCTCCTGGTTTCACATGGGGCCCTAGGCTGGGGATGTTCCCTGTATGTTGACGGGTCACTTTGTGCAGAGCATGAAGGGGGAGACAGAGCGCGGTCCTGGTTGGTGGCACTGGCTGTATGGGGAATGGGGAACAACTGCATTATTCTGGCTAATGAGTCTACTGATTGCGTCTGTGCCAGAGCCCATGCAGGGGAGTCAGACATACTGGGTGTTGCATCAGTGGTAGGCTCCATGGGGCATTGGGGCTCTCAATTTAGGAAAATTTGTGAAGCGTGTACCCATGGGAGCGCGGGTCTGGCATTTGGTACATGATGCATTGACCCCTGTGTGGGTTTTATTATTTCTTTTGGAAGGTTTGGGATATGCCATAGTGTACCAGAATAAAATGAGAAGTGATACTGGCTGCAGGGAAAAGTGTCTCCTACTGGAGCTTACCCGGATCCTGCGTCCCCTTTGTTCTGCGGCAAAGGTGATGGGCAGAGGAGCTCTCACTTCAGAGGGGCATGAAGGGCTCTGTAGCGCCAGCCCACTGTGTTAGTGTCTAGGTTCAATGGGTGGGGGAGGAGGATGGGGGGACAGGTCACCAGGTAATGGTAGAGTGACCTGGACCTTCATAGGGGGTTTGCTGCAAAGCCCCACGTGCAGTCCATTGTTCTAGTTGAAATTCTCGCCGATGCGGGGGCATGTCCACCCGTGCTTATTGGCCGGCGCGTGCTATGACTCACACTGTAAGAGTGTTTTTAACGCTCGTCATCTAGGGTATGCAGTTTCTTGTCCTGCTTCATTGGAAGTGGGCAGACACGAATGCCGGTGACACGGTAGTGATCGGGAGCGCGTCATTTAGAGGGCGTGTGGTGTATGCCGACCTTGCCCTGCATCATGGGGTGGGCGGAGAGTGAGGCCGGTGATGAAGCCATGAGAGAGCTCGGTGGGCGAGAAGTCTTTGTGATTGGTAGCTTCTGCTGCCAATAATAGATGGGCCAGTGCTAATGGTGAAGGCCCAGACCGATGCTTGGATTAGTGCGGGACCCAGAGCGCGGCGGGACCCACGATACCTGCAGGAATGTGCTGTTTGTGTGCACCATCACCCTGCTCTAACCCCCATGCCCTGGAAGCGCACCCCGATCTTACCAGCGGTGTGCGTCCCAGCATGGAGCCGCCAAAGCAGGATGGGACACAGGACCCTGGGGGATGGTGGCTGCCTGCATGATCCTGCTGAGCACCGTGGTGCTATGTGCCATCGTCTCGATCACCTGCTCCTTGAGTGGGAGAGGTGAGAGGGGCAGATTGCACTCTTTGCATCCCCGCTGTTATGCAGGAGGATGTAGTGGGAAGTGTGCAGCTGCCGGCTGTATGTCTGTGGATCCCCTGGAGTTGAGTCCCCAAGGATGAGACAGACTGCCATCCAGCAGGGGATAAAAATAGCTACAGGGCTGATCCTATGCGGAAGTGGGGAGAGCGGAGCACCTAAGCGATCCGTCGCTCATATAGGGGATGTGTGTTGCCTTGCGCGATCCCCTTGGTAAAAGAGCGGCGCCCTTAGGGGAGCCGTCACACGTTGTAGCAAAATTAAAGTAAAAACTAAAAATTATAAATAAAAAGAGCTAAATGTGGTCTGATAAACAGAGCACATGTGCCTCCTTGCGACACTAAGCTAAAACTGGCTTCCTACTCCTACTGGTGGGTGTATATTGCAGGGAGGAGGACTTAAGTTTTATCTCTACTTACTGTCACCTCTTAGTGGCAGGAAAGCATACACCCATGGTCCTGTATCCCCCAATGATGTGCAGGTGAAAGTAACACATTTTTTTTTTTAATCAAATTTTTATTAAACATTTTCAAAATTCACAAAGAAATAAACATGTGTGCCTTTACAGGATGATCCCCAGGCAACATATTACATATCTAACAAGCACCCCCGCCAAACATCCCTCCACCCCTCTTCCCACCCCCACCCAACAAAATCTCTCTCTCTCCTAATGTATTCAGCTTCTAAACAATTCCCATTTACAAGTGTCCAGAGTGGATATCAATCTCCATATACAATCAGGAACTATTTCGAATTTTAGTCGCTCATCTCAGCTGTGAAAGTCACATCTTTAAGATTAATCACCCGAATGTATTACTATATATTTGTCATAGTATTGATAAAATCACCCAAAATAATCTCCTTTTTTGTGCAATGTCACCAGTTATTTACTCATTCATCCAACCATTGAAAGGTCTCCTCACACCATGCATAGCGCTCTCATCCATCTTAGTGTGACAGGTGCCAGCCCAGAATTGTCTAACCATGGCGCACATATATCCTCCCATTTCTTAACTATCCGTCTCTTTTGATAGACATATATTTCTCCATAGCAATGGTATTGTTGACTGAGTCAATGACCAAATCATTCCCTACTACACATGTGAGCATATGACCCGAAGAGTCTTGTAATGTGAAATCTTCCTCCCCCCCCCATCCTTGAAAATGCTGCAACTGTACTGAGATACAATAAAGAAACGGATCAGGAACTGCCAAAGCCCCCCCTTCTCTTTTGACCTGCGCAATATCTCTACATGTATCCTGGGAACACCGCTCTTCCATATAAGCTCTCTAAATATCCTATTGATTTAGTAGAAAATTCTATTAGGGATCCAGACGGGTGCATTATGGAGGACATATAAGGCTTGAGGCATAAGAACCATTTTTATTAAGTTTGCTCTGCCCACCATGCTCAATGGTAATCAGCAGCAATCCGTTAGACCTTTTGATGAAATTTAGTAAATAGTGGGTTAATATTTAGCCATGCATACACTCTTGAATATTTTGTCCTCTAATAATCCCCAAGTATTTAAATTCTGAGACTACGTTCAGACGTCCAACTAACCCTGAAAGATTATCGGGAACCCACTCCACCAGCATGATTGCAGACTTCTCCCAATTGATAGATAAGCCAGAGATTGACGTAAAGACATTAAAAACATCCATTGCTATTTTCAGGGAGGATGGCCAATTCCCAAGGAATAAAAGCATGTCATCTGCCCAGAATTGCAGGTGATGCCTGAATCACTGCCGCCAGAGGTTCTATCGCTAGAGCAAATAGTAGGGGGGATAATGGGCATCCCTGCCTGGTGCCTCTATATAAGCGGAATCGGTCCGAAATCACTCCATTAACTCTAATCCTGGCCTCCGGCATTGAGTATAAGAGTTTTATCCAGGTGACAAAGTTGTTATGGAAATCCATATTAGTTAATATAGCCCACAGATACCGCCATTCGACGCTGTCAAATGCTTTGGCAGCATCCAAAGACGCTCCTGTTTACTCAGTGGTATATGTAAATTGAGATACAACCTACGAATATTAATTGCGATCGATTTTTCTGGCATGAAACCAGTTTGATCTAGATGGATAACGCGAGTGATGAATCTAGCTAGATAGCCGGAGTGCCAGGACCTTTGCCAGAATCTTAACATTTAAAAGAGAGATGGGTCGATAAGACTGGCAGGCAAGGATCCTGGTCGCTCTTGGGTATCACCATTATAACGGCTTAATTTAAGGATTGGGGCAAATGCCCATCCTCCCATGCAGCTCCAAAGTCCTTCAGCAACTGTGGGAGTAGCATGTCTGAGAATTGTTTATATACCTCAGTCGGCAGTCCGTCTGTTCCTGGCAATTTACTCCTCGCCATACAATCCAGAGCCTCTCCTAATTCCTCCAGTCTAATCGGGGCCTCTAACATAGCAGCTACAGAATCCGCTATCTTGGGAAGACTAACACCCTCCAAGAAACTACTAAGTGCCTCATCAGAGAAAGCCATCCGGACGCTGTATAATGAGCCAAACAATTCCCCGAAAACGGTCAAAATCTCTGCAGGAGATATGACTAACCCCCCTTCCTTGTTTTTCATCTCAGTCACATATGCGGGACCTGATTGTGCCTCCACTATAGTGGCCAGTAGATGCCCAGTTCCTGCGCCTTCCCCATAATGGACCTGAGGCTGAAAGTACCGTTTATCAGCAGCTTTTGAAAGTTTATGCTGAGCCATTCTTTTTTCCGCTTCCTTTAATGCACTAAAATGCATATCCGACGGATCTTCTAAGTAGCGCACTTCTGCAGAGACAATCTCTTTCTGTAAGAGATCCCCATATGTTCTGGACTTAATCTTAACTCTGTTTACCTCTGAAATTAATAAACCCCTTATATAGGCTTTGGACGCATCCCAAATCACTCCTCGAGATGCCGTGTTTTCATTCACAGTAAAAAATTATTTTAACAAACCAGGGATCCTAGCGTCCGTCTGAATTATGGGCAGCCAGAACGAGTTAAACCAGCGGTCCCCAACCACCGGGCCGCTGGGGTCCCCGTGCTGGTCTGTGGCACCGCCGACCAGCACTACAAAGTGCAGTCTGCGTGCAGCAGCTCAGAGCCCGCTTCCCCGCCCCTCAGTGACAAAGCTCCCAGCAGATGAGCCTCCAGTGAATCAGAGGTGAGCATCTAACGTTATGCAATGATGTTACAGGCTCGCCTCTGATTGGCTGCTGGCTCATCTGCTGGGAACCTTGTCACTGACGGGTGGGGAAGCAGGCTCTGAGCTGCCGGTGGACCAGTGAGGAAAGTGTGAGTGTGTGTGTTATTGGAGGGCTGCAAAGGGATGATGGGGTTATTGAAGGGCTGAAAGGAGATGATGGGGCTATTGGGGATTGCTGCAAAGGGATGAAGGGGTTATTGTGGGCTGCAAGGGGATGATGGGGATATTATGGGCTGCAAGGGGATGACAGGGGCTGCAAGGTGATATTGTGGGCTGCAAGAAGATGATAGGGATATTGTGGGCTGCAAGGGGATGATGGGGATATTATGGGCTGCAAGGGGATGATAGGGGCCGCAAGCGGATTTTGTGGGCTGCAAGAGGATGATGGGGTTATTGTGGGCTGCAAGGGAATGGATGGGAGCTGCAAGGGGATGATGGGGATACCATATTGGGGGCAGCAAGGGGATGAAAAAATAAGACATCCCCGAAAATAAGACGTAGCACATCTTTCAGGGAAACGGTACTAAACTCCACCCCTTCTCCATAACCCCGCCCCTGCGCAACCCTGCTCTGCCGGACTCCTGAACTGTGGTTTTGCATGGAGCCGGTCTCTGGCACAAAAAAGGTTGTGGACCACTGAGTTAAACTACCAGGGTGCGCATTCGCCTCTCCTGTCTCTTCTCCAAGTAAAGGTCGCCATAACAGGAGAACGATCTGATAGTTCCCTAGGTAAGTAGTCTACTCCTCGTGCCATAGGGACCACCTGTAAGTTACCTAGCACTAGGTCAATCCTAGACAATGAACTGTGTGAGACGGTTAATCAGGAGTATTGTCTCACTGTTGGGTTGTCCTGTCGCCATATATCTGTCAGCTCGACTTCAGCTATCAAACTCCCAAAGGGTATCCAGTCTCTTCGGTGTACCCTCACGTCCCTGTGATCTGTCCAGTGAATTGTCAATTATTCTGTTAAAATCACTAAGTATTACCGTAGTGACCCCCGGGTGTTTACCCATAAAGTGAAGAATTTGTTTCAGTACCGTCCCAGAATACCGGGGGGAGGGGGAGAGAGGCCGGACACAGACAGCCACAAGCAGACATTCAAGCTCATTCAATCTACCCTTCAACCATACAAATCGGCCATCTACAACAATTTTAGAATCAGATTCCCGGAACGTAACATTCTTTCGAAGTAGGACACTCACGCCTCTAGAATAGGTAGAAAAGTTGGAGTGAACACACATCACAGCCCACAGGGAATTTAGAGAGTGGAGACTATCTTTGGTCATAAGTGTTTCTTGTAGACACAACAACTTGGCCTGTGAAGATCTTGCATAGTCAAGGGCTGCTTTACATTTGGTCAGGTCATTCAGGCCCCTAACGTTCCACGACAGCATTTTAAGAGATCAGGCCATGGTTATTACTAAAAAAAATACTGACATCCTTTTCTCATTTTTGTGCATCCTTCAAGGACTCAAAGAAATGTGTAGTATCCAAAGTGGCCACACTTAACTTAGCTGAGTACAGCATTGAGAATAGTACCATTAAGGAACGTAAGCATCGTTAACATCCTGAAATTGCCGTCTCCTATTTTGGACTTCAATGGAGAAATCAGGATATAAAGAAATCTGTTGGCCCCCTATGGTCAGGTCAGTTTTGTCTCTAGCTTCTCTCAGGATGGCATCTCTGTCTCTATACAAGGCTGCACTCCTGGGGCCTGTTTGGTGGGGACCCTGTGGGCTTTCTATGACAAACAGCAGGGACAAGACGTTATTCCCAAATGACTTCCGGAGCCAGTCCTCTAAATATTCCACAGCTCTACCGCCCTCCACCTTTTCAGGAACCCCCACTATCCGGACATTATTCTGGTGCAGCCGGTTTTCCAAACCATCTTGTTTGGCTCTGATTGTCTCTATTCTGCCATACTGTTCCACCCGGGTTCTCATGGGCCACAATACATCTTCCACATCACTCTTTCCTCCAGTTCAGAGGTTCTATCGGTCAGAGATCGGAGATCCTGCCTGACATTTGTCATCTCATCCTTAATGTCCTTCATTTGCAGAGCCAGTGAGGCACTGCCCTATGATACTGCATTCAGGACATCAGTCAGGGTGGGAGGATTTGCAGCCTGGGATAATAATAGCTTGGGTGTAGGGCTTCTGCATCTGTTCCTCAGCCTGCGGCTCCACAGCTCTCTCTACCCCTTTTAATCCCTGTGGGCCATACACCTCCATCTCGGTTGTTTTTCCCTCAAAAACACTCACCCCTTGCTGGGGGCTGCCTGAGGGAGCTCTTGGCCATCGATCTTTCATACCTCTGCAGCTTAGCAGCTGCCTCCCGCTGTCTCTCTTCTGCACACATGAGGATGCGGAGCCATTTTGGGACTCCCACCCCTGTCCTTGTCCAGGCCTCGTTCTCATTTTCCTCCTGTCAATGGTCTCTCAACTCCCGGTACGCGCTCACCAGCACCCGCATTGATCAGGATGGGACACTAAATTCAGATAAATGTAACGGTGTTCCCGGGAAATGCAGCCACTCACATAGCAGGCAAGCTCCGCCCCCCCCCACCCCAAGTAACACATTTTAAAGATATGGTAGTATATATTGCACATAGACATTAATCACATATGCACTGACACTATTGCACTTTGAAAATCCAGGACGCTGGATGTTAAAGACAATTGTTTCCAGATATGGTATATTGCTGTGCCCGAACTGGAGTTAGATGGTGGTGGATGGGGGCTTTAAGAGGAGTGCACAGGTACAGAAACACCAACATGGCGCCGCAACTCCCCCCCCGGTCATCAGGGTTACCTAACGCTCCAGAGAGCGGGTGCATGCATACATCAATATCCGGGATGCCGGAGCACACCTTAGACAAGCAGCAGTAATGTACTTTCCCTTTACATGTAATTAAAGGGAACCAACCACCCCAAATGACCCCCCCCAGACTGTTAATATGTGTCCCTACACCCAGCACACACATTTGGGGCAATCGTTTTTGCTAAAAAAACTGTTTAGTAGAAGCTAAGATATATGTTTATAAAGTTTAATAACTTCTGACGATTGGGTGTTACCTAGCTTTGTCCACGTGCAGTGCTCGTGCCTGTGATCCTCCTCTCCCCCCTCCCCTCTCAATTTCTAAGAGCCTGGCCGCGTCATGAAAGGGGCGGGGCTAAATCGCGGCGAGCCCCGCCCCCTTTCATGCCGCGATTTAGCCACGCCCCTTTCATGACGCGGCCAGGCTCTTAGAAATTGAGAGGGGAGGGGTAAGAGGAGGATCACAGGCACGAGCACTGCACGTGGACAAAGCTAGGTAACACCTATCCGTCGTTATTTATTAACCTTTATAAACATATATCTTAGCTTCTACTAAACTGTTTTTTTAGCAAAAATGATTGCCCCAAATGTGTGTGCTGGGTGTAGGGACACATATTAACAGTCCGGGGGGGTCATTTGGGGTGGTTGGTTCCCTTTAAGTATAATTATAAATGTAATTGGCGACTTTTGATGCTATGGGACTTCCAATAAGTGATTAACAGTGATCATAAGCAGGAAGAGATAAGACATTAAGGAAAATTTTTATATGTATAATGTAGTATGTTAACACTTTGAAAGTGATATAAAATGCACTAATGTATATAAATGAATGGTTTTTACACTGTATTGGCTTTAATTAAGTGATTAAGAAATTGAAAATGATATATAAAAATAAGGGTAAACCAGCCAGTAATTGCTGGACAAAAGCCATGTGTGGCTGAAACGTCACCATATGTACCCAAAGCCGGATTAACCCCTTCACCACTGGGCAATCATTTTATCCTCCCTTTTCTTCCAAGAGCCGTAACTTTTTATTTTCCGTCAATATAGACATATGAGGGCTTGTTTCTTGCGGGAAGAGTTGTACTGTGATATGAAATCATATATTTTACCATATAGTACATGAAAATGGGAAAAATTCCAAGTGCCATGAAATTGCAAAAAAAAAAGTGCAATTATACATTTAGTGTTTGTTTTTTTTATTCACTATATGGTAAAACTGACGTGTCAGTACGAGTTTGTAAATACCAAACATGTTTACTTTTACCTAAGTGGTAAAAAAAAAGCATTCAGAAGTTTGGGAGGAAAAAAAAAAAAAAAAAAAAGAAAAAAAAAAAGAATTGCGCTTTTTGCGTGTTCTATGTTCTGCGACCCGTAGCGTTCTCATTTTTCGGGATCTGGGGCTGTGAGACAGCTTATTTTTTGCGTCTAGAGCTGACGTTTCTAACGATACCATTTTTGGATAGAAGTGGTATTTTAATCACCTGTTATTGCATTTTATTGTAATGTTGTGGCAACCAAAATAACGTAATTTTGGCGTTTGGACCTTTTTTCCAGTACGCAGTTTACAGATCTGTTGAATTGGTTTTAAATCTTAATAGATCGGGTATTTCTGAATGTGGCGATACCAAATGTGTATTTTTTTTACATTTTTTTAATACTTTTATTTTGGATGGGGAAAAGGGGGGTGATTTGAACTTGTGTTTTTTTTTTTCGCATTTGTACAAACTATTTTTTTAATTAATTCTTTATTTTACACTGCCCCATAGGGCGCCACACTGCTGCAGGGTCCAATTATTTGTGACATGTCCCGATGAGCTGGAGCACATCAGGACATGTCGCAAATGATCGCCATCAGTGGTGGCAACTCACAGGAAGTGAAGCCTGATAGCATCCGGGGTCACTGCAGGACCCCATGCTAACAGGTGACGGCCGGAGATCCTGCAATCTTATCGTGGGATCTCCAATGCAGACGGAGAATGGTGTGGTCCCCGCCGAAAGTGCCTTTAAAATGCTTTGTCAGTGAATGACAACGCGATCCAAAGAGTTAATAGCACCAATCGGATTGCGATTTCGATTGGTGCTGTTAACCCCACATCTCAACTGCTGAGATCAGCAGAGATGTCAGGTGAATGATGCGAGCTCACCGCCGGAGCAAACATCTAAGTGCGGTACACGACCCATGACGTGACGTACATGTATGTCATGGGTCGTGAAGGGGTAAAATGCTAGATTTTTTCACCATATTCGGAATGCTGCAGCCTTTTTTTAATTCTTGTATGTATGAAGAGCTTTGGAGACAGCTCGGTTGATTTACACACTACGTTTTTGGCAGTGCTGCGAAGGAATGTGCAGTTTCCAAAAATAATGCTGTAGGCGAATTTACAAAACCCTTTAGGGCAACAGCAGAGGAACTGTAATTATATATGATCATATACCTGAGAAAAGTGAGGGTGGAACAACAGGTGGAGGATGGTGAATGCCAGACGTCACTACCGTAGGAACAGAACTAGTGGCAGAATTTGGAGGGGCATCCATTCCAGCTGGCTGCAAAGGTGGAAGAGGTGGAGGAGGGCCTGCCAATGACAAAGCAAAAACACCAAAGCATGAAATAACGATAATGAACGAGTAGAGAAAACACAGTATAATCAAATTCCTAACAAATTGCATCTTTTGTTAACATTTAGGGTGCGTGCACACGATCAGTACACGCAGTGTTTTGGACGCAGCGTCTTGTCGCTGCGTCCAAAACGCTGCGTACTACAGTACAAGCATAGTGGATGGCATTTCAAGAAATCCCATCCTCACTACGGTTAACCCGCCCGCAGCGTGTTTGGAGCTGCGGTGCGGGTTGCCAGCATTCCACACCTCTGCAGAATGTTTATTTCATGCTGTGGAGTTGGAAGCGGCTCCCATCAGTTGACTGCAGGGAGAAGCCTCCCTGCACCCGCCACACATGCTGAGTACAGGGCGGCTGCGGTCTCCCTGCAGGCACCCGCAGCTTCACTCAGGTCCGGAGGAGCAGCATCCAACATGCAGCTCCTCTGGACCGTGAGTATGCAGCCTTACATCAGATGTTGGGTCACTTTCTTTAACCCTGCTGTTGTCTTCGGTCAAAAACGACCGATTTTGAACTTTAATATTTTTTAAAATATTCAAGATGCGATTCTGAAACTTGTGGTTGATTGACTTTTCCTCATTTGAGGGGTTCTTACTAGGAATATTTTTACATATTTTTTTTATGTTTACTTTTTGCTCCACAATTTTTTATACACTTGTAGTCTTCGGTCAAAAATGACCGATAGCCTTTTATAGTGATCTCCAGCCATTTCATGAGTAAAATAAAGGAGCTATAATCTCATTTTGGACTATATATTACATCTACTACTGTTTATCAATTTATTTAGTTCCTTTTGGTCCATGCAGATTTACACATACTGTATATACATTTTCTCTTTACAATACTGCTGATGGTTTACCTTCCAGTATAGTTATGTGCCAAATATTTTTACCCTGCTGTTCCTGTAAAATAGTTCAATTCAGTTCTGCATTCTTGCCATGGAAGGAAATAGACCCAAATTGGATCAAAAATAAACTATAAAAGAGAAGACTTGGAGTTGGGAAAATCACTGGTTAGCCCAAATATTGAAAAGCGAAAGGTAACACCCAGAGCTGATGGAGCGGCAGCCATTGTCCACAGGATCCAACAGCAAGATAAAGAAAGTGACCCAACAGCTTACACCAGCACTGTTACAATACCCACGGACGCCACCAGCAACGCAACCAGCCTAAAACGGAAACAATGCGACTTCTGTCCAACATCAAGCAATCACAAATCAAATGTGATATGTTACAGATGTGAAAAATATTTATGCAAAAGAAGTGTCAATTATACCTGTGACAATTGCAAACAGTAAATTTTGCACCGTGTGACTTATTTATCATTTTACATAAAACTGAACTGTTCATTTTTTTTGTTTTTTTTTTTTGTTGGAAAATAATATAATTACATTTAGTTGATTGTTATTAGTTATAGTTTACAGTTGGATGAATAATTATTTTTGTATGTGCAAATATGACAATATGCATAAATATTCCCATAAAGCCATGTTGAATGTTTTGACACAAAAAAAAAAAAAGTAACTTTTTTTTCCATTTTTCATTTGTTTATAAACAACCAGGTTCACATACAATATAATACTGCAAAAAATTATTCAATCATAACACTTAAATTAGCTAAAAATCAAGACTTTATCAGGTCCGGTCAAAAATGACCGGAGGATAACAAGTGTATAGTGGTAACCAGGAGAATAGCAGGGTTAAAAGGAGGCTCAGAACCTGAGATTGCTTTATTGCTTGCAGATGGGGACTGTTATTTAGTCATTACCTGCCTCTAATGGTGGGGTTACACGTCCCGATATCGCCGCGATATCGGAGGCAACGCCGAGGGAGCGCGCATTTTTTCAGCCCCTTTCCCGATATCGCATCGCCGGTTTACACGCTGCGATATCGGGAAACAACGTCCCTCCGATGTGTACGCCCACCAACCCAGTAACGATCATTTAACATGGTAGTTAATGGGTGAGGTGCGAGTACAGATCGGAGTTGAGCTGTCACACGCTGCGATGCTGGTACAACGGCCTTGCGATATCGGGGAGTTGAATAGCTCTGCTATTCAACTCCGATATCGTTTTGGCATCGTTCCAGCATCGCGTTGTACGCTCAAGCCGTACAACGCGCACACGATATCGGGTCCAACTCGCGACTTTTTGTCGGAGTTGGGTCGGAGTTGGACGCCGATATCGCGGCGTGTAAACCCACCATCAAAGCTATAGATGGATCTCCGCCTGGTGCCATTAACCTGTTAAATGTCTGTTAGGGACCTTTCATGTCACATCTGGCTTATTTTGCCGCATAATGTCCGACTTGCGGCAAACTCCATTGATTCTCTTTGGGACTTGCGGTCAGGTTTCTTCAATACAAGAGAACAAAAAGTACTATGCAAAAAGTCAAATTTTATTGGAAAACATCATTAAAAATAGTAAGGTGACAGGAAAGGCATATACAACAAGTCCATCAAGTTAAAGCGAGGGCTGTAGTATTTCATGATACATCATAGGGTAAACACATAGTTATGAAAATACAAAATTCCACAAGTACAAAGGTAAAAGAACCCAATCAAAAGTTCAGTACCTTGTGAATGACAAAAAGCATGATTACAGTGAACATGATTACATCAAAAGTAAAGTGCAAGTGCTCCAATGTCTAGATTATACATAAATCCCTACAATAATCATGCTCAAGTACTTTTTGTCCAGATCACATACAAAGGGGGGTCACAACAATTAAGACCTATGCGTACCCATATTTGATCAAAGTATAATGCCCTCCACAGACAACCTGATGGGCTAGGACCCCGACGCGGCGTTTCGCTGCATAAGCCTGGTAGCTGCAGCTTCCTCAAGGGGGAGTATTGTGTGCTCTGTGTCGGCCCTCAATCGTCCCCTTATATGTGTGATCATGACGAGCGAAGCTAGTACAACACCTGTGTACGCGCATCATCCTCAGTCGCCGCGCGCCGGAAGTGACGCTCCAGTCAAAGTGACGGCCGGCCATGACGCGCACACGGCACCATGGGACGCGTCACCATGGCACCCGCGCATGCGCGTCAGGCTCGGCCGTCCTGGAAACCGTCACCCCGCGCGCTGGCGTGAGGAGAGCGGAGTTAATTGAGAGCTCCGAAACCCGATGGTAACTTTTACTTAGATATGGGGGATCTTTTTACCTTTGTACTTGTGGAATTTTGTATTTTCATAACTATGTGTTTACCCTATGATGTATCATGAAATACTACAGCCCTCGCTTTAACTTGATGGACTTGTTGTATATGCCTTTCCTGTCACCTTACTATTTTTAATGATGTTTTCCAATAAAATTTGACTTTTTGCATAGTACTTTTTGTTCTCTTGTATTGAAAATGTTTGTTTAAGTACCTCTATGCATATGGCAAAACCCTTCTCCACTCGCACTGGCATGTGGTGGGTACTGCCTCATTTATATAAGCCCATTTGGGCGCTGTTTCTAATTATTGTCTTTTCTGTGTTCCACACAGCTACACCCAGGGCATCCATGACTTTCAGAGCACGTGACCAAGCGTGGATGAGATTATTGGACGACGTCTTTCAAAAGGAGGGCACAAACACAGGTGCAGCAGATGGTGACCAGCTTCTCAGTTCTATGACTGTGAGATACAAGGATCTTTTACGCAAGAGAACTCGTACATGGTGGAATAAAGCTTTCCTAGCCAAGTACTTAGAGAAGGACCTGATCCCCCGAGGTTTGAGGGTACAAGTTTTTCCCTCTTATGAGATCCCAGATGAGGATTTTAAATCCCAGTGGGAGTCGTTCTGCAATGAGTGCTCCAAAGGCTTCATACAACTATTGAGAGATCAGAATGCGACTTCTTTAGTTCAGATGGAGAAGGATCTTGAGGGTTTGGAAGAGCTGATTAAAGTAAAAAGCACAGCGGACCAATGGAAAAAATTCAATGAGGAGGTAGAAAGGGACACCATTAAGTGGGAGAAAGAGGTCAGAGAGTTCAAAACGAAGAAGTTAATCAGGGACCATCAGGATTTTATCAACAATAGGGTATATAGATGGAAGAACAAGCCACCAAGGGGTAGACCACCAAAATACCCGAAAAAACCAGATGATCCCAAACCTGAACAACCAAAACCAAAGGTGCCTAGAGATGCACCAGGACCCTCAGACCTCCCTCCCCCTAGGTCCCCTTCTAATCAATCCCAAACGTCTGGGGACGAGAGTTCAGCTGCCGAGTCGGCGGGAGCCAGTGACTGGGAACCAGGTTGTGGGATGTCCACCAGGAGCGGAAAACCACGGGGCCATATGGGCGGCCGCTCTCCACCACCGAATGCTAAACGTAACAGACACCAGCTACAGGTAATTAATTTGTCCACGCATACTCTAACCGACTCGCAGCTGTCTCTACTCTCCAGAGGTTTAACTTTTTGTCCTACTAATCCTTACAATTATTTTTCAGCTTTAAAAGATCTTCACCTCTTTCTAAGAAAGATAGTCCTGAAGCGACTGCATTTCAAAAGTTCAGACATAACTCTTGATCTCACGGTTGAAAAAGAAACTTTGGAAGCTTTGGAGGAACTCATTGAGGAGCAAACACCCGATTTCGCAGGTGCGTTCCCAAAACATTTATTACCACGGTCCACAAAATTCCCCTCTCTCTCCCTATGCCCTGCCGTTGCAGTCTTCCTGAGGTTGGTAGCTGACGAACTCAGGAAGATTTCAGGCAGGAGGAGATTTGATAATCTGACTAGGAAGGAAAGGGAAGCCCTGGAAGAATTAAATAAACTAGAAGGGGTGGTTTTTAAACCAGCAGATAAAGGGGGGAACATTGTGGTCTGGCCGGTCGCAATGTATGAAAGGGAAGCCCTGCGACAATTGAGAGACAAACTAACCTATCAAAAACTGGATAGTAATCCTTCAGCGTCCTTTCTCGGGGAGTTGAAGATGATTCTAAACAGGGCTCGGGATCAAGGTATCCTTTCTAAGAGGGAGTTGGAAGGGTTGTTGGTCCTTTGCCCAAAAGTACCCACCTTTTACTTGCTACCCAAAGTCCACAAAAATGCCCTCAGTCCTCCGGGGCGCCCCATAGTGTCTGGCATTGACGGTTTATGCGAGCCCATCTGCAAATTTATTGACTATTACCTCAAGCCACTTGTGGAATTACTCCCGTCATATGCCAGAGACACTACGGGCGTCCTGAACCGGATTGATGGCATTTTTGTGGACCAGGGGACCCTGTTGGCAACCATTGACGTCGAATCGCTGTACACCTGCATCAGCCATGAGGATGGCCTTAGAGCGGTGCGCTTCTTTATGGAGGCTGGCGGTCGGGGTGGCGCTACGGGAGATCTCATCCTGGAGCTGCTCCGCTTCGCCCTGACACACAATTTCTTCATTTTTAAGGACGTCGTCTACCTCCAAAAGAGGGGAACCGCGATGGGTGCGGCCTGTGCGCCCTCATACGCTAACCTCTTCCTTGGTTTTTGGGAGCGTAACATCTTTGGCGATGAGGGCGTATCGGGCTGCGCCCAAGCGCAAGCTTGGATTAGGTATATAGACGACGTCCTTATTGTGTGGCAGGGCTCGGCGGAGCAGTTCTCCTCTTTTGTGGATCGGTTGAATCAGAATGATATGAATATCAGGCTGACCCATAGGGTGAGTAAGGAGAAAATAGACTTCCTTGATATTGAGATCTCCCTAGATGATATGGGTCGTGTACGGACAGATGTCTTCCGTAAGGAGACATCGGTGAATGCGCTGCTTCACGCAGCCTCCGGACATCATCCTTCAACAATACGCGCCATCCCGACTGGTCAGTTCCTCCGTATGAGGCGCATCTGCTCGACGGACTCTGATTTTGAGCGGCAGGCTAGTGATCTTAAACAGCGGTTCGACGTCAGGGGATACAGTAAGCGGAGTGTAAAGGTTGGGTACCGGAGGGCAAAGAACACTTCCAGAGATGCGTTGTTGAGATACAACCCAAAAAGGGAGGGAGGAGATCCACCTGTAAGGTTCATTGGAACCTATAATCAGGAATGGACCTCGATGCAGGCGATTTTCCAACGCCACTGGGCCATCCTGAAAAGTGATAACATCCTCTCTCAATGCATCTCTGAACGCCCGTTAATGACAGCTAGGAGATTTAAAAATTTGAGAGATTGGCTAGTTCACAGCCACTATATACCACCTAAAATTAACACCTTTGGGAGTTCAGGCCCCACCACTGGCTCTTTCCCCTGTGGCCATTGCGTAGCGTGCCCCAATGTCCAGAGGATTCGTACCTTCGAATCCTCGGACGGGAAGAGGCAATATACCATCAGGCAGCGTGTGTCTTGTGGCTCCACACACGTCATTTATTATGCGACGTGTGGGTGCCGGAAGATATACGTTGGCTTGACTTCCCGCGAATTCCGTAAGAGAATACGTGAACATCTTAGTGACATAGAAGGGGCCCGAAATTCACAGGATGGCAGCAAATTGCGGACCTTGCCACGACATTTTTGGCAGGTCCATAATTGTGATTCATCCAGTTTGAAATTTAGGGGAATAGACATGGTGAGGGCAGGAAATCGAGGGGGTAATCTCAAAAAAAGCCTCGCTCAAATGGAAGCGAAATGGATAGTCACCTTAGACACCCTCAGCCCCATGGGGATTAATGAGTCCTTGTCTTTCAAGCCATACCTGTGAGACTGGTTATCATTCTGCTTATATTATTGCATCTGTGTTAAATTTTGTGCATATACTCTTTCCATTCTTATGGGAAAGATTTTAATTAAGTTTTAATTTTTTATTTTTCTAGTCACCTCTTGTTCTTGAATTATGGACGTTGAACACTCTCATCCACATTGGCACCAATTTTGATATAAAATGGACTATACCGTACCTGGGATCATCTTTAAGTCATGGGATCTGGCCCTGTGTTCCTAATTTGGGACTCCCTAGATTCATGTGATTTTTTGAATTGATGTCATAAAACCTTTTTCCTCCCCTTGGGAAGATTATGTACTTTTTGAGGATTAAGGGCTGTTCATCTTCTTCATTACAGTTATTGAGGTGCAATATGTCTGTTTTAATTCTCTTTTCCATTGATGTGTTGTTCTGGGTTTCCTCAACGATCCCCCATATCTAAGTAAAAGTTACCATCGGGTTTCGGAGCTCTCAATTAACTCCGCTCTCCTCACGCCAGCGCGCGGGGTGACGGTTTCCAGGACGGCCGAGCCTGACGCGCATGCGCGGGTGCCATGGTGACGCGTCCCATGGTGCCGTGTGCGCGTCATGGCCGGCCGTCACTTTGACTGGAGCGTCACTTCCGGCGCGCGGCGACTGAGGATGATGCGCGTACACAGGTGTTGTACGAGCTTCGCTCGTCATGATCACACATATAAGGGGACGATTGAGGGCCGACACAGAGCACACAATACTCCCCCTTGAGGAAGCTGCAGCTACCAGGCTTATGCAGCGAAACGCCGCGTCGGGGTCCTAGCCCATCAGGTTGTCTGTGGAGGGCATTATACTTTGATCAAATATGGGTACGCATAGGTCTTAATTGTTGTGACCCCCCTTTGTATGTGATCTGGACAAAAAGTACTTGAGCATGATTATTGTAGGGATTTATGTATAATCTAGACATTGGAGCACTTGCACTTTACTTTTGATGTAATCATGTTCACTGTAATCATGCTTTTTGTCATTCACAAGGTACTGAACTTTTGATTGGGTTCTTTTACCTTTGTACTTGTGGAATTTTGTATTTTCATAACTATGTGTTTACCCTATGATGTATCATGAAATACTACAGCCCTCGCTTTAACTTGATGGACTTGTTGTATATGCCTTTCCTGTCACCTTACTATTTTTAATGATGTTTTCCAATAAAATTTGACTTTTTGCATAGTACTTTTTGTTCTCTTGTATTGAAAATGTTTGTTTAAGTACCTCTATGCATATGGCAAAACCCTTCTCCACTCGCACTGGCATGTGGTGGGTACTGCCTCATTTATATAAGCCCATTTGGGCGCTGTTTCTAATTAAAACTTGCGGTCAGGTGCGGCAAGTGCAGTTTTGCTGGATCCGGCACGTGCGGCATCGCAAAAAAACACTGCTAGCAGTGTTTTTTTTTTTTACTTGCTGCAAGTGCCGGATCCGGCAAAACCGCACTTGCTGCACCTGACCGCAAGTCCCAAAGAGAATGGATGGAGTTTGCCGCAAGTCGGCCGTTGTGCGGCAGATGCGGAATAATATGCCGGATCTGCCGCGAACTGGCAGATTCGCAGATGTGAAAGCAGCCTTAGCAGCATTTACAACAGGCAGCCCGGGGGTGCCTCTATTTTCCCCCAATCCACATGACTGTATAGCGATAGTCAATTGCCATAATAGTCAGAGGTTTGCTGAAAGACCTCATACCTGTCAGGTTGAGCTTCATAGGAAACAGTTGACTTTTACTATATATGGCTATGTCATTGCTTTTTATGAGTGACAATTGCAGATTCCCGAAAAAAAAAAAAAAATAAAAAAAAAAAAAATGTTTTCTCCCCATTAAATATATAAAGTAAAGAACGGTACTGCCACATTTATAAAAGCTCAGTCTATAAAAACATAAAATTAATTTTCCTGATTGATAATCTGCATAATGAGAAAAAAAAAACAAACACACGTCGAAGCTGTGTTTTATCAGTCTCCATAACACTACGAAAAAACTGTAATAAGCAATCAAATGGTCAATATACCCCAAACTTGTAAATAAAGACATCAGCTCAGGGTGCAAAAAAAATAATGCTTTATCTAGGACTGTCAGTCGAACACACACAAGGGGAGGTAAGTATTGAACATGGCACCAATTTTCTAAGCTAATATATTTTTAAAGGAGCTATTTATTAACATGAAACTCTTCACAGATATCAGTAACAACCCGCAGAATCCACATATCAAAGAAATAAAACCATAGATGTGCATAAATTTTGCGTGTGTAATAATGAGAAATGATACAGTGAAAAAGTATTGAACACATGAATAAAGAGAGGTGCAAAAAATGGAAAGTCATTACATCAGATGATATCAGTTATTAGAATGCAATCTTGCCACTTAATGAAAAATACCACAAGCTGGTTCCACTGATGGCCTATAAAGATGTCTCATTACCAAGGTGCCACACAAGAAACATTTCATGATATGTAAAAACAGTGAGCAACAAGAAAAAGGAGAATTGTGTGTACTCACCGTAAATTCCTTTTCTCTTAGCCTCTAAGTGGACCGTGGGTGTTATGCTGCTGTCCACTAGGAGGCGACACTAAGTATACTTCTGAAACAGAAAACAGTGTGGCTCCTCCTATGCAGTATATACACCCTGGCTGGCTCCAGCCTCATCAGTTTTGTGACTAAACCAGTAGGAGACACAAACAGCACATATACAGAAATACACGTCAGTTAACTAGAACTGCAAGAAACTCTGAACTGAGATAACAAGATAACAGCCTAAATGGGCAACAGGGAGGGTGCTGTGTCCCCCAATTAGAGGCTAAGAGAAAAAGAATTTACGGAGAGTACACAAAATTCTCCATTGCCTCATTGGGGAACACAGGACCGTGTGAAGTCCAAAAGCAGTCCCTGGGTGGGTAGACAGCTTTATCATGTCGGTCTACAGGTGGGCAACCGCCGCTTGCAGAACACACCTGCCCAGACTCACGTCTGCTGAGGACTGGACATGTACCTTGTAATGTTTAGTGAATGTGTGAAAGCTGGACCAGGTGGCAGCCTTGCACACTTGTTCGGCAGAAGCCTGGTGCCGAATGGCCCAGGAAGTCCCTACCACACAAGTAGAATGCACAAGCAGCCCACTTGGGATGGACTGATTCTTGAGTTGGTAGGCTTCCATGATCGTTGTCCTGATCCATCTGGCAAGAGTAGCCTTGGATGCAGACAGCCCTTTACGGTGACCCTCCAGAAGAATGAACAGAGAGTCCGATTTCCGAAAAGCCGCCGTTCGGGAAAGATAAAGACGAAGAGCCCGAACCAGACCCTGCGTATGCAGCGCCCCCTTTCCACACGATGAACCGGCGCCGGACAAAAAGAAGGCAGAGTTATGTCCTCATTCAGGTGGAAAGAGGACACCATTGGGAGGGAAGGACGGGACCGGGCGGAGAACCACCTTGTCCTGGTGGAAAGAGAGGAAAGGGGGCTTGCAGGATAGAGCAGCAAGTTCCGACACGCGATGGATAGATGTGATCGCAACGAAAAACACCACCTTCTGGGACAAAATACAAAGAGAAATGTTTCTGAGGGGCTCAAAGGGAGGCCTTTGTAGGGTGTCCAGAACCAGGTTTAGATCCCATGTATCTAAGGGCCTTCTGTAGGGGGGAACAAGGCGAGCGACACCCTGTATGAAGGTCCTGACTTGCTACTTATTTGCCAGCTTGCGCTGAAAGAGAACAGACCGGGCTGAGCCAGACTGGAGGAAGCCTAAAATAGCCGGCAGAGAAAACCTGAGAGGCGGACGGTTTTGGGAACTACACCAAGAGAAAAAAGCCTTCCAGGTGTGATGGTAAATGAGGGCAGAAGATGGCTTCCATGCCCTAAGCATGGTGTTAATGACACCCGGGGAGAATCCGGCCTGGGTTAAAACCCAGGTTTCAACGGCCACGCCGTCAAGCTCAGGGCCGAAGAGTTCTGGTGGTGGAGTGGGCCCTGGGAAAGAAGATCCGGACGGTCTGGTAGACGCCAGGGGGAGTCGGCGAGCAGACAAACCAAGTCGGCGTACCAGGCACGACGCGGCCAGTCTGGTGCGATGAGAATGACTGGAGCACCCTCCGACTTGATTTTCTTCACCACCCTGGGTATCAGATGCAGAGGGGGAAAGATGTAGCGGAGACGAAACTGAGTCCAAGGCTGTACCAGTGCATCCGCTCCCTCTGCTTGTGGGTCGTAGCATCTGGCCATGAATCTGGGCACCTTGTTGTTCAGCCGTGAGGCCATCAGGTCCACCTCCGGTGTTCCACACCTGAGGCATATTTGTTGGAAAACCTCGGGATGCAGACTCCATTCTCCTGAGGCGATGCCTTGGCGACTGAGGAAGTCTCCCGCCCAATTGTCCACGCCGGGTATGTGAACTGCTGAAATCATGGACCATGTGGATTCCGCCCATTCGAGTATTGGATGAACTTCGTGCATCGCCCTCTTGCTGCGCCTCCCGCCCTGGTGGTTGACATATGCCACCGCCGTGGCATTGTCTGATTGGACTCATATGTAACGACCTGCCAGCAGATGGTGGAAGTCCTGCAGGGCTAGAAAAATAACACGGATCTCCAACAAATTGATGGGTGGTCTCCTGAGTGGACCACATGCCCCGAGTCGTGTGATGACGATAAATCGCTCCCCAACCTGGCGTCGGTAGTAAGAACATCCCAGTTTACTGGTAAAGAAAAATAGGGGGGGGGACAAAAGGCGCAATAGTGCCCTATCACTAGTGACACTTGTGTAAGGAGGTGGTGCTGTGAAGCTGCTCACCTGGTTCAGTTGTGATCCCCACAACTGGTTTGAAGGCGTCTTGGAAACAGTGTTCCAGCTGCTGCAGGACCTCCACCGACCACTGGATAGTGGTTTTAAATCCAAGACAAAGATGGGAGTACTGGTGTGCCACGGTCCGCGCTGCTGTGGTATGAAAAAACTCACCAAAGAGTCAGCAGTTATTCCATCCTTTATTTCCTCCTCTCTCCAACGCGTTTCAGCGCCACACCCGGCGCCTTCCTCAGGGACATTACAATCATACCAGCAGTGGGGGTTTTTATAGGACATCATTGCTTGTATTTTTATAGAAATACCAAGCCCCTATTTTTATAACTTTGAGATAAATTCAATGCTTTTGTAAAAAATAGCGCCAAAATGGGCAGATCCACCCATTTTGATGATGAGGATGACATCATCAGGTAAACAGATGACACCTCTTTTGTCTGTAATACAAGGGGCTATAAAAACCCCCACTGCTGGTATGATTGTAATGTCCCTGAGGAAGGCGCGGGTGTGGCGCTGAAACGCATTGGAGAGAGGAGGAAATAAAGGATGGAATAACTGCTGACTCTTTGGTGAGTTTTTTCATACCACAGCAGCGCGGACCGTGGCACACCAGTACTCCCATCTTTGTTTCAGTTTACTGGTAGGAAGGACCTCCCTGTCTGAAGAGAGGAAGGGCGGAGCCACCAATGGAGAGATTGCTTAACAGAGGGAGACAGGCACAAGGTTCTGTCTAGGTTAGCAGGATTCCTGTCCCAGTGAAAAAGGAGTGTGAGCTGTAGGGGCCTGAGATGGAGCCGAGCGAACGGAACCGCCTCCATTGCTGCTAACATGCTACCACCTCTTCCCCAGTACCCTCATTCCGAAACGAGGGCCTTTTCTCGCGGAAGCAATACCAGTCCATGAGAAGTGTTGAAGACCATTCCTAAAAAGGTGATGGTCTGTAAGTAAGGTAGGACCACCACGCCCCTGGAATGTAGCACCGTCATGACGGCGGCCATGATTTTTGTAAATACTCTTGGGGCAGTCGCGAGCCCGAACGGTAGGGCTACGAATTGGTAATGGTCTTTGCCTATGGCGAAAAGCAGGAATCGTTAGTGAGCCTGGGAGATCAAAATGTGCAGGTACACGTCCTTGATGTCTATTGATGCGAGAAACTCTCCCTCATCCAACGATACGATGATGGTTCGCAGCGATTCCATACGGACGTGACGTAGTCTGATGAACTTGTTGAGTTGTTTGAGGTCAAGTATCGGACGTACCAACCCATCCTTTTTGGGTACTACAAAAAGGTTTGAGAAAAAACCTGTGAATCGTTCATGTGGAGGAACTGGAAAGATGACCCTGCAAAGCCGAAGGGAATCGATGGCCCTGAAGAAGGCACGAGCCTTTGTCGGAGAACTTGGAGGGGGGAACTGGAAAAAACGGTTGGTAGAACGGGTGCGGAAGTCCATGGAGTAACCGGAAGAAATTACCTCCCTGACCCACACGTCGTCCGAGACGGCAAGCCAAATGTGTTGAAAAAGGTAAAGGCGGCCGCCTAACCGGGAGGGGTCTTCCGGAGAAAGGGATGAGACAGGAGGAGGAAAATCTTTGGGATCGGGATCCCTTAGATTTCGACTGCCATGAGCGTGACTGCCAGTTAGATGAAGATCTGGGGGTTCCTGTCTCTCCTTGGGGATCGGTTATTGGATTGAGACGGGCGGGATGTCGACCAACCAAAGGAGTTACGGAAAGACCGAAAACGGGTCTGTTGGTGTCGAAAGAGGGGACGTTTGGGTTTATGTTGTGGCAGAGAGGTACTCTTCCATCCAGTGGCGTCTGAGATTAATTTGTTGAGCTTTTCGCCAAAAATTCATCCACTGAGGCAAGGCAGACTGGTCAGGGACTTTTTAGAAGCCGAGTCTGCCTTCCATTCAAGGAGCCAGAGTGCTCTGCGGATAGTAATGGAATTAGCAGCTGCGATGGTTGAACAGGTCGCGGTGTCAAGTGCCGCCTGGGGCATGTATTCTGCCGCGAGGGATATTTGGGCAGCTAGTTCTGACCTATCCGGGGACTGTGATGTATCATGGAGGGAGATGCCCAGGAAATGACTGCCTTAGCTACCCAAACTGAGGCAAATGACGGGGACAAAGCCGAACCGGTGGCCTCGAATACTCAACAAGCTAACTGTTCGACCTGCCGGTCGGTTGGGTTTTTAATAGATGAACCATCTGGAAGAGAGTGGAGAACGCGCGTAGCTAAATGAGAGACGGGAGGATCGACTTGTGAAGTCAGCCCAGTTCTGGCCCAGGATAGGAGGAAAAGGGTAGCGGAATTCCATGGCCTTACGGTTGCCAAACCGTTTGTCAGGTCGGGCCATGTGTTTAGTTATGACTTGCTGGAATTCAGGATGGTCCGAAAAGAATATATGTGGGCGCTTTGCTCGCTTGAAGGACAACGTGTATCGGATGGGGGATTATCCACATTAAGCGTTTGATTTACAGCAGTGATCAGATCCTGTACCATAGATTGGGTGTCGAACCCAGAGCAGGGATATGTCCCTTGATCTGGACAACCCCGAGTCATACGGACCATGAGAAGAAGGGGAGCCTGGTTCTAGGTCCTGGGATGGAGAGCCATGGGAGCTTCCCGAGGGGAAGGGAAGAGGACTCCTGTGCATTCTTTTACGGGTAGGCACCTGAGGTGAGGAAGGGGGCTCTCGAGTATTGTCCCTGGATAAATTATTCTGGATTTCTGTATTATCGTCCCGTGGCTCAGGGAGCCCAGAGGGGCCAGGTGTGGACCAGGCTTGAAGAGCTTGGATGAGAGTTGAGGTCAGCTTCTCCATAGATTGAGTCATAGAGTGAGTCATGGATTGAGTTAGAAAAACAGCCCATTCTGGAGTGGTGCGGAGACTACTAATTGCGGCAGAGGCAATGGGCTCAGGGGTTACCTCGGGTGCTGAGGCCGCCGAAATGGTGGGCTCAGGAGTAGTGTTTTGATCACAGACCTGGCAGAGGGGGGTTGTGTGTTCGCTGGGCAGGTGTGCCTTGCAGGTGGCGCACGGAGCAAAAAAGGTTGCCATCTTAGAGGCTTTCATGTTACCTCTAGAGCTCTGCATGATTGCAGTACCTGCTGGTATTAACCCTGTAAAAAGGGTGTGCAGGATATCTCTGTTTGTGCTGCCTGGGGCAATTACTGATGCTGAAGGAGCAGGGTGCAAGCGTGTAGAACAAGGGAGGGCTGCACCGTAGAGAGAAAAACAGATGAGCACCAGCAGGAGCTGCTGTGTTCCTAGGGACCACAGACCGGGTCCTGTGTCCCCCTGGAGTAGTGAAGAGGCTGCCTCCGTGATGCTGGGACAGTGGGCGGCAGGCAGAAGGCTGTGTGGCCGAAAAAGAGCGCGGTCCGGCACGGAGGACCTGCGGGGCTTGCGCTGCCCTAGTATTAGCAGTGCGGCTCCCTAGGTAATAAGGCCCCTTTACATGTAAATGACCCCAGAACAGGGGAAAAATAGAGGGGGAAAGCAGGGTCCCTTGGGGGGCCCTGATTACCTTATGGAGGCTCCTCAACCCAGAACTTTGAGAAAGGAATGGGGAGGGCATCTTGTGGAGTCTCTGTGACCCATAACCCAGGGAAGGGTATGGGGAGGGCATCTGCTCCCTGCAGAGGCGTCCAGTAGTATAAGTCTTGAGGCTGCCACCCGTGATCCCCAGTGGGAACTGGGGGAGAAATAGTATATAGCTGGAACTCCAGTAGAGGAGCAAAGGAGATTGGAACGCGATGGAACCGTCGCCTTGCTTCCTATCCTTCATGGTAGAAGGGGGTACGTAGAGGTAACACCCCGCGTTCCTGTCTGTTGATGATTTTGGGAAATCGGCAAGCGAGGGTACCGTCGCCCTATTATATCTTCAGTAAAAAGGGGGAAAAAATATAAAAGTAAAAAATCTAACTATCTACTAGTAATGTGGTCTATGGACCGCATCTACCTCCTAATGACACTAAGCAAAAACTCGTGAGGCTGGAGCCAGCCAGGGTGTATATACTGCAGAGGAGGAGCCGCACTGTTTTCTTTGTTTTAGAAGTATACTTCGTATCGCCTCCTAGTGGACAGCAGCATAACACCCACGGTCCTGTGTCCCCCAATGAGTCGAAGGAGAAATTACTATCGCAAAACATAATGATGGCATTTGTTACGGAAGAATTTCTAAACTTTTAGTGAGCACTGTTAGGCTCCATTCACACTGCAGTTTTGGTCTGTTTTTGCTGATCAGTTTTTATAGCCAAAACCAGGAGTGGGTGATAAATACAGAAGTGGTGCCATGTTTCTATTATACTTTTCCTCTGATTGTTCCATTACTGGTTTTGGCTACAAAAACTGAGGAGCAAAAACAGAACAAAAACGTACAGCGTAAATGGAGCCTTGGGGTCATAATCTGGAAATGTAAAGAACATAATTTCATTATAAACTGGCCATGATCTGGTGCTCCCTTCAACATTTCAGAGAGAAGTGAAAAAAACTATCAGAAGAGCTGTCCTAGAGCAGGGGTGGGGAACTCCAGGCCTCAAGGGCCTCCATCAGATCATGTTTTCAGGCTCTCCTAAGTATTCACATTCAGCTTCTTTGAATTTAACATCCGGCAAAATCTGCACTCCCAAATCAAAATGCACCTCTCCCTACTGAAGTGTGCCTAAATCACATCTAGCATCCACCTTTGGCATTTCTGTAGTTACGAGAGACCACTTAATTTACGGGTATGAGATACCAAAAGCACAAGCTGGGCACTGTAATGTACTGGGAACTACAATGGCAGATTTGCAGTATTCACTACATCCATTGCTGCTTATTTCTGGAAAGCACATATGGAGTCAAAATCGTGCTTATACTTGTGGATGAATTCACAGACAGGTATCATTTTTAAATTGGGATCACTTAGCAGGAATTCTGCTCCTCTGGCATTTAGAGCTCCTGTGTCTGAGGTCTGAAAACTAAAGAAAACCTGTGCTCCAACAGTAAAAAAGTGGTTAAACGTCTTGATTGTGGTTTTGAGCAGCTGAGATGTGCAGTATTTGGAATGGTGTCGCTTAGGGGTATTTTGTCATGTAGGCCCCACAAAGTCACTTCAAATGTGATGTGGTCCCTAAATTAATTGATTTTTGTAAATTTTGTCGGAAAAATTAAAAATCGTTGATAAATGTTTAACCCTTTTACCTTTCTAAGGCCTCTTTCACACTGGCGTTTTCCCCAAAATGCGACTAATGCGGCAAGCCCCATGCATTGTCTATGGAGCTTGCAGTAAAGTGCGGCAGGTGCGGCTGCGGCTGATGCAGCAGTTGCGGCTGCGAAAAAAAACACGGCTGACTGCATTTTTTTTTCGTGCATGCAACCGCACTTGCTGCACCTTACCCCAAGCCCAATAGACAATGCATGGGGCTTGCCGCAAGTGTGCCGCAAGTGCGGCCGTCAGGCGGCAGATGTGTTTTTTTGTCCGGATCCGAGCAAAGACGCCTATGTGAAAAGGGCCTTACAAACCAAAGAAAAAAAAAATCTTTCAACAATGATGGTGATGTATTTCGTGTGACATAACTCTGGTTTAAGGGCACAAAAATTAAAAGTTTGAAAATACATTGCTAGATATTTTCATAAAGAAAAAAATTGAATTTATTACTAACATGAAATATAATTGTGGGGCCCTGCAGAATTTGGCATCACAAATATCTGCAAACTCTGGTGGTGTGAGAAATCATCTATTTTAATACACGTAGAGATGTGTTTAATGCAAAAGATTATTGTGAAGTACGGTGGTTTGCAGCCCTATAGGAGAACTACTGAACCCAGGAGGAGCAACAGTGCACTCCTTGGATTCAGTGGTGCTGGAGAGAAAGCAGGCCAGGTAGAGCCTTTGCTGTGGACACTGTTGGGACAAAGCAGGATCTCTGCAGCCACATTGGACAGTGTCCTGTGCAGTCCCAGTAGTACCCAACTGCCAGACGACAGTTAGGGATCAGTAGTGAGGTTGTGTGAAGAGCTGCCATAAGGCCCCGTTACATGGCACGGCGTTGAACGATGTCGGCAACGTTCTCGTGGGCGGTGCGGTCGCTTCACACATCGTTGGTGAGATGTCACAAGTCTAGATATCGTGGAAAACGCACCAAAGATGTGAGCAGGTATCGTTCGCACAACCCAGCAAACGATACCTGCTCATTGCGGTGAATGGGCGAAGTCGTGAACAACATAGTTATCGTGGTGTCAAACACAATGATATACCAGGTTGGCTGTTTGTTGATTGTAACATGTTCTCAAACCTGCGATCAACGATCCAACGATTTATCATTACAACTTTGCAGAGTCACACGCAACGAGGTTGTAATGATGTCGCTTGAACGACTCCAAATCCGTGACGTTTAAGCAATATCATTAACGATGTCATGCCGTATAACGGGGCCTTTAATGGGATCCTGAGTTGTCAGCAATGGGAAGAAATCTTAAGTACTTTCCTGTAAGGCTGGCTTCACACCAAGGCAAGATACGATCCGGGGCTGTCAGGGATGAACAAATATGCCCTCCGGTCCGGTGTGCAGCCGGACGCAGCTGCAGCTGCTGAATCACAATTACGGGGAGCTATCCGTGGTCCTGAAATAACAGCGGTGTGCAGCCACCGGTGTCCGGTTCCTGGATCAGGGCAATCTGGCCCCATAGGCTCCCATGTTATCAGAGAGGATCCGATTTGGGGAGATTTTTCTCCCCGGACACAAAAATGCTGCATGCTCCGATTTTGTGACCGGGAGAAAAATCAGATTCCTCCCGGACATCCAAAAACCAGCTGCCAAAAGGCATACATCCGGCGTATTCCGGTTCCATAGGGTTACTATGGGGCTGGAATCGGATCTGGGGGTGTCCCGTTCACACTGGACAGCCCCGGATCCAAAAAAACGTGGTGTGAAGCCAGCCTAAGGCTGATTTCACACTGCAGTTTTTTCCCTGATCAGGTTCGATTAGGTTTGTGTGTCAAAAAGGAGATTTTTGTGTACTCACCGAAAAAAAGAGAATTTTGTTTACGTACCGTAAATTCTTTTTTCTTTAATCATCAATGGGAGACCCAGACAATGGGGTTTAGGGCACTGCCCTCCGGAGGTCACACTAGGTACTACAAGTTTGTAGACACCGCCTCCTCCGCTTATAAACCCCTACCGCAGGGAACATCCTCAGTTTGGTCTACAAGCTGCGAGGAGGAAATAAACCACACCCGAAACATCGGGAAGAATGCCGTACACAAAACGGCTCAACAACCCGGCAAACACTGTCTCAACAGAGAACAGAGCAAATGCAAAACATGCAAAGGAACAACTGGGTGGGTGCTGGGTCTCCCATTGATGATTAAAGAAAAAAGAATTTACGGTACGTAAACAAAATTCTCTTTTTTCTGGTCATCATAATGGGAGACCCAGACAATGGGGATGTCCTAAAGCAATACCCCAGGGCGGGAAGAGTTCCTCAACAAGACGGAAAAAACACATGGTTCCCTTTAAAGGTGGGCAACCGCCGCCTGGAGAACCCGCCTGCCCAAACTCGCATCCGCAGAGGCATGGGCATGCACCATATAGTGCTTAGAAAAAGTGTGCAGGCTGGACCAAGTGGCCGCCTGACACACCTGTAGAGCAGACGCTCTATGTCGCAAGGCCCAGGAGGCACCTACAGCTCTCGTAGAGTGTGCCTTCAAACCCACCGGGAGAGGCAAACCAGAAGACCGGTAAGCCTCCTGAATGGGAGCCTTGATCCATCTGGCCAAGGTCGACTTTGAAGCCGCGGACCCCTTACAGCGACCCATCGTGAGGACAAAAAAGGAATCCGAACTCCTAAAGGAGGCGGTCCTGGACACATAAATGCGTACAGCCCTCACGAGATCCAGAGTATGGAGGTCGCGCTCAACCTGATGAACGGGAGCGGGGCAAAATGATGGGAGAACAATCTCCTGGTTTAGGTGAAACGTTGAAACCACCTTCGGCAAGAATTCTGGCCGTGGGCGCAACACCACCTTGTCTTGGTGAACCACCAGAAAGGGTGACTTGCACGAAAGTGCAGCCAATTCTGAGACCCTTCTCAGGGACGTAATTGCCACCAGAAAGACCACTTTCTGGGACAGACGAGAGAGAGAGATGTCTCTCAGTGGCTCAAACGGTGGTTTCTGCAGAGCCGCCAGGACCATGTTGAGATCCCAAGGGTCCAGAGGTCGCCTGTAAGGCGGAACCACCCGAGCTACCCCCTGCAGAAATTGGCGGACCTTCGGCAGGAGCGCCAAGCGCCTGTCAAACAGCACTGAAAGTGCTGACACTTGACCTTTCAGAGAGCCAAGGGATAACCCCAACTCCAACCCCGACTGTAGGAAAGCCAACAATGTCGGAATGGACAATGGCCACGGTGAGCGTCCACCAGAGGCACACCAGGAGAAAAAGATTTTCCACGTTCTGTGGTATATCTTCCTGGAGACAGGTCTCCTAGCCCTATTCATAGTGGCAACCACTGTAGGAGAGAATCCTCTGGACGTCAGCAGCCAGGCCTCAAGAGCCATGCAGTCAATCTGAGGGCCCTGGAATTGAGGTGGAAAAATGGGCCTTGCGCGAGTAGATCTGCGCGTTCTGGAAGAGCCCACCGGTGTCCGCCTGACAGTTGCCACAGGTCCGGGTACCAGGACCTCCTGGGCCAATCTGGAGCCACTAGAATGGCTACTCTGCATTCCATCCTGATTTTCCACAGGACCCTGGGAATCAGAGCCAGAGGCGGGAACACATATGGCAGCTGGAAGCTGGACCAACTCCGGATCAGGGCATCCGCCCCAAGAGACTGAGGATCCCACGATCTTTCCATGTATTGGGGCACCTGATGATTCAGCCGTGAGGCCATCAGACCACGTCCGGAGTGCCCCATCTGCCGCAGATGTCCCGGAAGACGTCTGGATGAAGAGACCACTCTCCGGCGTCCATGCCCTGTCGGCTCAGGTAGTCGGCCTCCCAGTTCTCGACCCCTGGGATGTGAACTGCGGAGATCAGGCAGCCGTTTTCCTCCACCCAGGCTAGAATGCGGTGGACTTCGGCGAGGGCCTGAGCACTTCTGGTCCCTCCCTGATGATTTATGTAGGCGACGGCCGTCGCATTGTCGGACTGTACCCGAATGGGGTGTCCTGACAGGAATTTCTGAAACGCCAGGAGCGCCAGATAGACCGCCTTGATCTCCAGCACGTTGATCTGCAATGCCGACTCCGACTGAGTCCAGAGGCCTTGAGCCCTGTGGTGCAAGAACACCGCACCCCAGCCCTTCAGACTGGCGTCGGTGGTCACCACTAACCATGACGGTTTTAGGAAGGACCGGCCTCGTGACAGGTGACGTGGCTGGAGCCACCACTGTAGGGAGTCCTTGGTCGGTTGTGACAGTGTCACCAGCCGATTCAGCGAAATCGTCCTCTTGTCCCATCTGTGAAGAATCTCCAGCTGGAGAGGACGGAGGCGAAACTGTGCGAACGGCACCGCCTCTATCGCCGCTACCATGCGTCCCACTAGTCTCATCAATACCCGTAGGGATGAGTGTGGTGACAGGAGGACTGCTTGTACTCCTGATTGTATCGCCATCTGTTTGACTCGTGGCAGAGACACCAGGGCTGAGGCTGTGTTGAAGTCCATGCCCAGATATGTCAAAGACTGGGTCGGAACTAGCGTTGACTTCTGAATATTGAGGAGCCAACCGAACTGTTCCAGAGACCGCATGGTCACATCCAGGCTCTCTTGACAGAGGTGTTCTGATGGCGCCCTGACCAGCAGGTCGTCTAAATAGGGAATGACGGCATGTCCCTGCATGTGCAGGAGAGCCATCATGGAAGCCATCACTTTTGTGAACACCCGCGGTGCCGAGGCTAGCCCGAATGGCAGTGCCACAAATTGGAAGTGTTCTTCCCCCACTGCGAATCGTAACCAGCGCTGATGAGCCGGTGCAATGGGTACGTGAAGGTAAGCGTCTCTGATATCTATGGACGCTAGGAAGTCCCCCTGTGACACAGCTGCGATCACGGAGCGCAGTGATTCCATGCGGAACTTCCGAACCAACACGTGATGGTTGAACAACTTCAGGTCCAGCACCGGGCGGAAGGATCCGTCCTTCTTCGGGACGATAAAGAGGTTGGAGTAAAAACCCCTGAACCTCTCTCCGGAAGGTACCGGGACCACCACTCCGTCTCTGCGGAGACCCTCCAACACCTGGTAAAAAGCCTGAGCTTTTTCTGGTGACGGGACCGACCGATGGAATCGGGATATCGGTTTTGACGTCAGCTCTATCCTGTACCCTCGCGAGATCACGTCTCGAACCCACTGATCTTGAACGTGAAGCAGCCACTTGTCCTGAAAGCGAGACAAGCGGCCCCCCACCTGTGGGGAGGCAGGATGAGAGAGCGAGTCATGTAGAGGCGGGTTTGGGGGTGGCAGCTGCCGCCCCCGCCGGCTTCTTTGGACGACTCTTAGAGCGCCACTGGGAAGCGGGCTTTCCCCCTCGGTCCGTGCGAGCGGACGGTGCTGATGACTGCGAGCTGGAACGAAAGGACCACTGTTTTGGGTTCCTTTTAACGGTATACCGTGGCTTAGGCTTATTCTGCGGGATCTTAGACTCAGCAGAATCCTTTATCAGCTTGTCCAGTTCGGTGCCAAAAAGCCTGTCACCAGCGAACGGAAGATTCTGCAAAATCTTCTTGGATGTGGCATCTGAGTCCCAAAGACGCAGCCACAACAACCTGCGGATCGCTATAGCATTGGCCGAAGCCACAGCTGAGCGAGTGGCAGTTTCCAGAGTCGCCGTCCTGGCGTAGTCCGCATAGGCCCTTGCCCTTTCGGTAAGTGCTAGGACCTCTGGACTGGATCTTGCCATGTCAGAGATACCATCCAAGCAGGTAGTAATCGCTTGTAAGGTCCAGACCGTGGCAAAATTAGGGGCAAATGAAGACCCCACAGCCTCATAGGAAGACTTGGCGAGCTGCTCGACCTGTCTATCAGTAGCATCCTTCAGTGAGGAGCTATCAGAGGCAGAGAAAAGGGAGCGTGCAGCAATCCTGGTCATGGAAGCGTCCACCTTCGGGGACTGCGACCACTCCTGTAGCACCTCCTGGGTGAAGGGGAAGCGATTGTCCTTGGTTTTACGGACAAAACGCCGCCCAGGATGTAACCTGGGAGCTCTAACCACCCTTCCAAAATTAGTGTGGTCCATGAAGGAGCCACTTGGTCTAGCCTCCGGCCGCAGCCATTGATAGACCTCCTTCGGGTGCACCGTCACCTCCTCAGGGGGTGTCACGAGACGTAAAGTCTCGTTGATAGAGGACACCAGATCCTCCACCCCGTCTGGCAGTTCAGATACAGACACAGACCCGAAATTTGAACCCCCATCATCTTCCTCACCATCAGAGGAACGCTCCTCCTCAGAGAGAGTATGGAGCTCGGGTGAATCCTCACGACGAGCCCGCTTAAGGGGTCTCGCAGCAGAAGAGGGGGACACCCGGGGGTAACTGGATGGAGTAGCTGGGCTATCCAGTCTCCTATTAAGTGCCTCCAGGGATTGCGACATGGAGGACAGCTGAGACAGCAGAGATTCATTGATCTTATTCTGAGTCTCCCATGGCCCTGAGATCACCTGAACCTCAGGGTACAGCACCGGAGCTGCTGACTCAACAGTGCCAGCCCGGGCCTCTGGGCGTCCGCAGTTATTGCAGGACCCCTCCACCAGTGCACCATTGCATGTAGCACAGGTAATGGTGGTTACTGCCCGCCTTAGCAGCACGCTTCCCGGCTGAGGACATCGCCACAGTAGGGGAAAATAAGCCAAATTGCCGACAACAAAACCGGGAATCCCGGTGGCTTACCGACCGCAGTAAAGCGGTATGAGGAAGCGGTGTGTGTGTGACCTCCGCGACGGTTTCCGGTCTCCCCTCTGGAGTGCAGACGCACGCTGCATAAGAATCCCAACCGGGAAGTGAGGGTAAAGATGGCCGCCGACAGTGAAACTGTGGGCGGCGCCGAGAGACGCGGGAAACACACACACACGCCCAGCGATGACGTCACCGCACGGGCTGCTTCCCATCCTCCAAGCATCCACAGCATGAGGGAGCCGGAGCCCGCAGCGCGGGAAAGAGTGTAAAAACATTATACACAGACTGCATGTACACCATCCACAGCATGAGGGGACAAACATCCGCAGCCTACGGCCTCAGCCCCTGTGACACACAGGGCGGTCAGCCAGGGTGACCCCAGCACAGGGTACACCCGCAGAACCGCGGACCCGAGGGTAACGCGCGGTCTGAGTGTCCTGAAACACATAAAGTGCCAGACACTACCCCCAGGCACGCAGGAGACACAGAGTGCCTCAGTGCCGGTCCGGTCTGTAAGCACCATTTAGGGAGGCCTCGGACGGGGGTGCAGCACCAGTCTGGTCTGTAAGCACCATTTAGGGAGGCCTCAGACTGGGCCGCTCAGCACCAGTCCGGAGTGTAAGCACCATTTAGGGAGGCCTCGGACTGGGCTGGCTCCAGTCCGGTCTGTAAGCACCATTTAGGGAGGCCTCGGACGGAGCGGAGCTGTGCAAGGCTCCCATCTCCCACTCTCCAGAGCCCCCCAGAGAGGGATGGAGAGGAGCGTAACAGCGTACCGGGAGGACACGAAGTGTCCAGGCTCTAGGCCCTCCGGTACCTCCACCAGCGTGTGCCACTAAGGGTGAGCGGGGAGGCTGTCACCGGTCCCGATAGGACCGTATTACCTTGTCTTCAGACGCCATCACGTAAGTAGTGAGAATGCAGTGAAGTGCAAGCAAAGCGTGATCCTCCGAGCACACTAAGTTTAAAACTGAGGATGTTCCCTGCGGTAGGGGTTTATAAGCGGAGGAGGCGGTGTCTACAAACTTGTAGTACCTAGTGTGACCTCCGGAGGGCAGTGCCCTAAACCCCATTGTCTGGGTCTCCCATTATGATGACCAGAAAAAACATCTCTCTTTGCCTCTAATTGGGGGGACACAGGACCGTGGGTGTTATGCTGCTGTCCACTAAGAGGCAACACTAAGCAGAATCTGCAAAAGAGATACAGTGGCTCCTACTCTGCAGTATACACCCCTGGAGTAGGCACTGCCTCACCAGTTTTGTGCTTAAAAGCAGTAGGAGAAGAGAATAAAGGTAACAAGATAACAAAGCCTGTAAGAAGGCAACAATGTAATAGCTCAAGAGCAACATGAAAAACCAAGAAAGGCTCGAAACGGGCAACAGAGTGGGTGCTGTGTCTCCCCTTTAGAGGCTAAGAGAAAAGGATTTTAAGGTGAGTACACAAAAATATCCTTTTCTCCTTCGCCTCATTGGGGGGACACAGGACCGTGGGACTTCCCAAAGCAGTCCCTGGGAGGGAAGAGCAATGGAACAAATTTACAGAAAAAACAGGTACCTACAGGTGGACTACTGCTGCCTGGAGGATGCAGACTGGGTATGAACCCTGTAGTGTTTAGTTAATGTGTGCAGGCTGGTCCAAGTGGCCGTTTTACACACTTGTTGTGCTGATGCCGAATGGCCCAGGAAGCCCCCACCGCGCAAGTAGAGTGTGCTCTGATACCGGCCGGAAGAGACGAATTATTGATCCTGTAGGCATCCGGAATAGTGGATCTGATCCATCTAGCCAGGGTAGCCTTCTGGAAGAAGGAAGAGGAAGTCAGACTTCCGAAAAGGCACAGTTCTGGACACATATATGTTAAGTGCCCAGACAAGGTCCAGCGTATGCAGAGACTTCTGAATCCAATGAACCAGTGCCAGGCAAAGGGAAGGTAAGGAAATTTCCTCATTAAGATGGAAAGAGGACACCACCTTTGGGAGAAAAGACGGAGCCGGAAGGAGAACGACCTTATCCTGGTGAAAACCCACAAAAGGGGGTCTGCAGGAGAGTGCTGCCAGTTCTGACACTCTGCGGAGGGAGGTGATTGCCACAAGAAAAACCACCTTCTGGGTTAAAAGGCAGAGAGAAATGTCCCTAAAGGGCACAAACGGTGGTTCTTGCAACGTAGTCAATACCAGGTTGAGATCCCATGAGTCCAATGGTCTTCTATAGGGGGGAGCCAATTGGCAGACACCCTGAAGAGACGTCTTTACCTGTGGCTTAGCCGCAAGGCACCGTTGAAAGAGAACAGAGAGCTGAGACCTGGCTCTTAAGAGATGCCAAAGACAGTCTGGTCACCAGACCCGACAGTAGAAAACCAAGAACCCTAGGTAGGGAATAGGACAATGGAAAATTACCCCGAGAGGCACACCAGGCAAAAAAGGCTTTCCAGGTGCGATAATAAATCCGAGCAGAAGCTGGATTACATGCTCTGATCATAGTGCCTATCATGTCCTGTGAAAATCCCGCTTGGGTTAAAACACAGGTCTCAAGGGCCACGCCATCAAATTCAGTGCCCCTGAATTCTGGTGGTAAAACAGGCCCTGAGAAAGAAGGTCTGGAAGATCTGGAAGGTGACACGGAGCATCTGCCGCGAGCTGTACGAGGTCGGCATACTATGCTCATCTGGGTCATTCTGGGGCAATGAGGATAACTGGAATGCCCTCCTGTTTGATCTTCCGTACCACTCTGGGGATTAGTGATAGAGGAGGAAATATGTAGGGGAGTTGGAATTGCGTCCAATCCTGAACCAGGGCATCTGCTCCCAGGGATTGTGGATCGTGTGACCCGGCCATGAAGTTGGGGACCTTGGCATTGAGAAGTGATGCCATTAGGTCCACATCCGGAGTTCCCCAGTGATAGGAGATTTGTTGAAAAAACATCGGGATGCAGGGACCACTCTCCTGAGTCAATGCCTTGGCGACTGAGGAAGTCTGCTTCCCAATTGTCCACTCCCGGGAAGTGTACGGCCGATAGTACCGATCCTGTGGATTCTGCCCAGTGGAGAATGTGTTGTACTTCTCGCATCGCCTGGGCACTGCGGGTTCCTCAATGGTGAATGACATCATATGCTGCAGCCGTGGCATTGTCCGATTATATCCTGACGTGGAATCACGCTAGGAAGCAAAGGAAGGCTTTCAGCGCCAGGAAGATGGCTGGAATCTCTAGGAGTGTGATGATAGGCATGGTCGATTCCACTGGAGACCATTTGCCCTGTGCCCTGTGGTGTCGGTACACCGCACCTCATCCCGTCAAGCTTGCATCAGTGCTTAGAACTTTCCAATGAACTGATAGAAAGGATTTCCCTTATGTCAAGGAGATCGGTCTAAGCCACCAGTGGAGATTGCGTTTGGTTGCCGGTGAGAATGGGAACCTCCTGTCCAGGGAGAAGGGGCTCTTGTCCCACGATGTAAAAACTGAGCTCCTGGTGCCCTGTAGCAATGTATAGTTGCATAAATACCGGCCCCATCAGGAAGCACAGTATGGACTGATGCTCCTGGATTTTTGCAGCAATGTGTATTGTGCCCTGAGCTGCAAAAGCAGGCAGTACCTGTGGGTGACTCAACCTAATTCTCCACGAGGTGAATAGGGAGGATTTATGCTGCTGCCCACTATGTCGCTCCAGATGGCTCCTGCTGATGTAGATGCTGTGTAGCCTCAACTTTTACCCAGGTCCCCATCAGTGTGGAGATGAGGAAGGAGGATTTATGCTGGGATGTCTCAACTTTGACCCAGCACCCCAACGGTGGGATGCCGAGGAAGGAGGGCAGCATGTGTAAGGACGGCTCGACTTCGACCCAGCACCCCCAACAGTGGGGGGCCGAGGAAAGAGCATGCTGGGGGTCTCGCCAGGGCCCCACTTTTCTTCTTCTGTTGAAAAAAAATTAAGTCAAAAATTAAAAGAACAATAAAAATGTAGGTGTGCCTCCTAATGACAATAAGCAAAAACTGGTGAGGCAATGCCTGCTCCAGGGGTGTATACTGCAGAGTAGGAGCCACTGTATCTCTTTTGCAGATTTTGCTTAGTGTCGCCTCCTAGTGGACAGCAGCATAACACCCGCGGTCCACTGTCCTGTGTCCCCCAATGATGCGAAGTAGAAACCAGGAGTGTCTCCAGAACTCAGAACAGGAGTCAATCTTGCAATTATACTTTTTCTCTGCAAGTTCCTCTTCTGGCTTTGGTACACAAACCTGATCGAACCTAATCAGGAAAAAAACTGCAGTATGAAACCAGCCTATGCCTGAGGTACCCTGGATACCAAGGTCCAGGCTGAGAGAAGTTTAAGGGCATAGCATAGAGCCATAATCAGTGGGAGTGAGGAGAGCTGTGACACACTGCCAGAAAGAGCTGAGATACTCACACCAGAGGATGCAACTGTGTGTAACCAATAACTGTGGAGAGCTGTAATAACCAACATCATCAAACACTCCAATAAACGCGAGTATTATTCTGTTACACTTGAGAACTGGACATAATTGAAAGCGGCTGATCCTGCATTCCCATCTACAACCTACACCCCTAATTATTCTGCTGAGGACAACCTGCCAGAGGTAGAGACCACCTTGACTGTTGACAGCCATTATACCCCAGAGGAGGCCAACCCAGACACAATGTGCTGTGAAAAAACAAACATAGAATCACTAGGATCTGTGAAGCGGTCCAGAGTTACCGCCTCAAAGTGACACTTGTCAGAATTGGAAAATTTTGCCCGGTCAGGAAGGTGAAAATAGGCTGGGGCATAACAATAATGTCGCAGAGGTCGCAACCGCACCTGGGCATACAAGAGCCTGCACCTACATGTGCATCCTTGGATGCACCGCGGCACAGATATCCATTGGGTCCCTGCACTGCGATACACACTGCCGGCCAAACAGTGGCTGGCAGCTGATAACAGCGGTACCTCGACAGTGGGTGGCACAGCTCAATGCCAGCTGCCACTGTGTGCTGGCTACAGAGGACACCAGGCAATGTAGGAGCGGAGGGAAGGCAAGTAGAAGATTTTTGTTTTTAATTTTGCATTAGAGGAAGAACGGGAACATATATACCAGAGTGGGGGGGGTACACATTACACCAGGGTGGGGAATATTACTACATAAAGAAGATGGGGGCGAGAGGCAATTCGTAATTCTTTATAGGATTTTGAAGACTCCAAGGACCCATACATATGACCAACATGGAGAGGTTGGTGGTAGGTCCAAAATTGACACTGGGACCCATCAGACTCTAGTTTTGCCACTGAAAACAGGCTTTGGTGGTGAAGAGGATAAGTAGCCAGCAACATTGCAGGACTGCCTTGCGGGCTTTGTATAGACCCAGGCTGAGAGTCAACATAAGGGAACCTTAGTGATGGACATAAATGCCTTTAATCATATCAAAGGAAACTCTCTTAAGCGGCCGTCACACGCTAAGATATCTCTTGCGATATTGTAAGCGATCACGTGCAATCGCTTACAATATCGCTCACATCGCTGGTGAGATGTCACACAGACAGACTCACCAGCGATGTGGATCTGCGATCTCGCTGGTAACTATGGTACACATCGGGTAACTAGGTGCCGCGCGTCGCTTAGTTACCCGACGTGTACCATAGTTACCATCTCCCAGCATAGACTCTGCCGCTGGGAGATCGTTCATCGTGGTGTCATACACCACGATGAAGCAGATCGCTAAATCGTAAATCGCTAGATCTGAGGTCCGGACCTCAGATCTCGATTTTGTGATTTGATCAGATCTCGCTCGTCGTATCTTGCCGTCACACGCACAGACATCGCTTACGCGATGTTTAATCTGCCGCGTTCAAGCGATATCTTGCGCGATATCTGTGCGTGTGACAGGCCGCTTTAGTTTCATTACTGCTTTTGTAAAAGATGTGCTTTACTCTAAAACAATTGGCAGGCATTCTTATATAACGTTTCCTACATTGCCCGCTTGCACAGATAGAAAGCTAGCGACTTGTCTCAGGTTAGGTATAAAATGATGTATCGGTCCTCTTCAGCAGCTTCTATTTTAGGAAAGAGCATATTAGATTATACAAGTCTATGGCCACTTTTCCTGACACCGACCAGGATCAGTCAGGAACACAGGTGGGACATTAGCACACACTGTAGGTCACAGATCTCACATGCTGTTGTCTTTGGGATTTTCCTTCTGTCTTCCTGACTGCCACATAAGTGTAACCCGTTTTTGACTGAGAGCTTGACTATTCAAGTTTTATCAAATGTAGGATCCCCATAATATTTAATAATATTTCTATATTAAAAGGTTTGTACCAAGTTTAAAAATTAGCACTTATTGGCATACTTGCAGTATGGGGGACTGGAAGTTAGTGGGCATGACCAGTTTAGGTGGTGGGCATGGCCCGGGGTTTCCTTTTGCACAACAGTGGAATAAACATTACATTTTTTTAAGTCCAAGTGGTCATGGAGTTCTTATAATAGAAGGGGGGTTTGTGCAGAATTTTACCGGAATACTTGCAGCTCAGTTTGTGGGCGTGATGTCTATCTTGGTAGGCATGGCCCAGGACACAATGACATGTCCAAATTATATTCAATTATGTACCCCGTAACGAGCCTTAATGAAACCCACCCCTCCCACCTGGGGGGTCTTAACCCCAGACCCCCACCTCTATTATACAAAACTCCATAACCACATGTACTTAAAACTATGTTAACACCACTGCGTCGCAAAAGGAGATGCCGAGCCATGGTCACCACCTAAATCGTCTGGTCCCCAATACCGCAAGTTTGCCTCATTTATCAACAGACCCACAGCAATCAGATAGGAGAGGACATGCCACATCAGTACCAAACCCTTTAACTGCTGATACATTATTTAAATCACTCTGACTGCAGAGGGATTGATGGAACAGGCGTAATTTAGGAGATCAAGAATGGCTGAAACTCTTGTACAAAGGGTTAGTACCAGCCGTAAATTGTCTTGTTCTATTTTACTGGGGAATACAAAGTTAAGCAGGACTTGTATGAGACATGAGGAGATGGTTGCAGGATTTTTCACTACAAGTCTCAGCAGAGTGGACTTATCATTCTGATCAAGCACAGGTTTAATATGGCTACTTACTATTAACAGATAAGGAATGGAAGAGAGCCTCTCCTAATGCCTTTCTGATGGGTGCCAGTCAATGCAGTGCGCTCTACATGACAGGCCTGGGGACTGTACCAGCGATAGAGCGGCAACAAAAGTGACAGTTGGTTGCTGCTATGGATGCAATAAAGTAGGTGGAGCTACAGTTGCACAGCACTGACCAATGGGAGCACAGATGTGGCGTCTGATGGACACCTGCTGTAGTGAAGACCAGGGGAAGCTGAGCATGTGAAAAATTGACCAAGTTTCATCCAGAAAATTTGGACATTTTAGTCTGTATTGCCGTCCATGTCAGATCTGTTCATAAGAAATATCTTAGTGATGGCTAGTTAGTTCATGTTAACCTACAATCCCCTGATCATCTCTCAAAAATGAGTGAAACTCATCGGGGGGGTAGGGAATTTTTTTCTTCTCTCTAATATTTGGTGGATAGTAGTTCTGGTACTGCTCTTATAAGGGTAGGAACAAACACATGGGGCACAAGAGTCAGGGCTACACTCTCCTGCCCTTTTCTTCTCCTCTGGCTCCAAGAGCTCAGCAGTTCCCAGTGTACAGGGGTGAAAGATCACACAGATTACTCCTTGCACTTTATTAGTGCTTTTCTTTAGCACTTTATTTGGGAGGGATTTAGTGCGATTTGTAGTGTGGATTTTTCCCCTGCTTTTATCAGTATCATTTAAATTAAGGTTATATTTTATTGGTCTCTTTTTTGCTGCATACCAGGAGTGGGGAACTCCAGACCTGGAGCGCCGCCAACATAGAACGTTTTCAGGATTCTTTAGTATTGCACAGGGTTTGGAATAATCCCCAGTGCAGGTTATTATATTATCACATGTGCAACATTAAAGGTACCGTCACACGCGGCTATTTTGCTAGCAATTTCACTGGCAATTTGCTGGTTGCAGTGAAATCAAGGACACATTGCTCCATTTTGTTGCCGTGTACAAATGTACAATGTGTCCATGATTTCACTGCAACCAGCAAATTGCCAGTGAAATTGTCTAGCAAAATTGCCGCGTGTGACGGTGCCTTAAAGAAATCCTGAAAACATGCACTATTGGCGGCTCTCCAGGTCTGGAGTTGCCCACTCCCGCTGTATACCCTTCTGATCAATAGAGATTTACAATTTTGTCCAGCCTATTTTGAGGGTTTTGTGTGAAATCATGTCCAATTTGCACTTTTTTTGTGTATTAGTCTAAAGGTACCGTTAGACGGTACGATATTGAAACGATTTCACTAACAATCTCGGGGGCACGCGGTCGTTAGGACATCGTTTGGACATTGTTGGTGAGATGTCACACGTATAGATATCGTAGATGACACACCAACAATTCAGCGAGCAGGTATCGTTCGCACAACCAAGTGAATAATACTTGCTCATTGATGTGAGTGGGCGAAGTCATTAACAAAATCGTTATCGCGGTGTCACACAGAACGATGCAGCAGGTTGACTGATCGCTGATCGTCAGATTTGAGAACATGTTCTCAAATCAGCGATTAACGATAAAATGATTTATCGTAGTCGTATCGCGGTGCTACATGCAACAACATCCTAACGATGTCGTTTCAACGACTCCAAACCAGTGACGTCTAAACTCCCGGACTTACTGCCAGTTTCTGGAAGACAACTTCTTCAAGCAGTGGTACAGGAAGAAGTCGGTATCGTTCAAGAAAAACACGATTTTCATGCAGGACAATGCTCCATCACATGCATTCAACTACTCCACAGTGTGGCTGGCCAGTAAAGGTCTAAAAGTAGAAAAAGTAATGATATGGCGCCCTTGTTCACCTGATCTGAACCCCAGAGAACTTGTAGTCCCTCCTAAAATGTGAGATCTACAGGGAGGGAAAACAGTACACCTCTTGAAACAGTGTCTGGAGGCTATGGTGGCTGCTGCACGCAATGTTGATCATAAACAGATCAAGCACCTGACACAACCTATGGATGGAAGGCTGTTGAGTGTCATCATAAAGAAAGGTGGCTATATTGGTCACTCATTTATTTGGGGGGAAGGGGGGGGTTTACATGTCAGAAATGTTTTTTCCTAAATTTTGCAGTTATATTAGTTTACCTGGTAAAAATAAACAAGTGAGATGGGAATATATTTGGTTTCTATTAAGTTGCGTAATAATTCTGCACAGTACTAGTTACCTGCTCAAACAGATATCCTCCTAGCATAGCCAAATCTAAAAAAAACCACCCCAACATCCAAAAAGGAGAATTTTTTTGTACTCCTGTAAATTCCTTTTCTCTTAGCCTCTAATTGGGGGACGCAGGACCATGGGTGTTATGCTGCTGTTGACTAGGAGGAGATACTATGCAGAATATGTAAAAGAGTTAAAAGGCTCCTCCTCTGCAGTATACACCTCTAGAGCAGGAAGTGATTTACCAGTTTTGTGCTAAAGCAGTAGGAGAGTTAACAGATATAATAACAATAAAACAAGGACTGTAACCACACAGGCAACCTATGTACACAGATCTAGCTAATGAAGTAATAACCGTGTAACCAGTCATGTAACTAAACAGGCATGTGTGTCAGGAGTTAAGAGTTATAATAGTAATAATAGTACCACAAGGCCTGTCTAACCAGGCACTTGTGTAACACTAGGGAGGAGTTAACGGAGCAATAATTGAGTAACAAGGCCTGACCTAAACATACTTACAGTACTACAAGGTCTATCAGAAAGAGAGGACGGTATCTGGACATCTTACCAGGCATCTATTCAAAATGACATTTAAAATCAAGCACAACCGAGTATGCCCCCTGAAGCAGCCACACGCGAAACATGTGTTGGGGCTGTGACACATGCTGTTAAGAAGGAGGATCCCATCACAATAGGTAGGTGAAGCTTAGTAACTGATATTGCACTTTAGGGTTGTGGATGGGAATGGCACTGGTATAGTGATTTTCACTACCTTATATCAATATCCCATCCTCCCCCATCGGGACTGGACAGTAATTGCTAGGCTCGCCATACCATGGGCATTTCCTCACTCCACTGCCGTGTCTTTCTCCTTTCCTATCCTTGCACCGTCCGATGTCATACTAGTTATCTTATACTACTGCACTGAATGTGTTATTTGTCCTCGTGGTCATTAAAGACTTACTTTGTTGCATTTATACACGTGTGTGGACTTAGGGCCCTTTCACATCAGCGTTTTTTGAAAATTGCGGCAGATGCGGTGAAAAAACCGCATCTGCCGCATAACCGATGCACTTGCGGCGCGGTTGCGGTAATCCCCATAGAAAGTATAGGGGGACTTGCGGCAGGTGCGGCAAGTGCGGTTTTGCACTTGCGGCAGGTGCGGCAGCGAAAAAAACCGCGGTTGACCGCGTTTTTTTTTCGCTGCCGCACCTGCCGCAATTGCAAAACCGCACTTGCCGCAAGTACGCCTATACTTTGCATGGCGTTTACCGCAACCGCGCCGCAAGTGGAGCCGGTATGCGGTAATTGCAGCAGATGCGGTTTTTTCACCGCATCTGCCGCAAATTTAAAAAAACGCTGATGTGAAAGGGCCCTTAACCATGTAACCGCTGACAAGCCATGTGAGAACTGTAGCAAGGGCCCCCCCAGGGCAATAGGGCGGGTGCTGTGTCCCCCAATTAGAGGCTAAGAGAAAAGGAATTTACGGTGAGTACACAAAATTCTCCTTTTCTCCTATGCCTCATTGGGGGGGGGACACAGGACCATGGGACGTCCTAAAGCAGTCCCTGGGTGGGAAAACAGGCATGGAACTAGTAACACTGAGCATGTTCAGTGAAGAACCATGTACCGACAGGTGGGCCGCTGGAGCCTGGAGGCCACGTCTACCTACACTTGCGTTTCCCAAGAACGGACTGTAAATACTGTATTGGCTTGAGTATGTGTGTGGACCGACTGTTTGGCTGCCTTACACACATGTTGCTCTGACCACTGTTGCCGAACGGCCTAGGAGGTCTCCACTGCCGTAGTATAAAGTGCTGTGACACTGCCGGAAGTGGTGAGCTTTGGATGGTATAGTCGGCTTAGATGGTTAGACGAATCCATCTGTTTAGAGGTGCCTCAGAAGCCGAGTTGAATATATTTCTGCCTTCTGGAAGATGGAAGAAAGAGAATGCGATGTCTTTGAAGGGCACTGTCTTGGATATTTAGCTGCATATGGACCTGCTAAGGTCCTGCATATGTAGGTCCATCGCGACGTGATAGACTGAAGTCGGGCGCAGTGACGGCCGAGAGATATATTTATTTAGGTGAAAGGAGTATATTGCCTGTAGAAGACGGATGGAAACAGCCGTAGGGTAATCTTGTCTTTGTGGAAGATCAGAAAAAATGGATTACAAGAGATCGCCGCCAGTACCGATACCGTTTCCGAGAAAGATAATTGCCACCGACACATACCATTGTTTGGATGAGAATGCTACGGGTAACATGCTATATAGGCTCAAAAGGTGGTTCCTGTGGGGCCATGAGGACAAAGTTCATGTCCCACATTTAGTCTAGGTGTATGGAGACCTTAAAATGGCAAACTCTTCGAAGGAAGGATTTCACCGGCTGAATCCTGCAGTGAGAGACTCTGAGGCTAAACCGGAGTCTAGGTCTGCATGAAAGAAACAGAGATCTTGGTATGAAATAGGGCCAAGGGGCATGACTTCTAGAGGTGCCATAAGCAAAACAACAAAACGATTACACCTGCTTAGAGGAACCCTGTCACCCCCAAATCGCCTCCTAATCTATCAAAACATGTCCCTGCAGCATCCCATCACTAATCCCACATTCCTTTTGGCGCACAAAAGCATCCTGTGAAAGTGTACAAAAATGTTTTATAACTTACTCATTAGTGATGATAATGAGCTGTGGCTATATTCTTTAGTCACCAGGGCATGGTGTTTTGCAGCCTCGAGGATCCACCCTGTTTCTGTCTGTGCTGCTGTGAAACTGAAGGCAGGACTAATGATTTGCATTCTGTGAGTGATAGAGAGGGGGGAGGGCAATGCCTGCACATCACAGCAAACAGACAGACAGGGTGGATCCCTGGAGCTGCAAAACAGCCCGCCTTGGTGACTAAAGAATATGGCCCCTGCTAATTATAATCCCTAATGAGTGAGTATTAAAACGTTTTTATGCACTTTCACAGGATGCCTTTAGGAGACAAAAAAGAGAATTTTGTTTACGTACCGTAAATTCTTTTTTCTTTAATCATCAATGGGAGACCCAGACAATGGGGTTTAGGGCGCTGCCCTCCGGAGGTCACACTAGGTACTACAAGTTTGTAGACACCACCTCCTCCGCTTATAAACCCCTACCGCAGGGAACATCCTCAGTTTGGTCCATAAGCTGCGAGGAGAAAATAAACCACACCCGAAACATCGGGAAGAATGCCGTACACAGACGGTTCAACAACCCGGCAAACACTGTCTCAACAGAGAGCAGAACAAATGCAAAACATGCAAAGGAACAACTGGGTGGGTGCTGGGTCTCCCATTGATGATTAAAGAAAAAAGAATTTACGGTACGTAAACAAAATTCTCTTTTTTCTGGTCATCATAATGGGAGACCCAGACAATGGGGATGTCCTAAAGCAATACCCCAGGGCGGGAAGAGTTCCTCAACAAGACGGATAACACATGGTTCCCTTCAAAGGTGGGCAACCGCCGCCTGGAGAACCCGCCTGCCCAGACTTGCATCCGCAGAGGCATGGGCATGCACCATATAGTGCTTAGAGAAAGTGTGCAGGCTGGACCAAGTGGCCGCCTGACACACCTGTAGAGCAGACGCTCGATGCCGCAAGGCCCAAGAGGCACCTACAGCCCTGGTGGAGTGAGCCTTCAATCCCACCGGGAGAGGCAAACCAGAGGACCGGTAAGCCTCTTGAATGGACGCCTTAATCCATCTGGCCAAGGTTGACTTCGAAGCCGCGGACCCCTTACAGCGACCTGTCGTAAGAACAAATAAGGAATCCGAACTCCGGAAGGAGGCGGTCCTGGACACATAAATGCGTACAGCTCTCACGAGATCCAGAGTATGGAGGTCGCGCTCCACCTGATGAACGGGAGCGGGGCAAAATGATGGGAGAACAATCTCCTGGTTCAGGTGAAAAGTTGAAACCACCTTCGGCAAGAATTCTGGCCGTGGGCGCAACACCACCTTGTCTTGGTGAACCACCAGAAAGGGTGACTTGCACGATAGTGCAGCCAATTCTGAGACCCTCCTTAGAGACGTAATCGCCACCAGAAAGGCCACTTTCTGGGACAGACGAGATAGAGAAACATCTCTCAATGGCTCAAACGGCGGTTTCTGTAATGCCGCCAGGACCATGTTAAGGTCCCAAGGGTCCAGAGGTCTCTTGTAGGGCGGAACCATCCGCGACACCCCCTGCAGAAATTGACGCACCTTCGGGAGGAGCGCCAATCGCCTGTCAAACAGCACCGAAAGTGCTGATACTTGACATTTCAAAGAGCCAAGGGACAATCCCAACTCCAAACCCGACTGTAAGAAAGCCAACAACGTCGGGATGGACAAGGGCCAAGGAGACCGTCCACCAGAGGCACACCAGGCAAAAAAGATCTTCCACGTCCGGTGGTACATCTTCCTGGAAACAGGCTTCCTAGCCCGATTCATAGTGGCCACCACTGTAGGGGAGAAACCCCTAGATGTCAGGAGCCAGGCCTCAAGAGCCATGCAGTCAATCTGAGGGCCCTGGAATTGAGGTGGAAGAATGGGCCTTGTGCGAGTAAATCTGCGCGTTCTGGAAGAGCCCACCTGTGTCCGCCTGACAGTTGCCACAGGTCCGGATACCAGGACCTCCTGGGCCAATCTGGAGCCACTAGAATGGCTATCCTGCACTCCGACCTGATCTTCCACAGGACCCTGGGAATCAGAGCCAGAGGAGGGAACACATACGGCAGTTGGAAGCTGGACCAACTCAGTATCAGAGCATCCGCCCCCAGGGACTGAGGATCCCACGATCTCGCCACGTACTGGGGCACCTGATGATTCAGCCTTGAGGCCATCAGATCCACGTCCGGAGTGCCTCATCTGCTGCAGATGTCCCGGAAGACGTCTGGATGCAGGGACCACTCTCCGGCGTCCATCCCCTGCCGGCTCAGGTAGTCGGCCTCCCAGTTCTCGACCCCTGGGATGTGAACTGCGGAGATCAAGCAGTCGTGTTCCTCCACCCACGATAGGATGCGGTGGACTTCGGCGAGGGCCTGAGCGCTTCTGGTCCCTCCCTGATGATTTATGTAGGCGACGGCCGTCGCATTGTCGGACTGTACCCGAATGGGTCGTCCTGCCAGGAATTTCTGAAACGCCAGGAGCGCCAGATAGACCGCCTTGATCTCCAGGACGTTGATCTGCAACGTCGACTCCGCCTGAGTCCAGAGGCCTTGAGCCCTGTGGTGTAAGAACACCGCGCCCCAGCCCTTCAGACTGGCGTCGGTGGTCACCACTAACCAAGAAGGTTTGAGGAAGGATCTTCCCCGTGACAAGTGACGTGGCTGTAGCCACCACTGCAGGGAGTCCCTGGTCGGTTGCGATAGTGCCACCAACCGATTCAGAGAGATCGCTCTCTTGTCCCACCGGCGAAGAATCTCCATCTGGAGAGGACGGAGACGAAACTGTGCAAATGGCACCGCCTCTATTGCCGCTACCATGCGTCCCACCAGTCTCATCAATTCCCGAAGGGATGAGTGAGGTGACAGGAGAACGTGCTGTACTCCTGAGTGGATCGCCAGCTGCTTGGCCTGAGGTAGAGACACCAGGGCTGAGTCCGTGTGGAAATCCATGCCCAGATATGTCAATGACTGGGTCGGAACCAGGGTCGACTTCTGAGTATTGAGAAGCCACCCGAACTGTTCCAGAGACCTCATGGTCGCTTCCAGGCTCACCCGACAAAGGTCTTCCGATGGCGCCCTGACCAATAGGTCGTCCAGATAGGGTATGACGGCGTGACCCTGCACATGCAGGAGAGCCATCATAGATGCCATCACCTTCGTGAACACCCTTGGTGCAGAGGCCAACCCGAAGGGTAGGGCCACAAATTGGAGATGTTCGTCCCCCACTGCGAATCGTAACCAGCGTTGATGAGCCGGTGCAATGGGCACGTGAAGGTAAGCGTCCCTGATATCGATGGACGCTAGGAAGTCCCCCTGCGACAGAGCCGCGATAACGGAACGTAGGGATTCCATGCGGAACTTCCGCACCAACACGTGACGGTTGAACAATTTTAGGTCTAGGACCGGTCGAAAGGAGCCGTCCTTCTTTGGGACAATAAAGAGGTTGGAGTAAAAACCCCTGAACCTCTCTGCCGTGGGCACTGGGACCACTACTCCGTCTCTGCGGAGTCCCTCCAACACCCGGAGAAAAGCCTGAGTCTTTTCTGGGGATGGAACAGACCGATGGAATAGGGATAATGGTTTTGACGTCAGCTCTATCCTGTAACCTCGCGAGACTACGTCTCGAACCCACTGATCTTGAACGTGAAGTAGCCACTTGTCCTGAAAGCGAGACAAGCGGCCCCCCACCTGTGGGAGGCAGGATGAAAGAGTGAGTCATGTAGAGGCGGGTTTGGGGGTGGTAGTTGCTGCCCCCGCCGGCTTCTTTGGACGACTCTTGGAGCGCCACTGAGAAGCGGGCTTGCCCCCTCGGTCCGTGCGAGCGGACGGTGCTGATGACTGTGAGCCGGACCGAAAGGACCACTGCTTTGGGTTCCTCTTAACGGTATACCGTGGCTTAGGCTTATTCTGCGGTATCTTAGACTCAGCAGAATCCTTGATCAGCTTGTCCAGCTCTGTGCCAAAGAGTCTGTCACCAGAGAACGGAAGATTCTGCAGAATCTTCCTAGATGTGGCATCTGAGTCCCAAAGACGCAGCCACAACAACCTGCGGATCGCTATCGCATTGGCCGAAGCCACAGCTGAGCGAGTGGCAGTTTCCAGAGACGCCGTCCTGGCGTAGTCCGCATAGGCCCTTGCTCTCTCAGTGAGTGCCAGGACCTCCGGACTGGACCTTGCCAGGTCAGTGATACCATCCAAGCAGGTAGTAATCGCTTGTAAGGTCCAGACCGTGGCAAAATTAGGGGCAAATGAAGACCCCACAGCCTCATAGGAAGACTTGGCGAGTTGCTCGACCTGTCTATCCGTAGCATCCTTCAGCGAGGAGCTATCAGAGGCAGAGAAAAGGGAGCGTGCAGCAATTCTAGTCATGGAAGCGTCCACCTTTGGAGACTGCGACCATTCCTGAAGCACCTCCTGGGGGAAGGGGAAGCGATTGTCCTTAGGTTTGCGGACATAGCGCCGCCCAGGGTGTAACCTGGGTGCTCTAACCACCCTTCCAAAATTAGTGTGGTCCATGAAGGATCCACTTGGTCTAGCCTCTGGCCGCAGCCATTGATAGACCTCCTTCGGGTGCACGACAACCTCTTCAGGGGGAGTCACGAGACGCAAGGTCTCATTGATGGAGGACACCAGATCCTCCACCCCGTCTGGAGGTTCAGACACAGACACAGACCCGAAGTTTGAACCCCCATCATCTTCCTCACCATCAGAGGAACGCTCCTCCTCAGAGAAAGCCTGGAGCTCGGGTGAATCCTCACGACGAGCCCGCTTAGGGGGTCTCACAGCAGAAGAGGGAGACACCCGGGGAAACTGGAAGGAGTAGCTGGGCTTTCCAGTCTCCTATGCAGTGCCTCCAGTGACTGCGACATGGAGGACATCTGGGACAGCAGGGATTCATTGATCCTATTCTGCGTTTCCCATGGCCCTTGGATTACCTGAATCTCAGGGTATAGCACCGGAGCTGCTGCTGCCTCAGCTGAGCCAGCCCGGGCTTCTGGGCGTCCGCAGTTATTGCAGGACCCCTCCACCAAAGTTCCCTTGCAGGTAGCACAGGCAATGGTGTTATCCGCCGCCTTAGCAGCATGCTTCTTAACTGAGGACATATCCACAGTAGGGGTTGAGGCCAAGGCCAATAGACAAAACAAACCGGGAATCCCGGTGGCTTACCGACCGCAGTAACGCGGTGGGAGGAAGCGGTGTGCGTGTGTGACCTCCGCGAGTTCCGGTCTCCCTCTGAAGTGCAGACACGTGCTGCCGTAGATCCCAGCCGGGAAGTGAGAGAGAAGATGGCCGCCGCCAGCATAGACGTGGGCGGCGCCGGGAACACGCGGGAAGCACACGCACACGCCCCCCGGTGACGTCACCGTAAGGGCTGCCTCTCCTCCTCCAAGCAGCCTCTGTAATGGAGGTGCTGGAGCCCGCAGCGCGGGAAAACAGTGCGAAATCATCATGCACACATACCCAGACTGCCATCACATACAAACATGCACAGTCTACGGCCTCAGCCCCTGTGACACACAGGGCGGTCAGCCAGGGTGACCCCAGCACAGGGTACACCGCCAGATCCGCGGACCCGAGGGTAACGCGCGGTCTGAGTGCCAGGACACATAAAGTGCCAGACACTACCCCCAGGCACCCAGGAGACACAGAGTGCCTCAGTGCCGGTCCGGTCTGTAAGCACCATTTAGGGAGGCCTCGGACGGGGGTTCAGCCCAGTCCGGAGTGTAAGCACCATTTAGGGAGGCCTCGGACTGGGCTGGCTCCAGTCCGGTCTGTAAGCACCATTTAGGGAGGCCTCGGACGGAGCGGAGCTGTGCAAGGCTCCCATCTCCCACTCTCCAGAGCCCCCCAGAGAGGGATGGAAAGGAGCGCAACAGCGTACCGGGAGAACACAGAGTGTCCAGGCACTAGGCCCTCCGGTACCTCCACCAGCGTGTGCCACAAAGGGTGAGCGGGGAGGCTGTCGCAGGTCCCGACTAGGACCATATTACCTTGTCTTCAGACGCCATCACGTAAGTAGTGAGAGTGCAGTGAAGTGCAAGCAAAGCGTGATCCTCCGAGCACACTAAGTTTAAAACTGAGGATGTTCCCTGCGGTAGGGGTTTATAAGCGGAGGAGGCGGTGTCTACAAACTTGTAGTACCTAGTGTGACCTCCGGAGGGCAGCGCCCTAAACCCCATTGTCTGGGTCTCCCATTATGATGACCAGAAAAGGAGTGTGAGATTAGTGATGGGATGCTGCAGGGACATGGTGACAGGATCCCTTTACAATATGCATAGAAGATCACGCCTATTAATCAGCGCCTCCCAGCTCTCCTCGGCGCTGCCTGGGCTGCCAATGCAGGTGTTGGTTGCTGGAGGACCATAGACAGCAAGTGCCCTTGGCCTGCGACCTGGCCGCATATAATGCGCCCCCCGGCACCTTCAGGAGGCACCCAGCAGAGCTGGGGCTCCTGGAGCTGCAGGCTTGCAGCTTTGCTGCGGGCTGTGTCCTGTAGAAGCACTCAGCAAAGCTGAGGCTCCTGTCTCGTGCCGCTGTGTCCGTGCAGCCTGTTTGTGCCCTACCTGCGTTGTCTCGACCTAATAACCCCATGCGGGGAGATTAGGGAGGGATGCTGCCGTCCACCGTCAGAGGGCCCTTACTTGTCCTCGATCTCAACCCAGAGACCCCAAAAGTGGGGACCTGAGGAAGGAGGACCATCATCTCGACCTCAACCCAGCACCCCAACTGTGGGATGCCGAGGAGGGAGTGACATGTGGATCGACCTCTCAACTTCAGCCAGGCACCACCAAAAATCAGGGCCAAGGAAGGAGCATGCCGGGAGTCTCTCCAGAGACCCACTTTTCTTCATCTTTAAGGAAAAAAAATCCAAAAAACAAAACATTTTTTAAGAGAAATAAAATTTAGTGTTACTCCTAATGACACTAAGCACAAACTGGTAAAGCACTTCCTGCTCTAGAGGTGTATACTGCAGAGGAGGAGCCTTTTAACTCTTTTACAGATTCTGCAGTGTCTCCTCCTAGTGGACAGCAGCATAACACCCATGGTCCTGTGTCCCCCAATGAGGAGAAGGAGAAAATATTAAACTTTTATATTTAGGAGTCTTTTGGGTTGATTGAGAACATAGTTGTTGATCAATAATAAAAATAATCCTCTAAAATACAACTTGCCTAATAATTCTGCACACAGTGTACAAGATTGTCTCAGAACATGAGCTTTTTTTTTTCTTTTTAAATACATCCAAATATGGAAATTATTTTTTTTTTGTTCAGATGTTTTACTCTAGCATAATATTGCAACACACATCAGAAAGATAATATCACATTGTTTTACCTTTTATATGATATAAACCCAACTATGGATCCCACCCCCCATCCTCCATACTCATGATCAGATTCCCTGTATGCATTTCTATACAAACAATAGCACTTATATCTAGAATCCTCGTATATACATCCTCCATCTTCTTCTTTAGCCACAGGTCCAGCAGTATAAAAGAAAACATTCGTCACAGTCGTCGCTCATACACCTCCTGACACCTCCACCCGCAACCATGGATCCCACAATTTTTCAAACATTGTAAAGGGATTCCTTTTCTTATATATATTCTCCTCTGTTTGTATGATATACGCCACTTGTCGGAAGTATTCCATGGAAATTATTATTATTCCAAGATCTATTGACTACAATTAACTTTTTTCATACATCAATAGGGTATGAGCCCACAGGACTTTTTTCCAGTGTTTTTGCTGCGGTTTCCGCCTGCAGTTTACCCTTGGTTTTATGTTAAATTATGTTAATTTGTTCCTGTGGTTGGGCTTCCCTGCCAAACCAATGTGTTTCACAGAAACTCTGTGCCCACATATTGGTTTTGCATGTGTCAAGAAGTGTCAAATCCCATATATCAAATACCATATCCCAATATGCAATCGTTGGATATGTATAGACAGTGTGACATAATGTACATAACATCAAATTAATGATGTAGATGTTATGTACATTATGTCACACTGTCTATACATATCGAACGATTGCATATTGCGATATGATGCATATTTTATGTATGGGTCTGTATATTTCATATATTTGATGTAATTATGTACTACAGTCCTTTACAGTGTTTTGTGCTCTGTAATTTTGCACATTACTTATAGCAATTATCTCTTGTTCTGGTGCTTGCCCACCATTTGGGTGCTTTTTCTTGTTGTGTATTGTTCCTTTATATTATCTGGTTTTAACAATAAATCTCATTTCAGTTTTGCATTAGACATATAGTCGCTTTTGTATGAGGATATCTATATGTGCCTTAGGCGTAACTAAGTCTCAATCGATGGGTAGATGCTTCTCTTGAATTGTATGGAGTACGAATATGCATCCTCAATGAGGGTTACTAATTATGTATACCCAGATACAGAATGAGTTATTTGAGAATCTGTCAGTGAGCTCGTTCTGACGGCAGAGTTTGTAACTCTTATCTATTTCCTTCTGAGCTCCTCTTAGCTGCTCTGTAACCACAGTGCACATCAAAGTTGAAAGCCCTAAATACATGCATTTAAGAAGAAAAATGTCCCCAAAAAGTGCAGACCTCCTTTGAATCTGTATACAGACAATGTATTTAGATATATAGTAATACCTGTAACAGGTGGTAGGCTGGGTGGAAGAGCACCCGGGGGAGGAACAGGTGGCCGTAGATTAACAGGCGGAGGTGGCGTTAACAGTGGTGGAGGTGGGGGAAGTCCTGGAGGGGGTGGTCCATCTACAACAGGTGGCTGCGCTGGGAATGGAAGTATTCCAGGTAGGTTCACATCTTCAACAACTACAGGATCACTGCCATGATCAAACGGACACAAATCGCCTCTCATACAAAATCCTTTCTCTAGAAAACAGAAAAGAAAAATATAAAATGAACCACAAATATGCTACATGTGTAAACAATAGTAAAAGTTACAAAGATAACTAATTTCTCTGAAAGCCAAAAGTAGCTCTTAGGCTGGCTTCACATTAGCGTTTGTGTCTGCATGCTGATGGCATGCAGACACAAACGCTGTCAGAAGCAGTGTCCAAATGATGTGTCCGCAGCGGATAATGTCCGCCTGCGGACACATCACTATGGAGCCCGGCAGCCAATCGGCGCTGTCCGGGGGCGGGCCGGGGGCGGAGATCAGCGCCGGAGATCTCCGCCCCCCGGCCGCCGGTAAGCTCCGGGACTGTCGGCGGGGAGAACAGCTGATCTGAGAGCTGTTTGAATCTTCCCGCGCCGACACTGAGAGGAGATGTCGGCGCGGGAAGATTCAAACAGCTCTCAGATCAGCTGTTCTCCCCGCCGACATCGCTAGGAGATTACAGGCGGCGGGAGAAGGAGGACAGCAGAGCCTCAGCTGATCTCCCGGTGGCCGTCGGTGAGCTCCTGTGACATCACCGGCGGCCACCGGGAGATTTTTCAATGGGTCCGCAGCGTTCTCCTGCGGTGTCATGCAGAGGACACTGCGGACCCATTGAAGACAATGCTTTTTTTGTGCGCTTGGGGACGCTTGCTGATTGTCCAAGGTCCCCAAACGCACAAAAAAACCCAACTGGCTGCGTCCCAGGTGCGGATGCTGGACACCGGAAGCAGCAGATATCGTCCGCATCCGCACCCGAACGCAGCAAACGCAGGCACCATGCGTTCCTATGTTAAACATAGGAACGCAGTGCGCATGCGTTTGACTGCGTATGGGAACGCAGCAATACGCCGCCTTCCCATACGCAAATGTGAAGCCAGCCTTACTTAGTTGGCATGGTCAGTCTGCGTATTCTTAGTACAATGGGCGCCATGAACGCCCAGAGTTGGAGAACATGCACCACGCACTGCAATGAAATTCATTCATGGAGAACTTCATAAAGCCCCAAGGACCAACACATGATGAATGTACTAAAGCTTGACAATGCAGGTAAAATACACTTCCTTATGTGAGAGGACATAATCACAAACAGTACTAATACTACTCACTACTACATCATACTGGTGATAAATTAGATGTATGTCACATTGTTACCGTCATAATCTCTACAGCGCTTCTTGGGTATAGGAAGTCTTCCAAAACTGCTGTGGTCCACTTGGTCTTCATGAAATTCTGGCCAATTTTCAGAGGAATTATTGCCATGATGTGAAGGGGTGATTACTGTGATGGTGCTACTTAGCGTTGGGACAGGATAGTGTGCTGATGCAATGAGAGGCACCGAGGAACTGGTCTGGTAATTATCAGAGGGCTCCGACCGCTCAACATTGTATTTAGGTTTTCCAGAGTCCTTGTCTTCAGAAAAAGAAAAAAACAGTTAAAAAAATAATAATAATAATACAGAATAGATATGATCCACAGCAAACCAACACAAGCTGACAAACCTTCATACAAGAACACAAGATTGCATGCAATATAAGGTTTCAGATTTTGAGCATTACCTGGTAGCCCGAGAGAAGAGCCACAATCACAGCCCCTGGGTGGCTCGCAGAGCCTGGGCATGTATCTACACCAGTAGTCTGCAAACTTATCATCATTAGCCATTAGTCTCAGCCCACCTGTAAACCCTCAATTCCTGGACACGGCTGATCAGACAACCCCTGTACCCCCTTCACCCCGGGCAATTTTCTGTTTTTTTTTTTTCTCCCCTCCTATGGCACAAAAAGTTTCATTTTTCCAGCAATATAGCCATATCACACATACCGCATCATTCATTTTACCATATAGTGTACAGAAAACGGAAAAAATATTTACAGTGCAAAAAAATAATTTAAAAAATTTAAAAAAAAAACATTCCACAATATTCTCTTGTTTTCTTCTGTTAATTTTCATGTTCAATATATTATAAAACTGACCAGGCAATATGATTCCTTAGGCCAATATGAGATACCAACCATGTAAAGTCTTTTTGTTTCCATTTAAGTGGTTAAAAAAAATCCAGAAATTTTTAAAGAAAAAAAAGAAAGAAAAAAAGAATTTGCTTTGTCAATATTTTCCAAGAACCATGTTCTAATTTTTTGGGATCTGGACTGTGTGTCGGTTTATTATTTGTATCCTGAGCTGATGTTTTTAACGGATACCCTTTTTGGGAAGGTAAAATTTTTGATTGCCTCTGAAGGTACCGTCACACGCGGCAATATTGCTAGGCAATTTCACTTGCAATTTGCTGGTTGCAGTGAAATCATGGACACATTGTTCCATCTGTACATGGCAACAACATAAAACAGTATTTCCATGATTTCACTGCAACCAGCAAATTGCCAGTGAAATTGCAAGCAATGTTGCTGCGTGTGACTGTACCTTTACTCTTATTTCTTTTGGTCACTGTAAAATTGCAGTAAGCGGGATGCTTACACCTGGATAAGAGACACAAGCGAGATGTCCAGGAGGTCAAAGTGTTGTCAGCTGCTGGTACTTATGTTATTATGCCCACAGGGGTGTGACAACACGGACACAGGGCAGAATAGGCAGGTGAACTAACGCCCTTGCGGCTAGTCGCTAGCCTCATTAGCATATGGTAAACGGTTTTATAAAATCTGGATTTACCGAATATCACAACACAGGAGATGATTAGGCAGGGAATTGTGACCCATACATGTGCCTGCTGATAGTTTAGAGGGATTAGGGGACCCGACAGGTTCCCGTCTAAAAGATCCTATCACAATATGTAGTAGTTGTAATATTAGGAATACCTCCAATTAGAAATGTAGTATAGTTGTCACTTACCTTATGTGCAGGACACTGCAGTTCATTCATGGTTACGATTACTCATATAGTGACACTTAGGTATCCATGGTTACGACCACAAGCAACTAAGCTACTGTAATGTCTTAAGGTACCTTCACACACAGCAATATTGCTAGGCAATTTCACTGGCAATTTGCTGGTTGCAGTGAAATCATGGACACATTGTTCCATTTGTACACAGCAACAAAATAGAACAATGTATCCATGATTTCACTGCAACCAGCAAATTGCCAGTGAAATTGCCTAGCAATATTGCTGTGTGAAGGTACCTTTACACATGAGGTAAGTGACCTAGCTAGTCAGGAGAACTATGGTACATTTATAATTGGAGGTATTACTAATATTATTATTACTACACCTACTATATAGTAAGAAAGTATCTTGGAGATGGGAATACCCATTTAAAGCTGCGATCAGACGATCGTCGTGCTATACAGGGCAGTGCATCCCCATTGCATTCACAGGAGTTGTGAAGACAGGCACATGGGTCTTCAGCAGACCCCACGCTGTCATAACAATCCATCAGCATTCCTCTGACAATCCACTGGTGCCCATCACATGATAGTGATTGACTGGTTGACACCCATGGCTGTTAAAGTACCGTTACATGACACGATGTTGAAACGATGTCAGCAGCGATCTCGTGGGGCGCGTGGTGTTGCAGACATCGTTTTGACATCGCTGTGAGATGTCACACGCCTAGATATAGTGGACAACTCGCCAACGATGTTGTGAGCAGGTATCGTTCGCAAACCCCACGAACGATCCTTGCTCATTGCTGTGAATGGGCGAAGTCGTCCACGACATCGTTATCGTGGTGTCACACAAAGATATGGCAGGTTGCTGATTGTATGGCTTTAGAACATGTTCTAAAACCACACAATCACCGATTCAACGATTTATCGTTCCAACTTGCCAGAGTCAGCGATGTCGTTAACGATGGCATGCAGTGTAACGGGGCCTTTAGAGGCACTTGATGACTGATAAAATCTACCATCAAGTGCAGGTAAAGGTGCATGCTCGGAATGTGAGTACACATCAAAGGGCAGGGACACAGCCGATGACGTAAATATAAGTCATAGGTCATGAAGGGGTCAACTACCAACTGTAAGGCTACGTTCACAGACTGCGTATTTGTCGCATCTTTTCACAGGCTTTTTTTAATGGGAAAAACGTGCGTAAAAATAGACGCGAGAGAACAACTTGAATTGCGGTCTTTTTACGCTCGTTTCTTCCAGTGCTTATAATGGGGCCTATGGAAGAAACACGCGTAAAAAAGCGCGTAGAATTGACATGTTCATTCTTTTTAAGCGCGCGTTTTTTGCTCCACAAACGCGTGTGTAAAATTACGCGGCATCTGAATGGACAAGGTGAATGTCCATTTACTTTGCTGGGAAACGCAGACGCACATGCGTTTTTGCGGCAAAAACATGCTATAAAAAGACACGACAAATTACTATTTCATAAGTGTACTTCAGGAAAAAAGGCTAACGTAATCTGTTGACATTAAAGTTTTTCTCTGCTCATCTCCCCCTTCTGCGGCAGACTGTACCTGAAGAAACCCATGCAGGTCGCATATTACTGTGGACACTTGCTTAATAATCCTTAAAAGCTTGGGTCACAGAGCATTGTCCACCTGACATGTATTTCTGTAATTGCACTTTCACCCTTCACTACCTCTGCCCTGTTCTACTCCTTGATCTGCTCCGGCTTCTATCCCTGTCCGATCTCGTTGTCTTTCTTACTCAACTACGACTACGACTTCTGGTAACTGCGACTTCTCTCTCCGCCGTTGTATCTATCCTGTAGATCTCGGCGGACAGGGTCCGCTCATGCTCCCTTTACGAGAACGGTCATCTTCTTCTGTCGTCTCTACTCCAGGTAAGGATTAGAGAAACAAATAAAATAAGTAACGTAAATGCACGAAGATTAGTATTTTACCCAAGGAATCAGTTTAATTTAGACTTGACACTAACTACAAACAAAAAAATGGTATAGTGTGAAAAGGGATTGCGGGCATATCTCACCGATTACTATCCTCAGAAAAGTCATCATGTCAGATCAGTGGATTTAGACCTAGCAATCAACAATTCCTTAAATGGATCTTATCTGCATTAAATGGCAGTTGCGCTGAATAGTAAATGGGACTTGCAGATAGGTTTGTTCAATGTCTACAATCAGGTCCCGGGAGCAAAGATCAGATGCTTGGTAGAGTATGAACCCTCCAGTTGATATGGAGATATCCTACAAATATTAAAGTGAAAATCCGCTGCAACACCACACAGTATATGTATAGGGAATAGCATAATGGCTGAATGTGAATAGCAGGGCTGTCTGCACAGCTAACAAAGACATAGAAAAAAAACATGGCAGAAACTGCTTGTGAATCTAAGGAAAATTGAGAAATCTTAGCTTAAAGCTGTGGCCACTGCGTCAAGAGCCCAATAACCACGTCACGTTTTTTCTCATTATACCGGGTCCTAACCGTGTGCCTCTCTTGTGGTGTAATGCTGTATGTGTGGGTTTGTATGCCTCTATATACAATTAAAACCAGCTGTGAGGGGTTAAAATGGACATGACTACAATAAAATGGATACCAAACATGGCTACCGGGCAAGGGAAGGGAGCTCAGTAATACAAATACCGTATATACTCGTGTATAAGCCGAGTTTTTCAGCCCAAAATTTGGGCTGAAAAGTCTCCCCCTCGGCTTATACACGGGTCAATACGGTAGGCTGCGTGGTGGGGGCTGTGGAGGCTGGAGGAGGCGGGGGAAGGCTGCTGTATGAGCGGCCCCGTCACGTGGGGCCGCTCATTATATATGCAATGCTTCCCCCTGTCAATCAGCGGCAGGGGGAAGCAGTGCATATATGCCCCCAAATGCAGGCACTCTCCCCCTTGTAAGGGCCCCCCCCCCCCCCCCCCGCTGCGTATCTTACCATCCCAGGCTTCTGCACAGCGCCGCTCCTCGGTGCTCCGTCTTGCTACATCCGGGATCTCCGTCCGTCGCAGGTATATGACGTCATCGTGCGACGGCCGGGGATCTCGGATGCAGCGAGGACGGAGCATGGAGAACAGAGCACCGAGGAGCGGTGCTGTGCAGAAGACCGGGATGGTAAGATACGCAGCGGGGGGGGCCCTTACAAGGGGGGCGAGTGCCAGCATTTGGGGGCTGCTATATACCCCCTGGGGGCTGCTGTATACTACCACTGGGGCTGCTGTATACTACCACTGGGGCTGCTGTATACTACCACTGGGGCTGCTGTATACTACCTCTGGGGCTGCTGTATACTACCTCTGGGGCTGCTGTATACTACCTCTGGGGCTGCTGTATACTACCACTGGGGCTGCTGTATACTACCACTGGGGCTGCTGTATACACCTCTGGGGCTGCTGTATACTAACTACTGGGGCTGCTGCTGTATATACCACTGGGGCTGCTGCTGTACACTACCACTGGGGCTGCTGCTGTACACTACCACTGGGGCTGCTGTACACTACCACTGGGGCTGCTGTATACTAACTACTGGGGCTGCTGTATACTAACTACTGGGGCTGCTGCTGTATATACCAACTACTGGGGCTGCTGCTGTATATACCAACTACTGGGGCTGCTGCTGTATATTACCACTGGGGCTGCTGCTGTATATTACCACTGGGGCTGCTGCTGTATACTACCACTGGGGCTGCTGCTGTATACTACCACTGGGGCTGCTGCTGTATACTACCACTGGGGCTGCTGTATACACCTCTGGGGCTGCTGTATACACCTCTGGGGCTGCTGTATACACCTCTGGGGCTGCTGTATACTAACTACTGGGGCTGCTGCTGTATACTACCACTGGGGCTGCTGTATACACCTCTGGGGCTGCTGTATACACCTCTGGGGCTGCTGTATACTAACTACTGGGGCTGCTGCTGTATACTACCACTGGGGCTGCTGCTGTATACTACCACTGGGGCTGCTGCTGTATACTACCACTGGGGCTGCTGCTGTATACACCTCTGGGGCTGCTGTATACACCTCTGGGGCTGCTGTATACTAACTACTGGGGCTGCTGCTGTATACTACCACTGGGGCTGCTGTATACACCTCTGGGGCTGCTGTATACACCTCTGGGGCTGCTGTATACTAACTACTGGGGCTGCTGCTGTATACTACCACTGGGGCTGCTGCTGTATACTACCACTGGGGCTGCTGCTGTATACACCTCTGGGGCTGCTGTATACTAACTACTGGGGCTGCTGCTGTATACTACCTCTGGGGCTGCTGTATATACCTCTGGGGCTGCTGTATATACCTCTGGGGCTGCTGTATATACCTCTGGGGCTGCTGTATATACCTCTGGGGCTGCTGTATATACCTCTGGGTCTGTTATATACCTCTGGGGCTGCTGTATATACCTCTGGGGCTGCTGTATATACCTCTGGGGCTGCTGTATATACCTCTGGGGCTGCTGTATATACCTCTGGGGCTGCTGTATATACCTCTGGGCTGCTGTATATACCTCTGGGGCTGCTGTATATACCTCTGGGGCTGCTGTATATACCTCTGGGGCTGCTGTATATACCTCTGGGGCTGCTGTATATACCTCTGGGGCTGCTGTATATACCTCTGGGGCTGCTGTATATACCTCTGGGGCTGCTGTATATACCTCTGGGGCTGCTGTATATACCTCTGGGGCTGCTGTATATACCTCTGGGGCTGCTGTATATACCTCTGGGGCTGCTGTATATACCTCTGGGGCTGCTGTATATACCTCTGGGGCTGCTGTATATACCTCTGGGGCTGCTGTATATACCTCTGGGGCTGCTGTTATACCTGGCCTGCTGGGGTGCTGTATTACCTGTGGGGCTGTATACCTGTGTGGGCTGGCTGTATACACTGTTTGGGGCATAGTATAGGGGGTCTGGGCTTATACAGTAGCGGGTCGGTTAACACCGCTTATACACGAGTATATACGGTACATAGTAAAAGACTGGCATCACCTTATGTCTAGGTGCAAGCAAGAAAAAGACTAACATTTAAAGTGAAAATCCGCTGCAACACTAGACAGCTGTGCAGACAGCCCTGCTATTCACATTCAGCCATTATGCTGTTAGCTGTGCAGAGAGCCCTGCTATTCACATTCAGCCATTATGCTATTCCCTGTACATACACTGTCTAGTGTTGCAGCGGATTTTCACTTTAAATGTTAGTCTTTTTCTTGCTTGCACCTAGACATAAGGTGATGCCAGTCTTTTATTATGTATTTATATCCTACAAATAGGCCATCAATATAATATGCCCAGACGACTCCTCTAAAGGTAAAAGTTGAATAGTATCAGTCATGTTAACCACAGGTAAAACTAGTAATAAGAAACGCAAGTTCAGTCCTCAAATAGAAGTGTCTATGACAAGACCATCACTTACCGTGTATTCTTTGTACTCTGCATTTTGCCTCCACTTAGACGGCCTGATGTAGTATCAACATCTGGTCTCTGTTCCTGGCCTCCTGATCTAAAAGATGTAACAGATGTGCTATCCCTGTCAGAGTTGCTCCGCTTTCTGTTATTTTCCCTGTTGAGTCACATTAGAAGTATAGATAAGAATATAAAAAAGCAAAAAACAAGCAGATCAATAGATAAACACATTGCTGCCATCTGATAATACTGAAAATGGCATACACGACTTACAACCACTTGTTGCAATATTTCTGTGGGACAGTTACTGATGGGATACCAGATCTCGCCAACATAATTCCAGAAACGTATTCCATACTCTAGCGTATTTATGGGAAGTAACCCCCGCCCTTTGTACTTAAAAGGAGAATGGAAACTAAGTTACAAGGCAACCCCCAGCTGATAACCGCCCCACTTTCAAATTCCACGTTGACAGGTGTAGGTTGTGGACCTGGGGGTGGAGAACTGGCTCATGGGATAAGAGTATAGGAACATAGGGAAGTATCCAAAAGGTCAGAGATGTCAGACAAGTACACCAAGGTCTTTTGGGCCAAAACAGAGCAGCAACCAGAATGACATGGGCCCTGTCCTCGAGTATTTTCCTCAACACAATTGGGATTAGGGAAAAAGGTGGGAAGGCAAAGAGGAGGTGAATTTCCACTTTTGTAGAAGGGCATCTATTCCAGTTGAGAATTGCACTGAATTAATGGGAAAATAATTCTTTCACCTGGCGATCCTCACTAGTTGGGAATAAATCTACTTTTGAATGTCACCAGATTGCACCATGTCCCTGAAAATTTCCCCAAGTCCATTCTCTGTGACTGAGCCAACAGCGACTTAAGTATTCGGCTATAGAATTTTCCAAACTCCTTAAATGCCGAGCTGATAGGAATGGAAATTTTCTTTCTGGCAATCGGAAGATTTTCACCATCTTAGGGCCCTTTCACATCAGCGTTTTTTGAAATTTGCGGCAGATGCGGTGAACAAAACGCATCTGCCGCAATTACCGCATACCGGCTCCACTTGCGGCGCGGTTGCGGTAAACGCCATGCAAAGTATAGGCGTACTTGCGGCAGGTGCGGCAAGGGCGGTTTTGCACTTGCGGCAGGTGCGGCAGCGTAAAAAACCGCGGTCAGCCGCGGTTTTTTTCGCTGCCGCACCTGCCGCAAGTGCAAAACCGCACTTGCCGCACCTGTCGCAAGTACGCCTATACTTTGCATGGCGTTTACCGCAACCGCACCGCAAGTGGAGCCGGTATGCGGTAATTGCAGCAGATGCGGTTTTTTCACCACATCTGCCGCAAATTTCAAAAAACGCTGATGTGAAAGGGCCCTTAGTCATAAGCAGACCGGATGTGCTCCACCACTTGACAATTTATGTAAGCCACGGCTGTACTGTTGTTGGACATAACTATAACATTTCTGCCAATAGTACAGATGAAAGGAGCGTTTTTGACGCTTCTTATTGCCATCCGTCATTTTAGGTTTGATGAGCTGTTCCTTAACCCCTTCTAGACCCAGCCTATTTTGACCCTGAAGACCTTGGCATTTTTGTCAATTCTGACCAGTGTCCCTTTATGAGGTAATAACTCTGGAACGCTTCAACGCATCCTAGTGATTCTGAGACTGTTTTTCCCGTGACATATTGGGCTTCATGTTACTGGCAGATTTAGGTTGATAATTTTTGCATTTATTTTTGAAAAAAAATAAAACATTTGGCAAAGATTTTGAACACTTTGCAATTTTCAAATGTTTAATTTTTATTCTGCTAATCCAGAGTTACGTGACACAAAATAGTTAATAAATAACATTTCCCACATGTCTATTTTACATCAGCACAATTTAGGGAAAAAAAATCTTTTTTGTGTAGGAAGTTATAAGGGTTCAAAGTTCATCAGCAATTTCTCATTTTTCCAGCAAAATTTACAAAACCATGTTTTTTTAGTGACCACATCACATTTGAAGTCCCATTGAGGGGCGTACATGACAGAAAACACCCAAAAGTGACACCATTCCAAAAACTGCACCCCTCAAGCTACTCAAACTGCATTCAAGAAGATTATTAACCCTTCAGGTGCTTCACAGGAACTAAAGCAACATAGAAAAATTAAAATGTCCATATTTTCCTTCCAACAACAATGTTCTTTTAGCCTCAATTCTTTCATTTTCACATGGGCAACAGGATAAAATGGATCCTAAAATATGTTGGGCAATTTCTAGAAAAAAAATTGATGTAGGGCTGCACCATATTTTTAGTCCAGCCAGGTACAACTAGGCAGCTGGGGGCTGGAATCCTCAGCATGGAGAGGCCCAAGCGTTCTGGGCCCCCCATACTGCATATTGCAGCCCGCAGCCGCCCCAGAAAATGGCGCATTCATTGAAAAACCATTTTCTGGCGCTGCACCCAGACTCTTCCAGTTGCCCTGATGCCGGTGGCAAACCGGGTAATAAAGGGGTTAATGCCAGCTTTTTTTTATCGACAGCTGCACTAAGCCCAAGATTCATAACGTCGGGCCAATGTTAGACCCGACCATTAGGAATCTCTAGTAAATAGTAAAATAAAAAAAAAATTAAAAACACACACACTACACAGAGAAAAATCTTTTTATTTGAAAAAAAACAAAACAAAAAAAAAAAATAATAATAATTCGGACTCCATCTTTATCATAAAGATCCGACATAGTCCACAACGAAGGTCCCACGACGCTCGATCGCCTTCGATGTACTCCACAACAAAGGTCCCACGACGCTCGATCACCTCTGCTACATCCAGAGATTGCAGCAGGGGATCAAGTGTCCTCTTCCTACAGTCTCTGGGGTCAGAGTTATGGTGCACTGTATAGCAATGATCTGTCAAACAGTGCACCATGACTATGATCCCAGAGACTACAACAAGAGGACACTTGATCCCTTGTTGCACCCATCCATCCACCCATCATCCACACATGCACCCATTCATGCACACATCCATCCATGCACGCACATCCATTCATGCACCCATCCACCACCATGCATTCATCATCCATCCATCCACCCATGCATGCATCCATGCACTCATCCATTCATACTTACCTCACTCACGATCCACCAGTGAGAAGGAGAAGCCCGGGAAAGGAAGAGGGGACAACACCGGAGCAGACGAGGCTGCCCGGCAGGTGCAGCTCGCCGGGAGAGGTGACGGGAGACAGGAGCACGGGGCTAAGGTGGGGTGCTTGACCGGGGGGGGGGGGGGGGGATTTGGGTGAATTAGCTAATGGGAAGGGGCTGAGGAGGCTGACCAGTGGGTGCAGCCCGCTGGCGAATAGATAATAAGGAGGGGGTGCGGATGGGAGGGATGGGGGGGGTCCCTGATGATTCCTGGAGCAGGAAGGGGCTGAGGAGGGGGAGGGCACCCACCCTTCCAGATCTGATTGGAGAGCTCCAATCAGATCTGGAGGGGTCACTCGCTCTGATTGTCTATAAAGTAAGGGTCCTTGCGATCCTGCAGCTCCGGTGACTTGTCACTGACCCGGTCACTGGAGCTGCAGGACCGTAAACAAGTCATGACATGATAGAGAAGTCATGGGTTGGGAAGTCACAGACTTTCATGACGTCTCTATAACGTCATGGGTTGGGAAGGGGTTAATGCAGCCCTTCAAAGACCCTGAAAAAGTGACGGAGAGGTTCTTCGCATCCTCCAGACTTCATCTGTGGTAATCACTATCAGATTCTTAACGGTCTAGAAGACTAAGATGTTCTTCCTGTCCACCCACAATACCAGTGAGCCCAGAACCTCTGCTGCCAGTCAAAATTTCTGGTCCAGAATACCTTCCCACTGGACTGGACTGCAAAATTTGCCATTGAAGGCATATGGTATGATGCGGAGACTACCAGTCAGCTGAAATCATGACCGTCAGCAACCCCAACAAAGACATTACCTCTCTTACAGACACATCCAGTAACTTCTGGACCCCTAGAATTTTTTGCGTGATTTTCTGAATTTTCTCTTGTGGGAGAGAGCACAACTGAAACGGAATCCAGATAAATTGGAAGAAAAAAAAAAGTGGAATGTGAACAGGTTCCATTTCTTATATATTCATACCTGAATGACTGCTCTCGAACAGCCATTTAGATTTTATTCCCCTATTAGAAAGACAGCTAAAGTGAGAACTATCAAGATGTCCTTTTCGTGGGGGGGTGGGGCTAAGCGGCCATTACTGCAATAAGCTCTGTGTTATGCTGCAGACGAGGGAGACTATGATTGGCATCAGAGAGGCAGCTGTGGGCATGCAGGGGGTGTAAACTGCCCTTTGGCTCCAGCCACAAGCCACCTCCTATTTGGCTCCACTATGTAAGTTCTCAAAGTGTATTATCTCGGGGTACAGGGGGGCTCAAGGGCTGGGGGAACCCTTGCCTGGATACAGCAGACATGCTGCATTCAGTGCTGTAATTAGATCACCATGTGTGGTTGGTGACAGGTCCTCTTTAAACACTTGCTTTAGTTACATCGCGGAAGTAAAATGACCGTATTTTCCACACTATAAGGCACACCTAAAAGCCTAAGATTTTCTCTGAAATCAAAAGTGCACCTTATAGTACGGTGCACTATATATACAGGGTTTCCCTGAAAGTAAGGCAAGCTAGAGGATGCCATGTGTCTGCAAATATAAGGCACCCACCGAAAATAAGGCATACCTTGTTTCTACCGCTGATCAGCATGCCACCGATCACAAGACCGGGGCATGCAGCTGTGACTCATCCCCGCCGTCCCCGCTGTCCGGTGCCTGCCGCTATTTTCAGTATGCTGTATTTTCTCATTTCAAAACCAGCCAGCAGCCGCGCAGCTCACAGCTCAGGAGCCCAGCAGCCAATCACAGCTCCGGAGCTATGTGCCGATCTCCGCCCAGGAGCCTTGCACCAATCACAGTGCAGGTACCGTGAGCCAATCCGAGGCCGGCTGACATCAGTCCGTAGCCTCCGATTGGCTACCGGTTCCTGCGTTGTGATTGGCTCAGGGCTCCTGCGCTGTGATTGGCTCAGGGCTCCTGCACTGTGATTGTCTTACAGTACCACCATAGCAGGACCGCTGAGGAGCAGTAAGAAGCTGTGTGTGTGTGTGTGATGATTAAAGGCTACAGAGGGATACTGGAGGAAGATGGGGGCTACAGAGGGATAGTGGAGGGTGGGCTACAGAGGGATAGAGACGATGATGGGGGGGGGGGGTGGGGGGCTACAGAGGGATAGAGGATGATGGGGGCTACAGAGGGATAGTGGAACATGATGGGGGCTATAGAGAGATGGTGGAGGATGATGGGAGGCTACAGAGGGATAGTGGAGGATGATGGGCTACAGAGGAATAGTGGAGGATGATGGGCGGTCTGAGTTTTGTTTTATTTATGGTAATAAGGTGTGCCTTATCATCCGATGCGCCTTATATGTGAACCAAGACACCTTAGGAGGCCCTTTTTGATACTGCGCCTTATAATCTGGTGCGCCATAAAGTGCGGAAATACGGTATGTATATACATTGCAGAAGTGAAATTAAACAGGAACAGAGCAGTTTTAGTGTACGGAGCATGCTCAGTACACTAAAATCGGGTCCGGGAAACGATCCGATGTTTTCCCGGACCTGTGCTCCATAGGCCGCCCCCCCCCCATGTTAATTGCCGTGAACCGGGTCGGATCAGATTCTGTCCCATTTGGTCCGCTGTGCCTAAAATCGGAGCAGTGTCTTTTGGGTACAGCAAAAAAAAAAAAAAAAAAAAACACGGACAGAATCTGATCAGTGGCAAATCGGTCGGCATAGAGCACCAATCCAGCCACGGATTCCCAAAAACGCAATGTGAAACCAGCCTAGATAGTCAAATGGAAGAGAGACACAATCCCGGTTATCTTGGCCACCGCCACGTCGATTTTAGGGGATGTTTCCACACACCTTAACATTGATGAAGTTCTAACTGATATTTCTCTTGGGCAAATTGGGAACTGATACCTTTTTGACTGGTTTCTTCTACTGTTACAAATGAGGGAAAATACAATTTTATGGACTAGAGACAAGTGATGTCTGCATTCTTTCAACCCACTAAACATAAATCCCAAAAAGCACCTGTGTCCATACAGGATTCTAATTCCCATATTAGCTCTAACTACCCTAAAGTGAACCAGTCGCCAGATTTTTGGCTTTTAAACCAGGCTGTGGAGTCCAAGTCGGAGTCTGCTCATTTTGGTGGAATCAGATTCAGGGAATTTGAGGCTTTGGAGGTTTGGCTTACTGACTTCACATGTCCAGTTCTAGGATTGACACATCCTGCATCATCCACATTGCACAAAGAGGCAGGGTGGACGGCTCTGCAAACAAGCCCATAAGACTGAAACCAGGTAATTATAATACACGGCGGGAGACGTATATAAAGTAGTAATTTGATGTACAGGGGCCGTCAGGGCATAATAGCCACTTTGTTGGACTGCAGTATAGTTGCTGCTGAATGTGATGCTTTTAGTATAAAAGTCAAAAATCTGGTAACAGGTCAGAAGGAAAAAGGATCCTTCAGATTTATATTATCTTACTAATTGGACACGCATTCAAAATCCAGAATCGGCTGACATTATGGGCATATCTATCTTGGAGAATGACTGCGTCAACATACTATGCCACTTTGCACTGATTCCATGCCTCTGCCTGTACCTATTGCCTTGCTACAGTGCGCCCCGTGTCAGCATGCTGTCACTGCCGGCTTGACCTCAGTCTCCAGAACCAGATGGCCACACATGTACGTTCTTCGTGTGTCACATCCGGCCACAACTTCCATACCCGGAAGCACCAAGACAACCTCATTGCCGTCTGACCGGAGTGAAGAAACAGTCCAGATCACAAAGTGTGGCTTCACCGGACCATATGTCAATCGTGCTGCCCTGAGGAAATCTCCTCAGCTACGATGATCTTCCCAGTCAAGTCAATTTATAACAAATAATAACCCTATGGCCTAAAACAATGTCTTTGTTTTTTTTTTATTTTGTCTCCACCAAGTGTAGTGATCATCAGAAAAATAAAAAAAGTATACCAAGATCTGCAACTAGAAGTGGGTTATTTTCTAGATGGCTGTTAAAAAAAAAAGAAAAAAAAAAAAAAAAAAAAAAATCGGCAAAAAAACATTTACAATATAGTCAAAAATTGTTGCGATAAAATACCACAAAATGCTGCGTACATATTTAGACCAAAAAATTAAAACTAGTACATTGCTAGCAGATCAGTAAGTGGTAAGTACTACTCAGGTGGTGATGAAGCAGATCGTACTTGTCTTGAATAAATAGTATGCATGCGATTTACAATGCACTGCCGATATCATGCAGTAGCAGGGCACAACTATCTGAAGTCATCATATCTGTACCTTCAGGAAATGAGCAAATTGCAAAACAGGAACCCAGAGGTCTACAGGAGGTCTCAAAACGGTTTGTATTTAATCTGTCGAACAAATCAGTTTTGGGCTGGTCTAGGTTGCAATCTCATGATTGAACAAATACTTATGAGATCACTTAAAACCTCAGGTGGTTTAACTCATGGAAGCAAGATGACAGAAGATCAGCGAGCATTGTGGACTATGTCAGCCACCAAAATGTCGGACTACAATCTTGCTAATCAGAACTTTAATAAAATCACTAACATCACAAGTGAACAGCACAAAGATTCCACTGTGAAGAATTGAAAGATACTCCAGACCAGGGGCAGGGTACCTTTTATTCGGCCCCCGGGTAGATTGCCAGAGACCATGGTGCTTGGTCGGCAATTGCATTTTGCAGCTACCAGCCCTTTAAGTCAGCATTTATTCAGCAGATGCGAGTGAGCGCACACAGCATTCACTACTGAACGCTGTGTACAGAGCATTGAAGGATCACATCCTCACACTGGCCAGTACCAGCATGAGGATGTAGTCTGTGGGTGGGGTTAGCACACAATGCACTCTCATCCCACAGATTTATCTGCTATTCAAGCGTGTACATGACCCCAGTCTCCCCAATGCTGTATACACTCCCATCCCACCCCAGTGATGAATATGTCTGCAGCCTCCTCAGTGCTGTATATGGCCCCACCGTCCCCAGTGCGGTGTATGGCTGCACCGTCCACAGTGCTGTGTATGCCCCAAGCCTGCCAAGGTCTATACATGGCCCCACCTTCCCCAGTGCTGTATATAGCCACCGCTATATATAAAGCTGTATAAGCTCCCATTGTCCCCAGCCTCCAGAGTGCTGTAAATCCCTGCGCTATCCCCAGTGATGTATATGCCCCCACCATCCCCAGGGCTGTATAAGCTCCCATCGTCCCCAGTGCTGTATATGCCTCCAGCCTCCCCAGTGCTGTATATGCCCCTAACCTCCCCAGTGCTGAATATTCTCCAGTGATTTCCAGGACCCCAGCCTCCCCAATGCTGTACATGCCCCCATCAATGTATATGTGTCTCCTATGATGTATACACGGCAGCCTCAGCATCTATGTGATGTATATAGACCAGTTCCAGCATCTTGTATATCATGTATGTACAGTAGTCCCAGTGTCTCCTATGTGATGCATATACACAGCAGTCCCAGTATCTGTGTGATGTATATGCTTTACAAAACGTATCAGAGTTAACTGCACTGCAGATTGATGCAAACCTCGAGAAGTAGTTGCGAGAAAATGATCAATATTACCTAACATCACAGCTGCACCAAAGAAAAGCGTCTGCAGCCAGCATAGTAGGAGTAAGCAGATTGAGCATATATAGCAGGGAAACTTTTAAGTTGATAATTTTGTGCAGCCCCGAATGATGGTAGAATTTTCCAAATGGCCATTGGCAGAAAAAAGTTCCCCAACCCTGCACTAGACATATCAAAAATTTATGCAAAGATGTCACCATGTTGACCTTTCTCAGCTGACCCCTCATTGAGAAAAGGGGATTTTTGTGTACTCACCGTAAAAACCTTTTCTCTGAGCCTCTAATTGGGGGACACAGGACCATGGGTGTTATGCTGCAGTTCACTAGGAGGCAACACTAAGTAGAATCTGAAAAGAACAGTAACTACTACCCTGAAGTATACACCCCCTGGCTGGCACAAGCTGAACCAGTTCAGTGACAGTGACCAAAACAGTAGGAGAGAGAAAACATAGGCCTGCAAGAAGGCAATCATAAGAGAACTTAAAGAACTAATGAGAACATCAAACGGCCTGAAAAGGGTAACATGGAGGGTGCTGTGTCCCCCAATTAGAGGCTAAGAGAAAAGGATTTTACCGTGCCACACAAAATCTCCTTTTCTCAATCGCCTCATTGGGGGACGCAGGACCATGGGACGTCCTAAAGCAGTCCCTGGGTGGGCATATAGAAAAAACATAGAACAAAGATTGAACAAAGATAGAACAAAGCCTTTGTAAGACATACATTCTAGAGGTGCGCTACCGCCGCCTGCAAGATACGCTTACCCAGACATGCATCTGCCTGATGGCCACTTTACACACACCAACTTATCTGTCCAACTTCTGACCAACTTGCTGGTTGCAGTGAAATCATGGACACATTGTTCCATTTGTACACAGCCACAAAATGGAACAATGTGTCCATGATTTCACTGCAACCAGTAAGTTGGTCAGAAGTTGGACAGATAAGTTGGTGTGTGTAAAGTGGCCCTAAGACTGAGTATGGACATTATAGTGTTTTGCAAAAGTGTGCAAACTGGACCAGGTGGCAGCTTTGCACACCTGCTTGGTGGATGCCTAATGGCCCAGGATGCTCCTACTGCACGTGTCGAGTTTGCTCTTAACCCAACTGTAATGGGCATGTTCCATAATTGACATGCTTCCCGAATGATGGATTAAATCCATCTGGCCAATGAGGACTTGGATGGCGCCATGCCTTTCCAGTGACCCTCCAGGAGGACGATGAGAGAATCAGACTTCCGGAAGGGTGCTGTCCTATAGACATAGCACCTAATAGCTCTAAGCAGATCCAGTGTATATAGAGAGCCTTCTCCACACAGTGCACCGATGCCGGGCCAAATGAGGGGAGAAATCTCCTCATTCAGGTGGAAGGAAGAAACCACCTTTGGGAGGAATGCAAGTACTGGCCGGAGCACAACCTTGTCCTGATGGAAAACCAGGAAAGGCGCCCTGCAAGACAGGGCTGCCAACTCAGAGTCACGACGTATAGAGGTTATTGCCAAGAGAAAAGCAACCTTCCAAGATAGTAGAGAAACTGAGACCTCCTTGAGGGGCTCAAAAAGGGAAGGGGGGTGGGGGACATCTAGGACCAGATTTAGGTCCAATGCTTCTAACGGCCTCCTATAAAGGTGAACTACACCGGACAACCCTTGAATGAAGGTCCTGACCTGAGGTTTAATTTTGAGGTTTAAAGTTGATTATCAATTTGATCCTATAGACAAAACTGTGTTGGTTTAACCTCCCTGGCGGTATGATTAGGTCAGGAATTTTGTGCTAAAAGCGGGCTTACCCGCGGTCGCGGCAGATGCGGTGAAAAAACCGCATCTGCCGCACTTGCCGCATAGCCGCCGTAGTTGCGGCGCGGTTGCGGTAATCGCCATAGTAAGTATAGGGGGACTAGCGGCAGATGCGACAAGTGCGGTTTTGCACTTGCGGCAGATGCGGCAGGTGCGTAAAGTGCGGTTTTTTTCGCGGCCGCACATGCCGCAAGTGCAAAACCGCACTTGCCGCACCTGCCGCAAGTCCCCCTATACTTACTATGGCGATTACCGCAACCGCGCCGCAAGTGCGGCGGCTATGCGGCCAGTGCGGCAGATGCGGTTTTTCACCGCATCTGCCGCGACCGCGGGTAAGCCCGAGCTTGACTCGGGGTTACCGCTTCTGGCAGTGAATGTTAACCCCGAGTCAGGCTCGGGAATACCGTTAGGAAGGTTAAAGAGGACCTGTCACCAAAGCAGGCATGGTGATCTAATTACAGCACTGGATACAGCATGTCTGCAGCATGCAGGCAAGGGGTCACCCAGCACTTGAGCAGCCCTGTACCCCAAGATAATACACTTAGAAAACTTACATGCTACAGCCACTAAGGAGGTGGCTAGAGGCTGCAGCCAAGGGCAGATTCACACCCCCTGCATGTTTAATCTGCCCACCGCTGCCAATCATTCTCTCCCTGTCTCCAGCATTTAAACAGGTTTTTTTTTCTCTCCCGTGTAGCTCCGCCCCTATAACAGCATTGGTCAGTCATTGCCTACATAGTGTGAAGCTCTCCCCTCAAGATATCAGATACAGGACCATAGAAGATGGACGCTCCGTCCTGCTCCACCAGAGATAGCAGTCAGTCCATACTACCAGAAGCAGAATCTGATAGTGTAGACACCATATAGCAGGAACTTTCTCATGCTGCGAAGACTTCAGACTCATGGTTTTAGGTATCAAGCTATATCTGAAGTCTTTATAAATGCACTTTACCTTCAAAATGTTGAAAATTACTCAAATCCACATTAAGATATATAACCATACATGATTATGAAAAACATCTTTTCATTTTACTACAAAACAATCGAAACTGTGAAAGAACAAAAATGAAATTACTTGTTTTCTCTATGTCGTGTACTTGATGGCTGCGGGCTGTGATTTACTCTTCTTAAAGGTTTTTTTTCTTTTTCATCATCATTGGGTACCTGAAATAAAATATAAATGTGTAAACAAGCAGTGAAAACATTAAAGGGAGCCTGTCACCTCCATAAAGCCCCCCTGGCTATCACTACCTGTCCCTGCATCTTCCTATTACTACTCTAACTATCCATTTCTCTGCCAAATGTGCCCTGTGACGGTGTAATAAAAGCTTTTTGTCACTTACTCATTACTATGTTAATGATCCGGGGGGCTACCATTGCTAGTCCCCCTGGGTGTCCTCTCTTTGTCTCGTGGCCGCTTCCTGTGTAGTTTATCACTCCCCGATGGGCGTGATATTGACTTCCAAATGCATGCCGCCCCAGCCTGGCTCGCTCTGTTCAGCAGAATACCAGGTGTGACGCCGAGCGCATTCGGCGTCACTTCCAATACTCCGCAGCTCATCCACAGAGCTGCGCATGGCGCATGCTCTGTGGAGCACATTGCGCCAGCTCATCACAGATGATACAAAAAAAAACAAAGCGGAGTGTGAGATACATCACAGATGAGGTGACGTAATGTGCTCTATAGAGCATGCATACTGTGCAGCCTAAAATCCGGCTGCGGAGTAATGGAAGTGAAGCATTCGGCGTCATACCCGACATTCTGCGGAGCTGAGCGAGCCAGGCTGGGGGGCGCGCACTTGGAAGTCAATATCAGGCCCATCAGGGAGTGATAAACTAAACAGGAAGCGGCCACAGGACACAGAGAGGACGGCCAGGGGGACTAGCAACAGTATCCTCCCCGATCATTAGCATAGTAATGAGTAAGTGATAAAAAGCTTTTATTACACAATCGCAGCGCACATTTAGCACAGAGAGGGATAGTTGGAGTAGAAATAGGAATCTAAATTAAACTAAAGCAAGTGAATGAAAAATAAAAAAAGAATGACGCCTTTTCCCGGTGTCTGCTGCCTTCTCCTGCTGTCTGGTCTCCGGTTCTAAGTGAGAGGTGTACTGACAGGACCTGTGGTGACGTCAGAGGGGGGAAGGGGAAGCGTTCCCGGGGCGTTCCCAGCGCTGATTGGCTGTTCGCGGTCATGTGATATGTATCACATGACCGCGAGTGCCCGGGAACGCCCCTCTGACATCACCACAGGTCCTGTCAGTACACCTCTCACTTAGAACCGGAGACCAGACAGCGGGAGAAGGCACCGGACACCGGGAAAAGGCGTCATTCTTTTTTATTTTTCATTCACTTGCTTTTGTTTAATTTAGATTTCACAGTGTATATTAATACACTGTGAAATCTAATGGGCGGCCACAGCTGTCACAGAGGGGAGGAGGAAGCAGGATTCTTTCTCCCCTCTGGGAGAAAACGCAGGAGCAGCTGCATAAACAATTGACATATCAATTGTTTACGGAGCTGCGCTTTCTCCCGGAAAACGCACTGCGTATTTTTGCGCAATGTCTGCACTGCAAAGTGAATTTCACATTCACTTTGCTGGCAGACAAAAGGCACATTGCATATTTTGAAAAGCGCGCGTAAAAAAGTGCAGCAAAATACGCAATGTTTGAACGCAGCCTAATTAAATCTTATAGCAGGTAAAGCACAAACATGAAGACAAATACAGAAGGGACATAACAAAAAAAGCCCAAGAAGGTGAGCAAAGGGAATAGTGATGTTAGTGAGATATAAAGATCTATATTGATTATAAACATTCCCATCCAGAACAGCAATAGAAGACGCACCCAAGAGACACCATTGGAAATTAAAGCAATCACATATACCACTACAGGTAAAGGGAGAAATATAAATATCTGCCAGGCAAGCAACATAAAAAAAAAAAAATTTAAAGTATGGTAGTGACATAAAAATGTTTTATGTTTTAGAAGCAAGACGTTAACATCACATGGTCATCGCATAAAGATCCTGAATCTACAGTAATACAGAATTATAATCAAGTGTACAGTACGTGATAAATCCACGCAAAAAAAAACAAATACAACCAAGGACTATATCACCTATAGTTAAAGGACCTAGCCGACCACAAAACTTGTTACCGTATATACTCGCGTATAAGCAGAGTTTTTCAGCCCAAAAATTGGGCTGAAAAGTCCCCCCTCGGCTTATACGCGAGTCATCGGTATACAGGCCCCCCCCCCCCCAATCAGTATACAGGGCCCCCCCCTCTTGCAGTCGTAAACCTGTAAAGGAATAGATCATTATACTTATCCTTGTTGCTGTCCCGCCGCCATCGCGCTCCTCCGGCTTCATCCGGCTTCCTCCTCCGGTGGGCACAGGCAATGTCTGTGTGCCAGAGGAGGAAGCAGGAAGAAGCCGGATGAAGCTGGAGGAGCGCGATGGCGGCGGGACAGCAACAGAGATAAGTATAATGATCTATTCCTTTACAGGTTTGCGGCAGCAAGGGGGGGGCCCTGTATACCGATGGGGGGGGGCTGCTGCTGTATACTACCACTGGGGCTGCTGCTGTATACCACACTGCTGGGGGCTGTATACACCTGTGCTGGGGTCCACCCTCGGCTTATACACGAGTCAACAGGTTTTCCCAGGTTTTGGGGGCAAAAGTAGGGGGGGGTCAGCTTATACACAGGTCGGCTTATACACGAGTATATACGGTATTTAAAAAAAGCTAATCTGTGCTGAATTGTATTAAAAAAGCCTCCCACAGCGTTTTTTTTGCTTTCCTACCATCATTTCCTCAATTTCTGTGTTCAGTGCCTCCATGCTGGATGTTCACATGCAGCATTTCATGATTAGGTAGCTTCCTGGTTTTTTTTTTCCCTTCTTACAGCCTGTGCTGATCACCACCCCCTGTACACACCTCTCGGCCCACTCCACACTCCTCTCTGCACACACATTGCACCCTGATTGGCCAGGACTCTGCCATTACAGTGTCTCAGAGCTACAGCAATGAAGGATCATTCACAAACAACTCATCATTATTACACAAACAGGGTCCAGCAAGCAACTCCTACAGCAATGCACCTGAAAGTGCAAGCAGGGAAAAATTGGGTGAGAGAAGGCACTGCATACAGAGGCACTTGTCTGGGAGCTGCTCTGTGTACCTGCAGTTTCCATGCAATCCTGCCTCAAACAGCTCCTCTCTACTCAGCACACATGGGCTGGGTTAGCAGAGGGGAGTCAGCTGTCACTCACAGTGACTGGGCTTGTGATGCTGTGTACAGGGTGGGGATAAGCTAATGCTGTGTGGTCGGGACGTGACATCACAGGAAGCAGCAAAATCACTGCAGGAGAGGTCATGTGACCCCTCCTGTCATTACCTGCCTGCGAGAGAAGGGCTTATAGCAGATCAGGTAGGTAATTACCATCTACCTACTTGTATCTGTGTAGCCCAATACTGTAAAGATTGATTTAAGCCGGATAAATCCTTTAATCAAGGACGGCACTTTTGATCTAATTTTTAAAAAAATCTGCATTTTATGAATTTAAAAAAAAATTTCTATGAATTTATGTATGTTTAGCATATGTTTTAGAAATGAATAAAGTTAATTTTTATCAACAATTAAGGTTATTAATTATTAGAGAGGTGGTGAAAGTAAGCGCTGGGGTCTTAATTAAATATATACCTTCAGATATCTGGAAATTGCACCCAAGGATGAACCAGACTTGTGCAAGTCCACAATTCTTTTCCTGATATCTTGGATGATTTCTTTATACTTTCCTAGGATGCTACACAAAGTAGCAGTGTTTTTCAGGTGTGCATTAAAATACATCCACAGGTATGTCTTTATTAAACCCGGTAATATTTATTTATATAGCGTTATTAATTTCATAGCACTTTACATACATTTGCAACACTGTCCCCATTGGCACTCACAGTCTAAACAAGATGTTGCCAATTAACCTATCAGAAGCTTCTGAACACGTGACATCATATGGGCTGTCCCAAGTTTTTTAAATACACAGTAATCTTAATGTATGTAAACTTGTGACTTTGCAGAAAGTAATAAAAATTGCCTCTCTGATTATTCTGGCATTTGGCAAATAATAATTATGGTAATCCTAACTGACATAAAATGGGAAAAGCTTATTCTATGTGAGATAGTGAGGAAAATATGCATATGTGTCTTTTTATATAGTGCATGTAAACATCTGGATTCAACTGTAGAGGGGAAAGAAATGTATAGATTATGTCAGGGCTCAGAAGTGTACATAGGAGGCTATGTAGGAGCTAATACTGTATGTAGGTGCTTATACTGTATATTGGAGGGCTATGTAAAAGGATCAGAAATGTATACAGAGGAGCTATGTGTGGGCTCACACTGTACATAGGGAGGATGTGAGCAGGCTCAGACTGAATATAGGGGGATTTCAGCATGCTTAATTCTAGTCAATATTAAAGCGAGCCTGTCACATACAAAAAGATGCTATTAGCGTGCAGATATGGGGTTAATCTCAGGGCTGTGGAGTCGGTATGCCAAACCACCAACTCAGATTCCTCAATTTCCCTGATTCCCAACTCCACGTCTGACTCCTTCATACATGGCTCATGTTTAAGCGATTAATTTATTGTAGTGCAAAGTGAGCATCAGGCTTGTAATCATTATTATGATACAATAATGTTTAGATAGATCATACTTCATAATAATATTCAGCACATACTGCATTGAACTACTGTAGCCAATTCATTTTATATTTTAGGAGTCAGAATATATAATACTTGAATTCAAGCTCTACCACAATGGATTCAGACTCGGACTCCACAGCCCTGTTACAGCATATGGGGGCATCCCCCATATGCTTTTAGAGCAGACACCCTGGCAGGAGCCTGACATGTGATAAGGTCATTACAGTTCAGGATCCCTGGGTCAAACAGGGGTTAATTGTGATCTCATTATGATCTTCAGAGCAGGTACTGGAGATCACCATGGGACCACACTTGACTCCTGTGTCACCCGAAGATCTTGACCTGTAATGACCTCACTGGGGTCAACACACATAAGGCTCTTGGCAGAGCGCAGGCACCATTTTCCCAGGAGAAGACATGCAGGAAGGAGATGCCAGAGGACAAAACCAAGGCCCGCAGGGGAATCATTGTTAAGGAAGTACTGGGTGGGGGGAGCAAACCAGGGGGTGAGGGGCAGGAGAGGACACAGGACTCTTTTTCCCTGTGCGTGCCATGGTTGGCACTATTTTGGAAACAGGGGGCGGGGGAAGGTGACACCGCTCTCGTCTTTCATATTTGATCATGTCAGATTAGAGTGAAAATTGTTTTACCAGTGATGTCCTTTTTTTTTTTTGTGACGATGATCATGCAACTGTGAACAGAAAAAAAAAACGAAAAAAAAACAGCCCAATTCAGTCTTCAGGGTCTCCGCTATTCCCGGTAACTGGAAGCTCGATTCATATTTTATTGACCGCCAAGATATTAATAGCGTCAAGATGGAAGAAAAATAGAATTATTCTTACCGTTAATTCGGTTTCTAGGAAACCTTCCACGACAGCATAGGAGGTAGCCTCGCCACGCCCTAATGGGGACAGGAACACAAGAGAGGTTAAAAGGCCCCTCCCACCTCCCATGAGCCAGTGTCTTACAACGAACCCAGAACGCATAAGAAACCAGCATAAAATCCATAAACCAGGAAATTAGGGAGGGAAATAAGTGCTGTCGTGGAAGGTTTCCTAGAAACCGAATTAACGGTAAGAATAATTCTATTTTCTCTAGTCACCTTCCACGACAGCATAGGAGGAATACCCACGAATCCTTACCTAGGGAGGGACAACAGCTTGCAGGACCTTCCGCCCAAAGGCCAAGTCCCTGCCAGCCATCACATCCAAACGATAGTGCTTGGTGAAGGTATGTAGCGAAGACCACGTAGCCGCCTTACAGAGCTGCTCCGGAGAAGCCCCAGCACGCTCAGCCCAGGAGACCGAAGTAGCACGGGTAGAATGGGCTGTAAAACCAGTAGGAGCCGAGAGGCCTTGACTGAGATAGGCGTCCGTGATTGCCCTCTTTATCCAATTGGCGATAGTGCCTTTAGCCACCTTCCGGCCCTTGTTGCGACCAAAATGCTGAATGAATAAATTCTGGTCAATACGCCAGGGAGCCGTGACCTCTAGGTAGTGGAGGACCAGGCGACGGACATCCAGCGAGTGGAATTCCACCTCCTTCGTAGATCTAGGATGTTGACAGAAGGATGGCAGAACGATGGACTGAGATCGATGAAACTCTGACACCACTTTCGGCAGAAACGACGGATCCAACTGAAAAACAATGCTGTCATCCCGCACCGTCAGATAGGGCTCACGGATGGACAAGGCCTGAAGTTCACCAATTCTCCTGGCTGACGTAATAGCCACCAGAAAAGCGAGCTTATGAGACAAGGACCTCATGGAGCAATCCGCCAGGGGCTCATAAGGAGAACGAGTCAGGCCTGTCAGCACAATATTCAGATCCCAGGAGGGGAAGACACTCCTCCGACAGGGACACCGTCTGGAAGCCGCCACCATGAAACGTTTGATCCAACGATGATCAGCCAGTCTCACATCAAACACAGAACTCAAGGCAGCCACCTGGACTTTAAGGGTGCTAGGTTTAAGACCCAGATCCAACCCCTGCTGTAAGAAGTCCAGAATCTGAGAAACATTTGGAGCAAAGGGATCCGGACCCCGGACCCCACACCAGGATGAGAACTTTTTCCAAATCTTATTATATATGGAATTAGTGACTGGCTTACGGCAATCCTGCAAGGTTGCGATAACTTTCTCGGAAAGGCCCTGGGCCTTCAGCACTCGGGCCTCAGAAGCCAGGCAGCCAAGTTGAGACGCTGCGGAGCTGGATGGAAGAACGGACCCTGTGAGAGGAGGCTTGGGTCCCCCCCAGATACACAGGACCGTCCACCCGGAGAGACCTGATCAGGTTGAACCAGCTTCTCTTTGGCCAGACCGGGGCAATTAGGATAGTCGGGACCTGCTCGTCCCTGATCTTCCGCAGAACCCTGGCTAGCAGAGGGAGCGGAGGGAACGCGTAGGCTAGATGAAACGCCCAAGCGTGGGAGAAGGCATCCACCCCAACTGCTCCGTCCCGGGGGTTGAGGGAGAAGAATGTTCCCACTTTGCAATTGAGCCTGGAGGCGAATAAATCCACCTCCGGAGCTCCCCAGCGCACCACCAGGCTGCAAAAAACCGCCTGGTCTAGGCTCCACTCCCCTGGATGGAGATCTCTGCGGCTTAAATAATCCGCCTGAGAGTTCAAGTCCCCCTTGAGATGTACCGCCGAGAGAGACAGGAGAGACCTCTCGGCCCAGAGGAATATGCGGCTGGAGATCACCTTTAGGTCGCGAAACCGGGTGCTGCCCTGATGACGAAGATGGGCCACGGTGGTCACATTGTCCGAATACACCAACACATGTGACCCCCGGACCAAATCCTGTGCCGCCAGAAGAGCCTCCTCTACCGCTTGGAGTTCGCGGAAGTTGGAGGAGCGAGAGCTTATCTGAGGACCCCAGATACCTTGAAACGGGGACCCCGATACCACCGCCCCCCAGCCCCGCTGGCTGGCATCCGTCGTTACCGTAACCAGAGGAGTCCGAGACCAAGAGACTCCGTTGGCCAGATTCGCCGGGGCCAACCACCACCGGAGGGAGGACACCACCCTCCCTGACAAGCAAATTTTCTTGTTGAGGGAGGAGGGGCGGCGATTCCAATGCCCCAGAATGTGGTCCTGAAGGCACCTGGAATGTGCCTGAGCCCACATTACTGAAGGGATGCAAGCCGTCATAGACCCCAGGACTGACATGGCTTCCCGGAGCGTGGGGGACCCATGAGCTTTCAGGGAAGATATACGTGACACAAGGGACGTTTTGTGATCTTCCGGCAAAAAAGTCACCTGTTTGTCCGAGTCCAGAAGCACCCCCAGGAATCTCCTGACCGAGGCGGGGGTAAGTTGAGACTTCAACAGGTTGGGGAGCCACCCCAATGACCGAAGAATGCCCAACACCCTGTCCACGTCCGACCGGAGGATCTCCTCTGAAGGTGCGATCAGAAGAAGATCGTCCAAGTATGGAATCAGACAGATGTCCTGTAACCTGAGGAAGGCCACCACCTCCCCCATGATTTTCGTAAAAATCCGGGGAGCAGAGGAGATGCCGAAAGGCAAAACGTCGAACTGGAAGTGGTGGATCTCCCCCCGGCAAGACACCGCAAACCGCAGGTATTTCCTGTGCCGAGGATGAATCGGCACATGAAAATACGCGTCCTTCAAATCGATTGTGGCCATCTGGAAGTGGGGCCCTATCAAGGGGATCACAGACCTGACTGATTCCATTTTGAATCTGCGGTAGCGGACATATTGGTTGAGCTGCTTCAGGTTTATTATAACCCGGGCCGCCCCTGACGGCTTCTTCACCATGAAGAGCCGGGAGTAATGTCCACTGCCGCGTTCCGACTCCGGAACTCTGGAAATGACGTTGGAAGCCAGGAGTTCCAGCAGGTTGGAAAACAGGAGATCCTGAGATCCCCTTGAGGGCAGGGTAGTGACTCGAAGAACCGGAGGGGGAGGAGACACAAACTCGATCAAGAGACCCTCCGCTAAGATGTTGAGCACCCACTGGCAGTTGGTAATGCCTCGCCAGATGGGAAGAAAAGCGGAGAGTCTTCCCCCTACCTGCCCCGAGTCACTGTTTGTCCTGTGGAGGACGCTGTTGGGGGGGGACAAAGATGTTCCTCCCCTACCCTTCGGGTAGGACCAACGACCCCCCTTCCCCTTACCTCTGGGCTGGGAGGCCTGAGGCACCTGGGGACGAAAAAACGACTTTTTCGCTGTACGTTGTTCAGGGAGAGCCTTTTTATCTGAGGCTTTGGCCAGGATGTCATCCAGCGCAGGCCCAAAAACCAAATCCCCCTTAAAGGGAATGGAACAAAGGCGCGTCTTAGATGTGGAATCCCCTGTCCACATCTTTAACCAGAGGGCACGCCGTGCCGAGTTGGAAAGGACGGACGTACGGGCGGCCATGCGCACTGATTCAGCAGAGGCGTCAGCCAGAAATCCAGTCGCCTTTTTTAACAAAGGCAAGGATTCCAAAATCTCCTCCCTCGGAGTACCCTGGGAGATATGACACTCAAGCTGATCCAACCATCTGAGGATTGACCTGGAAACGCAGGTGGAAGCAACATTCGCCTGCAAGGTAGATGTTGATGCCTCCCACGAGCGCTTCATCAGCCCCTCAATCTTTCTATCCATCTGATCTCTCAGCTGGGACGTATCCTCGAAGGGGAGCGAGGTCTTTTTAGCCACCCGAGTGACCTGGACATCCACCTTGGGGACATCCCAAGAAAATGGGGTGTCCTCCAGGGGAAACCTGTTTTTCAGGGTACCTTTAACCCTTTTTTCAGGAAATTCCCACTCCTGAACAATGAGATCCTGAATGTTGGGATGGACAGGAAATCCCACCGGTTTGACCGGACGAAGCCCAGCAAACATAGCATCCTGGACAGAGTGGAGGACCGGTTCCTCCTCCAGACCCATAGTGCTACGGACAGCACTAATGAGCCCCGCCAAATCCTCTGAAGAGAACAGGAATCTGCTAGGGTCAGAGGCCATGGGGGAAGAACCATCCTCCCAATTATCCGAGTCTGAGTCTAACTGGGCGTCAGAGTCAGACAGGTCCTGCTGCCGTTTCCGTTTCTTTGGAGACGGAGGACCTGAGACCGGGGTGGGAGCAGCCGGAGTCAGGGAAGCCAAAGACGCCTGGATCTCCTGTTTCACCATGGAGCGTAATCCCTCCACTAAAGAGGGGTGTTCGGCCCGAACAATATGATCTGTACACTCCTGGCAGAGTTTCTTGTCCCAGGGGGAAGAAAACTTCTTATTACAAACAGGGCATCGCTTCCCACCGGGCTTTTTAACAGCTGGCTTCTCTCCCTATAAAAAAATAGAGAGGGCGCCATAAGAATCAGCCTGAAAACAGGCACATGGACCCCCCCTCGGCACAGACTCACTGTGGCTGGGGTAGAGCTGGTCTCAGCAGCAAGATCAGCCATCCTGACAATAGTACAGCTCACCTTTACTGACGTTTTCAGGGCAGCTTATATGATGTAAGCCTGCCCCACCGCTCCAATATTGTGCCCCTTCCCCCCACGCAGGGTCCCAGGCCGGCTTGCAGTAGTAGCAGAGGCGCGCCCTGCACGCTGTCCCTCCGGATTCCGACCGCCGGAACCGGAAGCGCCTCGGGGAGCACGTGACCCGGAAGTGACGCGCGTGACGTCACATCCGGCCGGCGCGACAGCGAGCGCGCAGGGGGAAGCCGGCGGGTCAGGGAGCACCGAGAGGCCGCCGGCGGGGCGCCCAAGGCCCGCATCACCTCCAAGGAGGATCCGGAGGACCAGGGCACGGTCCTACCGCGAAAACGCGCGGTAGGAGCAGCCGGAGGAGGAGACCGGAGCCCCGACCAACGCTGCCCGGCTAAACCCTCAGGTATGCTGCAGTCGCCGACCCTACAGCACAGGGAAACCTCTCCATGCCCCATGGGGACAGGAAAAACACTGGCTCATGGGAGGTGGGAGGGGCCTTTTAACCTCTCTTGTGTTCCTGTCCCCATTAGGGCGTGGCGAGGCTACCTCCTATGCTGTCGTGGAAGGTGACTAGAGAAAAGAGAGTTTTGTTTACTTACCGTAAATTCTTTTTCCTTTAGTCCTTAAATCTGGGAGACCCTGACATTGGGTGTTATATGCTGCCCCCTGGAGGACACACCAATTATAGGAGAGATTTCTCCTCCTTCTCCTCTGCAGCATATACGCCCTCTACAGGAAATACTGTCAGTTTGGTATATAAGCAGTAGGAGGAAAACATGGCACTGTAAAACCAATCCCGGCCAACCGGCCGAAAGGAAAAGTATAAGGCCACAACAATGGCCAACAGCGAAAACCAAGTGCTGTACTAGAGACACAGGGTACGCCGAAGGGCAAAGGGGAGGGTGCTGGGTCTCCTAGATTTAAGGACTAAAGGAAAACGATTTTACAGTAAGTAAACAAAATTCTCTTTTTCCTTGTCGTCCAAATCTGGGAGACCCTGACATTGGGACGTCCAAAAGCAGTCCCTGGGTGGGAAAAACCACTGCACCCTGAAGGGCAACTCAGACACTTACAGGTGGGCAACAGCCGCCTGGAGAACGCGTCTGCCCAGATCTGCATCCGCTGAGGCATGACATGTACCTGGTACTGTTTAGAAATTGTGTGAAGGCTTGACCAAGTGGCAGCCTGACACACCTGTTGGGCTGAGGCTGAGAGCCGCAACACCCAGGAAGCGCCCACGGCCCTAGTGGAATGCGCCTAGAGTCCCGTCGGGAGCGACGTGTGCGGGACCGAATAGGCCTGTAATATGGCCGTCCTGATCCAACATAACCGTCCTAATCCAACGGGCAAACATGGCCTAGGCGACGGAAGAGCCCTTGCCGCGACTGGCCGAGAGAACAAAGATAGAGTCAGTCCGACGCAGCGGACCTGTGCGAAACAAATACCCTCACAGGGCCCTGACCAAGTTCAAGTTGTGTAGGGCCTTTGCAACCCTGTAAATCGGGTTTGGACAAACGGAAGAAAAGGAAATGTCCTGGTTGAGGCGGAAAGGAGAGACCACCTTAGGGAGAAAGGAAGGGGCGGGACACAGGACCACCCTGTTCTGATGAACCACCAAGAAGGGAGGCTTGCAAGACAATGCCACCAAATCTGACACCTGCCAAATCGAGGTGACAGCCACTAAGAATAGCACCCTTGCGAAAGGGTGGACAAGGGATATCCGTTAATGGTTCAAATGGAGGCTTCTGGAGAGCCGAAAGAACCAAATTAAGGTCCCACGGTCCTAGAGAACACCTGTGGAGGCTTCTGGAGAACCGAGAGAACCAACTCGAGATCCCACGTTTCGAGAGGACGCATGTAGGGTGGGACAATGTGAGCCACCCCTTGCATAAATGTGCGAACCTGTGGGAGCCTAGTCAGACTCTTGGAATAACAAACAGAAAGAGATGACATCTGTCCTTTCAGAGAGCTTAGGGAAAGACCAGCGTCTAGACCCGACTGAAGACACAAGAGTAATGTAGGCAAGGAGAAGGGCCACTGAGAATGGCCGTTATCAGAACACCAGGAGAGAGAAATTCTCCACGACCGGTGAAAACAGTTCAGTGAAGCAGGCCTATGAGCCTGTGTTATGGAGTCCTGAACTTCGCGGAGAAAAGCCGAGAAGGTCAGAACCCAGGATTCAAAGGCCAAACCGTGAACCTGAATGCCGCAGAATTGTGACGGAAGAATGGACCCTGAGAGAGGAGGTCTGAAAGATCCGACAGACTCCACGGTTTGCCGACGGCTAGCCGGAGCAGATCCGGGAACCAGGCTGTCCTGGCCATATGGGGTGTGATTAAAATCACACGACTGTCCGCTCATATCTTGCAGGGCACCTGAGGTAACTGGGCCAGAGGTGGTAACACGTATGGCGAGCGAAACTGGGACCAATTCTGGACCAGGTCGACCGCTGCCAGAGCCCAGAGGTCGTGAGCCCTGGCTATACATGCCGGAACCTCGTCGTTAAAGAATAACGTCATCAGTCGACATCCCAAGTCCCCCACCGACTGTAAATGGCTTGGAATACTCTTAGGTCCAGAGACCAATCACCCAAGTCCATCCTAAACGGCTGAGACAGACCGCTTTCCAATTGTCCACACCCGGGCTGTGGACCGCAGAGGTGGAAGATCCTGTGGCCTCCGCCCAGGATAGTGTCTTGTGGACGACTAGCATCGCCAAGGTGTTGTGAGCGCTACTCTGAAGATCGATGTAAGCGACGGCTCGCGTCATCCGAATGGATCTTCACCTGGCGGCCGCTTAGGAGGACTAAAACACCAGAAATGCCGGATAAGCCGCCCTGAGGTCCCGAGAATTGAGGGAGGGAGGACTCTACCGGAGACCATGTACCCTGAGTCCTGTGGAGAAAAGGACCCCGCTCCCCAGCCGGGAAAGCCGGGGTCCGCGGTAACGAACGACCAGTACGGTGGAATAAGAGATCGACCCCGAGACAGGGACAGATCTGACAGCCACCGCCGGAGGAGTCCCTCGTTTGGGGGACATGGAGATCGTTCGATCCCAGGGCCTTGGATATTTCGACTCAGACTTGAAGGATGCCCAGCTGACCATGGAAGAAAGAGAGTACTCCCGGGTAGAGGGAGGCGGACTTCGCGTGAGGCAGTCGCGCCAGAGCAGCTGGAGAGTCGAATTGCATCCTCAGATACACGAGACTTCGAGTAGGAGAACAGACTTCGGAAGGTTAGCGATCCAGCCAAACTTCCTGAGAGTCGACAAAGTAGTGGACACGGCCTGCCGGCAATCCTGAAGAGAGAGTGCCTCAACAAGGAGGTCGTCCAGATAAGGAACGACCGACAGCCCCTGAGAGTGAAGTACGGAGACCACTGAGGCCATTACTTTGGTGAATACTCATGGGGCGGTGGCCGAACCGAAGTGAAGTGCCATGAATTGGAAAAAAGGATGTCCCCAATTGCAAACCACAGGCACCTTAGGTGAGCTGGGACGATGGAGATGCGCCGGAGTGCATCTGTGAAGTCTATGGATGCTAACACTTCCCCTTGAGACATCGAGGCCATCACTGAGCGCAGTGAATACCTGTGAAAAGGTCTCACTTTGACATGCTTGTGGAGGAGCTTGAGGACCCGAACGGGGCGAACGGACCCGTCATTTTTTGGGCACCATGAAGAGATTTGAGTAAAATCCCTGAAACCGGTTTCGTACGGGAACTGGAACGAAGATTCCTTCCCACTTTAGGGACTCCAGCATTTGATGAAAGGCGTGGTCCTTTGCGGTAGGTGGAGATGTCATGAAGAAACGGCTCGGAAAAACTGAGTGCAGAGCTATGAAGTAGCCGTGAGTGACAATATCTCGCGTCCATTGATCTAGGATCGGGCGAGTCAAGCAGAGATCGTCTTGGACGGCTTCTGACCAGAAGAATTTTTCTGGCGAGAACGCCAGGCGGCACCTCGGCTTTAGGGACCTGAGAGGAGGGCTGTCTGGAAAACCTGGCAGAGGGACGAACTGGACGAAAAGAATGGCACCTGGCATCTTCTGCTGCGCAGGCTTGTCTGCTTTTTTGTTGGGGCAGGAGTGTACTTTCGCCTCCTGTGGTGTCCTTGATACGTTCGTCCAGATGTTCACCGCATAGACGATCCCCGGTACAGGGGATCCCCGTAAGGTGCTTCTAGGAAGAAGCCCTCACCCGGCCAATCCCGGAGCCAGAGAATTCTCTGAATGGCGAGGGAATTGGCGGCAGCCACTGCTGAACGACCGACCGAGTCGGGCCCGTGCCAGACAGCTGTAAAGGCGGGGAGAAGAGCAGCGCCAAAGGCGTCAGATTGACTTGGTTAAGAGGTTAACCCGACGGTCTGCCGAGTCTCCCAAAGAGGAGCTGTCGGTGAAGGAGATTGTGTTCTGGTAGCCAATCCGGCTACGACCGGGTCAACCTTAGGGTAGGGGCCCGCTAGACAGCACTGTCAGGGCAAGCAGACACTTGGTATACGAGGATTTCGGCAGAAAACGTATCGGCGGGCAAGCCTATGCGCTATTGTACAGTGTCCGAAAAGTCAGAATGATCAGAGAAAACGCAGGCAGATCATTTAGGATCCCTGCGCGAGACCTTGGCTCACTGCTCAGACTGTGTGTCGGGAGCAGGCAGGTCTTGTTATTAATAGTGGAGACAATATTGTCAGCTAAAGTGTCCCCCGCAGGGACAGATTCAGAGACAGATGCAGAGACGATCTGAGTCTGAGCCAGAGGACGACGAGTCCTCTTCCACGCTCTCCTCCAGAGGCTTCCAAGACTGGGGACTGGTCGAGGAGGGGGAACGGTCTCGGCGGCGTCATTATAACTGGGCCCCCCCAAGGACGAGGAGGGCCTGTTACGCCTTGCCGAAGGAGACGGACCCGGACCGAAGAGGAACCCTCCATGATCCTGTGCAGGGTCCTGGAGACTGGCCTGAGTGATGTAGGCAGTCATGGAGGCCACAGATTGCGACATAGCTCGCGATACTGCTCGGACCACTGAATCGGACAATGACTGAGATGAGACGTCAGTCCACTGAGGAGCCGGTGTTAAAACCGGTGGAGCAGACGCCTGATTCCCAAAGGGGGTAGGGACATCCACCTTGAGTCGGGTTCCGAGGATAACCAGGGAGCCATTCTGCTCACAAACCGTGCAGAGGGATTGATACTCTGCCCAGGTAGTGTGACCTTGCACACTGTACAAGGTACATACAGTTTAGGAGCCCATTGGGACTTATCCTTGCTCATAAAAACACACAGCGTCTGACCCAATCCTGTGTATTAACTGAAGGGGAAATGCCACAGGAAAAAACATCCCCTGGGATGAATCTGATCCCAAAGTCTGAGACTCCCAGAGCAGCATACTGCATATGTTGAGAAACTGCACAAAAAGTGGCCAAAATGGCCCCCGCAGAGAGAAGGGGGGAGTCAGAGGGAGATATGGACTGCAAAAAAGCGGGAACTGTGGCCCCATACAGTCACACAGGAGGGGGAGAGGCCAGAGGCCGAGCCCTGTGTGCTGTGAGTTAAGAGAGAGCAATCCCCGCCCCCCTGCTGTTGATAGACATGCAGGGGGCGGAATCGCGGCCTAGGCCGCCGGCGAAGCCGAGGACTAAATTAGAACGCAGCGGCCGGCCTGCGTGAGGGGTCCGGCGCGGTAGTTGCACAAAAACACCTCTAATAGCCGAAAATGAGCCCCCCTGCCTTATGAACCCTGTGCCCCGTCCCCCTGATGTACAGAACGGCAGGGAGGGGATCGAGTCCGGGCTTCCAGCCGAGGCCGGGTCCGGTGCAGGCACAGAACCCGGTCCTTGGACCCGGATTCATGCAGTAGAAGTGTGCTCCGTCCCCCTGCTGTATGAAACAGACAAGGAGGGAGAATCATTCTGCTGAGTTACCAGCAGGATCCGGATTCCTGCATTAGACTTGTGCCCCATCCCCCTGCTGTAAGAAACAGACAAGGAGGGGAATCTTTCTGCTGAGTTACCAGCAGGATCCGGATTCATGTAGTAGACATGTGCCCCATCCCCCTGCTGTAAGAAACAGACAAGGAGGGGAATCTTTCTGCTGAGTTTCCAGCAGGTCTCTGTGGCCAGAGCAGGGACAGCCCTGCTGTATGTGGGCCCGGATCCTCTGTAGATGCGGGGGCCCCCATGAGTTCGGCACATACCTGAGTCCCCAGAAAGGGAGAAGATGGGGGCCAGCTCAGTACCTGGTTGAGCCTGCATCAGTCGCCTGTGACTAGAAGGAGTTGAACTCCGTCACAGGGGGCCACACAGTGACTGTGTATAGGCCAGGGGCACAGAGAACTTCCACCCCACCAGAGGCTCATTGAAATAGTATGGTGAGGGAGCACGGCATATGGGGCCGAAGGCCCATGCCGATGGTCCCCTAAACTTCATCTGTAGCAGGAGCTTCAGTGTGGAGATGTGCCTCCAACGACACCAATATACAAACTGACAGTATTTCCTGTAGAGGGCGTATATGCTGCAGAGGAGAAGGACGAGAAATCTCTCCTATAATTGGTGTGTCCTCCAGGGGTATATTTGAATATAACCATGCCATCAGAAACAATATTTTTGGAAAATTCTTAACTAGGTGGGAAGACTGGTTAGCAATTTATTCCCCTAACTTACTAGTTAAGGTCTAATGACGTTGTTAGCACATGCCTTTAACTATCTATTTTTCACTACATATCATATTATTTTTATTAGAAAGGGAAGGAGGGAAAAGGGTAAGGGAAGGAGAGAGAGGAAGGGATTGAGGAAGAAAGTAAGAGAAAAAGACTATCCTAAGATGGCCGAGTTGTATAATGACAGTACTATTTTACTAAAAATATTTTGGATTGAAGTGAAGTGCTTAACACAATACATGTAATTGTATCTTAGGTAGCATTGCATTACGTATATTTTAGTTGTATTCATTTTTCTATTTTTAATGAATCAAACATTTTATTTGGTTATATTGTCTGTTTGCTTCTGATACTCAACAAGTTGATAATAGAGATATCAACACTAAGAACCCCTGATTTCTTTGTTTTTTGCATGTAAATATTATAATGTATGTTTTTCTCCCTTTATTATGTATGCTCCCCTGTCTTGTTTAATATTTCAATAAATACTATCTTGATCACTGAAGCTCGGAGATTTTCTGACACTGAGGGGCGCTACAGGGCTTTTTCCTTTCTGATGTCTCTAAACGTTGACAAGGAAGAAGCACCCTCAGATGCCAATGTCTAGTCGTACGGCTGTCCCTATGGGATTAATAAATTGAATAATCGTTTTTATATATAGGTTTTCCCTCTTCATGATCATTCATAGTGAACAGGAGATTGTGGGCGGGATTACAAGGCTCATGTAACAGTAGTCACCTCTCATTTAGTGGCTCTACTGCTGCCTTTACAGGCCATGTGCACACAGTGCATTTTTTGGTGCAGATTTGTCACAAATCTGCATGCCTTTCCCTATGCCAGCTAAGCCAATGAGAATTCATAAGTGTTGTGAACAAGCTGCTTACATCTTCCTTGTAGATTTGTTTCAGAGAATAACCTGCAGCATGGCAATTCTTGGGGCAGTTTTGCCTGCATTTTTCAGCTCTTACACCCAATGACGTCATTTAAAAAAAAAAAATGCAAAATAAGTTTATTTTCTACCAGAAGATGCACACTTGGTGCAGAGAACCACTACACCAAATATTCAGTGTGTGCGCAGTCTCCTTCTCCACTGTAGAGGTCAAATAATCCCTTACCACTTTCCATCTTCATTGTAATGCAGTATTCTTTTCTAAAAATGTTTGTATTCATCACTACACCTCTGAAAAACATTTCCCTATCTAACCCTTAGTGGTCATGTAGTTTAACTCCTTCCTGTAACACTGATCTCTACAGTACGGGCCTGTTCACACATTGTTCCATGGTTGTGGATATAGGGTGAGCACACTATTGTATTGAACTCTATAATCCCCCTAGTGAGAGCCTATTGCGCTTGTCTCTTCAAGTCATTCTTTAAAGGGTATGTCACACGCGTCGATATCGCTGTCAATGTCGCTCATGCGTCACGGATTTTCAGTCGCTCAAGCGACGTAGGAGCGACATTGAAGCGTGTGACCAAGCGATGCAACCAGCGATATGTCGCTGATCGCAGGTTTCACTGCCAGACTTAAGACCTGTCGCTCATCGCTCAGTAGACCTTGTGCATCGCTGCATGTGACACTAAACTCAGCGACATATTTTCTATTTTGACACCGTACAAGCGACTAAATAAAATCGCTCGCAAGATGGCAACATCACTGCATCGCTGGGTCATATTCACATCTTACCTGCGATAATTCCACATCACTCAGGCGACGAATAATATGTGACGCATGAGCGATATCGCGGGCGACATTGACACGTGTGACAGGCCCTTAAGGGAACTCTTTATACAAGTACCCAACAGCATAGTGAGGGATGCAAGCACTTGGGATTTGGGGAGTATTTTGTGCCCTCTAATAGCTCATTTAGACAAGGCAGGACAAGCATTACTAGCAATCCTTGTTTCACAATGATCAATCTTTTTAGGGTATGTGCCCACAATCAGGAGTAGCAGCGTTTTGGATGTAGCGTAGTTTTGTTGCATCCAAAACTCCGCCTTGTACAGTAAAATCACAGTGGATGGATTTATAGAAGTCTCCTGACACAGAGCCCAGAATCCAGATACAGACATTGCGTTCTCCAGCACATCATGGATGCATCTCCGCAAGAGAAATGACACTGTGTCCAGAACTTTGGTATCCTTATATTCGACAAGTACCCCTAAAGAAGCCACAAATCACCCGACCATCAAAAAAACGGTCATCAGGTGAAAAGATTTTTAGGCTTGATGAAAAAAATCGTCATTCTCTGACCCCATAGAGATTAGACTGCAATACAATCCAGCCAATATTACAGCCAGTGTGAATGGAGGCCTCAACCCTTTTCCTATTCCTCCAAAACCTAGTCCTTATCTTCGTCCTAATCCCCCTCATAGTCTTAATTTAAAAATTAGTTTTGTTTTTGCAAAAAGGGGACACTTTCTAAACTTGGGAAAGTTCTCCCAGAAGGTCTCCTCTTACATAACTGCAAGTGAGAGAACAGGCAGAATACAGAGGGGAGACATAAAGTGTGCGGGGCACAGTAGTGATGGGGAAGGGGGGCCGAAAGTGAGCAGGGCGCAGTGGGAGGGCAGGGATGAGATGTTCGTGTGTTTATACAATACAGTATTATTTTTTCATATTTGTTTGTGTACACAATCATAGATGCATAGTCTTTCTGTTCACAGGGATGCTGGGGAGCTACAGATCTGGGGATGGGATAAGTCATCATCTGGTTGCTACTCTCTGCATAGACCAGAGCTGAGATTATAAAGCTCTCCATGTAAAGGGTTTACTTACTCATTTCTGTTCCATGTGCAGAGATCAGCAACCAGTTGACAAACCCAGAACTGCTGCTCTCTAAAACAGCAGCAGAGATTAAGAAAACAAAGTACTTGGTCCGTGTTTACACAGAGTGTGTTTGCTGCATTTTTTTTACATGTTTTTCCATTGGTTTCATGCAAATGCATGCCAATAAAAAGCTGCTTTTTTACAGTACCAGCAAAATCTGTGGAGATTCCAGAAAACACACACATGCACGTGACAGCATATGGGCGTGGTGGAGAGATTAACAACAGGAGTAAGAGGTGGGGGAGACGGACCGGTGGGAGAGAGGAGGATATGGATCAGTACAGCAGCCAGTAAATGCTTTACCTTCCCAATCGCTGCTAACAGTGCAGAGAGCACAGCGCTTTGAGGAGTTTGGCTATTGGCTGCTGCCGTCTGTGAAGGCAGTGATCGAGCTCTCCGACAAAACTGTCACCTTGAACGATGCCCATGTACAGAGTAGTAACCCAGTGACAAACTCACCACAATTGCTCTGTGCTGGCAGAACACACTGTCTGATTTAGCTCCCTCATGAAGAGGGAGCAGAGAAGGGAATTCAGACGCATCCAGCACCCAACAGCTGTCAGTCAGCTAGATGAGATGAGATGCAGCGGCCATTTGAAAGGAAGAGGGCAACTGCACATGCTCGACATCTAGGAGAAGGTTAGAAGGACGGATATAGATGCCAGTAGTGGTATCACTAGGGGGCGCCATACTAGTCTTCAAATGGTACATAGCTTTTGAATGAGGCATCATTTTTAATAGGTGTAATTTCCAAAAACACTTTACATATGTTTGCACCATTACCTATATGTTCTATAGCGACAACCCCTTTAAGCATGCACATATTATTTATTCCCTTATACACCATCCCCTAACCCAGGGGGGGGGGGAACTCCAGGCCTCGAGGGCCGCACACAGTGCAGGTTTTCATGATTTCCTTAGTATTGCACAGGTGATAGTATAATCACCAGTACTGGTGATGATTCCAGACTCTGTGCAATACTAAGGAAATCATAAAAACCAGCACTGTGTGCGGCCCTCGAGGCCTGGAGTTCCCCACCCCTGCCCTAACCCCACCATTTTGAAGAGAATCTGCTTGAAAAATTCCCCATGCACATAAACTAAGGGTTAAATGGTTGCAAATGGGGCTCCCTCGGAGCCCTCACATTGCTGTAGGAGACTAATAACCATATTGACCCTCCTGTGGGTGAGGACTAGATCACAGTTTTTCTGCCTGTATCACCATTGTGCCACACATTTAGAATACTGGGGAATAAAAGGATTAAATATGTGAAACCAGTCTACAAGTTCTGACAGACCTAATTGTAAAGTTAATTATCACAATGCTACTGTCAGAAATCAGTGTAATGGTGGGTTTACACACACCAATCATTGTATCCAATATCTGAACCAATCTCTGGTTGCAGTGAAATCATGGACAGATAGTTCCATTTTGTGGCTGTGTACAACATGGAGCAATCTGTCCATGATTTCACTGCAACCAGAGATTGGTTCAGATATTGCATACAATGATTGGTGTGTGTAAACCCACCATTAGGCCATGTGCACACATGTGGTGATTAGGATTGTTACCGCAGTATAATAGTAACAAATCACCACTTCTCGATTTTTCATCCATTCCCGATTTTGGCTAAAAATAGTGAAATAAAAATCTGACCAAACACTAAAAGGTGCCGTCACACAGGTCAATTTCCTGAACGATATTGTTAGCAATCACATGCACGCGCGATTGCTAACAATATCGTTCACATCGTTGGTGAGCTGTCACACAGGCAGACTCACCAACGATGTGGACCAGCGAGAACGCTGGTAACCATGGTACACTTCGGGTTACTATGTGCCTCCGCGGCGCTTAGTAACCCGATGTTTACCATGGATACAAGCTCCCAGCATAGGCTGCGAGGCGCTGTGAGCTCGTTCATCATTGCTCTGCCAGTGTCACACGCAGCGATGCTGCGTGTCCACCAGCCGACCAACGACAGATTTGTGAACATGTTCACATATCTGCAATCAAATGATTTTTCAAAGAAAAATCGTTTGATTACACGTAGCGACGCACAAACGATATCGCTTAAGCGATCAAAAAAGCAGGTCGCTTAAGCGATATCGTTCTGAAAATTGATGCGTGTGACGTGGCCTTTAATGTGTGCACGGGGCCTTACGTGGCACAATATTCCTTTTGCAAATTATCTTTAGAACTTGGGCCCACCTGGAATATTGTATTATATATACCTGTTCTTTTTTTACTTCTATCTCTTCATTTTCAATCGGTTCTTCTTTAACTGTTACTGTTGATGTAGGTTCTGGGGGTGGGAGATAGCTCTTTGTGTCCACAGCATCAAATAACTTGTCTACAAAGCCTTGCGTTTCTGAAAGAAAGTGTTAAGAGTTACAGACGATGCAAAGCACACAGTATAATTACAACCAAGATATGGGTCGATCCAGAAACAAGATTATAGGATCAGGCAACTGAAATGTTCAGACTAGAAGAAAAACTAAAATGCTTCCACAAACTAACTGTAAAGGGGCTTTCCTTTTCATGATGAACATACGTTTAATGTGAAAATAACCTTTTACATCATATGGTGGAAACAATGCTTTCACACATCCGTGTGTATGTCTGTGCTTTTATCAGACAGACAGCCCCAATAAGTACATCTTTATTCTAATCCTCAACATTGGGCCAATATTGGACATAGTGTCCCCATCTCACTATGGGCCACGTCACACACACATATATATGAGCAGATATTGTTCGCAGATCTCTGGTTGCAGTGAAATCATGGACACATGTTCCATTTTGTGGCTGTGTACAAATGGAACAATATGTCCATGATTTCACTGCAACCAGAGATCTACCAACAATATCTGCTCATATATCTGTGTGTGTGACGTGGCCCTATCATATATCACATATATGTGACTGGATCTGAGACGCTATGAGTCCACACATTGTGCGGTAAAATACTGGACAGTACTTGGTACATGTCACACAGATGTGTGAACACACCCTTACCGGCATAGTTGCACAACAAACAGCAGGAAGTCAGTGGCCGCAACGGGGGACGTGGCTTAGAGAGGGTGCGTCATGTCTCGGGCAGAGTGGTTGGAGAAAGAGGAACACTTGGCACGACTGAGCAGACTGTGCGATGTGGTGGGCATGTCCTTGGTTTTCATTAACTATACATAAGTCTTCATTCTTCAATCCTCATGGGCATAGAGTTGATTATAGTGTGTTTCGCCTCCACCCCCCGCCCCCTGCACTCTCCCACCTGGATATCTTACCCCCAGACCCACACCTTCTATTATAATCAGCTCTATCCTGGCGTGGGTTGCAGAATTAACACCTACTTCCATAGTTACTGAAAACCAAGGACACGCCCACCACATCACACAGTCTGCTCGATTACGCCCAGTGTTCCTCCTCCACCCTTTGTGCCTGAGACATGACGCCCCCTCTCGCCGCTATTCATTTCTGGCCGTTTGTTCAGCAACAATGCCCCCGTACCCTGCATAACATGCATTTTATGTGGATTTACCTCTCTGAAGAAACACATCCAGCTGATCTATGCACAGGGCCTTCAGCTCTCTGTCACTTTTATCCTTCTTCACTAAAGCAACAACATATTTTGCAAGGGCTGATGGGTCGGCATCACAGCTGTAATGGAAGATACAACAGTCATGTAATAAAGCTGTAACCAGACAGCTAATTCACATAACCCGTCAGGCTGCACTGAACCTCCATCAAAAGTCTGCAAGAAAAAAACATATTTACAAAGACATTCCATGTAGTGTAAGATATATTGGACCAGATCATTCCTATTAAAGACACATGTCCTTCATAAAGAGCAGACAATGCCTATAAGGGTACCTTTACACGTCGCAAACTTGCTTGCAATTTCACTTGCAACTTACTGGTTGCAGTGAAATCATGGACACATTGTTCCATTTATACACGGCAACAAAATAGAACAATGTGTCCATGATTTCACTGCAACCAGCAAATTGCAAGTAAAATTGCAAGCAATGTTGCGAAGTGTAACAATACCCTAAAGGTCCTGTCACACGCGTCAATGTCGTCAGCGATCTGATCGCTGACGACATTGACGGCTGATTGCTGGTGAGCTGTCACACAGACAGACTCACCAGCGATCAATTGACCAGTGACATCATGGAAACGATTTAAATATCGTTTCCACGATGTCCTGCTCCCGCTGCCAGCCTGCTGGAAGCGGGAGCAGGCTGGTCTCCAAGGTACACTGCGGGTAACTAGGCAGCGCGCGCTGCCTAGATACCCGACGTGTACCTTAGTTACCAGCCTCCTCCGCTCACCCGGTGAGCGGAGGAGGCTGGTAACTAAGGTACACAGTCGGGTATCTAGGCAGCGCGCGCTGCCTAGTTACCCGACGTGTACCTTAGTTACCAGCCTCCTCCGCTCACCGGGTGAGCGGAGGAGGCTGGTAACTAAGGTACACGTCGGGTATCTAGGCAGAGCGCGCTGCCTAGTTACCCGCAGTGTACCTTGGATACCAGCTCCCAGCGCTTGTGACAGGCGCTGGGAGCTGGAATATCGCTAGTCCCGGTGTCACACGCAGCGATGCTGCGTGTCCACCGGGCGACAATCGCCAGGTTTTAGGACTGATTCTAAAACCTGGCGATCATCAACCAGCGATTTATCGCTGGTTGATTCACTATGTCACACGCGTCAATATCGCTGCAACGTCACGTGCAGCCGATATCGTGCAGGCGATATTGACGCGTGTGACAGGCCCTTAACACCCAAAGAGAAGCTAGCCTGGAAAAGATGAGACTCTCCCCCTGTTGTCTGACAATAAAGAGACTTAAGAGAACAGCAGCTGTATGGAGACTATGCAATCAATAAACACCACACAGTCCCAGGCTGCACGGCTAATAACAAGAGAGCAGCAGCTGTTCAGGAACTAGCAGTCGAGCAACCTGGAGCTGTGGTGTGTGCACTGAAGGCACAGTCTTCTGTACAGCTGCTGTTCTCTGTTATCAGCTGTGCTGCCAGGAGCTGTGGTATGTGCACCGTCTGCATAGTCTCCTGTACAGCTCTTGTTCTCTGTTATCAGCTGTGCAGCCTGGGGCAGTGGTGTGTGCACTGTCTGCCCTGTCTCCTGTACAGCTCCTGTTCTCTGTTATCAGCGGTGCTGCCTGGAGTTGTGCACTGTCTGATAGTCTCCTGTACAGCTGCTGCTTCTCTGTTATCAGCTGTGCAGCCTGGCCTGGGTGTGTGCACCGTCTGCATAGTCTCCTGTACAGCTGCTCTTCTCTGTTATCAGCAGTGCAGCCTGAGGCTGTGGTGTGTGCACTGTCTGCATAGTCTCCTGTACAGCTGCTCTTCTCTGTTATCAGCAGTGCAGCCTGAGGCTGTGGTGTGTGCACTGTCTGCAAAGTCTCCTGTACAGCTGCTCTTCTCTGTTATTAGCTGTGCTGTCTGGGGCTGTGGTGTGTGCATTGACTGTATAGTCTCCTCTACAGCTGCTGTTCTCTGTTATCAGCTGTGCTGCCTGGAGCTGTGGTGTGTGCACTGTCTGCATAGTCTCCTGTACAGCTGCTGTTCTGTTATCAGCTGTGCTGTCTGGGGCAGTGGTGTGTGCACTGTCTGCATAGTCTCCTGTACAGCTGCTGTTCTCTGTTATCAGCTGTGCTGCCTGGAGCTGTGCACCGTCTGCATAGTCTCCTGTACAGCTGCTCTTCTCTGTTATTAGCTGTGCTGTCTGGGGCTGTGGTGTGTGCACTGTCTGCATAGACTCCTGTACAGCTCTTGTTCTCTGTTATCAGCTGTGCAGCCTGGGGCTATGGTCTGTGCACTGTCTGCATAGTCTCCTGTACAGCTGCTGTTCTCTGTTATTAGCTGTGCTGTCTTGGGCAGTGGTGTGTGCACTGTCTGCATAGTCTCCTGTACAGCTGCTGTTCTCTGCTGTCTGGAGCTGTGGTGTGTGCACTGTCTGTATAGACTCCTGTACAGCTGCTGTTCTCTGTTATTAGCTGTGCAGCCTGGGGCTGTGGTGTGTGCATTGACTGTATAGTCTCCTGTACAGCTGCTGTTCTCTGTTATCAGCTGTGCTGTCTGGGGCTGTTGTGTGTGCACTGTCTGCATAGTCTCCTGTACAGCTCTTGTTCTCTGTTATCAGCTGTGCAGCCTGGGGCTATGGTCTGTGCACTGTCTGCATATTCTCCTGTACAGCTCCTGTTCTCTGCTGTCTGGAGCTGTGGTGTGTGCACTGTCTGTATAGTCTCCTGTACAGCTCCTGTTCTGTGCTGTCTGGGGCTGTGGTGTGTGCATTGTCTGCATAGTCTCCTGTACAGCTGCTGTTCTGTTATTAGCTGTGCTGTCTGGGGCTGTGGTGTGTGCATTGTCTGCATAGTCTCCTGTACAGCTGCTGTTCTCTGTTATTAGCTGTGCTGTCTGGGGCAGTGGTGCGTGCACTGTCTGCATATTCTCCTGTACAGCTCCTGTTCTCTGCTGTCTGGAGCTGTGGGTGTGTGCACTGTCTGCATAGTCTCCTGTACAGCTCTGTTCTCTGCTGTCTGGAGCTGTGGTGTGTGCACTGTCTGTATAGTCTCCTGTACACGCCTTCTCTGTATTACTGTGCTGTCTGGGCAGTGGTGTGTGCACTGTCTGCATAGTCTCCTGTACAGCTGCTTTCTCTGTTATTAGCTGTGCGTCTGGGGCAGTGGTGTGTGCATTGACTGTATAGTCTCCTGTACAGCTGCTGTTCTCTGTTATTCAGCTGTGCGTCTGGGCTGTGGGGTGTGCATGTCTGTATAGTCTCCTGTACAGCTCCTGTTCTCTGTTATCAGCTGTGCTGCCTGGAGCTGTGTGCACTGACTGTATAGTCTCCTGTACAGCTCTGTTCTCGTTATAGCTGTGCTGTCTGGGCTTGTGTGTGCACTGTCTGATAGTCTCCTGTACAGCTCTGTTCTGTTATTCAGCTGTGCAGCCTGGGGGTATGGTCTGTGCACTGTCTGCTATTCTCCTGTACAGCTCCCGTTACTGCTGTCTGATAGTGTCCTGTACAGCTCTGTTCTCTGTTATTAGCTGTGCGTCTGGGCTGTGGTTGTGCATGTCTGCATATCTCCTGTACAGCTGCTGTTCTCTGCTGTCTGGGCATGAGTGTGCACTGTCTGCTTCTTCCTGTTACAGCTCCTGTTCCTGTGTCTGGAGCTGTGGGTGTGCACTGTCTGCATACGTCTCCTGTACAGCTCTGTTCTCTGCTGTCTGGAGTTGGGTGTGTGCACTGTCTGTATATCTCCTGTACAGCTCTGTTCTCTGCTGTCTGGAGCTGTGGTGTGTGCACTGTCTGTATAGACTCCCTGTACAGCTGCTGTTCTCTGCTGTCTGGAGCTGTGTGGTGTGTGCACTGTCTGTCATAGTCTCCTGTACAGCTGCTGTTCTCTGTATTAGCTGTCACTGGGCTGTGGTGTGTGCATTGACTGTATAGTCTCCTGTACAGCTGCTGTTCTCTGTTATCAGCTGTGCTGTCTGGGGCGTGTTGTGTGGCACTGTCTGCATATCTCCTGTACAGCTCTTGTTCTCTGTTCGCTGTGCAGCTGGGCTATGGTCGTGCACTGTCTGCATAGTTTCTCTGTACAGCTCCTGTTCTCTGCTGTCTGGAGCTGTGTGGTGATGTGCACTGTCTGTATAGTCTCCTGTACAGCTCCTGTTCTGTGCTGTCTGGGCTGTGGTGTGGCACTGACTGCATAGTTTCCTGTACAGCTGCTTGTTCTCTGTTATAGCTGTGCTGCCTGGAGCTGTGCACTGACTGTATAGTCTCCTGTACAGCTCTGTTCTCGTTATCAGTGTGCTGCCTGGAGCTGTGCACTGACTGTATAGTCTCCTGTACAGCTCTTGTTCTCTCGTTATCAGCTGTGCTGCCTGGAGCTGTGCCACGACTGTATAGTCTCCTGTACAGCTGCTGTTTTCGTGCTGCTGGGGCAGTGGTGTGTGCACTGTCTGCATTGTCTACTGTACAGCTCTTGTTCTCTGTTATCAGCTGTGCTGCCTGGGGCTGTGGTGTGTGCACTGTCTGCATAGTCTACTGTACAGCTCTTGTTCTCTTTATCAGCTGTGCTGCCTGGAGCTGTGCACTGACTGTATAGTCTCCTGTACAGCTGCTGATCTCTGCTACGGAGACAGTCCACAGCCCCAGACAGCACAGCTGATAACAGAGAGCAGCAGCTGTACAGTTGACTATGCAGTCAGCTGCACGGCTGCTATTAACCCATTCCATACATGTATATCTCAGCGGCAGGGAGCAGACATGCGCAGTAGCCTCCCCCGTCCCCACACACGCAGCACTCACATAGGCTCCAGGGTCTTTGACAACCAATGCTTCAACGCGTCGAAGTCCTCTATGATCATGGCGGCGCCTGTGAGCAGCGCTCGGTCTCCGCACAGCCCGGTTACCTCCAATGTGTTCACCTACCGCGATAACGTTACCATTACAGGGAGGAGAGCTCCACACCGCAGAGCCCGGACTGTAAGATGGCGGCCACCGGAGAGCGACACAAGCTACTACGTCATGACGCTGCAAACACACGGACAACGTGCGCATGCGCAGGGCAGATGGGGGAAGCCATGGCGCAGTCCTGTGAGGGGGCGGCATGTCCTGTACCCCAGCGGGGGCACCTGTCATACAGTGGGGAGGGGAACACAGCCAGCCAGGCCTCCCGGACAGCACTGTGCCCGCGGCTCATAGTCCTGCTCTGTCCGCTCATCCGGCACTGTTTATATTGGGAGAAGTGGCATTTTTGGATGAAACCATTCACCCTGAAGAGGGGGCTGAGCCATAAGATCATGACAGGGGCTGTGCACATAAGATCATGACAGGGGCTGTGCACATAAGATCATGACAGGGGCTGTGCACATAAGATCATGACAGGGGCTGTGCCATAAGATCATGACAGGGGCTGTGCCCATAAGGATCATGACAGGTGCTGTACACATAGGATCATGACAGGTGCTGTGCACATAAGATCATGACAGGGGCTGAGCCATAGATCATGACAGGGGCTGTGCACATAAGATCATGACAGGGCTGTGCACATAAGATCATGACAGGGGCTGTGCACATAAGATCATGACAGGGGCTGTGCCATAAGATCATGACAGGTGGCTGTGCACATAGGATCATGACAGGGGCTGTGCCATAAGATCATGACAGGGGCTGTGCCCATAGGATCATGACAGGGGCTGTGCACATAAGATCATGACAGGGGCTGTGCACATAGGATCATGACAGGTGCTGTGCACATAAGATCATGACAGGGGCTGTGCCCATAGGATCATGACAGTGCGTACACAAGATCATGCAGGGCTGTGCACATAGGATCATGACAGGGGCTGTGCACATAAGATCATGACAGGGCTGTGCCCATAGGATCATGACAGGGGCTGTGCACATAAGATCATGACAGGGGCTGTGCACATAAGATCATGACAGGGCTGTGCCCATAGGATCATGACAGGTGCTGTACACATAAGATCATGACAGGTGCTGTGCACATAGGGTCATGACAGGGGCTGTGCACATAGGATCATGACAGGGGCTGTGCACATAGGATCATGACAGGGGCTGTGCACATAGGATCATGACAGGGGCTGTGCCCATAGATCATGACAGGGCTGTGCACATAGGATCATGACAGGTGCTGTGCCATAGGATCATGACAGGGGCTGTGCCATAGGATCATGACAGGGGCTGTGCCATAGGATCCTGACAGGGGCTGTGCCCATAGGATCATGAACAGGTGCTGTGCCCATAGGATCATGACAGGGCTGTGCACATAATGACACTGACATGGATCTGACAGTGCTGACACATAGATCATGACAGGGGCTGTGCACATAAGATCATGACAGGGGCTGTGCACATAGGATCCTGACAGGGGCTGTGCCCATAGGATCATGACAGGGGCTGTGCACATAAGATCATGACAGGGGCTGTGCACATAGGATCATGACAGGGGCTGTGCCATAGATCATGACGGGCTGTGCACATAAGATCATGACAGGGGCTGTGCACATAGATCATGACAGGGGCTGTGCACATAAGATCATGACAGGGGCTGTGCCATAGGATCATGACAGGGCTGTGCACATAGGATCATGACAGGGGCTGTGCACATAGGATCATGACAGGGCTGTGCACATAGGATCATGACAGGGCTGTGCACATAGGATCATGACGGGCTGTGCCATAGATCATGACAGGGGCTGTGCACATAAGATCATGACAGGGCTGTGCACATAGATCATGACAGGGGCTGTGCACATAGGATCATGACAGGTGCTGTGCACATAGATCATGACAGGCTGTGCCATAGGATCATGACAGGTGCTGTGCCCATAGGATCATGACAGGGGCTGTGCACATAGGATCATGACAGGGGCTGTGCACATAAGATCATGACAGGGGCTGTGCCATAGGATCATGACAGGGGCTGTGCCATAGATCATGACAGGTGCTGTGCACATAGATCAGACAGGGGCTGTGCACATAGGATCATGACAGGGCTGTGCACATAGGATCATGACAGGGGCTTGCACATAAGATCATGACAGGTGCTGTACACATAAGATCATGACAGGGGCTGTGCCATAGGATCATGACAGGGCTGTGCCCATAGGATCATGACAGGGCTGTGCACATAAGATCATGACAGGGGCTGTGCCATAGGATCATGACAGGGCTGTGCCATAGGATCATGACAGGGGCTGTGCACATAGGATCATGACAGGGGCTGTGCACATAGGATCATGACAGGGCTGTGCACATAGATCATGACAGGGGCTGTGCACATAGGATCATGACAGGGGCTGTGCCCAAGGATCATGACAGGGCTGTGCACATAGGATCATGACAGGGGCTTGCACATAGGATCATGACAGGGCTGTGCACATAGGATCATGACAGGGGCTGTCACATAAGATCATGACAGGGGCTGTGCACATAAGATCATGACAGGGGCTGTGCCCATAGGATCATGACAGGGGCTGTGCCATAGGATCATGACAGGTGCTTGTGCCATAGGATCATGACAGGGCTGTGCCCATAGATCATGACAGGTGCTGTGCACATAGGATCATGACAGGGGCTGTGCACATAGGATCATGACAGGGGCTGTGCACATAAGATCATGACAGGGGCTGTGCCCATAGGATCATGACAGGGGCTGTGCACATAGGATCATGACAGGGGCTGTGCCCATAAGATCATGACAGGGGCTGTGCACATAGGATCATGACAGGGGCTGTGCACATAGGATCATGACAGGGGCTGTGCCCATAAGATCATGACAGGGGCTGTGCACATAGGATCATGACAGGGGCTGTGCCCATAGGATCATGACAGGGGCTGTGCCCATAGGATCATGACAGGTGCTGTGCACATAGGATCATGACAGGTGCTGTGCACATAGGATCACGACAAGGACTGTGCACATAGGATCATGACAGGGGCTGTGCACATAGGATCATGACAGGGGCTGTGCACATAGGATCATGACAGGGGCTGTGTCATAGGATCATGACAAGGGCTGTGCACATAGGATCATGACATGGGCTGTGCACATAGGATCATGACAGGGGCTGTGCACATAGGATCATGACAGGGGCTGTGCACATAGGATCATGACAGGGGCTGTGCCATAGGATCATGACAAGCGGCTGTGCCATAGGATCATGACAGGGGCTGTGCACATAGGATCATGACAGGGGCTGTGCACATAAGATCATGACAGGGGCTGTGCACATAGGATCATGACAGGTGCTGTGCACATAGGATCATGACAGGGGCTGTGCACATAGGATCATGACAGGGGCTGTGTCATAGGATCATGACAAGGGCTGTGCACATAGGATCATGACATGGGCTGTGCACATAGGATCATGACAGGGGCTGTGCACATAGGATCATGACAGGGGCTGTGCACATAGGATCATGACAGGGGCTGTGCCATAGGATCATGACAGGGGCTGTGCACATAGGATCATGACAGGGGCTGTGCACATAGGATCATGACAGGGGCTGTGCACATAGGATCATGACAGGGGCTGTGCACATAGGATCATGACAGGGGCTGTGCACATAGGATCATGACAGGGGCTGTGCCCATAAGATCATGACAGGGGCTGTGCCATAGGATCATGACAGGGGCTGTGCACATAGGATCATGACAGGGGCTGTGCACATAGGATCATGACAGGGGCTGTGCCATAGGATCATGACAAGCGGCTGTGCCATAGGATCATGACAGGGGCTGTGCACATAGGATCATGACAGGGGCTGTGCACATAGGATCATGACAGGGGCTGTGCACATAGGATCATGACAGGGGCTGTGTCATAGGATCATGACAGGGGCTGTGCACATAGGATCATGACAGGGGCTGTGCACATAAGATCATGACGGGCTGTGCACATAGGATCATGACAGGGGCTGTGCACATAAGATCATGACAGGGACTGTATTAATATTATTACTATTATTATTTATTTATATAGCTCCATTAGATTCCATGGCGCTTTACATATGGAAAGAGCAGACGACGACAAGTACAATATATGTGGACAATCAAGTCAAAAAGGTACAGGAGGGGGGAGGACCCTGTCCACAAGGGCTCACATTCTAAGCAGGATGGGTGGTGATACAATAGGAGGGGGTAGTACCGATCGTGAGACGATGTCGTGGACTGGGTCTCATTGCAGGTGGTAGGCTTGGCGGAAGACGTGGGTCTTCAGGTTTCTTGTGAAGGTTCCAAGGGTAGGAGAATGTTTGATGTGTTGGGGCAGTGAATTCCAGATTATAGCAGATGCACGGGAGAAGTTCTGTACACGGTTATGAGAAGAGGAGATGAGGGGGGAGTAGAGGAGGAGCTCCTGGGAGGATCGCAGATTGGGTGAGGGTAGGTGTCGGGAGACCATGTCAGAGATGTATGGAGGGGACAGGTTGTGGATGGCTTTGTGTTTAATGGTTAGTGTTTTAAACCGGGATCTCTGAGAAGTAGGGAACCAGTGAAGGGCTTGGTAGAGGGGAGAGACAGGGGAGTAGCAGGAAGACAGGTGGATTAGTCGGGCAGCAGAGTTTAGTATAGATTGGAAAGGTGCAAGGCAGGTAGCGGGGAGGCTGGTAAGCAGGAGGTTGCAGTAGTCAAGGCGGGAGATGATGAGAGCATGCCATATGATGATGACAGGGGCTGTGCACATTGGATCATGACAGCTGCATCTAAGGCCTCCTTCACATGTCCCTGCAAAAAACGCACGTGTTTAACTCTTCGTTTTATGCATTTATGTGACAAGTACCGGAGAAAAATTCATGTCACTGAAATTAATGGAATTTTACATGTAAGGATAAATAAATGATCAATGAGTCTAGAAAGAATAGATACAGCTATATAATGTCCCAGTCCCTATATATTGTAAGCTTGCACCCTTTAGTGTCTATCATGTGCCACTATAGGGTGTTTAGCCTTGTATTTAGGGAAAAAAAAAAGATATTGAGGTCCTCTATTTTTGATCACCAACTTGGGTAAAGCAGATAGCTAGAGCTTGCAGACCACAGCTAGCGGCAGTGGCTTGGCTGGTAATCCAAAACAGAGGTCACCTTATGCTATTTTTGTTAATTATAAATAATTTGAAATAATGGTGTAGGGCCCTACATTTTAGATTAGCAGCCAGGGTAAAGCCGATAGCTGAGGTCTGGTATTCTCAGGTGGGAAAGACCATGTTTAATGGGCCCTCGCCAACCTAAAAATAGCAGGCCGCAGTTGCCCCAGAATTGGCGCCACCATACGATGCACCAATACTGCCGCTTTACCCTGGCACTTCCCACTGCCATGGTGAGTTGGCATATGAAGTAATGGTATCTAAGGCGGCCGTCACACACTACGATTTTGTGAGGGAACTCAATAACGATGTCAGTGGTTCACGCTTGTGGACAACATCGTTAGTGAGGTGTCACATGTATAGATAACGTTCAGGACACAGCAGCGATGTTACGTGCAGGTATCATTCACACAACCAGCAATTGATGCTTGTCAATGATATGAGTAGGAGAAATCGGTCAGGAGATCGGTTATGGCGGTGTCACACAGAACAATGCAGCAGATTGGATGATCGACATATACAGATATGGGAACCGGACCCCATATCACACTAAAACGATCTGACCACTTATCGCTAGTCAGATCCACCTGTCACACGCAACGATGTTGTAGGAGCCATGCCAAATCAGGCACTTTCCAACGACATCTTTACATATATCGTAGCGTGTGACGCCCACCTAAAGTTGATGCCAGTTTTGTAATGTCAGTTAGCATCAAGACGAGAGGTTGATATTGTCAAGGCATCTATGCGTTACTTAATATTATTGAAAAAGAAAAACCAAGAAATTGTTGCGCCACACTGTGCAAATTAGCCGAAGCAAGGGGTTATATTGATATGTCACTCACCTTTTCTAGTTGCGCCCCCTGCACAACTAGGTTGATTATTTGAGGTGAGATTTAACCGCAGGCATAAATCCGTTGCTACGTGTAGAGAAGCCTTTCCTTATGGAACTTCAACGTCTCTCCCAGAGATCAGGAGCCCAGGGAAGGGCAGCTCCTCTGTGTTGACCAAATCCTGTCCCAGAGCTGCTCTCAAACCACATTCCCCAAAGGGAGGAATTGAGCACAGGGGCGGACCCAGACTGTAGTGGGCCCTGGTGCAAGAAATTTTTTGGGGCCCCCCCTCCTGGATCTCAGTGCCAGAATAGTGCCGCGGGTGTGCAGCACAGCCAGCGGCGTAGCAACTGTTTGTGGCGCCCTGGGCGGTCGAAAATTTGCCGCCACTTTGGTTGTTGATAATCTGGAAGTATACATAGCATACACTGTCTGCCCCTATATACAAAAATATAACTACTATACTAAAACACAAAGAGAAGGGGTGCAATTGCCACCTCTGCACAACCCCAGTGTATGGCAACAAGCAGGAGTGAAGGAGGGCCCGGGGCCGGAGCAATTTTCGCCGCCGTGCTGTGGAGTTCATAATGTAATATAAATGCAAAAAACCTTTATTCTTAATATTATGTCACAATACCGGGATCTGAGGATCTTCTATTTCGAGGTCAGGGGCTCTCTGATGCCATGTTGCTGTCTGTCTCGCTGTCGTCCTTTTTTGACACTGCAGTGCGGTGGACAAGAGAGCATTAACTGGTTAATAACAAGAAGTATGGAGTGTACAAACTGAGCCATAAACCCCTCATACCATGAAGTATGGAGTGTACTAACTGAGCCATAAACCCTCCCCACACCAGTAGGATTACTATATGGATTTTAGTATTAGGGTACGGACACACTGGGGTGAAACTCTGATGAGTGCAATGTGTGGAGGGCTATGGGGGTGCATTATACTACATGGGGGACTATTGATGGTGCATTATACTGTATAGAGGACTATGGGTGAATTATACTATATGGAGAATTATGGGGGTGAATTATACTATATGGAGAACTATAGGAGTGCATTATACTGTATGGAGGTGCATTATAATGTATGGAGGCATATGAGGCTACATTATACTATATAGAGGGGTTACTAGATAGTGGGGTTGCATTATGATAATTGGATGACTATGGGGGTACCTTATGAATGGGGGACTATGGGGTGAATTATAATACATAGAGGACTATGGGAATACATTGTAATGTATGAAGGAATGTGGGGATGCATTATAATAATTGGAGGACTATGGTGGCTGAGGAGGAGGACCATATAAACCATGATGGGGGACATATATACCACGATAAAGGCCATATTCCAGGAGGAGGACCATATACAGCAGGATAAGGGACATTAATACATAATGAAGGGGGAGAGGGGTCAATTTGTGAGTATAGGATTTAGAATGTTACACGGGGCCCATACATCTGACCAACGTGCACGCGGAAGGTGGGGGGCCTACATTGCGCACCTGTGCCCATCAGACTTATTGCTCCACTGGGGAGCCCTATGGGGGCCGGGGGCTGTACATGACATGGGCGGGCTGCTGTCAGGGGCCGGGCGAGATTAATATATTTAATATATTTGCTCTGAACGTTGCACCCTGTCTTATTTTCAGGGGGGAGGCATACATGCACAGGGGCATACACTCGCAGGGGCATACACTCGCAGTACGGTGGCTCAGTGGTTAGCACTGTATACGGTGGCTCAGTGGTTAGCACTGTATATGGTGGCTCAGTGATTAGCACTGTATATGGTGGCTCAGTGGTTAGCACTGTATATGGTGGCTCAGTGGTTAGCACTGTATATGGTGGCTCAGTGGTTAGCACTGTATACGGTGGCTCAGTGGTTAGCACTGTATACGGTGGCTCAGTGGTTAGCACTGTATATGGTGGCTCAGTGGTTAGCACTGTATGGTGACTCAGTGGTTAGCACTGTATGGTGGCTCAGTGGTTAGCACTGTATATGGTGGCTCAGTGGTTAGCACTGTACGGTGGCTCAGTGGTTAGCACTGTACGGTGGCTCAGTGGTTAGCACTGCGCGATGTCTCTGTGGTTAGCAAAGTATGATGGCTCAGTGGTTAGCAGCACAGTATATGGTGGGCAGGCGGTTAGACCAGGATGAAGGCTGGGGGGTGAGCGCAGGAGGACGGAGGCTGGAGGGGTGAGCGCAGGATGACGAAGGCTGGTGGGGTGAGGGCAGGAGGACGGAGGCTGGTGGGGTGAGGGCAGGAGGACAGAGGCTGGTGGGTGAGGGCAGAGGACAGAGGCTGTGGTGAGGGCAGGAGGACAGAGGCTGGTGGGGTGAGGGCAGGAGGACAGAGGCTGGGGGGTGAGGCAGGAGGACAGAGGCTGGAGGGGTGAGGCAGGAGGACAGAGGCTGGAGGGGTGAGCGCAGGAGGACAGAGGCTGGAGGGGTGAGCGCAGGAGGACAGAGGCTGGAGGGGTGAGCGCAGGAGGACAGAGGCTGGAGGGGTGAGCGCAGGAGGACAGAGGCTGGAGGGGTGAGGCAGGAGGACAGAGGCTGGAGGGGTGAGGGCAGGAGGACAGAGGCTGGAGGGGTGAGGGCAGGAGGACAGAGGCTGGAGGGGTGAGGGCAGGAGGACATAGGCTGGAGGGGTGAGGGCAGGAGGACAAGGCTGGAGGGGTGAGGGCAGGATGACGGAGGCTGGAGGGGTGAGGGCAGGAGGACAGGGGCTGGAGGGGTGAGGGCAGGAGGACGGAGGCTGGAGGGGTGAGGGCAGGAGGACAGAGGCTGGAGGGGTGAGCACAGGAGGACGGAGGCTGGAGGCCTCCATCACAAGCACAGTGCAGCCAACTTTATCTTTATTTACATTACATTTATTTTACACTCACTGTGATCCTCCGGCTGCTCTGTCTCTGCCTCCAGCCCCCCACAGTCCACAGGGCAGCTGCACAGGCTCTTCTGCTCCCGGGGCCGGCACTGCAGCGTGCACTGTGTAGCATTGCACACACACACACGCACACACACACACACACATTGCGCACACACACACATTGCACACACACACACATTGCGCACACACACACACACACACACACATTGCACACACACACACATTGCACACACACATTGCACAACACACACACACACATTGCACACACACACACACACATTGCACACACACACACACATTGCACACACACACACACATTGCACAAACTGTCACTCTGCACAGCACACTGCACTTTCTTTCCTTGGGGCCACTCACCACCTGCTCTCTTCTGCTGTCATCTCTTCGTCTCCTTCTCCTCTGCCGTCCGTTCACCGCTGACACTGTGCGGCCGGCTCCCGCCCGCTCCTCTGGAGTCCGCCCTCAGCAGCACTGAGTCTGACCCCTCACTCAGCACTGCACTCGGCCGGGAGACAGTGCTTTCACTCCCAAAGAGGGTGGGGGGGGGGGCGGCGGCGGCGGCCGTTCTGGCACAAAAAAAGCCTCACAGTACTACAGTAGGTGCCAGGGCGGGTGCGCACAGTGCCACGCTCATCCGGGGCAGCCTCTTGGGGGGGGCACCTGCCCCCCCCTGCCCCACGCTGGGTACGCCCATGCCCCCTAGTACATGTGGGGACGCTCAGGGGACCAGTGGGCCCCCCCTTTGCGTCCGGGCCCCCCTACAGCGCCCGGGGGGGCGGGGCTTAGTGGGTTTGGCCCCAAAGTGTCGGGGCCCCCGGGGGATCTCGCGCAGGGCCAGTCAGGGAAACGGAACTGCCGCTGGAGCTCCAGGGGCCCCCTAGCTGGTCGGGGCCCTGGTGCAGCTGCACCATACGGTAGTTCCGCCCCTGATTGAGCACGATATGAGGTAAAAAGGTATGATAAAATGAGCGCTAGGGACAGAAACAGGCACTGGGCTCTTATCGAATATTACCTTTCAAATTTATTGTGAACAGTAGAAGTTACAGGTCTCCTCGCCACAACATGTTTCGACACTAAGGCTGTGTGCCCACATAGTGGTTTAGTGACGTTCAAATCGTCAGTAAACCGCTGGAAAATTCAAGGAGCCTAAACTCCTGAGCTCAGAAGTGTCCAGCTGTTTTCCGGCGGTTTTTCTCAGTGTGTGCACAGCGGTTTTCCAGCGGTTTTTTCAGCGTGTGCACAGCGGTTTTCCAGCGGTTTTTTCAGCGTGTGCACAGCGGTTTTCCGGCGGTTTTTCCAGCGGTTTTTCTGGCGGTTTTCTATGGAGGATTTTTTTCATGGAACCGATCAAAAACCGCTGAAAAGAATTGACATGCTGTATGCTGCTAAACCGCTCAACCGCTGGCGGATCCGCTCACATAAACCCACTATGTGTGTACAGCGTTTTCTAAATTACATAGGGTTACATGTAAGTCCTAAAGCTGCTAAAAATTTACATAGATTTAAATAAAACCTATGCTAAACCGCCGCGGTTTTCGCTGCTAAACCGACGTAAAACCACTATGTGGGCACGCACCCTAAAGGTGTCTTTCTCAAGTGGATGTCAGACCCATAGTAAAATTCCCCTTTTATTCTCAACCCCCACTAATCACTGATAAAAAAGAGGTGTGCTACACATTCCTATCTGCAGATTCAACTATTTAAAGGTATATACATACATTATATCTACCAGAACATAAAAACATACATATACCATATCTATTATATACACCCATATATAAAGATAAAAATACAAACAATACTATTTAAAAACTGTAAAAATATTTTAAAATTATATATAAAAATATTAAAAAAATAAAAATATATTCTGATGCAGCTAGATTTCCTTAAAAAATTCTTCTTATAGTGCACGGACGTAAAACCTTTACTTCTAATACAACAAAGGAATCTTTTTGCATCAAAGAAAGATTAGATTGTCGTTCCCAATTTATTATATACATGCTAGAATGTCCGTGCCGATACCAATATATTGGTAGAACAACGCAAAGTATGCAAAAAAGACTTAATACACATCGCTATAACATCAAAAATGGGTTCCTTAAGCATAGTGTGTCTAGACACTACGCACAGACACATAATAGAGATCCTTCCAGCTTACAACTGACTATAATTGATCATGTGCAGGATGAGACTGAGGATAGGGTTAATAAACTCAATAGGAAAGAATCGTTTTGGATTTTTAAGATGGGCACATTGTTCCCTGAAGGGTTAAATCTCGCCTTGGAGAAGAATTTTTGAAGGAAATCTAGCTGCATCAGAATATATTTTTATTTTTTTAATATTTTTATATATAATTTTAAAATATTTTTACAGTTTTTAAATAGTATTGTTTGTATTTTTATCTTTATATATGGGTGTATATAATAGATATGGTATATGTATGTTTTTATGTTCTGGTAGATATAATGTATGTATATACCTTTAAATAGTTGAATCTGCAGATAGGAATGTGTAGCACACCTCTTTTTTATCAGTGATTAGTGGGGGTTGAGAATAAAAGGGGAATTTTACTATGGGTCTGACATCCACTTGAGAAAGACACCTTTAGTGTCGAAACATGTTGTGGCGAGGAGACCTGTAACTTCTACTGTTCACAATAAATTTGAAAGGTAATATTCGATAAGAGCCCAGTGCCTGTTTCTGTCCCTAGCGCTCATTTTATCATACCTTTTTACTTCATATCGTTACTTAATATTATTAACTCAATCAGTAATAACAAATAACCAAAAAACATTTATTTGGGTATCAAGCGTATCATACTTCAGTGATGTCACCACTTGTCACTTTTGCTGTTTCATAGTTCCTATGAAGTCGGGCGAGATCAAGGGTGCCATGAGACAGCACGAGTGATGAGTAGTGACATCACTGAGGTCACCTCAGGTCATGCACAAGGGATTCCCCGCTGAGTGATCCCGGGAGCCTTTGTGAGGTCAAAGATTATTATACTGCAGGGACCAGCAGTGGTTGCTCTCCCAGCATATGGGTGATGTCTGCACTGAACGTGTCTGTCATATGCTGGGAAGTGAGACTTTTTGGAACTGCGTCGATCTTTCCTGTTAGGGAATAAAATGGTTAATTTGGGAGTTTCTCCTGCCTTTATTTATTTACTAATACTCACCTATGTCTTGCAAGGTCTTTGTTATGGACTATGGCAGATTCGATGGATTACAGCTGAAGTTTTTTGGTGTTATTTTTTTTTTTTATCTCCTTTGGATTTTTTTTTAATAAAATGGTTAAAAAGGGAATTTGTTGGGGAGTTTTATTTGAAATAAATGATTTTTTGGTGTGGTCATTTGTGTTATTACTAACTGGTTTAATAATGTCGGGTATCTCATAGACTCCTCAACATTTTTAACCCATGGGCTTGATGTCAGCTGACATTAAACTTGTAGCACACGGATGGAACACACAGATGCATAAAATAGACCATCAAACACATGTTTTTTCCAGGCCTAAAGGGGACCTGTCATGTGGAAAAAACACTAGTAAAGTTGTGGCCATGGCCCTTTTTCGATATTGTGCATATGTTTAAAATTATGGCAGCTGCAAATAGCGAGATTCATTAAACAATACATCCTGCAGGGACACAGTACATGCAAGCAAACTGACCTGTTAAATCACTATAACATATTATGAACTTACACCATTTTCTTACTTTTGTTTTGATAGGTTTCTGGCTACAGGACTCTCCTATACTGCTCTTCATTTAGAATTTCTCTTGGGCAGGTCCACCATTGGTGCCATAGAGACCTCTATTGTGTGTTACTATTTGGGAGCGGTTTCATCCCCTTATGCCAGAGCCAACAGAAGAGCAATGGCTCCAGATAGCCCATGGCCTCCAAAATGAGTGCTAGTTTCTTAACTGCCTGGGGACACTTGATGGGAAACATATTGGGGTTTGCAAGCTGTCGAACTCTGGGTCCCAAATTACAAAAATTACTTTTCTGTATTGCTTTTGGCTTTGGCTGACCACAATTACCACAATCCAGTTTGTTATTACATAGTAGACTGCGTTTTGGTGTCCGCCTGCAGAAAATGTTTACTCTAAAAATGGTGCAGGACAGAGCACATGGTAAATTTGTCTGCACCTTAAAGTCAATGGCCCGGTCGGCACATTTTGTACGAAGCCCCTTTTCAGACATAAGCCCCGGTGTGCCCTCTTCTCCCCCATCTGCTCTCTTTCTCCCTCCAGTGTGCTGTCTTCTCCCCCTGTGCTCTCTCCTCCCCCTGTGCTCTCTCCTTTGATCTGTTTTCACCCTGTGTGCTCTCCCCACTGTGCTGTCTTTTCCCCTGTATGCTCTCTCTTTTGAGCTGTCTCCCACCTGTGCACTCCCCACCTGTGTGCTGTCTCTCTCCCCCCTGTGCTGTCTTCTCCACTCTTGTGTATCCTCTTTAAGCTGTCTCTTCCCGTGCACTCTCTCCCTTGTGCTGTCTCTGCCCTCTGTGCGCTGTCCCCATGTATGCTCTCTTCCACTTGTGCTGTCTCTGCCCCTCTGTGCACTCTCTCCCCTGTTAGCTGTGTCTGTCCCCTATGCACTGTCATTGCAGCCCTATCTGTGCTGTCTGGGGCACCATGCGTTGCCTGGGACCCGGTGTGAGGGGGCGTTTTCAGGTGGTGTCGTTGGTGGCTATCAGCTGTACCACTGGTGGTCCCATGCCGTCAGCAGGTGCCATATTTGTACACCCATTACTTGGATGTGCCAATATGGCTGCCGCTGATGCGTGGAATTCTAGGATTCCTAAACATCCAGATGCCGGAAGTGAGAATACCACAAGGTAATTAATATATGCTCTCTGTATTGTACAGGTATAAGGACTGCTACTTTAATTTCATTTCCATCCAAGTGCGCAAATAATACAGTCCAAATCAGGGAGCCGTTAATGTCCAGAAATCAGCATGCGGAAGTAGAGGAAGCATCTGCACACCTGTGATGTTTTGGATGGACCTCCTTTCCCAAGCATATGCAGTGTACTAAGTGCAAGTCAAATGCACAAATCCAACTGATGTACAACGTCCTGTCCGATTAAATAAAACACACAATATAGCATGTTTATTAATAATTCAAGTGTAAGGGATCTATAAATCATGTATTGGTTTTAAATCTGATGATCTGCTGATCACTGGGGCAGTGTCTGCTGTTCTGCAGGTCCCCATCAGGACAGAGATTGGGCCGCGCAAGGGATCATAGTTCAAAGAAATAATGGAAGAAGTGAACATTCACAGATGATTCTGGTCTGTGGAAACAGGTGCTTTAACGGGTCATACAGCGGTTTTGTTTCCTGAATATCTGCTACACCATTTGTGCAGTACAATGGACCTGATCATAGATTCTGGCTATTAGATGCCACATGTTGGGAGATCGCAATGATTCATTTCATTTGAACAGTAATGGTGGGTTTACACGCCGCGATATCGGCGTCCAACTCCGATCCAACTCCGACAAAAAGTCACGTGGATCGGGAGTTGGACCCGATATCGTTCGCGCGTTGTACGGTTTGAACGCACAATGCGATGCTGGAACGATGCCAAAACGATATCGGGGTTGAATGAGCGTGCTATTCAACCGCCCGATACCGGATGGCCGTTGTAGCAGGATCGTTGCGTGTAAACATCCAACTACGATGTGTACTCGCAACTCACCCATTAACTCCCATGTTAAATGGTCGTTACTGGGTTGATGGGCGTACACATCGTAGGAACGTTGTTTCCCGATATCGCAGTGTGTAAACCTCCGATGCGATATCGGGAAAAGCGATCAAAAAATGCGCGCTCCCGCGCCGTTGTCTACGATATCGCCACAATATCGGGACGTGTAAACCCACCATAAGACCATAGATCTAATCAATCTTTTATGGTGGTCGGCTGTCTTTAGGCTGGTTTCACACTGCACTTTTTTCCCTGATCAGGTTCGATCAGGTTTGTGTGTCAAAACCAGGAGTGTCTCCAAAACTCAGAACAGGTGTCAATCTTTCAATTATACTTTTTCTCTGCAAGTTCCTCTCCTGGTTCCTCTCCGGGTTTTGGCACACAAACCTGATCGAACCTGATCAAGGAAAAAACTGCAGTGTGAAGCCAGCCTTACATTCAAGTTCTAGAAAGATACTGGACTTGTATCTGTTGTAAATTACTGCTACCACTAGGGGGCATCACTAAAAACTAAGAAAATAAATGCATCAGCCTTCAACTTTATTAAGGTATTTTCTGAACCAAATAATATCTGACTTTAGCATTCACATAGGCCTTAATATGAGTTGAACCTAGCGCCATGAATAAAATAATGTTTTTCTATCAGATGCTCTGAGTCATTTAGGGGTTGTCTTGAGAAGACAACACACTGACAGACTGACACTATTTCTGTAATGAGTCCATCACTGTGGGTCCAGTCCCCCACAGTAAAGAAAGATGCTGTTGGCTACAAATGCATCAGTAATATCGCTCTACATGTGGCTATTCAGATAAATTGTCATTAATGTACAGTGGACCTCAAGTTTTCTTACCATGAGAGGCACATTAAAGGGACACTGTCAGGTCATTTTTCAGTATGATACTAATACTACCATTGAATTGTGCCTGGACAGACCTTTTAAAAACATGTAATATCATTGTTCTACTCCTTGTAGTTTCCATATTATAAACATTTTCAGAAACTGCAGGAAGCTCCTGCATTAGTCCTGTCCATTATAAAAACAGACGATTATTCCTGCTGTGTTTAACTGTTCATTTATTATGCACTCCCTCTCAGCAGCTCCCTCCTCCCTCCTCCCTTTGCTCTCAGTGCAGTTTCAGTTTCCATTAGGAGTTTCTGTTCTGTTGAGGACATGGAGGGAGATAACTATTGCAGGTCTGCCTTACCTAATCTAGATAAGGTGTCTACTCCATTTGTTTCTCTAAGCAGATACCCTGCTGTGCTGTGACAGTTTCTGTGTTTTATTTGACTTCTTGTTTGGTTGCAAACAGGAGCAGAGAGGAGGATACATCCCCCCACCCCCCCCACTAACCTCCTGAGCAGTGATGTGAATATGTGACATGAATATTCATCCTATGGAGAGTGGACAGCAGAGAACTAAGTGGATCATTCACTGTGGTTGACAGATGGAATGAATCTCTTTATTTGAAGTTTACAGAGGATAGAAGGAAATATAAATAATAGAAATGAATGAATAGAGAAAGCTTAGAGAAAGGAGTTAGAAAATAATAGCAGTTATATATGGATTTTTGTCCTGACAGCTTCCCTTTAAGCTCTGAGTGAGGGCCACAAGCCACATCCCCCCTGAGTAGTGCTTGCTCTAACTCCCCTCCACTGTAATGACACCCAAATCCCCCATTACCAGTATGATAGTAAAAGCTATAGAAATCCCACAGATGCAGAAGATCTAGATCCAGGAGTTCTCACCATACTCCTATTTGGTGTTCTCGCACTATCGCACAATGTCCTAGCACTTTGTCTGACTGGCAGTATCAACCTATAACAAGGGCACTGGATGCATATCTAGAGGTTTTGTGTGGGGCTACTCACAAAAGTCACCATCTGGAGACCTGCTCTTCATAGTTGTTAGCTACGCCTAGTGCTAAAGTACCAAGCTGAGAGAGCCGCGAGTCAGACAATAAGGGCCTGTAAGCACCTATTGTAGTTACGCCTCTGGCTCCATTGTATATAGAGCATGATTATTTTACTAATAGTTGTCATTAGTATAATATTTGTGGGGCTCCAGTGTGTAGACTGTAGCCTCAATGACTGAAAGCCAGTGGCTTTACTGAGGAAATAACCCTTTTAACCCCTTAACGACTGCCGATAAGTTAATGGCAATTATTAACCTCTTCATGACCTTGCTTTTTCCCTTTCTTGCACTTTTGTTTTTACCTCTTTTTCTTCCAAGAGGCATACTTTTTTATTTTTCTACAAAACAATGGACATATGAGGGTTCGTTTTTTGTAGGACGAGTTGTACTTTGGAACTACATAATTCAGTTTACAATATAGTGTACTGGAAAACAGGAAAACATTCCCAGTGAATAAAATTGCAAAAAGTGAAATTACACAATTCTTTTGAAACTTTGCACTTCAGTAAGGAAGTGGAGAAACTCCAGTGCCACATTTAAGCAGCACCTCAAAGTTATAATCGCTTAACAACAAGCTTTTAATATGATTAAGGGATTTGTGCCAGATCAGAACCCCAAACTACAGATGCTGTGTTTCGGGGTAACTGCCCCTCATCAGTGTAGTGTGTGGGATATTCTGATCTGGCTGAGTGAGTGGGCTAAGACAAGGTCTGGGAGCTTGCTATCAACCTTATGGAGACAGCGAAGTAGGTGAGGAGATTGTAAGCCACTTCCCTCCTCTCAGATATATGCAAATTTGCACTTCACTAAGGAAGTTGAGAAACTCCCGTGCCACATTTAAGCAGCTCCTCAAAGTCATAATCGCTTTCCTACAAGCTTTTAATATAACTAATGGTACCTTTACACTCCGCGACGGCAGGCTGGATACATCCCGCTACAGGCTACAAATGTAGCTTGTAGCGCCAATGTAGCCCGTCGTAGCGGCGTCTGAAGACGTGACGCTACAGCCGGCAACAGATACATCTGTTTCCTAGCTCTGCTCGAAAACTGATGGCTACATCGCCGATGGTAGCGAGCTGTATCGGCGTGTAAAGAAGCAACGGAAGGGAACTCTGGACACCCTGCAAAGTAGCTGCAATGTAGCTAAGGCGTCACCTAGGCTCCATGTTACCGCGCCCCATGTGCGATCATTGGTGGAAGCTGCTGCGTGCCGATTGGCCCATGCCTCACAGCCCTCCATCTTGGATGAGCTGTCCCTTCAGCACTACAGATACGCGCCGTATGCACGATCATACCGTAGTACAATTACGCGGCCCCAAACTTACGGTAAACCAAACCAAATGGCCCATGATCCTCATATACAGTGTGCACATCCTGTAAACACATAATAAATAATGCTGGACACAGCGGTCAAGTATGTGTTACGGACCGGCCTGCCTTATTGAACTGCAGATGCCGCATAAAAGTGTCCCTTGAGTGTCTGCGCGCAACTGAAACACTGATGCACGTATACACACACCGCATTGAAGTCGAGTAGTCAGTACACAGCGCACAGGCTTGCTGTACGTATCGCTCTGTGGGTGTTGTACAGTAGGTGCCGCAGAAGTGCTTTGCCCGTGTCACTGCGCGTAGGACTAGTTCAAAGGGTGCGTGACCCGGAACGTGGCCGTAATGACGTAATTACGATAGTTTCGTTTTCACTCTGCCTGCAAGGTGCCAGCCCCTCCTCTGCACACACCATTGCAGTCATGGCGGCCGTTCACCGCGCTGCTACGTGGGGGATGGCTGAGCTCATCATACTAATTGACCACTGTGACCGGTATGATTACTGGGGTCACCGGCAGCACCGTCATCCCAGGCTGCGTAATCGCGCCACAATCCGGCGGATTCAGCGGGCTCTGCTGAATAAACTAGGGGTGGTGAGGGTCGCAAAAGCAATCCAAAAGAAGATCGCGGACCTGAAGTCCAAATGCCCAGGCCGCATACTCGACATCCGTGCCAGGATTGCCAGGCTGCGTGGTGAGTACTTCAGAGGGCCACACATGATTTGTATTGTATGTAAGCACAACAAAAACATAAAAATTAGGTGACCAACATCCTAGGTATAGTGAGAGGGACACTGGCACACATGCAATGGGGGACAATATAGGCCGCACATTATAGATAGACTGCCTACACATCTGCCTACAACTAATGTTCATGTGGCACCCAAGATGACTCCACAGTGTTACATGCCCTCCAACCAATTAACACACTAATGCCACATACATACGCCATACCGAATACATGAGATCATCCCATATATGAAATACAGCAAACACATATAACAAATATTGAACTGTCAATACATCTCAGAGCCTAAACACTATGCTGACACATTAATTATTGTTTCATAATCTGCAGATGCTGAAGTTTCACCCGATGAGGCTCCCCCACAACTGCCTGCAGGTGGCCCACCAACCCCACCGCCGCAAGAGGCAGCTGGCGCACCAACACCACCGCGCCAAGAGGCAGCTGGGCCACCAACACCACCGCGCCAAGAGCCAGCTGGCCCACCACCAACACCGCGTCAAGACGCAGCTGGGCCACCATCCCCACAAGGGAATAGCCCCTCACCAGGGCATGAGGAGGAGGAGGACCATGATGAGCCTGCGTTGGTGGAGGCAGAGGTGGCATCGCCTGGTCGCCAACATGAGGCTCTGGCTCAACCTCCAAATGCGGCTGCCTTGGATGATTATGGCAGTAAGTGATTTGAGTTTGATTCTAGGGGCAGAACACTGTAAGCAGTGTTGTTGCTAGTTGGGAAATGGGAAAGCTAAGCATTTCTGACATAATGTCCTTCACCCACTCTTGCAGATGGAGAACGTGCTGGAGCTGCGGGCTGGAGTGTCAGTGCCTCCCCATCACCCCCTGATAGTCAGGATGATGTTGCGCCCGAGGGTAAGGACAATATTGCTTGTGAGAACCTGACACAAACACCAGAGGTAGGATTCTGAAGTAATGATGTTTTTTCCCACACACAATACAGGTGTACCCACGATGGAGGACGTGGTGAGGGCCCGCCACCAGTTTGCCCACCGACTGCAACGGGCCCTACACCGGGGAATCCAGGATCTCACCCGCCTGTCTAACATGGTGGATACCGTCCTGCAACATCAGGATGGCCAACATTGAGATCTCACCCCCCCGGAAACAAATGTGCTCCCCTGACCCCCAAATATGTTGTCCTTGTTGGACCTGGAACTTACAGACGTTGCCTGTTTGGCTTTTGATGTGGTTTTTTTTTTTGTTTTTTGCCCCGTTGGGCTCTTTTCTTATAGTGTCCCACTATCACAAAAGGGGGATTGTGGGGTGGCCAGGCCTATGGCCCTTTCACCTATCCTGTCCCACATTGAGACCATCATGAGTGTGGATTAACCAGCCCTTTACCTTCTGGACCTATCCTGTCCCACATTGGGACCATCAGGAGTGTGGATTAACCAGCCCTTTACCTTCTGGACCTATCCTGTCCCACATTGAGACCATCAGGAGTGTGGATTAACCAGCCCTTTACCTTCTGGACCTATCCTGTCCCACATTGGGACCATCAGGAGTGTGGATTAACCAGCCCTTTACCTTCTGGACCTATCCTGTCCCACATTGGGACCATCAGGAGTGTGGATTAACCAGCCCTTTACCTTCTGGACCTATCCTGTCCCACATTGGGACCATCAGGAGTGTGGATTAACCAGCCCTTTACCTTCTGGACCTATCCTGTCCCACATTGGGACCATCAGGAGTGTGGATTAACCAGCCCTTTACCTTCTGGACCTATCCTGTCCCACATTGGGACCATCAGGAGTGTGGATTAACCAGCCCTTTACCTTCTGGACCTATCCTGTCCCACATTGGGACCATCAGGAGTGTGGATTAACCAGCCCTTTACCTTCTGGACCTATCCTGTCCCACATTGGGACCATCAGGAGTGTGGATTAACCAGCCCTTTACCTTCTGGACCTATGCTGTCCCACATTGGGACCATCAGGAGTGTGGGATGGCTACACCTATCTGGAAGCTGCATTCTGTGTATTGTGGCAAATGGCTTCCACACATGTATGTAGCAAATAAAAATGTCTTGTTACCTTTTAATTTGGCTCCTTCATGTCACAACAAGAATATTGGGGGGGGAAACATGTTCAACAGGTAAATATCTCACACACATTACCACACCTCTTTGTGAATGTGCTACCACAGTACAAAGGAACCTATGGTCGTCCTACTCTGAGGCCATTGGCCCATATTGTGTGGCTTGGCCCAAACTATATTGTGTACAACACCATTCACCCACGCTGGCCCCCCCAAGCCATAACCCAAACAAAAAAACACAATTGAGTATGAGCAAAAATTTAATCAAGTCAGAATGGGAAAGTAAAAAACAAATCATATGAAGCAATTCTGCTAAAAAGTAATAAAAAAAACTAAGGTAAAAAAAAGGAGGTTCCTCCAGATGCAAAAGTTCAGAGTGCCAATTCGGTGCATTGGCTACTAGTGTCAAACTTCTTCATCTTCTGTCGGCTCTGACAATGCCCGCTCCCCCCTCCTCACAGGGCAGCCCCGACCTGCCCGTGAACGTCTGGATGTACGACGATGTGTTGGGGGGGGGATGGGGTGACTGTGGCGGGGCCGGTCTTCTCACGGGCCGAGATGGGGCAGCTGGGGAAAGGGGCCATAACGTGTGTTGCATGGGGGGTGGAACGTGGCATCCCCATTGAAGGGCCCCATCATCGGCAGCATCAGCGGCATTGTTGAAGACCCTCAGAAGGATCTTTTTTTGGAGCGGCTCCATCCCTCGCATTCTGTCGCTCATGTAGAGGGCGGTGCTGTCGATGTGGATCCGCTGTTCGTCCAACAGCACGCGTCGGGCCCAGGTGCCCAGCTCCGTCTCTGGTGGTGCTGGACGTCGCCGGCGGATGGATCCTGGAGCTGGGCCCTGGGGCCGGACCCACATCACTCGCCCCGCCCTCCTGCTCAGCCCCAGATGTCATGGGCTGAGCATCATCAGCGACAGAATGCTCCGCAATGGAGCCGTCCTCTTCTGGGGCCTGTTGGGGGGAGAGAAAAAAAAACAAACATTAGTGAGGGCAAGGACCACACCATACCATGGACACAGGACACAATATACCACTCCCACTAAAATAAAACCAAAAACACAATATCTTGAAGGAATCCACAAACACCAAACCACCAAACGTGAAAGACACCAAAACCTGTACTGCACCTGGAGACTCACCTCTACGATTCCAGATACTCAGCACAATACAGAATTAGGTGCCAGTCAGAGAGCCGTAACCCAATTAGTACATGTCACCACAACACCTTGATACTGGGGGCTGTCCTGGCCAAAGACAGATATTGGCCACCTTCGCATTTTGACTACTAATATGATGTCAAACCATCAAACCTTCAATTTACTATAACCCACTTGCACCAGAGCCAACACACTTGTGTGGCAGCACCATTTAGTAGATGCCACTATGTGCCTCTTTCATTTAAACCCACAAACAATTTTTAAAACCTTACATATGTAATGTATCCAGTTTCGATATTTGGGGGAGATGCTACTTTGGAGTACGGCTCTCTGCGTCAAATTTACATCATCCCAAATCATGGAAGTAGGGCAGATTTAAAGACAGAAAAAGGTTTCCCACACCAAGCTGGAAAATGTGTCAAAAGTGTGCTAGTTAAGGATTTGCTAAACCACACATGTGAAGGAAACATTGTGGGGCAACACTGTAACAGGATTACCCACCTCCTGTGGCGCAGATGGGGATTCATCCGGGCCTACATGGGACGCAGCAACGGGGCGGTTGGTGGTCGTTGCACGCGAGCTCCCCTCGCCCAAGATGAACGTGAAGAGTGGATAGTACCATAGGGTAGGTAATGGTACCTCCTCAGCTCCAGCTCCTGAGCGACGGTGCAGGTATTCATTGTGAGCCCGCATGAACGACTGCCGCATGTGTTTTATTTTTAATGCCACCGCATGCTGGTCCCAACTCTTGCCTACCCTTGGCTCCAACCGATTGGCTAGAGCCACAAGAGTCCTGTAGGCCTCGGACCTCGCTGCCTGATTTTTATATTGCGGCAGCGAGCTGCGCCACAAACATTCGTGCCGCTGATACTCCGTGAGAAGCTGGGTTTCAAATTCCACAGTACACCTTGGCATCTGGGGAAGACAAAACACAGCCAAACCAGACCGTCACGACACAAGCCATATCGATCTGTAAAAACCTTTTGAACATGATTTACATGGTCATAAGGTTCTAATATGTACATTATAGGCAGCAAAATGTTTGATTACAACTTGGGCTATGTGTGCCATTTTCACAATGTCACACCGCTCCCAAGTTAAAGACATGTGTGACAAAATTAACCATGTCAGGTAATCTGTGCCCACCTACACATGTGTTCAACATGATTTATGAACCCACTGTCCCTATTAAAAAAACCTGGACACGGTGTGTGCGTACATACCTCTAGGCCAACATGTGAGCAAACACATTGTGTGCTAGCTACTACCTTTGTACTGAGCAAAATGGTTAACATTAAGCAGATGAGAAAGGAGGGCGTGGTATGTGCCAAGACTGCACATACTACATGTAATGTGCAAACACATCATCATGTTGTTGTTTCACCATCCATGGGACTACAATTGTAACAGAGGTAACAATAATCCCTGCAATGAAGGAAACAATAATTGCACACATCAAATGCTGATGTGCATGACAGTTCTAAATGTCAACTTTATATGTCGGACTAGAAAATAACATCAAAGGCCCAAACTATACGCACACAATACAAGTAGAGGCAATACCTGGCTACTGCCATACAATAGACTACCTGAGCCATCTGTATAATTATAGGGCAAAAATTAAAGGCCGTATCAAACATGCCCATACACACATTGCCTATGCGGCCGGCAAAAGAAGCATCAGCGTTCCGTGCACTTTAATAGAAACCGCTAAAGAGGCTTACCGTCAGAGCAGCAGAAGATAAGCAGGACACTAGTAGCTCAATGCACATCGACCTCTGGACAAGGTGTCGTGGCCATTGGCCTGGCTTTATAGGACGCCAAACCAATCACAGCGGACACAATGACGCACAGCGTAATGGGACACCTGGGGCCGCAATTAACTTCCGCTAATTGGTGGAGATCGCTGAATCGTGATAGGTTGGCGGCCCTTTAAAAGCTGCGCATTCCGGCAAACATTACGCTTGCTGGCCAGACCCATTAAGTAAGTATCTGTGGACACACATGGAAATGGCGGGGTGTGGGGTGCATATGTTGTTGTTATTTGCGACCGCAGGACACTGTTTTAGCGTAGTGTATAGGGGTTTGTATTGCTGGGGACGATATAGTGTACTGTGTGGACTTGGAGTAGGCATTTTGTTTGGTGCTTCCAAAGTTTTGAACACATACATTGCTGTGTTTGTTTCCAGACACCATACAGGAGATTGGCTGCAGGACTGTAGACAGAAATGTGTTACTCCTGTCACCTGGATCAATTTCTGCATACTGGTTGTGGGCAATGGAGACTGGGTCCAACGGGGATAGGATGAACATGGCTTGGAGGTGTGGCACTCCAGACATAACATAGATGTTTCGGACAAATGCGACCTGGAAAAACATATGTAACGATGGGTACCCAACCTCACTCATGTGCAACGTTGTTGGCTTCTTGTAAGCTTACTTGACCAGGCTATCGGGGTACGTATTGTTTGTTTAACATCCCATATTAGGAAATGGCCACATTTTGATTATGGTCTGTGTAATGCCATCTGTAAATTTGTTATCATACATTATTGGTGACACATGTGCCTTTCTAACTCACTCAGGTGCAGATGTTTTACTTTGACAAACTCCCATAGAGGTTGATGTAGAGGAGGCCACTATCATTGGGCGTCTTCCATTTTGATTGGGGTGACTACTGGGTGTTTGCCTTTCCTGGCTTCAGGGATGTGTTTTGTGGCCTGACGCAAGTTCCCCTCCAGTTGGCTATAGTGTGTCATCAAAAATAGGTGTGGCTTGCTTAACCTGCTGACATTGGCACATATTGTTCTACCTACTCATGTTGTGGTTTCTCATCTACAGGTGCTGATATTGAGGATGCAGAATATCCATGACCGCAATGTTATCGTGGCTCTTGCGTTGGTGGAAGAGCAAATGTGGCTTCAGGATCGGTATGAAAGGTTGATGAGGCGCAGACAGCGGCGCTTGTGGACCCGGGATTGGCTTCGCAGGCGGGAAACCCGGGGCCACATGCTGCTGTTGCGGGAGCTGGAGATTAACTGTCCTGATGATTACCGAAACTATCTCCGTATGCCCGAGGACTGTTTCATCTTCCTATTGGAGCGTGTTGGGCCAATGATAGCGCGTCAGGACACTATAATGCGCCCATCAGTATCAGCTGCTGAGCGGTTGGCGATCACTTTGCGGTTCCTGGCTACAGGGCAGTCCATGACATCACTCACATACATGTCACGTGTCTCCCTGCCCCTGCTGAGCCGCCTGATCCCTGAAACGTGTTGGGCCATCTGGAGAGCTCTGCAGCCAGCCTACATGAAAATGCCTGAAACAGCCACAGAATGGCTGGAAGTGGGCCGAGGCTTTGAAACCCGGTGGAACTTCCCCAACTGCGGCGGGGCATTGGATGGTAAGCACGTGAGGATTACCAAATCTGCCAACTCTGGCTCTTTGTTTTTCAATTACAAAGGGTATTGTAGTATAATCCTCATGGCTGTAGTAGATGCGCACTATGAGTTCCTCTACGTGGATGTTGGAATGAACGGTCGCAACTCAGATGGGGGGGTGTTTGCACGCAGCTCCTTGGCAACACTACTAGGGAGTGGTGGGCTTAACTTACCCTCAAATGAGCACACGACCGAACATCTCAACTTTGGGTTTGTGGCGGATGAAGCATTCCCACTTCAGGAGCACCTACTGCGGCCATATCCACAGAGGGCCCTTACTTCTGAGAGACGCATTTTCAACTACCGGCTATCCCGGGCCCGCCGTGTAGTTGAAAATGCGTTTGGGATAATGGCCAATAGATTCCGGGTTTTTCATACGCCTATACATATGAAACCGGAGTCTATTGACGCGGTAGTGGTGGCCTGCTGTGTGCTGCATAACTTCCTGCGTCGTAGGGATCGGGCATCATACACGCCAGGAGGTTATGTAGATAATGCCAACGCTACAACAGGGGAGCTCCGTCCAGGGTCTTGGCGTGATGAGGGCCATGTGATTGTGCCACTCCAGCCGCAGAGCCATGGCCGCACTCGGCGGGAGGCCAGGGACAGTAGAGACGCTTACTGCTCCTACTTCAATGGGTCTGGTGCAGTGAGCTGGCAGGACCAGGCCATGTAGTGTGGCTTGTTCTGGAGGTCTATTTAACTTTGCAATGGAGGTGACAGCAGGGTGGCTGCACCCCTTTTCTTTTGTGTTTAACATTTTCATGATCTTGGTTTTCCTAATGTGCATGATGTATCGTTAGTTAGTTAGTTAGTTAGTTTATGTTTTTTAAAAATTGTTTGCTGCTGCACAGGTTCCAATGTGGGGTCAATTCGTTGTCTCTGCAATGTGTTGGCAGATTGTGACATGCACTTTACTTGTCCATTTTATTTTGATGTATGTTTTTTTAAAAATTGTAATCCAAGGTCACGATGAATTAATTTGATTTATAAAATACTATTTTGGATCCAAACAAATGTGTGAGCCTGTTTACTTGGTGGAGGAGGGAAATGTGATGAAGTTTATGGTGGGGGCCTGGGATGTCATAGCCACCTATTGGCTGGGATTGTGCAGACAATATGTGTGGGTAGCCATGTTTTTTGCCCAGTCTTTTGGCTAACAGTGTTTGTGGCCATTGTGCGTACATGAGCCTTTATTTTGTTGTAGGCAGAGGGTCACCTGCACACAGCACATTGATGCAGGACATATTCTTCTCAGGTGTTTTCAAATACACTGGCACACAGACCTTTCACAGGTTTGCTAGGGAGCAGTTCCACTACATTCACATCTGTTGCCAGATATATATGAACACCATTCAGCCTGTATTCCAACATAGTTAGCCATAGTTGACACAGATACAATTTACACAGAGAACGCACATACTGTGTGTTGTAAGCCGCTAATGTGTGTCGCAGAAACGCACCTCGCCGCAATCTACACACGCCGCTATCACAAGCGCTGATCGTGCGTGACAAGGCAAACACTTCTACTACGTACACATAGTCCCGGAACCGCTACTTTTATGCACACTGGGTATGTGACTGGCCACCGCTCCTGGGTGACGCTTTAACATCGGTTTAGATGCATTCGCCACACTCCGCCATGTCACAACCGCTTATTCCGTGCTTCACTCCGCTCACTAGTACGTCACGTCTCGGCCATCCTCCCTTTCCGTCGTGCCCAATCACAACTCCGTAGTGTTGGCCAATGGTTGTGGTTTGGGCGCGGCGTACAGGACTGTGGCACGCCTATTTGTTTTACGTCCTGCCTTTGTTGCTCCCACATCACCCTGTGGTGGCGGCGTGTGAAGCGGGTACGCTAAGCAACAGCTGGCTACTTGAGACACCCGGCGATGTAGCTAGCTATAGATGTAGCGTGGCGTAGCGCATCTTGTCGCGGCGTGTAAAGGTGATGCGTTGAGCGTTTGTAGCCGTTTGAGCGTGCTCGTGCACGTGAAGTAGCGGGATGTATCCAGCCTGCCGTCGCGGCGTGTAAAGGTACCATAAGGGATTTATGCCAGATCAGAACCCCAAACTACAGACGCTGCGTTTCGGGGTACCTGCCCCTCATCAGTGTAGTGTGTGGGATATTCTGATCTGGCATGAGTGAGTGGGCTAAGACAAGGTCTGGGAGCTTGCTATCTACCTTATGGAGACAGAGAAGTAGGTGAGGAGATTGTAAGCCACTTCCCTCCTCTCAGATATATGCAAATATGCACTTCATTAAGGAAGTGGAGAAACTCCCAATAGTGGGACGGCCCAGGTAGTCAGTGGGTGGGACGGCGGGGAGAGAAAGGTGGTGGGTTGGAAGTTAGTAAGGAAGAGCAGTCAAAAAGTAAAAGAGGAGACAAAAGTGAAAGACAACAGGAAGTGGGAGTTCAGTTCAGTCAGAGAGAAGTGGCAGAAAGTGGGAGAGTAGAGAAGGAGAAGGACCGGGAGGATTGAGCAGAGATGATGCTCATTCCGGGACAATGGACTGCAGAGAGACAAAGGGAACCCTAGGGGCGCGGGCAGTGAGTAATCCACCTGTGCACCCGAATCTGAAGTAAAGCGGAGAGGCAAGGTGAGCACCAGGGACGAGGCCCTGAAGGTGGCGAGGAGACTCTATGCTCCAATAACTGAACCGGAGGCCACGAGATCTAGAAGAGCTGTAGCCAACTCCTGACATGTTTTAGAACGGACAGCCACGGATCCTCAAAAATCGCAGTGTGAAAGCACCCTAAGTAGTGACTTTGTCACATCTATGTTTTTGTACTGACTAGTGTTGTCCTTCTGAGGAAAGAACGCAAAGACCATATACCTGGACTCCCCTTTGGAAGAAGACATGCCTGCAGAAATGCGCGTAGGGACCATGGGGCCATTTTACACAACACAAGTAATCTATTATTTGATTGTTTCTGTGTCCGAAAGCACACCTCTATCTGTTTTATGTGTATTGTGCACAGGGGCTGGCTTTCAAATTTCGGCCTGGGGGGCAATCACATAGCAGTGGCCCATGAGCAGTGAGCTTCAGGGGCAGAGCAGCCTTCTAGACCAACATTACACATGGCCGGGTGGCCCAAAAATGCCACTTGACCACTGGCCTGGGGGGCATTTGCACCCCTGCCCCCTGGGCCAGCCAGCCCCTGATTATGTACTTTAGTTATGGCACCTACTATGTGTTTTACTAGGTAGCTGTAGCATTTTGAGTGTTAATAGAATCCTTTGGACATTGTGTACATTATAGACACATACTTGGTGGTGTTCTGGCTCCATCTACTGGCCATTTATTGTCATTACACCTACCCACTGTCATTTTTCTTGTATTTTAAATAATTCAATAATCTTTTTTTATTTAATTTCACATCTCTAAAGGTACCTTTACACGCCGCGACGGCAGGCTGGATACATCCCGCTACTTCACGTGCACGAGCACGCTCAAACGGTTACAAACGGTCAACGCATCACCTTTACACGCCGCGACAAGATGCGCTACGCCACGCTACATCTATAGCTAGCTACATCGCCGGGTGTCTCAAGTAGCCAGCTGTAGCTCATTTACACACCGCTACAACCAGCTACTATGGGCGTACCTGGTGCAGCAGGGACAGCACATAGGCGTGCTACAATTGTGGATTACGAGACGTCCGTACGCTGATAGGACAAAGCAATAATACCATGATTGGGCAGGCATCGCAGGAGGCTGATTAATATTTGACGCTCGAGCAATTGTGTAGTGTGACTCGTCAGCTCCTTAAATAAGCCTCCCTATGCAGCGACTACCAATCGTCATGCAGCAGCTTCCACCAATGATCGCACATGGGGCGCGGTAACACGGAGCCTAGGTGACGCCTTAGCTACATTGCAGCTACATCGCAGGCTGTTCCGAGTTCCCTTCCGTTGCTTCTTTACACGCCGATACAGCTCGCTACCATCGGCGTTGTAGCCATCAGTTTTCGAGCAGAGCTAGGAAACAGATGTATCTGTTGCCGGCTGTATCGTCACGTCTTCAGACGCCGCTACGACGGGCTACATTGGCGCTACAAGCTACATTTGTAGCCTGTAGCGGGATGTATCCAGCCTGCCGTCGCGGCGTGTAAAGGTACCTTAAGGCCCCTTTCACATAGGCGTTTTGAAAAAATGCGCCAGATTTACCGCATCTGGTGCATTTGCCGCCTAACAGCCGCACTTGCGCCAAGCTTGCTGCAAGCCCCATGCATTGTCTATAGGGCTTGCGGTCAGGTGCGGCAAGTAGGATTTTGGCAGTTGTTGCAGATGCGGCACTTGCGGGCGCGAAAAAAATGCGGTCAACAGAATTTATTTTCGCTGCCGCATCAGCCGCAACCGCACTTGGCGCACCTGACCACAAGCCCCATAGACAATGGGACATGCCATAAGCATGCCGTAAGTGCGGCCGTTAAGCGGCAGATGCGGTAAATCTGCCCGCATCTGCTGCATTTTTTAAAAACGCCTATTTAAGCAGCTTAAGCAGCTTAAATAAAGCAGCCTTTCACATAGGCGTTTTTTTTAAATGCGGCAGATTTACCGCATTTGGCGCATTTGCCGCCTAACGGCCCCACTTGCAGCACACTTGCAAGCTCTATGCATTGTCTATGGGGCTTGCGGTCAGGTGCGGCAAGTGAGGTTTTACCGATTGCGGCAGTTGCGGCCGCGAGAATAAGCGCTGCTGACCACGTTTTTTTTCGCGGCCTCAAGTGCCACATCTGCCGCAATGGGCAGAACCGCACTTGCCGCACCTGACCGGAAACCCCATAAATAATGCATGGGGCTTGCAAATGTGTCGCAAGTGCGGCTGTTAGGCGGAAGATGCGGCAGATGTAGTAAATTTGCCACATTTTCAAAAAAACGCCTATGTGAAAGCAGCAGAGGGATTATTTTGACTGTAAGTATATTATGATGGTTTATATGTTTGTGAATACCTGAAGTCAGCCCGCCCTGCGGCTGACCTGCTCCGCTCAGCCATCGGAGACCCGGGGACAACCCTGGGACTAGCACCTTAAAGGCTACTACTGATTCCCTATGTTTGATGGTTTGAAGTCGGCATATGCAGTGAAGTCAGCACTATTTTTTCTGTGTGTGCTTCCGGCTAGGTGCCAGTGTATGTCCTGAGTACAGAGTCTAACGCAAAACCAGTCCAGGATATCGGCGGGGATGGAGGCTGCTGTGAAAGCACTTATGTAGGCCATAAAATGGCAGCAGTGGATATCAGCAGCAGTGCAGACACCTGGCTGCAACAAATTTTTAACCAGGAACAGCAGGAGACCAACCTGCTGCTCATACAGCACTTGATGACGTCACAGTAAGCAGGAACACTACAATGCCCAGAAAGTGCTTCATATGACAACCCAAATGGAAAACTCTGATGTTGAGATGTATCTGTGGCGCCCCGCAACGAGTGCGTCACAAGGGAGTATTGCAGCCGCAATATTCTCTGACAAAGCAGTGAAATAGTTAACTCTGAGATCCAACCCAACATGCAACACCTAGAACAGGGGACCAATCATAGGTCCTAGGGGGTGGAGTGTTAGGGTAGTGTAGGAGAACACACAATAATCTAGACAGTCAGAACAGAATCTAGAACCTGACAAGAGCAGACTAGAACTTGGAGAGGAGCGGGGGCTCCGCACTCCGTGCGGGCCCCTGGGCCGTCACCGGTCGGGTGTCAGCACCTGAGGCCTTAACCACCGGGATTGGGCTTATCTACAAGGGTTCCCAAAAGACTCCCGTGCCCACAACTTACAGCCGGTTCACTGGTACCGAAGCTGGCAGCAGTTCACCTCTGTCACGCGAACCAGCCCCGTGGAGGAGCAGCTTTATAGGAGCACCCCACCACCAGCCAGTTTCCAGTCGTCTAACCAGCGGTGTACCCACTGAGGGACACAAGGCTCCCCAAAGCATCCAGAACGTACATCATGGATAGGGCATTGAAGCAGCCTCCCCGTACCCGACCTGGTAATCCTGGGCGACGCTGGCAAAAGAAGGAACTAAGTAGGTAGAATGGAGGAACACTGCGGATCTCTGAGGAACACTATCACTGCTGAGTCCACCCGGTCTACTACTCAACCACTGTATACCATGTACTGCCTGCTGGTTACAGTAAAGACCCGTTGCAGAGACTATCTGTGTCCGTGTTTCCTTATGAACTATCCGTCCGCACACTAAGGTAACCGCAGCTGCCGCACAACATCTTGAGCAGCTCCAGCCCCCGGGGATCACCGCTCAGCCTGTGGGGAGCGTAACATCTTGCTGCTGTCCATCCCCCGGAGGTTCCGCAGCGTCGGTAGCCCTTACCGAATCTACTCATAGGTGGCGTCACGAAGAAAAACAAATTAAAACCCCTTTAATCTGTTCCACCAAGACGTCTTCACTTTTGATCTGCACTACACCGGGCCCCACTACCGGCAGGCGCGGTCCACCCGTGACAAGGAAGGAGAAGAATCGCCTGTCTAAACCGGAGTCTGCCGGCCGCGGTGAGTCAGAAAATGGCGTCACGAACAGGATACGAGCAGGCCCGTTACCCAACGGGTATATTGTGCTTAAACTGGACTTTATTGTCTACAATTGGACTTTGTTCGTCCTAAAAAGAACTTCCCCGCCTTTACACCATTGGGTCAAGATGGCGCCCAAGATGGCGTTCCCGCCACAAGAAGCCGCCACGTGAAGCCCAGGAGTGAGTCAACCCCCCCCCCCCCCATCGTGGGAGGGCTAAAGACAAAAGGCGCCAAACTCTTTGTCCGCCCTGATTGCTCGAATCAACCATGGGGGCGGACCCCAAAGACTTTTCCCACTATTGGACTACAAAAGCCCAGAGGAAATGGGAGTGTCAGAGACATACCGACAGACGGAGAAGACTTCTTCACCAGCTCAACCAGAACGTCTTACCGGTTGAACGGGTGTGGTTTCCCTCCAAGAAGAATGGCCAGCACGAGACTCCAAGACCTGATGCGGGAGGTCGAGGCGGAGGCCAGAGCAGCCATCAGCCAACCAGGTCCGGATCCTGCCCTTACCATAAACGGCAGTCCCGACTTCTGGCTAGAGGCTCTACAAGACCTCCGGGTGCGGTTACTAGAGACTGTGGAATGGACGATTCGCAGCTGGAGCGCGACCCTAGGCAGACGACTACACCATGCGATGCAGCAGAGCCGACCGGGTACAGCTTCTCCAAGCCCAGACGACGTCACCAGCTTCTCGACCGCCTCACCGTCGCCTACCACCTGTCCTGCTCCGTCACCAGAGCCAATAGACTGCGTCATTCCGGTGGAGGCCGCAACTCGACCCGTTCCAGCGACCAATATCGCAACCGATCCCGTTCTTGAGCCGGAGCTCATGACACGCTCCATGGAAGAACTAGATCTCTACCAGGTTCCCACTGAGGAACCCGCGACATGTTTCACCACTACAGAGACAGTCGCCTGTTTTGTCCCCGTACCGGAGGCTTCCCTTGCCATTGCCGAGGCCCACCTGGTAACCGGGATTGAAACACCTTTACCTGCGGAAACAGATGAAGAGGCAGGCAGCCTGGAAGCCCTGCAGGACGTCCCTACGGAAGGATCCGCAGCACCACCGCCCTGTTGTACGATGGAACAAGCTTCAACGTCTTTCATCATCGAGCAGCCTGATGTGGTCATCGAGGAAGAGGTCGGAGAGGATGACGACGAGACCCACAGCACCGCTGAGGATTTCGATACCGGGTTCGCTTGGGGAGACAACAAGGAACTTCCTACCGGGCATACAGCTCGGGTACACTGGTCGGGTGCACTGCCGACACCTTCCCCTGTGCCGTTCCACCGGGTGCCGATACAGACAGCCCGCCAAGTTCAAGCTTCCCGCCAAACCACCAGCTCCGTTACTCATCTTTACACCCCGAGCCGTAACGACGGAGATGTACGCCAGAGACGACGAGAGGAGTGGCAAGCCAGAGAACGCGCCAACATGGAGGCCCGTGCCGAGGCTCGCCGCCAGCCGCCGCTGCCTGATGAACTCCGCCGTGAAGGTAGAATTTCCACCTTTAACTTACATACCGGGTGGGGGTTCGCTTGGGAGGTGGGTTTGAATGAGGAGGTGTTTGTGGGGCGCCGGGACGTTGAGTCAAACTTGCCAAGAGGACATCCCGATCGCGACCTATACCGGGGCGACATAATCACCTATGAGCGCTATGCTTGTGCAGATGGGTGGTTCGCTATCCGGGTGCGCCATCACCCTCAGAGCCAGTGACTTTAAAACTTGAACTTCCTCAATGACTCTGTTCCCGTTAATCATTGACTGTGTGATCTTGCGGCTACAGCCTGGACTCTAGCTAAAGTACAGCCGACCGCACGCTGGGTCCGCACAAAGTGATTACCTGTTTCTTTGCTTATGTCACCAAAGCATACCTTTACCTGTTTTCTATTTTAATAAAAGTGTGTCATATATGTATAAAAATGAAAAAACCTCTGTAATGTGAGTAGTTTGACGCTTGGGGACAAGCTGATTTAACCAAGGGGGAGTGTGGCGCCCCGCAACGAGTGCGTCACAAGGGAGTATTGCAGCCGCAATATTCTCTGACAAAGCAGTGAAATAGTTAACTGAGATCCAACCCAACATGCAACACCTAGAACAGGGGACCAATCATAGGTCCTAGGGGGTGGAGTGTTAGGGTAGTGTAGGAGAACACACAATAATCTAGACAGTCAGAACAGAATCTAGAACCTGACAAGAGCAGACTAGAACTTGGAGAGGAGCGGGGGCTCCGCACTCCGTGCGGGCCCCTGGGCCGTCACCGGTCGGGTGTCAGCACCTGAGGCCTTAACCACCGGGATTGGGCTTATCTACACGGGTTCCCAAAAGACTCCCGTGCCCACAACTTACAGCCGGTTCACTGGTACCGAAGCTGGCAGCAGTTCACCTCTGTCACGCGAACCAGCCCCGTGGAGGAGCAGCTTTATAGGAGCACCCCACCACCAGCCAGTTTCCAGTCGTCTAACCAGCGGTGTACCCACTGAGGGACACAAGGCTCCCCAAAAGCATCCAGAACGTACATCATGGATAGGGCATTGAAGCAGCCTCCCCGTACCCGACCTGGTAATCCTGGGCAACGCTGGCAAAAGAAGGAACTAAGTAGGTAGAATGGAGGAACACTGCGGATCTCTGAGGAACACTATCACTGCTGAGTCCACCCGGTCTACTACTCAACCACTGTATACCATGTACTGCCTGCTGGTTACAGTAAAGACCCGTTGCAGAGACTATCTGTGTCCGTGTTTCCTTATGAACTATCCGTCCGCACACTAAGGTAACCGCAGCTGCCGCACAACATCTTGAGCAGCTCCAGCCCCCGGGGATCACCGCTCAGCCTGTGGGGAGCGTAACATCTTGCTGCTGTCCATCCCCCGGGGGTTCCGCAGCGCCGGTAGCCCTTACCGAATCTACTCATAGGTGGCGTCACGAAGAAAAACAAATTAAAACCCCTTTAATCTGTTCCACCAAGACGTCTTCACTTTTGATCTGCACTACACCGGGCCCCACTACCGGCAGGCGCGGTCCACCCGTGACAAGGAAGGAGAAGAATCGCCTGTCTAAACCGGAGTCTGCCGGCCGCGGTGAGTCATATCTGTACATGTTTGAGAGAGTGGGCAAGAGGGAGACTCTACCCCGGAACCGATGGACGAAAGTCATTGCTCTGTTTCTGGCGTCAAGACCCCAGAATGCCTATTGTAATTTCCGGCCGAGCAAGCAGCTACGCAGTCATCAAGGGTGAGATCCTCGCACAACTTGGTGTAAATATGTTAGTTTGGACCCAGGTCTCAATGTAATGACTTGTTGCACCTGATACAGAAGTGTTTGCAGCCTGAAGCACTGTCTCCAACGGCCATGGTGGCTGAAATTTCTGGAGAAACTTACCTCAGTCTCTCCAAAGTAGGGCTGGACAGGAATCTCCTAATAATGCACTCCAGATTGTGGACCTTATAGAGTGGTATAGGACTACCAAGCTCTGAGGAGGGCCTCCAGGAAGGGTGACAGGAAAGTCCCATAAGTCTCCACCCTGGACCAAGTCGTGCAGAGCCCATGAGGGCAACTCAAGATGTATCCAGGGAAAAATAAGCCCCCATAGTCTGCTGGCAATGCCAGGAGCCAGGCCACCTAAGACCGACTTCCCCCACCTTACTTAGGGTACCGTCAGCCCCTGTATGCTAAAAGGGTCTATGTGACTGGCACTCCGGATGGATATTTGTATTGTGTTGAAGTATAAGACTGTGGCCCTATTGGATTCTGGGAGCCTTTTCACCCTGGTATGGGCTACCTAGTACAAACCATCTAGTACACCGGCCAAAAAATCGGGGTGTTTTGTATCCATGGGGACTTAAGAGACTATCCTACCACATTGGTGATGATCTATATGTGGCGCCCCGCAACGAGTGCGTCACAGGAGGGTATTGCAGCCAAGACAGTAGCAGCAATTTTCTCTGATCCAGCAGTCATGTGGTTAACTTAGAGATCCATACCCTGCATGCCTCAGTTAGCATAGAGGGCCAATCAAGGTCCTGGTGGGCGGAGTGTAAGGGTAGTGTGTAGGAGAAGGTAACACAATGAGGAGTCGAGTCTAGACCAAGACAGAGAGAGGACACAGACTTGAACTTGAGAGGAGAGTAACGTAGGAGCGGGGGCTCCGCACCGCTGTGCAGCCCCCGGGCCGTCACCGGTCGGTTGTCAGCACCTGAGGCCTGAACAACCGGGATCGGGCGTTAAACACGGGTTCCAAAAGACTCCCGTGCCCAACTTACAACCGGTTTGCTGGTACCGAAGCTAGCAGCGGTTCAGCTCTGCTGTGCAAACCAGAAGAGTGGAGGATCTCTTTACAGAAGCACCCCACCACCCGCCAAATCCAGTCGTCTAACCAGCGGTGTACCCACCGAGGGACCCAAGGCTCCCCAAAACATCCATAACGTACATTTTGGATAGGGCATTGAAGCAGCCTCCCCGTACCCGATCTGGTATTCCTGGGCGACAATGGCAACACTTAGCTAGAATGGAGGAACACCGCGGATCTCTGAGGGACACCCATCACTGCTGAGTCCACCCGGTCCACTACCCGTTAACTGTATGCCATGTACTGCTTGCTGGTTACAGTAAATTACCCGTTACAGAGACTTACAGTGTCCGTGCTTCCTTATGATTGCATCCGTCCGAACACAAGGTAACCGCAGCTGCCGCAGAACATCTTAAGCAGCTCCAGCCTCCGGGGATCACCGCTCATCTTGCTGCAATCCATCCCCCGGAGGCCCCGCAGCGTCGGTAAGACTTACCGAACTACTCATAGGTGGCGTCACGACAAGGTTAACTAACCAACTACTGTTCAGTCAACAACCCCTTTGATCTGTACCACCGGGCCCCCGCTACCGGCAGGCGCGGTCCATCCGTGACATGAAGGAGGAAGCGAACGCCTGTCTAAACCGGAGCCCACGGGACGGCGGTGAGTCATATACACTAACCAGAAGGTGATGTCATGAGGTGGGTGTGACTATTAACCTGCATTACAAACTGATACTTGGAGATGACTTCCCCTTATACTCTGCTCTATGGCCAACAGTTGTCTTGCTCTGTGAACATCACTAAGCACCTGTATCGGCCATGTTGCATTCTTCAAAAGTAGGGCAAGAACCTTGTGGCCCCCAGGAGGAGATGCTGGCTGTAGGGGTAACCTCCACTACGGTGGCAGAAAGGGAAAAATCTACCATTGAAGTGCTGGCCGGGGATATAGAGGACATACCACTGGGACCTGGATTGTCATAAATATCTCTGTTGACAATTTTGGTATAGTGCAACTCCAAGACACTACTTTGTCGATGGGAAACTCCAATAACCCTGGGTAGATACTGTGGAGACACGGGGGTCAGTGGATGCTCTCGTCCGCTGGCTCAGCTGCCTTTAGCAGGACAGCCTGGACCAGGGCTCATCCCCAAACTGAATGCCCAAGCTCCTTAACCGTGGGCAGAACACTACTCAGACAACACAGGGTGAGGGAATCACAATATTAAGGCTTTATTGGTTCCCCAAACAGTTAACAGCATATAACACATAACCAGCAAAACACAACAATGTAACAGACAACAGAGTCTCACCCTTCTGCTGGCTCACCAGGGATTAGAATATAACACAGCAAAGTCTGTAGCCAGGTGACTGGATCGTCCCAACCTGGGTTGCTTCCTTATGCAGTCTTTGTCATCCCAGCCGAATCCGATCATTCAATGCTGAAGTCCTTGTAGTCTCGTAATCCAAGTTCTGATCCCCTCGGTCGGCACCGTAATGCCTAGGCCTGGGGTTATGGCTTGCCAATCATAACCGAAGATCCTGGATTAGCTGCCTGTATCCAATCCCCTGGTCAAAATGAACATTTCTGCTTATATACCCTCAACCCTCATTGCAGGATATTGGGGACTTCATGATTGGTGGAATAAGACTGTCTTTTCATTGGCTCGCTTTCAAGCTGCCTGGATAATGTTCATTTAAATGATGTTTGCAGAGAAGGGTCATGGAGGGTTTAGTATAGACATTTAGTATAACATCCTGACCACAAACAATGGTGGCTGAAGTAATTTACATAGTATCAGCCTTACCCATACTAATACAAAGGAATTTTTGAGGATTGAGTCCTCTGAGTTTCCCAAAACCAAGAGTTGAGATGATTATGTGGCGCCCCACCATGTAGGTGCCACAAAAGGGGTACTACACCTATAAAAGCGGTGTAGTCGCCCCACTGCAAGTGGACTTATGGACGGTAGGAGGGACCCTATACCCAAACCCCACACTAGTCACACAGTGGGAGGGACCTCTGGAGGTTATTTAGTCACCCCCAGGGGGAGAAAGGAAGTCTTAGACTGAGGTCTTTGGATCGTGGTCCTTTTGGCTGGAGGCTTTAAGGCCCGTCTAAGTCTCCAAGGGTTGGAGAGTTAGAGAAGTTCAGGATGGGAACCTGAGGCACGAAAGACGAAGGGAGACAGAAGTACAGATCCCAGAAAAAGGAAAGAAAGGAGCAAGGGACTCAAAGAGCTGGAGGGAGTTCGGTCTAGGAAAGGCACCGGGTACCGGAGCCCGCACCTGTAGGAACCTTCACGGCCTGCAGAAAATCCTTTGACCGGGGGTATATTCAGATATGGCCTTGACTCATAAAGTGCCCATTAGAGGGGAATCAGACCCGCAGTAGCCGGCTGCGGTATTCAACAGAAGCAGGAGGTCAGACAAACTCTACAAGAAGTCAGGCTACACACTGTCGCTGGGAGGCAAAGGAACAAGTGAAACAAGAAAGGCACACAGGAGGGATCCGTCTACCAACCATAAAATCCACTTGCAGCCACCCGTAGCCATTTGTCTAGTAACAACATACTGCACTGTGAACTGTAATGACTGTTGAGTTCCAGTAAAGTACCCGGTGAAGTGACTTGTCGACTCTGCTGCATTTTTTTCCCGCACAAACTGATTCCTTTCACAGAATCACTGCCCCGGCGGTCCAGTCCTGCCTGTGGAGGACTATATCATCATTGCCGCAATACCATCGACCACTGGAGGACTGTAGTGGCGCTGGTGACCATCACCAGGTACTGCAGGTGGCGTCACGAAACAAACTCTTTATTTTAAACCCCCCTTATTCATTGACCACCAGAGTCACAGTCTCAGGCAGCCATCCGTGACTTCCAGACTGCTCGCCTGAGATCTGAGTGCCCTGCCCTGGGTGTGTCAATTGCATTACACATGGTCAACATCACCAGTCATCTACAAGACTTTAGGAACAATGAGTTGGCCATCACAAGGTAGATAATTACATTACACACGTTAAACACTGCCAGTCATCTACAAGACTTGTATTTACAATGAGTTGCTTATCACAAGGTAGGTAATTACATTACCCACTTTAAATACTAGCAGGCTCCTAGAAATCTTGTGTAACCTATGAGTGGCATATTACAAGTTTGCAAACCAAAATACAATATTGTCTGGATAAATAAGAAATCCTCATAGGTTATACATTAAAGGGGTCCATTTTGTCACAGATACCATGTTTCCACACTTTTAGGTGACCGAAGACTTGGTGTATCAAGTCGACAAAATACAGGGTGAATTAGAAGAACAATTGGCAGTACCACTGACTTATTGCAGGCTGGTGATTGACCTCGTTCATAAACATGTACATGTCAGACACTTGGACTATAAAAAAACCTGGACCGAATCCTGCAGTGGTTTTACTGGTAACAATAGAAAAAAAGATTTTTGTTTCATCCAGCTGAGCTGCCCCATTTTGTGCACGGGGAAATCCAATCGCTAAATCCAACAAGGAAAAAATTCCAGCACATAAAGATAAGAACTATGCTTTTATTCCAACTTAATTTTCAAAGCATTATGGACAAGGACAAACTAGCAGCAGGGCAGGATAAGATCCATGATGTTACATGTTTCGAAGCAAAGGCTTCTTAGTGATAGCCTGAATACACAAGGGAACTCCAAGATTTAAATAGCTAAAGGACGTTCCACTCCTACATCACGATATAAAAAAATACTAGTAAAATACACTGTGAAAGAATTTGTTTCCCTTTTTTCACAAATTACTATATTATATTTACACATAAGAACACATTACAAAGAAATACTATCTACTTACATTATATAGGAGTGACACTAATAATATATCACTGTGCTGGATATACTAGTGCATCTCAATGAATTAGAATATCATCAAAAATCAATGTAATATTGCCATGTTTCTGGGAGTCCTGAAACGCGTTTACTATTTACTAACAAGTCAATATTATATCAGACACTGCCTCCCCTGCTGCTATCTCCTACGGCGGTCTACACTTCTCTCATTCCCCAGACCTGAAAACAGACGTGGTGGTGGAGTTGGCCTACTCCTGTCCCCACAATGTACTTTCCAGGTCATCCCCCCCACTCCATCACTCTCATTCCCTTCTTTTGAGGTTCACACCATTAGGCTATTCCGTCCCCTCCCCCTCAGAGTAGCGGTGGTATATCGCCCCCCAGGTTCACCCACCAACTTCCTCGACCACTTCTCCGCGTGGCTGCCGCACTTCATGTCCTCAGAATTACCAACCCTCATCCTGGGAGACTTTAACATCCCCATAAACAGCCCCAACTCCACATCTGCATCCCAGCTCCTATCTCTAACCACTTCTCTTGGCTTCTCGCAACTCTCAACCTCTGAGACACATAAGGATGGTAACACCCTTGACCTGGTCTTTACCCGACTCTGCTCTACCTCCTCCTTAGACAACTCATCTCCTTCTCTCTCTGATCACAACATTCTCTCCTTCACACTCACAAACCCTCGCCCATCACAGCATAGTCCGACCTATCACACATTCAAAAATCTACAGGCCATCAACCCTCATACATTCATAGACTCTCTTCTCTCATCACTGTCCCCTATCTCCTCCTCCTGCCCCAATCTGGCTGTGAATTACTACAATGAGACTCTCAAAAGTACCCTGGACCAAGCAGCGCCCTTTACCCTCAGAACCTCCAAACACAGAGTAAAACAGCCCTGGCTCACATCACAAACTCGATTCCTCCAGTGGTGCTCAAAGAGTGCCGAACGCCTATGGAGGAAAACATTATCCATTATAAATTCATGCTAAAAACCTACAACTCTGCCCTTCACCTCGCCAAACAGACCTACTTCACCACCCTGATCTCCTCACTAGCCAACAACTCAAAGAAACTTTTTGACACCTTTCACTCTCTCCTCAGTCCAAAAGTGCAGGCTCCTATCACTGACCTCTGTGCTGATGATCTGGCCTCTTCACAGAGAAAATAGAAAACATCCATCAGGAAATCAGCTCCCAACCTTCAAGTGTTTCTACTCCCATCTGTCCCCACATCCCCTCTGGCTCACTCTCCATTTTTGACCCAGCCACAGAAGAAGAAGTCTCCAGGCTCCTCTCGTCCTCATGTCCCACTACATGCACCTCTGACCCCATTCCCTCACACCTACTACAGACCCTCTCTCCAGTGGTCACCACTCACTTAACCACAATCTTCAATCTCTCCCTCTCCACTGGCATATTCCCCTCCTCCTTCAAAGACTCTATTATTACTCCACTACTAAAGAAAACATCCCTTGACCCATCCTGCACAAATAACTACAGACCTGTCTCCAACCTCCCCTTCATCTCAAAACTCCTGGAGCGCCTGGTCTACACCCGCCTCACCCATTACCTCGCCACTCACTTTCTTTTAGATCCATTGCAGTCTGGCTTCTGCCCCTTACATCTACAGAAACTGCCCTCATCAAAGTGACCAATGACCTTCTGACAGCAAAACGTAATGGTGACCATTCTCTGCTTATCCTTTTTTACTCTCTGCGGCTTTTGACACTGTTGACCACCATCTCCTACTCTCTATGCTGCACTCCATTGGCATCAAGGACACGGCTCTCTCCTGGTTCTCTTCCTATCTTTCTGACCGCTCTTTCAGTGTATCACTCTCTGGCTCCACTTCCTCCCCTCTTCCTCTCACTATTGGGGTCCCTCAGGGTTCAGTCCTTGGCCCTCTCCTCTTCTCTCTCTACACAGCCTCGATTGGACAGACCATCAGTAGATTTGGCTTCCAGTACCATCTCTATGCTGATGACACACAATTATACACTTCAGCCCCTGACCTTACTCCCGCTCTAATAAAGAACACCAATGACTGTCTAACCGCAGTCTCCAATATCATGTCCGCTCTCTATCTGAAACTCAACCTTTCCAAAACTGAACTTCTTCTGCTCCCACCCTCTGCCAACCTCCCTAAACCTGACATCTCTCTCTCGGTGTGCAGCACCACGATAACGCCTAGTCAGCAGGCTCGCTGTCTCTGTGTTTTGATGGACACTGATCTCTCCTTCACCCCATATATACAATCTCTCACCCGCTCCTGTCACTTGCACCTGAAAAATATCTCCAGAATTCGCCCTTTCCTCACCATGGAAACAACTAAAACCCTCACCGTGGCCCTGATTCATTCCCGCCTTGACTACTGTAATTCTTCATTAGCTGGCCTCCCCCACAGTAAGCTTTCCCCTCTCCAGTCTATCCTCAATGCAGCAGCCAGGATCACCTATCTAGCAAACCGTTACTCAGATGTTTCTGCTCTGTGCCAGTCACTACATTGGCTACCCGTACACTATAGGATCAAATTCAAATTGCTCGCTGTCACCCACAAAGCTATTCATGGTGCGGCACCTCCTTACCTCTCCACCCTCATCTCTGTCTACCACCCCACCCGTCCCCTTCGTTCTGAACGTGACCTCAGACTAACATCAGCATTAATCCGAACCTCCCATTCCCGACTCCAAGACTTCTCTCGAGCTGCACCAAACCTCTGGAATGCTCTAACCCCGAGAAATTAGGACCATCCACAACTTGCATTGCTTCAGATGCTCACTAAAAACACACCTCTTCAGGGCGGTCTATCCTTCTCCCTAACAATAGTCATTTAGACATAAGATATTCATTGTTATAAGCCCCTGTACTTTGTGTTCCCATCCCGTCTTAGATTGTAAGCTCCTTCGAGCAGGGTCACCTTCATTTTTTGCCTTTCTATTGTATTTCCTAAGTTGATTCTGTTTATTGTATGTAACTACTGTTCTGCATTACCTTTCTGTACCGTATATTTTTCTTATATGTACCATTGTACTGTAAAGCGCTGCGGAATATGTTGGCGCTATACAAATAAAGTTTTATTATTATTATTATTTACCCCTTGATGTCTTGTGGAATACAGCAGCGTGATTTTTAACCCTTCATCCTCCCTACTTTAATTTTCTGAGATAATGACCTTTGAGTCTTCATTAGCTATAAGCCATAAGCATTAACTTATAGGTAAAAACGTCACTTCATACCAATTGATATAAAATTTTAAAGTGCTTGTTTATTAATCCATAATTAAATGATGGAATACAGCCACATTATGCAAAGACAACTGACATTTCTGGTGCTACTGCACCCTTAATCATAGAATCATTCTATGGATTAATAAACAATCAGTTTGAAATTTTATATTGATTGGTGTGAAGTGGCCTTTTTTCCTATACATTTTTTTTTGGATGGTCGGCTGGCAAGACGTCAAGCACGGGCACCGACCATGATATTGGACCTGAAGCTTTGAAATCATCTGCAGTGTGGTGAACTTTTTCTTTCTTCTTTTTCACAATCATCAACATTTACAGAAATAAACCCTTGAAATAGATCACTCTGTAATGACTTTATATAATAATTGGTTGGTGTCTATATAATGTATGCGTTTCATTTTTTGTATTGAATTAGTGAAATAACTTACATTTTTGATGATATTCTAATTCATTGAGATGCACTTGCAAACAGAAAAGTAGAGTCAGCACACTCCTGTATACTGTTTAGTGGATGCTGATGCTGCTGGACCAGTTCCTATTCTCTTCAGCATACGTTTATCTGCAGTACACAGCACTGACTACTATATTGGATTTCTGCCCATCCAGAAATTTCAGGACAGTCCAAAAAATGGGGCACTTTTTTGTCTTGATCGTACACAAAATTGAGGTGTCAGAGATTATTGGGGGGGGGGGCTGAAGAAAGTTATACAGATTATTTTCACTTTAATTATCATCATAATACAGTTTACAGTGAATACAGCTGATGTCTTCATTCCAGAATTATGGGATCTAGACATGTATCACTTATAATTGTAGTAGTTCATTGTAGTTTTCCAATGTGTCCATAAACAATATTGTCTGTGTGAGATTTTTTGATAAGCCACCCAGAAACAAATTAAAATATGAGTTGAAAACCCTGTAACTAAATAGTGTATACTTTGTTCACAACTGGTCACCAGTGGAATTGAGAAAAGCTGATGGGTGAGGGTGCTGAGTTGCCAGCCTCGCCAGTACAACTGAGAAAAGCTGATGGGTGAGGGTGCTGAGTTGCCAGCCTCGCCAGTACAACTGAGAACAGCTGATGGGTGAGGGTGCTGAGTTGTCCGCCTCATCAGTACAACTGAGAAAAGCTGATGGGTGAGGGTGCTGAGTTGCCAGCCTCATCAGTACAACTGAGAAAAGCTGAATGGGTGAGGGTGCTGAGTTGCCAGCCTCATCAGTACAACTGAGAAAAGCTGATGGGTGAGGGTGCTGAGTTGCCAGCCTCATCAGTACAACTGAGAAAAGATGATGGGTGAGGGTGCTGAGTTGCCAGCCTCGCCAGTACAACTGAGAAAAGCTGATGGGTGAGGGTGCTGAGTTGCCAGCCTCATCAGTACAACTGAGAAAAGCTGATGGGTGAGGGTGCTGAGTTGCCAGCCTCATCAGTACAACTGAGAAAAGCTGATGGGTGAGGGTGCTGAGTTGCCAGCCTCATCAGTACAACTGAGAAAAGCTGATGGGTGAGGGTGCTGAGTTGCCAGCCTCATCAGTACAACTGAGAAAAGATGATGGGTGAGGGTGCTGAGTTGCCAGCCTCGCCAGTACAACTGAGAAAAGCTGATGGGTGAGGGTGCTGAGTTGCCAGCCTCATCAGTACAACTGAGAAAAGCTGATGGGTGAGGGTTCTGAGTTGCCAGCCTCATCAGTACAACTGAGAAAAGCTGATGGGTGAGGGTGCTGAGTTGCCAGCCTCATCAGTACAACTGAGAAAAGATGATGGGTGAGGGTGCTGAGTTGCCAGCCTCGCCAGTACAACTGAGAAAAGCTGATGGGTGAGGGTGCTGAGTTGCCAGCCTCATCAGTACAACTGAGAAAAGCTGATGGGTGAGGGTGCTGAGTTACCAGCCTCATCAGTACAACTGAGAAAAGCTGATGGGTGAGGTCCGTAGAAGGGGCAGGTGCTCCGAAACGGAATCCGTCACCTGTGTGTCTCCCCACTCCCTCCCCCATCGCAGAGAAACCATGTAAAGAGGACTCTGAAATAAAAAAGAAAAAAGCTCTGCTCGGTGAGTGCCGCATTTTTTTCTTATCCACTGCTATTTTTATTAGTAGTGTTCAGGATATGTGCCCGCGCTGTAGATTTACAGAAAAATGTATCCTGTGGCAGGAAAACGCACCAAAACCTGATGCAAATTTGGTTCATTTTTGGTGCAGATCTTTACTTGCATTTCACTTAAAGGAAACTAACCAGAAGAATTTAGGGCTATAAAGTGAAGCCAGTGCCTTATATGCACTGGCAGAGGCGTAGCTAGGGGTTCAACACAAGGGGGGCGAAACATCATGAGTGGGCCCCCAGCCCAGGTGACCAGCAATAATCACACGTACAACCTAAAGCATGAACAGTGCTGCTGGGGGGCATGGCTGCGGTGGTGGTGCTGGAAGCGACGGGGACATATAAAAGGTTCGTCCAACCACACTACAGAGACATACTGGTAGGATGTTTACATTGTGAGCCCCAATGGGGACAGTGTTGATGATGTATGTAAAGTGCTGTGGAGTTCATAGTGTAATATAAATGCAAAAAGTATTATTCTTAATATTATGTCACAATACCAGGATCTGAGGATCTTCTATTTCGAGGTCAGGGTCACTCTGACGCCATGTTGCTGCCTGTGTCGTTGTCTTCCTCTTTTGACACTGCAGTGCGGTGGACAAGAGAGCATTAACTGGTTAATAACAAGAAGTATGGAGTGTGTATTGAGCCATAAACCCTCCCCATACCATGTCCGGCAGACATTGTAGGATTACTATATGGATTTTATTATTAGGGTACGGACACACTGGCGTGAAACGCGGATGAGTGCAATGTGTGATTTTATCGCATTGCACTCGGACCAATGTTAATCAATGTCTGAGAGCAGATTGGCGAGTGTCGGACGCTTTTTGCTCAGCCAGATTCAGGATGAGAAAAAAGTCGCAACATGCTGCGACAGTCTGTGATTCCCGCGCGAGACTCACCAATGCATGTCTATGGGTCTGACAAAATCACATACCGCACACTGACAGCACACGAACCATCCGAGAAGCATCAGTTTTTTTCACGGATACATTATCATTCTGTAACTGAAAACACTTTAAAATGTTCCTGTAAATGATTCTACAGTAATAGCTGCTGAGGAAAAAACAGATTGCACACGGATGTGATCTGAGAGAAATTTCGGACACTCGCACAGTAGTTGGATGCCAAATGGACCAAAAATCGATGACACTCAACCGACTCTCCTGGATGAGAAACAGACTGATTTTAAGGTGGCGGGAGACAGTGTGCCACCGTGTCCTCAGTTCCGTGCTGTGCATAGACAGTGTACCACCATGTCCTCAGCTCTGTGCTGTGCACAGACAGTGTACCACCATGTCCTCAGCTCTGTGCTGTGCACACAGTGTACAGTACACTGTATGTGCACAGCACGGAGCTGAGGACATGGTGGTACACTGTGCACAGCACGGAGCTGGGGACATGCTGGTACACTGTGCACAGCACGGAGCTGGGGACATGCTGGTACACTCTCTGTGCACAGCACAGAGCTGAGGACATCTCAGAAGAGACAGACAGGCCACAAACGGGCGGCGGGACAACACTGAGCCCACCTGGAAGAACTACAACTCCCAGCACCCAACACACTGCCCAGAAATCATATAGGACAGGCAGAAGAACTACAACTCCCAGCATGCCACACCCTGACAACACAGAAAGGTGGAAGCAGCTGCATGGAGGCAGACACATGGTACAGCTGCCAATATCACCACACACAGCGCCAGCCAGCCCCAGTCCTCCTGCACCCCCATCCTCCTCTCCTCTGTCCTCCTGCACCCCGTCCTCCTCTCCTCTGCCCCTCCTGCTCTCCTCCTGCACCCCCATACTCCTCTCCTCTGCCCCTCCTGCTGCTCCTCTATCCTCCTGCACCCCCATCCTCCTCTCCTCTGTCCTCCCGCACCCCCGTCCTCTTTTCCTCTGTCCTCCTGCACCCCGTCCTCCTCTCCTCTGTCCTCCTGCACCCCCATCCTCCTCTCCTCTGTCCTCCCGCACCCCCGTCCTCCTTTCCTGTCCTCTTGCACCCCGTCCTCCTCTCCTCTGTCCCTCCTGCTGCTCCCCTGTCCTCTTGCACCCCCGTCTTCCTCTCCTTTGTCCCTCCTGCTGCTCCTCTGTCCTCCTGCACCCCAGTCCTCCTCTCCTCTGTCCCTCCTGCTCCTCCTCTGTCACCCTCGTTCTGCCCTCTTTCCTGTTCTCCTGTCCCCCTGCACCTCTGTTCTCTTTTCCTCGGTCCCCCTGTTTCTGTCCTTCTGCCCCTCTGCCCCCCTGTTTCTGTCCTTCTGCCTCTCTGTCTCTTCTCTTCGGTCCCAATGTGCCTCTGTCCTCTTCTCCTTAGTCCCCCTGCGCCTCTATCCTCTTCTCCTTGGTCCCCCTGCGCCTCCATCCTCTTCTCCTTGGTCCTCCTGCGCTCTGACCTCTTCCTGTGATGGAGCTATAGATATAACCCTGGACAGTGCAGCAATCAACAGGATAAGAGGCAGAGGTACTGGCACAGGCCGCCCAGCCTGTCCAGAGGTCACCACTTCCCTGCCTGGTGCTGTACTCTCCCCTCTTCAGAAGAGCGGGGGAAAGGTGCAAGCGGAGAATTTGGCAGGCCGGGGGGGGTGCACTTAGGAGTTTCACTCTCCCCTCTTCTTCAGAAGGGGGGGGTGCTAGCAGGGGATTTGGCAAGCCGGGGGGGTGCACTTAGGAATTTCACTCTCCCCTATTCAGAAGGGTGGGGGGGGGTGCTAGCAGAGAATTTGGGGTGCACTTGGGAATTTTTCTTTCTCCCTGCTTCAGAAGGGCAGGGGCAGATGCAATGATTTCGGCGGGCGGCCGCGGGCCGGTGTTGCCACTTTGCATACTCACTCACCGCGGCCGCCAGAGGTGTAACTAGGTTTTCTGGCACCCGGGCAAAGATTTATTTTGGTGCCCCCCCCTCTCACCCCCACCACCAGTGATATCTGTGCGTGTGACATCTCACCACCGATAATTGAACGTCGTTCAAGTGATCTGGGTCAAGACGGATCATTGGTTGGATGATTTGGGACATTGAAGCGTGTAACGGGGCCTTTAGAACTATGATGGGGCGAGGCTGAGATTGGGTAAGGAAAACCAGGCAGACGAGCAGGATCCAGCCAGGAATGGTTTACCTGCAGGCTCACTATTCAGTGCCAACTTTCCCAAAGTACAGGCCTCTCTGTGACCAGCTGGCATTTAGTGTTCCAAAGGTCAGTGTCTCAAGGCTGAGCAAGTTGTAAGGTGGCTCCTGCTGGGAATATCAGGTGATCAGAGCACAAGCATAAATAGATCCATAGGACCCACCAGAGCGCATGGCAAAGTGCAGGCACACTGGCCTCCAAATGATCTGATGCCCACTACTGCTATAAGGAACTATAGAAACAAGACAAGTGCACAGACCCTGATTCAGCAACACATGTGCACAGACCCTGATTCAGCAACACGTGTGCACAGACCCCGATTCAGCAACACGTGTGCACAGACCCTGATTCAGCAACACGTGTGCACAGACCCTGATGATTCCACAAGTGCACAGACCCTGATTCAGCAACACGTGTGCACAGACCCTGATTCAGCAACACGTGTGCACAGACCCTGATTCAGCAACACGTGTGCACAGACCCTGATTCAGCAACACGTGTGCACAGACCCTGATTCAGCAACACATGTGCACAGACCCTGATTCAGCAACACGTGTGCACAGACCCTGATTCAGCAACACGTGTGCACAGATCCCGATTCAGCAACACGTGTGCACAGACCCTGATTCAGCAACACGTGTGCACAGACCCTGATGATTCCACAAGTGCACAGACCCTGATTCAGCAACACGTGTGCACAGACCCTGATGATTCCACAAGTGCACAGACCCTGATTCAGCAACACGTGTGCACAGACCCTGATGATTCCACAAGTGCACAGACCCTGATTCAGCAACACGTGTGCACAGACCCTGATTCAGCAACACATGTGCACAGATCCCGATTCAGCAACACGTGCACAAACCCTGATTCAGCAACACGTGTGCACAGACCCTGATGATTCCACAAGTGCACAGACCCTGATTCAGCAACACGTGTGCACAGACCCTGATGATTCCACAAGTGCACAGACCCTGATTCAGCAACACGTGTGCACAGACCCTGATTCAGCAACACATGTGCACAGATCCCGATTCAGCAACACGTGCACAAACCCTGATTCAGCAACACGTGTGCACAGACCCTGATGATTCCACAAGTGCACAGACCCTGATTCAGCAACACGTGTGCACAGACCCTGATGATTCCACAAGTGCACAGACCCTGATTCAGCAACACGTGTGCACAGACCCTGATGATTCCACAAGTGCACAGACCCTGATTCAGCAACACGTGTGCACAGACCCTGATTCAGCAACACATGTGCACAGACCCTGATTCAGCAACACATGTGCACAGACCCTGATTCAGCAACACATGTGCACAGACCCTGATTCAGCAACACATGTGCACAGACCCTGATTCAGCAACACGTGTGCACAGACCCTGATTCAGCAACACGTGTGCACAGACCCTGATTCAGCAACACGTGTGCACAGACCCTGATTCAGCAACACATGTGCACAGCATGTAGCCTGTAGCACAGTAATCAGTGATAGTGAGCCAGGGGCCACCCCAGCACTATGCCTGTGTGTGTAGCCTCCATATCATTCACACAGCTTACCATCCATCCTCGTGTTCTCCCTGACGCTGTCAGTTTCCGCTCTGTGTGTAGGGTGATTGATGAGGACTCTCTTCAGTGCGTTCTACACTGTGGACCTCAGGAAGAGGAAGTGAGGGGGCGGAGCGGAGACCCTCCTCTATACATTCCACAGTGTGGAACGCACACAGCACACAGGCAGTCAGGCAGAGTAAGTGATGGCCCGGAAAAGGGCGGACTGGATGCTGGCGGCAGCCGTGCGTCTTCTGTCAGGAGGTGGAGAGGAGGGGCGGGCAGAGCTGCAGGACAGGAAGTCCCGCCCTCCCTCCTCTCCGGCCGGCGCGGCGGCCAGCGCGGCGGCCAGCACGGGGCCCCCCAAGGGGTTCGGGGGCCCCCCAGGGGGCGGGCAATGGGCCCTTCGTGTCTGGGGGGGCCCGGGGCGATCGCCCCCCCTGCCCCCCCGCCAGCTACGCTACTGGGCACTGGGATACTGAGTGTAATCATATCTTTACTTCAATTATTACATGTATAATTTCTGAGAAAAAAGTTATCAAACACCAGGAAAATAGTGCGGCAAATTAGCATATGTGCTGCACAGAGTCACTATGAGGAGCTGGGTTTCTTTGTATTATTCCCATGTTTGCTCTAAACCAAACCCTACACTACCCCTCTCCTCCCTGTCACTATATAGCAGGCACATTATGTCTGACATTGTGCAAGGAGATAGCACAATGTCAGGCTCCTATGTGCCCATCACTCCCTCCCTCGCCTGCGTCTCCAGCTTCTAGTTCTCACTGCTCTTCTGTCTATGAACAGTCACTGAAGGACAGTAGATTGAGATGCACAGAGACTGGAGGGAGCGGGGCTTCTCCTGCCCTCCCGTTACCAATCACAGAGAGAAGAAGCCAAAGACACAGGTGAGGGAGGGAGTGATGGGCACATAGGAGACTGACATTGTGCTATCTCCATGCACAATGTCAGCCATAATATGCCTGCGATATAGTAAAAGGGAGGGTGAGAGAGGAGAGGGGGAGAGGGAGGGAGGAGGGTTTCACTTAGAGCAAACAGGGGAGTAATACAAAGAAACCCAACACCTCATAATGATGCTGTGCTGCACATATGCTAATATGGTGCACTGTTTTCCTGGTATTTGATAACAGTTTTCTCTGCAATCATGCATGTAATCATTGAAGTAAAAGTATGATTGCACTCAGTATCCCAGTGCCTGTAAGGCTCTGGCTTCACTTTACAGCCCTAAATTCTGCTGGTTGGTTCCCTTTAATGAAGCCAATGGCTGGAAGGGCTGAAAAACGCAGGCAAACCACACTAATAACTGACATGCTGCAGATTATTTTCTGCATCTATTCTGCAAGAAAAAAAAATAAGCAATGTGTGTCTCATAGACTTTGCTAGCTCCAGGATAGGCATGCAGATTTTTGACATATCTGCACCACAAAGTGCACCGTCTGCACTGTTCAGTCAGTTTGTAGAGGCATCCCATGTAAACTTGTTGCATTTTGTTGACTGCTCTGTCTGAGCCTCAATACACGAGCATTTAGCTCAACTAAAAATAGACGTTGCCCAGAACGTTGTTGATGAAATGGTCTATAAAATCAGCAGCAAACTGAGGGTCCTGTGTTCTCTTGCAAAAGTGATATGTAATCTGAATGTTATGGATACAACATGAAGTGTCAGGAATCAGTTTAAAATGTCACGAGGAAGTTCAGATGTTACCTGAGACCATTGGCTATGATATGATTGCAGCACAGCTTCAATGGGTGGAAGCAAATGTCAAAGTTGAAGAAACTTTATTCCATCACTCGCTTCATCCTGTACCCGATTCAATAATCTATGGGTATGCCAATGAAGTAATAATACTGCAGAATGGTAATTATTGCAATACTGCAAAACTATTACAAACATACAATAAAATAAAGAGTTAAATCCTAGGTTATTATTTGTTTTTAAAAATATTTATTTCCAGCTAAAGCTCTTCATTGTACCAGCAATAGCATCAGTTCCATGTGTTTAGTGACTCCGTTAGTGTTCTGGTGCATCGATATGGATGATCCTCTTCTGTAGTGTGTACAAATGTGGTGGATCCTGTACATGGGTGAGATGGATGCCTCAGGCCACGTTCTCATGTTGAGTATTTGGGGAGTTTTTTTTATCTCAGTATTTATAAGTACAATACAGCAAATAATGGTAATAGTAGTGAATAAAAAGACATAAAACATAACTTTTACTCAGTACTGACTTAAAAAGGCTTATCAACCTAGTAAAAACAGGTGCAACAAATCAGTGAGGGCCAACCCTGGTTGAATCAAGTGATCAACAGGTTGCTACCCTTTAAAAATGCTAGGGTATCACCTTAACAAAACCCACCCTCTATCTGAGGTACAATGGTCTGCTGGCAATCACTCCTATCTAGCAGTAGAAATAGGAACAATCTCACCCGTTCTGTGGATGTTCCTAGGTGCCTGACATTCACTCTGGACCTTTCATCTGGAAGGTGTCCTTTTCTTTATGACACTCAGTTCTCCGTTGGTCTAAGGGAGTCACCACCATGATGTATGCGTGGGAGGCGGGAAGAAGAGAAGGAGTTCTTGAGAGGAATGCAGATTGCGTGAGGGGTGGTATCGGGAGACCAAGTCGGAGATGTATGCAGGGGACAGGTTGTGGATGGCCTTGTAAGTCAGGGTTAGGGTTTTGAAATGAGATCTCTGGGAAGTAGGGAGCCAGTGGAGGGCTTGGCAGAGGGGGGAGACAGGGAAGTAAAGGGGCGACAGGTGGATGAGTCGGGCAGTGGAATTGAGGATGGTTCAGAGGAGTGCAAGGGAGGAAGCATGGAGGCCGGTGAACAGGAGGTTGCAGTAGTGAGGTGGGAGATAATGAGGGCGTGGACAAGCGTTTTGGCAGTGTCATGGTCAAGGAAGGAGCGGATCCGTGAGATGTTTTTAAGCTGGAGGTGGCAGGAGGTGGCAAGGGCCTGGATGTGTGGCTTGAAGGAGAGGGCAGAGTCGAGGATTACACCGAGGCACTTGGCGTGGGGGTGCAGTCGTTGACAGTGATGGTTAGGTTGGGTAGGGGGGAGGAGCGACAGAGTGAAGACGCTGGTGGTAAGTGATATGTTGAAGAGATGGCTTAGGGCAGGGATAAGGACAGTGGTGAGGTTAGGGATGAGATGGGAGGGGAGCGGGTCGAGGGCACAAGTGGTGAGGTGTGATCGTGCTAGAAGGGAGGAGAGACACACTTCAGTCATGGAGGGGAAGTTACTTTTGGTTAAAGGGGATTGGGTGATAGGGAGGGCCGAGTGGATTGGGAATCGAAGCAGCGTCAGCGTCATGAGAGGAGGGTAAGTCAGAGAGAGGGAGGAGGGACTCGGCGAGTGAGTGGAAGTTAATGAGCTTGAGGTTTCTTCGTGGGTGAAGGAGTGTCCGGAGAGGGGGGAGCAAGACGTGGGGGAGAGGACGGAGAAGGTCAGCAGGTTGTGGTCGGATAGGAGGGGGGTTGAGTTTGGGAGGTCAGTGAGGGAACAGAGACTGGTGAAGACGAGGTCTAGTGTGTGACCGTTATTGTGTGTGGCTGAGGAGGACCATTGGAGAGGCCGAAGGAGGAGGTTAGAGAGAGGAGTCTTGAGGCAGCAGCGTGGGGATTATCAATGGGGATGTTGAAGTCGCCCATGATGATGGTGGGGATGTCGGAAGAGAGGAGGTGGAGAAGCCAGGTTGTGAAGTGGTCGAAGAAGATGGACGAGGATCCTGGAGGGCGGTAGATGACAGCCAGTTGGAGGTTGCAAGGGGAGAAGATACGCACTGAGTGCGCCTTGAAGGAGGGGAGGGAGGCAGAGGGGGGTGGTGTAATTGAGGTGAAGGAGCAGCTGTTGGCCAGGAGTAGGCCAACACCTCCGCCGCGGGAGTTGCTGGGGCGGGGGTGTGGGAGAGGGTGAGTCCGCCAAAGGAGAGGGCGGCAGGGGAGGTTGTGTCAGAGGGGGTGAGCCATGTTTCGGTGATGCCAAGGAAAGAGAGTTTTTTCATGATGAAGAGAGTCGTGGATGAAGGTGAGTTTATTGTATACTGAGCGGGCATTCCAGAGTGCGCCAGAGAGTGGGATTAGGGGAGGGGAGGCTTGCGGGATGGGTGTAAGGTTGCAGGGGTTGCTGATGTTAATGGTGGGGAGTGGGCGTGGGCTAGGGGTGATTGTGGGGATGTGTTGGGGGGGACCGGGATTAGGGGAGATGTCGCCAGCAAGTAGGAGGAGGGAGAGGGTGAGAAGGTGGGGGCATGAGAGCTTGCGTGGTGGGCAGGCATGTTTGGAGATAAAGGCATGGGTGTGGAGGAAGAGTTCAGAGGAGTGGGTGAGATGGCTAGATAGGATGGAGGGGGATAGTGTTATTATGTTGTCGGGAGGAGGGACAGAGGGGGGTTGTCGGAAGTGGAGTAGGATAGGAGTGAGTGTGAAGAGAAGGGAAAACATTGCATGGGTGTATAGGAATCAGTGGGAGTGATATGTGGAGCAGGGAGGTGAGGTGCAGATGGGGAGTGGTGGGTGGTGGGGGGTAACACAGCTGAGAGGAGGAGGTGCAGCCGGGGTTGGGATGGAGGCAGGGGACAGGAGGACAGGAGTAGATAGTATATATGTATAAATACATATATATACAGTTAGGGCCAGAAATATTTGGACAGTGACACAATTTTCGCGAGTTGGGCTCTGCATGCCACCACATTGGATTTGAAATGAAACCCCTACAACAGAATTCAAGTGCAGATTGTAACGTTTAATTTGAAGGGTTGAACAAAAATATCTGATAGAAAATGTAGGAATTGTACACATTTCTTTACAAACACTCCACATTTTAGGAGGTCAAAAGTAATTGGACAAATAAACATAACCCAAACAAAATATTTTTATTTTCAATATTTTGTTGCGAATCCTTTGGAGGCAATCACTGCCTTAAGTCTGGAACTCATGGACATCACAAACGCTGGGTTTCCTCCTTCTTAATGCTTTGCCAGGCCTTTACAGCCGCAGCCTTCAGGTCTTGCTTGTTTGTGGGTCTTTCCGTCTTAAGTCTGGATTTGAACAAGTGAAATGCATGCTCAATTGGGTTAAGATCTGGTGATTGACTTGGCCATTGCAGAATGTTCCACTTTTTTGCACTCATGAACTCCTGGGTAGCTTTGGCTGTATGCTTGGGGTCATTGTCCATTTGTACTATGAAGCGCCGTCCACTCAACTTTGCAGCATTTGGCTGAATCTGGGCTGAAAGTATATCCCGGTACACTTCAGAATTCATCCGGCTACTCTTGTCTGCTGTTATGTCATCAATAAACACAAGTGACCCAGTGCCATTGAAAGCCATGCATGCCCATGCCATCACGTTGCCTCCACCATGTTTTACAGAGGATGTGGTGTGCCTTGGATCATGTGCCGTTCCCTTTCTTCTCCAAACTTTTTTCTTCCCATCATTCTGGTACAGGTTGATCTTTGTCTCATCTGTCCATAGAATACTTTTCCAGAACTGAGCTGGCTTCTTGAGGTGTTTTTCAGCAAATTTAACTCTGGCCTGTCTATTTTTGGAATTGATGAATGGTTTGCATCTAGATGTGAACCCTTTGTATTTACTGTCATGGAGTCTTCTCTTTACTGTTGACTTAGAGACAGATACACCTACTTCACTGAGAGTGTTCTGGACTTCAGTTGATGTTGTGAACGGGTTCTTCTTCACCAAATAAAGTATGCGGCGATCATCCACCACTGTTGTCATCTGTGGATGCCCAGGCCTTTTAGAGTTCCCAAGCTCACCAGTCAATTCCTTTTTTCTCAGAATGTACCCAAAAGTTGATTTTGCTACTCCAAGCATGTCTGCTATCTCTCTGATGGATGTTTTCTTTTTTTTCAGCCTCAGGATGTTCTGCTTCACCTCAATTGAGAGTTCCTTTGACCGCATGTTGTCTGGTCACAGCAACAGCTTCCAAATGCAAAACCACACACCTGGAATCCACCCCTGACCTTTTAACTACTTAATTGATTACAGGTTAACGAGGGAGACGCCTTCAGAGTTAATTGCAGCCCTTAGAGTCCATTGTCCAATTACTTTTGGTCCCTTGAAAAAGAGGAGGCTATGCATTACAGAGCTATAATTCCTAAACCCTTTCTCCGATTTGGATGTGGAAACTCTCATATTGCAGCTGGGAGTGTGCACTTTCAGCCCATATTATATATATAATTGTATTTCTGAACATGTTTTTGTAAACAGCTAAAATAACAAAACTTGTGTCACTGTCCAAATATTTCTGGCCCTAACTGTATATATATATACATGGAGCATGACAGGAGCAGATAGTAGATATATATATATATATATATATATATATATATATATATATATATATATATATATATAACTTAGGGCCACGTCACACACACAGATAATTGTGCAGAGATTGTTCGCAGATCTCTGGTTGCAGTGAAATCATGGACACATTGTTCCATTTTGTGGCCATATACAAATATAACAATGTGTCCATGATTTCACTGCAACCAGAGATCTGTGAACAATATCTGCACAGATATCTGTGTGTGTGACGTGGCCCATATAGAGAGAGAGATATATGTCGATCTATCAGGGGCTGGCTGGCACATTTTGGCCTGGGGGGCAATGACTGAGTGGTGGCCCTGAATTTGTGACAGCCTTTCTTTAGCCCGATTATCTCTGGCTGCTACATTAAAGTAGCACAGGTAAGATTTGCAGCTATGGGATTAATCTGCAGATAAATAGCATTTTAAACTTGGTTAACCGACTCACAGGAAAAGTGTTCAGTGAGAAAATTACATTTTATTCCCCTTGATGCCACCCGCTTCCTGTCAAAGGTTCAAAGCAAGGAGCTGTCACAGTCACCGCTCACTATAAAGTGAGAGTGCAGTAATAACTGCCTAATACATTTGTATTGGATGGACATGTGTGGCACTTGTGTTTTCATCGTGATCTGGCACTACTGGCGCTTCAGGCACTGGACAAATACCGCTACTAACTGCGGTTTTAAGATAAGGCAGAAGTGCCAAATTGCGATGAAAACGCAAGTGACGCACATGTCCAGAACTCCTATAGAAATGTATTGCACAGAACAGAAAAAGAAAATGTATCCCTAAAACCCCCATCGGTACAGAAACACTGTACAACTACCCTCATCAGTACAGAAATCCATAATCAGAACCACCAACAGTACATAAAGAGAGCATCACAACACCCATTAGTACAGAAATACATGACAAGACCCAAACGCAATACAGAAATACATCCCCGTAGTAACCACTAGTTGAATACATCACCAGGACCACCATTAGTATATGAATAAATCAACAAGACCATCATTAGTACATAAACCACCAGAACCACCATCAGTACATGACTAAATCACCAGGACCACTATTTGTATATGAATTTGAGAACCAGGACTACTATCAGTACCTAGTACAGTAGTTGTAATGTCAAGTCAGACCTGTATATATTTGTACTGCATGAACCTCCAACTGCCAGTATGTTCTTAATAATGGTAAGAAGATACAGGGAGTTGTTGTCATCGGTCATCAGACTGCAGATCATACAGGAACCTCAGTACTGATGAGACACAGGCAGGATCACAAAAAACATTTACATCCAGGTACCTTGTAGGTGACATCTTCTCTGGTTGGAGTATTTATCTTTCTTTCTCTTTCTTCATCTTGTCCAGACGCCATGATGACTCTTCATATATACAGCTCGTCTCTGCAGACTTCCATTTTCTCCAGTCTTCAGCAGTACATCCCGGCATGATGCCTTTAAAAATAACAGAATTATTAGAATGCTCCTGAATAAAAAAAAATCTGCTCTACAAGGTGACCCTGAATAAACATGATTTACGCACTGTCCCTCTTATGGGACATGCTCTCCACACTGTCCTCTCACACTGTGTCCCCCTATACTGCCCAGTCTCTATAATATGTCCCCTCATCACACTCCCCCACCTCAGCATTCTGTCCTTTCCTTGCTGCGCCCTGACACTATCCTCTCATGCAGTCCCCTCTTTTCTACCCCTATGATGTCTCCTCACATATTTACTCATTCACTCTCCTTATTATCTCCATATATGCAGACAGTGCCCCCTGCCCACCTCCCAGATATGACACTGACATACACACATTTTATAAAAACATACATACAATTATATATATGCAGATATGCATGCACACATTACACAGACCTGTAGACATGCAGCACGAAGACATGGAGACAAGCACACATACACATACAGGCATGCACATACACATACAGGCAAACACACATACACACACAGGCATGCACATACACATACAGGCAAACACACATACACACACAGGCATGCACATACACACACAGGCATGCACATACACATACAGACAAGCACACATACACATACAGGCATGCACATACACATACAGGCAAACACACATACACACACAGGCATGCACATACACATTCAAGCAAGCACACATACACATACAGGCATGCACAACACATACAGGCAAACACACATACATGCATAACCATGAAAAAAAAGAATATATACTAAAGGGACATATAAAAACAATTAAAAACATAATATGATGACAATAAGCAACTGCAGAAAGAGCCCTCCTAGCATAAATATACGGTACCAATCAGAGGACAATACAATAAAGCAGCAGCACTGATAGGTGGCAGATCAATTAGTGCTCATAGAATTCTATGGAAAGTCAAGAGCGATGAATACAGGACTAGATTCCAGCACACAGATCTGGTATGGGGATTTTGCCCTGCCCATTTATTGTTTTTTTTGGTCATTTTTATAGTTCTGCCTTGACTTTCCATAGAATTCTATGAGCACTAACTGCTCTGCCCAGGGGTGCACCAAGTCCCAATGCCGTCTGAGCCGCATGCTGATGCCCGGGGGGGGGGGGGGTGCTGGCCGAGCCCAGCACCGCCGCCCCTTGAGCTGGGCTCTTACCTGCCCTGGGCCGCCGGCGCCATGACAGGGGGACGCGCTGTGTGCATAAGGAGCCGCCCCCTCCTGCACAGCCGCTCCCCCTGCCTCCTGCCGCCTGAATGACAGGGCTCACACTGTCCAATGGATGGTGCGGCCCAGGCTCTGCCACCTGATTATAAGACGCACCCCCAAATTTGGTGAAAGAAAAGAGAAAAAAGTAATTTTTAATGTTAAATGGGGTCCGACTTATAATGCTAGTGTCCGTCTAACAAATCATATAGCGTATATGTCCCTCATAGCACCCTCATCCTGGTACATTGTCCCTCATCCTGGGATATAGCCCCTTATGCTTAAATTAGCCCCCTTAATCTGGATATGGCCCCTTATATTGGATATAGGCCCTTGTGCTGGCACACATCCCCCAGTGATGCCACATGTCCCCTATTGCTGGCACACGTCCTCATGTGCTGGCACATGTCCCCCATGGCTGGCACATGTCCCCCATGGCTGGCACACAACCCCCGTGGCTGGCACACGTCCCCCATGGCTGGCACATGTCCTCCTGTGCTGGCACATGTCCCCTATTGATGGCACTCATCTCCCATGGTTGGCACACTTCCCCCGTGGCTGGCACACGTCCCCCATGGCTGGCACACGTCTCCTGTGGCTAGCACACATCCCCCATGGCTGGCACACTTCCCCCATGGCTGGTACATGTTTCCTATGGCTGGCACACATCCCCTTTTGCTGGTACACATCCCACGTGGCTGGCACACGTCCTCTGTGACTGACACACATCCCCTGTGTCTGGCACACGTTCCCTGTGACTGGCACACGTCACCCGTGGCTGGCACACATCCCCCATGGCTGGCACATGTCCACTGTGGCTGGCACTTGTTCTCTATGGCTAGTGTCGAGCCCACTGGGACGAGGGTACTCGGTATCGGACCGGGTCTTTACTGGGGAAGTCACGGGTGGTCCTGGTCCGGACCGTGTCCCGGGCCCTGGCAAATAAAGGGGAATATTTACAGGGGATTGTCAGTCGTGACGCCACCCACTTGATGCGGCCAGTGATGGGGGCCGCCGCTGCTGCAGAACCTCCGGGATGATGTAGTGGCAGCTTAGGTGGTATAGTTCCAGTGGGTAGAACTGTGTTCCCCGGGGCAGTAAGGGTTAAGTCTATTGTGGAGTGTGTAGCACACTTACTTTGCAGACGCTGCAGGAATCTCTCCTCAGTGCTGGTGCTGACAGGCTGTGCTGTGCTGTGGCTCTGCAGGTGGAGGTCTTTCTGATGCAATCCTGTTAGGAGAGAATCACTTTCATGCAGAAACACAAGGGAAGCTGTTCCACGGTTTTCCAAAGCTTTACTCTCAGCTCTTCAAGTTACTTTACAGCACAGTCACAGTTCTTACACAGTTTAAGTTCAGTTCTTAGTACACTGGCACATTCTCCCTCTCCAGGTTCCCTTTGCTCTCTGCAGCCAGGCCTCTCTCTCTCGGTGACCCCTCACACAGTCTGTAGTGTCCTTTCCGGGCTATTACGTTCTCTTTACTTCGTGTTGTGCGACACTGGACAGTATGGCGGTGACTAGGGCTCCTGTGAGTCCTAAGTGTGTCACTGAGCTGCCTGTCCTTAGGGTAGGGATCTCAATCTGAAACTCAGACCCCCTGTCGTGTTGTTTGGGGATGCCAGGTAAACTACGGTCCCCTCTAGAGCCGACACTCTACTTCAGCCCAGCCTCCAGCAGTCCTCCAGCACGAGGTTCTACCAGGCTCATTTCTCTCTGTTCCTCTCGGTATCATAGGAGGGCTATTCCGCCTGCAGTCAGTAGTTTCAGCTGCCTTCCTAGGGCCCGGGTTACACCGTCCCTTCTCAGTCCTCTCACACTCCTGGTGGTATCAGCTTCGGACGGGCTTTCTCTCTCCTCTGGCTCGCACTGGCTCAGTACAGATTCGGCGCTCCTAGGCCTTACACTCACAGGACGTGTGAGCTTCAGTCTTTGCTTCTCAGCCTACCTCGGCCTACTGAACTCCTTCACTCCTCCCCCTTCCTATATACTTTCAAGTCACCTGACTTCGGGTGTGCCCAACCCACTCCTCTGAATCCACCACCCCTCAATCTCATAAAGTATCTAATCTAAGGGCTGGATGTTACCTCCTCTTACACGTGGGTATGTGGGCTGTGAGGGTGTTGGTGTGCAACAAGTGTCCTACCTGCCTAGCTGCAGTTCCCTTTGTGGCCTCCTGGACGCAGGGGCGCCACACTAGCACATGTCCCCTGTGGCTGACACACGTCTCCTGTGGCTGACACATGTCCCCTGTGGCTGGCACACGTCCCCTATGGCTGGCACATGTCCATTTTTGCTGGCACACATCCCCTGTGACTGGTACACATCTTCTGTGGCTGGCACATGTCTCCTGTGGCTGGCACTCATCCTCTATGGCTGGCACATGTCCCCTGCAGCTGGCACATGTTCCCCATGGCTGGCACACGTCCCCCTGTGCTGGCACACGTCCCCTGTGGCTGGCACATGTCCCCTGTGGCTGGCACATATCCCCTGTTGCTGGCACACGTCTCCTGTGGCTGGCACACGTCCCCTGTGGCTGGCACACGTCCCCTGTGGCTGGCACACGTCCCCTGTGGCTGGCACATGTCCCCTGTGGCTGGCACTCGTCCTCTATGGCTGGCACATGTCCCCTGTGGCTGGCACATGTCCCCTATGGCTGGCACACATCCCCCTGTGCTGGCACACTCCCCTGAGGCTGGCACATGTCCCCTGTGGCTGGCACTCGTCCTCTATGGCTGGCACATATCCCCTGTTGCTGGCACACGTCCCCTGTGGCTGGCAACACGTCCCCTGTGGCTGGCACTCGTCCTCTATGGCTGGCACATGTCCCCTGTGGCTGGCACACATCCTCTGTGGCTGGCACATGTCTCCTGTGGCTGGCACACGTCCCCTGTGGCAGGCACATGTCCCTTGTGGCTGGCACACATCCCCTATGGCTTGCACATGCCCCCTGTCGCTGGCACACATCCCCCCTGCCCTGGCTATGGCCCCCATGCTCTTTACTCACCCTCCTCCAGTGCTGTCCTCCCGGGTCTCTCTCCTGCCGCAGCGCTCCTCCACTTCCTGCTTCTCAGTGCCGGTCATGTGATCAGCAGAGAGACATTATCTCTGTGTGCCCGATCACAGCGGCAGCAGGGGAGAGTGGGGAGACAGCGGGAGATCAGCGCTCATCACTGGGGGGTGGGGGCGCAGGCACATATAATATGTGCTGCTCCCCCAGCCCATCACCGCGGTGCGGTTTCAGCACCATGGTGATGGACAGCGGCAGTGCATATTATATGAGCGGGAGCAGGACATCTCCCACTGCCTCCACCAGCCCGCCCCAGCCTACCCCAGCCCCCGGACAGGCTCCAGGGCCCTATCATCTCCCCTGCAGTATAATCCATCTAATCATTAGATAATGCGGTCGGCGGCCCTGAACTGCTGATAAGTCACCAGCCTGGGGTGCAAATGCCTCCTTTCCTCCCGGCCCAGTCCGCCCCTGCGATGTATACATATAGATATATATATATATTTAGATTTACATATAGATATAAATGTATGTATGTGTATAGTGTGGATATAAGTATATATTTATAGTGGTTGTGCTGTCAATTTGTGTGTACTAATGTTTTGAGGTTTGTCTTTCATATCACTTCTCTTCCGTTGAAGAATGTCTGACATATCTGAAGAGAGACGGCCCCTTATCCAAGTGAGTAACTCATTTGCCATACATTTTTATTAAATGTATGTTATTGTTGACACAATTTGAATAACAATTTGTCATTTTTAGGAGTCTTCTGATAGTGAGGGTCAAGTGCAGGTGGCGGTGATGGATGTTGGGGGAATGGAGCATGTAAGTATACATCCGGCCAGCAGGTTAATGTATTTTTTTACAAACAGATGTATCATATAATTTTTGTATTCCTCACAGGGAGTTAAGGCAGCAGGAGGTGCGGCTCTAGACCAATCCCAGGGTCGTGGGCGGAACCAAGGTGATGGAAGGCGCCGTGTAAGTCAACTTGACCCACCAAAAGCAATGTAATGCTTTTCATGTTGTTAATTATTTATTTTTTCACAGGGTTGCAAATGGGCTCATGGGACGGATGAGGAGGAATCAGTTGATATTGACCTCCTCATCCAACTCGTGGAAGCGAGACCACCTCTTTGGGACCAATGGCACCACCACCATGCCAATCTCGTCCATACCCGGCGATTCTGGGATCAGGTCTGCGCTGGGGTGCTGAGAGGGTGGAACAGCCTGAATATCTGTGGCCAAGACATAAGTATATATTTTTTTAAAGCACAATCCTCATGGTAGTTTTGTCTGGTTTAACAAAATATTTTTTTTTTAAATCCGCCAAAATAATTTTCTTCCACACAGAATTGTTATTTGCAGGATTTTTTTTTTGTTTTTCCTCAAATACAATACATGTTGGTGCAACCACGTTAAAAAGGTTGATATTAATAAAAATGTTATATTAATTATTAATTAAATTAAATTAATAGTAATAAAAGGTTGATGTTAATACATCGTCACTGTGAAACAGTCAAAGTATTGTTCAATAACCTTTTTTTAATTTTTAACAGGTCTGACGGTCAGTAATAAATGGTGATCCCTCAGGGAGGGAGGCAGTTCACTGACCTCATGCGGCTCCCAATGGATTAGCGGCCTGTAAAACCAGATACCGCCACTCCTGCGCGTTGGAGTTTTTGAGACCTTGCATGTTTGCAAGATAGTAAGTATGCTTTTCATCTTTTTTGTAAACTGTTATTTTTTTATTACAGGATGCTGAAATAAAGGTTACATGTTATTTTTTTTCTCTACAGCCCGTAAGAACCACAGTCGAACGGCCACCTGAAGTTGTCCCTGGAGAGCGCAGCAGTGACAAGTTGGCCACGTCCGCCGGCCCATCTGCCGAACATCAGGTGGCTGCAGCAGCATCATGGGAGCCTGGTAATCCTGCAGAAGATGCAGGAACATGTTTTCCCCTACTTTCAGCCCTCTCACGCTGCCGAGACGAGTATATCGGCTTCTCGCCCTGTTCGCCAGCGCCAGAGGGGGACAGATAGGAACGTTCTCCCTGAGTTTTTGAATCTGTCACAGATTCATCAAGACATGTAGAGACACCTCTTCAAACAAATTACAGAGGGTTTCTAATCATCTCCACATCAACGTGATGAATGTGCAGTCAGATTTGAAAAAGGCTAACAACCAGTACTTTCTGTCACTGGCCGGCGAGATAGAACACATGTCCTGCAATCAGTAGAATTATGTATTATGGGGCTGCCATGAAACGTTGCTGCAGGCTAGGCAGATGGGCCCAAATATGCAGCCCGACCAAGACCCCCTGGCCCCCCAGCATCATGTCTGCCATCCTCCTGATGCTGCCTATGCTCCTTTGACCACACATGGCCTGAACACTGGGATTCGCCCCATGCACACTACCCCTCATTTACTTGTCAACCCGTCTTCCCAACCTACTTCCTACCACATTCTGACCTCCGCCAACATCCCACCACCCTCTTACCTCCACCCAGCCAACATCCTACCACCCTCTGAACTCCACCCAGCCTACCTCATCCTACCACCCTCATCCCTACACCCATCATCCATCCTACCATTCTTTGCCCTCCTCTTTGCCACAGCCCTCATCTCATACCAATCTTCAGCTTCCTACTCCCAGCCTCAAATGTTCCACCATCCATCCCCCCTCCAATCCCATTCCTCAGCATCCTTTCAACCAAGCCCCAAACTTTCTGCCCAACCCGCTTCCGTTGTCCTCCCCTCCTCTTCCTCCATACACAGTCATTCAACTCCCTCCGGCTCCTCCACACCCTACTCATTTGTACAACCTTTCCCCACACCAATTGTAGTTAGTAGCCCCAAAAACAGACCCGGCATTGAATTCACCCTTCCTTCCTTGTCCTCACTTGATTCCCCTCTTCAAACCAACTCCACATCCATCTAGTCTGCACACCACACTGCCTCCACCAAGTTTACCCCAGTTTGAGTCCCCACCACCAACAACCCGATATAGTAATCTTTAATTTATCTGTTTTCATAAATAAAAAAGTGTTGCACCAATAAAGTTTTTTATTTTTATTTTTTTTGTGTTTTAGGTGACAAACTGAGTAGACATTTTGCATTGCAATGTGTACATGTGTATATATATATTCAAGTTGACGTATACATACATATAATCATATATACATGACATACCTATGTATATGAATTAAAAACTGTCAGTATTTATGTACACATGTTAATACATGTTATGTGTGTCTTTGCTGACGTGTACATACCCATTGGTGTATATTAAACTGTGATCAAGTAGTGGTGTTTCTGTGTATTTTTGTCTATATATATATATATATATATAATATATATATATATTACATACAGTGCCTACAAGTAGTATTCAACCCCCTGCAGATTTAGGTGGTTTGATAAGATGCAAATAAGTTAGAGCCTTCAAACTGCAAATGAGAGTAGGATTTATTAACAGAAGCATAAATCTTACAAACCAAAAAGTTATGTTGCTCAGTTGAATTTTAATAAATTTTAAACATAAAAGTGTGGGTCAATTATTATTCAACCCCTAGGTTTAATATTTTGTGGAATAACCCTTGTTTGCAATTACAGCTAATAATCGTCTTTTATAAGACCTGATCAGGCCGGGCCAGGTCTCTGGAGTTATCATGTTCCACTCTTCCATGCAGATCTTCTCCAAGTTATCTAGGTTCTTTGGGTGTCTCATGTGGACTTTAATCTTGAGCTCCTTCCACACGTTTTCAATTGGGTTAAGGTCAGGAGACTGACTAGGCCACTCCATCACCTTAATTTTTTCCCTCTTGAACCAGGCCTTGGTTTTCTTGGCTGTGTGCTTTGGGTCGTTGTCTTGTTGGAAGATGAAATTACGACCCATCTTAATGGAGGAGCGGAGGTTCTTGGCCAAAATCTCCAGGTAGGCCGTGCTATCCATCTTCCCATGGATGCGGACCAGATGGCCAGGCCCCTTGGCTGAGAAACAGCCCCACAGCATGATGCTGCCACCACCATGCTTGACTGTAGGGATGGTATTCTTGGGGTCGTATGCAGTGCCATCCAGTCTCCAAACGTCACGTGTGTGGTTGGCACCAAAGATCTCGATCTTGGTCTCATCAGACCATAGAACCTTGAACCAGTCTGTCTCAGAGTCCTCCAAGTGATCATGAGCAAACTGTAGATGAGCCTTGACATGACGCTTTGAAAGTAAAGGTACCTTACGGGCTCGTCTGGAACGGAGACCATTGCGGTGGAGTATGTTACTTATGGTATTGACTGAAACCAATGTCCCCACTGCCATGAATCTTCCCGGAGCTCCTTCCTTGTTGTCCTTGGGTTAGCCTTGACTCTTCGGACAAGCCTGGCCTCGGCACGGGAGGAGACTTTCAAAGGCTGTCCAGGCCGTGGAAGGCTAACAGTAGTTCCATAAGCCTTCCACTTCCGGATGATGCTCCCAACAGTGGAGACAGGTAGGCCCAACTCCTTGGAAAGGGTTTTGTACCCCTTGCCAGCCTTGTGACCCTCCACGATCTTGTCTCTGATGGCCTTGGAATGCTCCTTTGTCTTTCCCATGTTGACCATGTATGAGTGCTGTTCACAAGTTTGGGGAGGGTCTTAAATAGTCAGAAAAGGCTGGCAAAAGAGATAATTAATCCACACATGTGAAGCTCATTGTTCTTTGTGCCTGAACTACTTCTTAATACTTTAGGGGGACCAAACAGAATGCTGGTGGTTTGAGGGGTTGAATAATAAATGACCCTCTGAATTAACTTTCAACGCTTTAAAAAAAAAAAAAAAAAAAATTAAAAAATCTTTTGGCTGCAGTGCATTTCCCACTTCCAGGCTGATCTACAGTCCAAATGTCACAATGCCAAGTTAATTCCGCATGTGTCAACCACCTAAATCTGCTGCAGGGGTTGAATACTACTTGTAGGCACTGAATATATATATATACATATATATATATATATTTATAAAATCTGTATCAAGTGTTTATTTGCAACTTAAGGTATACAGAAATGTATTCATGTCTATGTGCATATATTGTTGCTATGTTGCTTGTCCTAGTCTACCCCTTTTAGCATGTAAAGCGCCATGGAATATAATGGCGCTATATAACTAAATAATGATAATAATAGTATACAAATTAAAAAATCCAAGAATCTTGCCAAAGCAAGTGTAGAAAAGGGATAGGGACTGTGTGGAAGTTGGATAGGGCTGTAGGAACGGTGGATAAGGGCAGATCACTGTTGGGGCGTATAGAAGTCCTTGGCACATCAGAGTTCTCTTCCTCGCAGTTTGTGACATTCGCTCACATACCGCGCTGCTATCTCCACTGCTCTCTCTCCTTCTACCAGCAGGATATATGTTTTCTCTTCCTCCTTCACGGGGAAGACATCGGGGCAGAGATGTCAGAATCTCCTGAAGTGAGTGTCCCTCACTGCTGTGTATTTGGAGCAGTGTAGCAGGAGGTGCCTCCTGTCCTCCATGGCCTCTTTGTCACATAGTTGGCACAGTATTTCCTTTCCTCTCTGGGGTTCTAGGTCTGCCTGTGTCCTGGATTCAATGGCCAGACTGTGGGCACTGAGTCTATATCAGCTCAGGACCTTGCAGTCTTTGAGTGTGGGAGTTTCTCCAGATATGGGGCCAGTGTGTAATCACTGGTGCCGGGAATATGGGACCAGTCTGTATGTCTCTTTAGACAAGTTAAATAAACTGAGGCCCCAGGGGCACCACCAATTCATGTAGTGTACAAGGGTCTCCCCATACTTGAAAAATAAACCAATTATTAAAAAGAAGAATAAGCTACCTGTACAAAAGGGATGTTCACACTAAAAATCAATAGACAATGTTTTTCATTGTGGTGATCATCTTTTTGGTACAAGTAACTTCTTCATCTTTGTAACAATCAGTCACTGTAGACTAGAGTACATGGTCACCTGATGATATAATTCCTCCTGTTACTCACATACCTCTCCTGGCCTTCGTCTACCATCTTCCTGATTCTGGCTTTTGTCAGGTTGTTGTGATTGGTGTTCTGGTCAGGTTGGGTTTGGGTGGCTGTTCCGAGGGTCCGGGTTTTTTCTGATACACAACATGTTTCATGGCTTTATGACGATTGGAACAGGGATTGCTCCTATGTAGGTGAGCCCATAATGATGGCGCACTCTTCAGAACTGTTCTGCCCAGCTCGGACCGACAAGCACTGTTGGATTGTTATGATGGACCTGGAGAAGTTGCTTACAGAATTATAAGTGAATGTTTCTGTTGGGCTGGTATCCCACCTTCACCAGTACGCGTATGTGTGAGGACCACAAACACACACTTCTATTAATATCTATAAGTTTACATGGGAGTGTGTATATATGTATACAGAGCACTACAATCAATACATGTTTGTGTACCTATAGTTATGAATACACACGGACATAGACAAGTATAGATGAGGATATATTATTCAGTTTGGATTCATGACTACAGGTGCCCATAACTGTATGCATATGTACCTCCCTGGATAAATGCATACACACAGCCATGTGAAGGTATGTATTTTGAGAGCTTGCTCCTTGTTTTGGAATACCTACAGGTACCCACACATGTATTCATGTTTATGTGTCAGTAGACCTATACATAAACACATAAAGATGCATACATGTCCACGGCAGTGGGTATATATTAAATATGAGACGTACACATATCAATACATATCTGTGAGGTTTAAAAGACCGTGAAGTATATATCTTGATGAATAGTACTAATGACACTGTGTATTAATACCTATGGGTACACAAACGTATGTACATACACATGGACTCTGTTCGTAAATATTTACATACAGATATGTATATTTTATGTTTATTTAGAGATGTGTGTTTAGTTACAGTAAAAAGTTGATAACAAAAATTAACCTACTAAATGTCTGGGAACCTCAAGGTGTATGTAAACACACACATACATAAGTTGGATCCATTGTCCATGTATATGCACATCACAATACTTATATCTAAAAATGTATAAATAATGTATAAATAATGTAATAATAAAAGCACACATTTTTTTTTGGATGTATCAAGTTTTAATTTTGAAAGCAAAAAAAACCATTTACGTAATTAGATAAGAATGTGGTATACAAATATAAACATCAACTATATACGTGAGTGTACACAAAGGCAAAGGGAGGGAAAATTAGAGGTCAAAAATGAAATGTAAACAAGAAATTGGGATTATATCATATTGTCCTGCCATGGGACTCGGCCCGCATCAGATACAAATTAGTCAGCATAGCGATCATTTGTGCTACAGCAGTAGTAGATCATAAAAAAGGGAGAGTTACATTGTCCAAAGGGTTTTAAATATCTCCTCTCGTTCAAAAACTGGTCTCTCTCACTTCAATATGAAATTGTGTAGGATGACACAGGATTTCACAACCTCATCAATAGTCTCCGTTTTGAAGTTGATTGCTGTGCCCAGGACTCGCCCTTTAGCTGCTAAGATACCAAAGGCTCATTTCCCCCATTCTACGGGCACGAGATAGTCTATAGTTATAGATTCCTTTATTACGAGTCAAACCTCGGCTGCTGTAAGGCTTAAAACGCTTCCCACACATTTGAAAATGCCTCGTCGGCCACAATAACATACGGCATCGGCGGGCCCTCTGTGCCAGGAAGCAGTGTCGGTCTGGGGAAGTCAAAATTGTCAGTGTACTTCAAATACTGGGTATAGTTATCAAAGTAATAATATATTATTTTATTCGTATATTGATCTGCTGATATTTGTAACGTACATATTGCTGACAAGTAGAAGTATATGATATGGCCATACATAGCTGCAATACATACAGGCTATACATATAGCTAAAGATTGCATCATCCCAGAATTGTCTAGAAGTATCCATGTATAGTAAAAATGTATGTCGCTGTCACTCAATAAGAATGAGCCATACCATGGGAGGCGGCGCTCTCCCTGCTGGGGACTCACTCCACTCCAGGCGGACCATTGAAGACATCGTAACAGATTCATCATGCCGGACAGGAACCATATGCCTTGGGGAGATGGATATCCCAAGACCAATTGACTACAAACTCAAGGAAGCAAGTTTGACACAGACTTATAAAGGATAAATGGACTATTTTTCTACAACTACCTGAATATGCTACTTTACTGTGATGCCTTTTATTATTGGTTCATTTTACCAATAAAAGCCAAACAAGAGATTTTTATATACTTTTACGTCTTGTCTCAATAATTCGCACATGACGATAATTATGCACATATAGCGGTATTTAACAGTCACCACTGTCAGGTGAATAATAAGCCAAGTCGCCACAGTCAGCTGTCAGGTGAATAGTGAGCCAAGTCGCCACAGTCAGCTGTCAGCTGAATAATGAGCCAAGTCGCCACAGTCAGCTGTCAGGTGAATAGTAAGTCAAGTCGCCACAGTCAGCTGTCAGGTGAATAGTAAACCAAGTCGCCACAGTCAGCTGTCAGGTGAATAGTAAGCCAAGTCGCCTCAGTCAGCTGTCAGGTGAATAGTAAGCCAAGTCGCCACAGTCAGCTGTCAGGTGAATAATGAGCCAAGTCGCCACAGTCAGCTGTCAGGTGAATAGTAAGCCAAGTCGCCACAGTCAGCTGTCAGGTGAATAGTAAGCCAAGTCGCCACAGTCAGCTGTCGGGTGAATAATAAGCCATGTCGCCACAGTCAGCTGTCAGATGACTAATAAGCCAAGTCGCCACAGTCAGCTGTCAGGTGAATAGTAAGCCAAGTCGCCACAGTCAGCTGTCAGGTGAATAATGAGCCAAGTCGCCACAGTCAGCTGTCAGGTGAATAGTAAGCCAAGTCGCCACAGTCAGCTGTCAGGTGAATAGTAAGCCAAGTCGCCACAGTCAGCTGTCAGGTGAATAGTAAGCCAAGTCGCCACAGTCAGCTGTCAGGTGAATAGTAAGCCAAGTCGCCACAGTCAGCTGTCAGGTGAATAATGAGCCAAGTCGCCACAGTCAGCTGTCAGGTGAATAGTGAGCCAAGTCGCCACAGTCAGCTGTCAGGTGAATAGTGAGCCAAGTCGCCCCAGTCAGCTGTCAGGTGAATAGTAAGCCAAGTCGCCCCAGTCAGCTGTCAGGTGAATAGTGAGCCAAGTCGCCACAGTCAGCTGTCAGGTGAATAGTAAGCCAAGTTGCCCCAGTCAGCTGTCAGGTGAATAGTGAGCCAAGTCGCCACAGTCAGCTGTCAGGTGAATAGTAAGCCAAGTCGCCCCAGTCAGCTGTCAGGTGAATAGTAAGCCAAGTCGCCACAGTCAGCTGTCGGGTGAATAGTGAGCCAAGTTGCCCCAGTCAGCTGTCAGGTGAATAGTGAGCCAAGTCGCCACAGTCAGCTGTCAGGTGAATAGTAAGCCAAGTCGCCACAGTCAGCTGTCAGGTGAATAGTAAGCCAAGTCGCCCCAGTCAGCTGTCAGGTGAATAGTAAGCCAAGTCGCCACAGTCAGCTGTCGGGTGAATAGTGAGCCAAGTTGCCCCAGTCAGCTGTCAGGTGAATAGTGAGCCAAGTCGCCACTGTCAGCTGTCAGGTGAATAGTAAGCCAAGTCGCCACAGTCAGCTGTCAGGTGAATAGTAAGCCAAGTCGCCACAGTCAGCTGTCAGGTGAATAATGAGCCAAGTCGCCACAGTCAGCTGTCAGGTGAATAGTGAGCCAAGTTGCCCCAGTCAGCTGTCAGGTGAATAGTGAGCCAAGTGGCCACAGTCAGCTGTCAGGTGAATAGTGAGCCAAGTTGCCACAGTCAGCTGTCAGGTGAATAGTGAGCCAAGTCGCCACATTCAGCTCTCGGGTGAATAATGAGCCAAGTTGCCCCAGTCAGCTGTCGGGTGAATAGTAAGCCAAGTCGCCACAGTCAGCTGTCAGGTGAATAATGAGCCAAATTGCCCCAGTCAGCTGTCAGGTGAATAATGAGCCAAGTCACCACAGTCAGCTGTCGGGTGAATAGTGAGCCAAGTTGCCCCAGTCAGCTGTCAGGTGAATAATGAGCCAAATTGCCCCAGTCAGCTGTCAGGTGAATAATGAGCCAAGTCGCCACAGTCAGCTGTCAGGTGAATAATGAGCCAAGTTGCCCCAGTCAGCTGTCAGGTGAATAATGAGCCAAATTGCCCCAGTCAGCTGTCAGGTGAATAATGAGCCAAGTCGCCACAGTCAGCTGTCGGGTGAATAGTGAGCCAAGTTGCCACAGTCAGCTGTCAGGTGAATAGTAAGCCAAGTCGCCACAGTCAGCTGTCGGGTGAATAGTGAGCCAAGTCGCCACAGTCAGCTGTCAGGTGAATAATGAGCCAAGTCGCCACAGTCAGCTGTCGGGTGAATAGTGAGCCAAGTCGCCACAGTCAGCTGTCAGGTGAATAATGAGCCAAGTTGCCCCAGTCAGCTGTCGGGTGAATAGTGAGCCAAGTCGCCCCAGTCAGCTGTCAGGTGAATAGTAAGCCAAGTTGCCCCAGTCAGCTGTCGGGTGAATAGTGAGCCAAGTCGCCCCAGTCAGCTGTCAGGTGAATAGTAAGCCAAGTTGCCCCAGTCAGCTGTCAGGTGAATAATGAGCCAAGTTGCCCCAGTCAGCTGTCGGGTGAATAGTGAGCCAAGTCGCCCCAGTCAGCTGTCGGGTGAATAGTGAGCCAAGTTGCCCCAGTCAGCTGTCAGGTGAATAATGAGCCAAGTTGCCCCAGTCAGCTGTCGGGTGAATAGTGAGCCAAGTCGCCCCAGTCAGCTGCCAGGTGAATAATGAGCCAAGTTGCCCCAGTCAGCTGTCGGGTGAATAGTGAGCCAAGTCGCCCCAGTCAGCTGTCAGGTGAATAGTAAGCCAAGTCGCCACAGTCAGCTGTCAGGTGAATAGTAAGCCAAGTCGCCACAGTCAGCTGTCAGGTGAATAGTAAGCCAAGTCGCCACAGTCAGCTGTCAGGTGAATAGTGAGCCAAGTCGCCACAGTCAGCTGTCAGGTGAATAATGAGCCAAGTCCCCACAGTCAGCTGTCAGGTGAATAGTGAGCCAAGTCGCCACAGTCAGCCTGTGATGTAGGCTATGTTCACACATTGCGTATCAGGTCGTATTTACTGCATTTTTTTGAGGATCCCTTTCTGCAGTGATGTCTGGCATCCCAGCCAGCCACATTTAGCATTTAGACGCTCCATTGTTTTGAGGATGTTTTCTCTGGCTAGCGGATCCTCAAACAGAATGATCTTATCAATTTCTTGGTGTTTTTCCATTGCCCCCATTGTGAATGTGCTAAAAAAAAATCTAAAAAAAAACATCTAAAAAACCGCACTGTGTGAATGGAGATGTTTGTTGAAAATAAGAAGATCCGTTTGCAGCTGAAAAGCAGATCCTCAAAAAAACCGCACCAAAAGGCAACGTGTGACCGTGGCCTCATACATGAAGAAACACAATGGCTGCAGCAGACACTTGGGGGATGGGGCTACATTGGTCGCATACACATATACAGTAGTTGCCCATGGAAACCAAGCACATCCATCTTATAATTTTAAAAGCCTTTTATAAACCAGAAGTCAAGTCGCGGCCTGATTGGTCAGCAGCTGACACGTGCCATCTGTCCGTGGATTCCTCGTGGCTTTGTAGTTGACTAAAAATCTGTTGATAGAACAAGGTCTTTCCCCCGCCCAATTTAGCTCAGCAGACGTGATGACGTAACGTGCGTCTTGACGTAGTTCCGGAATTTCCAGCGTACCGTGAATCCATAGTAACAGCAGGCCACGCCCTTGCGTTCGGTACGCCTTGTAGGCGGGGTAAAGGTAACACAGGGGAGGGGCAAACCTTAGCGGAGGTTTCCAGTGCGGCGCTGGTGATCGCTGTAAATACACAGGTGACATATAGAAGAGGAGGCACCGGAGCCGCACAGGAAACTACAGGCAGCGAACAGGAAGCGGGGGACACTGGGCCAGCGCCGGCACTGCGGGTCATGGATCATCTCCAGGCTGCCAACCGATACCAAGTGGTAAGTCACCTGGACGGCTGCTGGCGTCATGGAGAGCACTGCGGTGACGTCATGTGAGGCGTAATGTCACTGGGGATGTGTATGATGCACTGCAGTGGGCCCGCAGCATTGCGCTCTGCCATTGTCCTCACTCTGTGCTGTGACGTCCCCAGTACCTGGCCTGACTGATCGAGAGGATGGAGACTGCGAGGATGGGGGCTCTGGGGACGGAGGCTGACAGAAGGGTGGGGGCTCTGGGACGGAGGCTGAGAGGATGGAGGCTGACAGAAGGGTGGGATGGGGCTGACAGAAGGGTGGGGCTCTGGGGACGAGGCTGAGAGGATGGAGGCTGACAGAAGGGTGGGGGCTCTGGGGACGGAGGCTGAGAGGATGGAGGCTGACAGAAGGGTGGGGGCTCTGGGGACGGAGGCTGCAGAAGGTGGGGGCTCTGGGGACGGAGGCTGACAGAAGGGTGGGGGCTGTGGGGACGGAGGCTGACAGAAGGGTGGGGGATGGGGGCTGACAGAAGGGTGGGGGCTCTGGGGAGGAGGCTGAGATGGAGGCTGATAGAGGAGCTGGAGTGACAGAAGGTGGTTGGGGACGAGTAGATGGGGGGCTGACAGAAGGGTGGGGGCTCTGGGGACGGAGGCTGAGAGGATGGAGGCTGACAGAAGGGTGGGGGCTCTGGGACGGAGGCTGACAGAAGGGGTGGGGGCTCTGGGGACGGAGGCTGACAGAAGGGTGGGGCTGGGCGACAGAAGGGTGGGGGCTCTGGGGACGGAGGCTGAGAGGATGGAGGCTGATAGAAGGGTGGAGGCTGGAGAGGAGGAGGCTGACAGAAGGGTGGGGGCTCTGGGGACGGAGGCTGAGGGTGAGGCTGACAGAAGGGTGGGGCTGGGGGGTGGGGGCTGACAGAAGGGTGGGGGCTCTGGGGACGGAGGCTGAGAGGATGGAGGCTGATAGAAGGGTGGAGGCTGAGAGTGAGGCGGTGACAAAAGGGTGGGGGCTCTGGGACGGAGGCTGAAGGATGAGGCTGACAGAAGGGTGGGGGCTGTGGGGATGGGGGCTGACAGAAGGGTGGGGGCTCTGGGGACGGAGGCTGAGAGGATGGAGGCTGACAGAAGGGTGGGGGCTCTGGGACGAGGCTGAGAGGATGGAGGCTGACAGAGGGTGGGGCTCTGGGGACGGAGGCTGAGAGGATGGGGGCTGACAGAAGGGTGGGGGCTGTGGGGATGGGGGCTGACAGAAGGGTGGGGGCACGGGGCTGGGGATGGGCTGACAGAAGGGTGGGGCTCTGGGGACGGGAATGGAGGCTGACAGAAGGGTGGGGTGGGGGGGGCTAGGGGGGGCTGACAGAAGGGTGGGGCTTGGGGATGGGGGCTGACAGAAGGGTGGGCTGGGGAGGAGGCTGACAGAAGGGTGGGGTGGGGCTGGAGGCGGGCTGGGGATGGGGCTGACAGAAGGGTGGGGGCTCTGGGGACGGAGGCTGACAGAAGGGTGGGGGCTGTGGGGATGGGGGCTGACAGAAGGGTGGGGGCTCTGGGGACGGAGGCTGACAGAAGGGTGGGGGCTGTGGGATGGGGGCTGACAGAAGGGTGGGGCTTGGGGACGGAGGCTGACAGAAGGGTGGGGGCTGTGGGGATGGGGGCTGACAGAAGGGTGGGGGCTCTGGGGACAGAGGCTGAGAGGATGGAGGCTGACAGAAGGGTGGGGGCTGTGGGGACGGAGGCTGACAGAAGGGTGGGGGCTGTGGGGACGGAGGCTGACAGAAGGGTGGGGACGGAGGCTGACAGAAGGGTGGGATGGGGGCTGACAGAAGGGTGGGGGCTCTGGGGACGGAGGCTGAGAGGATGGAGGCTGACAGAAGGGTGGGGCTCTGGGGACGGAGGCTGAGAGGCGGAGGTGACAGAAGGGTGGGGACTGTGGGGACGGAGGCTGACAGAAGGGTGGGGACGGAGGCTGACAGAAGGGTGGGGGATGGGGCTGACAGAAGGGTGGGGGCTCTGGGGACGGAGGCTGAGAGGATGGAGGCTGACAGAAGGGTGGGGCTCTGTGGACGGAGAATGGAGGCTGACAGAAGGGTGGGGCTGTGGGGACGGAGGCTGACAAAAGGGTGGGGGCTGTGGGGATGGGAGCTGAGAGAAGGGTGGGGGCTGAGAGGATGGAGGCTGAGAGAAGGGTGGGGGCTCTGAGCATGGGGGCTGAGAGAAGGGTGGGGGCTCTGAGCATGGGGGCTGAGAGAAGGGTGGGGGCTCTGAGCATGGGGGCTGAGAGAAGGGTGGGGGCTCTGAGCATGGGGGCTGAGAGAAGGGTGGGGGCTGTGGGGATGGGAGCTGAGAGAAGGGTGGGGGCTGAGAGGATGGAGGCAGGCTGAGAGAATGGTGGGGGCTGTGGGGATGGAGGCTTACAGGAGGGTGGAGGCTGAGAGAAGGTTGAAGGCTGTAGGGATGGAGGCAGGCTGAGAGAAGGGTGGGGGCTCTGGGGATGGAGGCAGAGAGAATGGTGGGGGCTGAGAGGAGGATGGAGGCTGAGAGAAGGGTGGGGGCTGAGAGAATGGTGGGGGCTGTGGGGATGGGAGCTGAGAGGATGGAGGCGTGTTGGGATGGAGGCAGGCTGAGAGAATGGTGGGGGCTGTGGGGATGGAGGCTTACAGGAGGGTGGGGGCTGATAGGAGGGTGGAGGCTGAGAGAAGGATGAAGGCTGTAGGGATGGGGGCAGGCTGAGAGAAGCGTGGGGGCTCTGGGGATGGAGGCTGAGAGAATGGTGGGGGCTGTGGGGATGGAGGCTTACAGGAGGGTGGGGGCTGAGAGGAGGGTGGAGGCTGAGAGAAGGATGAAGGCTGTAGGGATGGAGCAGGCTGAGAGAAGCATGGGGCTCTGGGGATGGAGGCTGAGAGAATGGTGGGGGCTGAGAAGAGGGTGGAGGCTGTGGCGTTGGGAGCTGAGAGGATGGAGAGGGGCTGATATCAGGATGGAGGCTGTGAGGTTGGGGGGGTTGTGACCAGGATGGGGGTCAGAAGAGGATGAAGGCTGAGATGAGGTTGGGGGCTGCGGAAATGGAGGCTGAGGTGAGGATGCAATATGGTGACTGCACTGCCCTTGTCATCTGGTAGGGGGCAGGCTATAGGGATGAGCATTGCTCTCCAGGCTGTAGATTGGCGCCCTGTGGTGGTCACCATTCTGAGACCTGTTGTCTCTGGTTGTCTCTTAGTTTGGACATACTCACCTGTCCGTGAGTCTTGCACATGTCCTGGTTCTCACAGATAGAACTGGTGCCCATAATGGTCTATGGGGCTGTTCACCTGAGCAGGGTCATCCAGGGGGTCGGTGATAATTCACTGCTGGTAAAAGCTGATGAACTGCGTTCACTGACCTCTGAACTCTGCCCGAGAGAAGCGGCGCCCGGACAGAGGTGGTCACTGTCCTGTCTCCTCTCAAGGCGATGAGAGGTATCAGGTGGGTGATGGTGCTGTGAGATGTTCTTACCTCTGATTCCAGAATAAGGAGCAGACAGGACCAGCACAGACTCCAATGTAAAACCACAGCATCAGGTGAACTCGACCTTGGTTTATTATGGTCCGGACACAGTAACATGCTTCTTGATGGTGGAATACTGTGACTTTATCTGAAGACGCTGACCTCGTTGATGCTGGTCAGACACTAATGGCCCTCACTAGCCCAGTAGATGTGGTCCTAGTCTCACAGCGACATAATAAAACATGGCTGCATGGAGCGAGTGACCCCATCAACTGTCACCGATGACACATCAAGATTGAACCAACCTAATAGAAACAGACAATATTGATCAGTTCGGGCCCTTTCTGGGACCATCATAAGTGACTTCTCTTCCTCTGATTCCTGGATCTTACACTTATGTTGTATACTGTCCATAAGCCATAATGGCTCAGAGGGTCTGGCCTGTAAGGTTTGGGGGGCCTTGGGATTGTTTGTTTGGATAGTGAGGCTCTGGGCAAGGAATGGTTGTGCTCTGTGATAGGCACAAGTGGATGGTGACAGGTTGGCCCTGTCTGGTGTGATGAGAAGGAGCACTTGTTCCTGCTGGTCTGATACTTTATCGTAAGATCTGTCAATGAGGTCGTACTGTGCCAGCTGGGAGGGTCCCATCACATACTGAATGGCTAATCCATTTGGGTTCTTAGCTTGTAGCCTGAAATGTATGGATGTTATTGGATGCACGGCAGTAGGACATAGAGAGATGGTGGGCCTGGTGCCTGTAGAATGCCCAGGAGAGCAGAGGGCAATGTAAATGTACAGTAATACCATAGATAATTGGGGAAGCCTGGCAGCAGATCCTGATCATTAGGATATGGCTGTGTGAGGCCTGTGCCCTATAGAACCAGTATCTTTCCTTGTAATAATAAGATCCAGCGCTGGGGAACAAGGTGTTAATAACGTTGGACGCCTCTATTTATCTTTTTGGTAGGGACATTGTATTCTGGGCTTCCCTGGGTATTCTTATATGTGGACTCTGCTGTGGCAGCTCCATAACCTGTGACCCCGGTCTGGTCACCTGAGCACTCGGCCATATTTCTACATTTCCATGGCTGTGGGCTAAATGAATATAACCTGGGTAATTCTAGTTCTGGGAGGTGCAGGATTGACGCGTCTGTTACACTTTGGACCGTCCTTTATAACCTGTGATCGGGTGTAGTCCTGTATCTGGGTGTTCCTTCTAGTGTAATATTGTGTGTCCAATAGATTTCCATTCTTTACTCATTATAGAAATTACTGTTAATATTTATCCATATTTACCTTTTAGGATATGATCACACACTGTTCTGTTTCTACAAAAAAATGACGCCAGAAAAGCCCCAAATAATAGGCTTCCTATTAATTAGAATGGAAATGAATAGTGATATGACAGACACCTCCATTAAGAACCCCTGTGCTTGTTGCCAGCTGACACTAGACAGATGATATCAACCCTATAACACCTTTACCCCATTGTCCACCACACCAGGGCAATCGGGAAGAGCTGAGGCAAAGCCAGAATTGGCACATCTGCTGTCTGTGGGCTGGTACTTTTTGTCTGAGAAGAGCCCAATAACCATAGACCTCCCCAGCCTGATAATAAGCCTGCTGCTGTCAACTCTACCTCTGCCGGTTATATAGGTGGGGCCCCACATGGTTTTTTTTCATTTAATTATTTATTTGGTAATAGCTGTAAAATCAATCCTAGCCTAATCTAGCCTATCCTATCCTAACATCAAAAAACATTAATTACAGTATGATGTGTTTATTTTCTACGTAGATGTCACGTGGATGTCATACAGTCAGCACATGGGTGACACATACGGACATATGGATGGCCAAAATGAAACGTGCCACACATGACTTTTCAATGAATGTGTGAAGGGGCCCTGTGACTGTAGTAGGCATGTACTTCTCACATACTTAGGGTGACAAGAAGACGGACATTCACATAGATCTCTTGCTTGTATTTAAAGTTTATTCCATCAGTATCAGGCGAAATACATTTTAAAGAAAAGCAAGAGGTCTATGTGAATGCCGTCTTATTGTGACTACTATTTTGGGAATGCCACCCTGTGACATGTAGACCATTACTAGTGGAGCTTTGTGGCTACTCATAGTCAAGCACTGGAGCTGGACAGCTGAATCCTAACTGTATATGCATTACCATCTTTAGGATTCACAAAACGTTAGAGCTTGGGGCGGAAATCCTACTAAACTCTGAATGATACATTTATGATACTTATTATTATTTATTTATAGAGCACCATTGATTCCATGGTGATGTACATGAGAAAGGGTTACATACAAACAAGGTAAAAATACAACAAGCAAACTAACAGTGACAGACCGATACAGAGGATAGAGAGGACCCTGACCTTGCAGGTTACATTCTACAGGGCAGTGGGAAGAGAGACAGTAGGTTGGGTCTGCTCTGGTGGTGGTGGAGCACAGGGTCCAGTGGTGGTGAGGTATCACTGTGGTCATTGCAGGCTGTAGGCCGTTATGAAGAGACGAGTTTTCAGGTTCCGCTTGAAGGTTCCAAGTGTAAGGGATAGATGGACGTTTTGAAAGCGTCACCCACAGGTTACCACTGCTGATTGCGGGGTCCAGCAACCTGATATCTTGTGTTGAGCTTATCCAAATGGACTTTCTAGCCAGAAATGATTATCCAAGCCATAAAACCCCTGTGAGTTCTCCCCAGCTCTGATCTCTGGATTGCCGAGGGAAGGAGTAAGTGAGGGTTGTACCCTCTGCTCAAGTTGTGAATTCTTACCTTTTGTGTTACCTTCTCACCTTTATATTTTATATGTTGGTGTTACCAAAACTAGGTATACATGGTACACAAAACACTTGAGTCCAATGTTGGGCACTTATCCTTAGGTGCCCTACAGTGGCCACGGTTACATATGCTTAGGTGCCCTACAGTGGCCACGGTTACATATGCTTAGGTGCCCTACAGTGGCCACGGTTACATATGCTTAGGTGCCCTACAGTGGCCACGGTTACATATGCTTAGGTGCCCTACAGTGGCCACGGTTACATATGCTTAGGTGCCCTACAGTGGCCACGGTTACATATGCTTAGGTGCCCTACAGTGGCCACGGTTACATATGCTTAGGTGCCCTACACTGGCCACGGTTACATATCCTTAGGTGCCCTACAGTGGCCACAATTTGGAAGTAGGTCATTGTCCAGTCATCATAGGGACCCGCTGTAATAAAAGATACACCATGTTGCATGGATATGGTGGTCCTCTGTATAGGAAAAAGCTACCTGCAGCACTTGCTTATACAGTTTAACAAGTGGTATGTAAACATGTCGGGCAAAAACACACTTCATGTAGTGAATGACCATCTATGGCCATGTTACAGTTTGGCTGGTAAAGGTCCAGCTCCATGCTGTTGGCTAAGTGCATGGACGCAGTGTGCACCTAACCCTAGAGTCCCTGTGTGTGTATATTGTGTGTTTACATGTGCGTGTAGCAGATCCATCTATGTCTATGAGCATGTATGTCTGTGTAGTCTGCATGTAGCAGAGCTGCATGCATCTGTATGTGCATGAATTGGGCATGTACCAGTGCTGCGTGTGTTGTATCTGTATGTTCATGTAGCAGAGCTGTGTGTCTACATGTGCATGAAGCAGAGCCATCTATTTCTATGTGCATGTAGCAGAGCTGTGTGTGTCATATATAATTTGGAGGGGCGGAGTGTAAAAGGGGCCCATTAAGACTTTTTCGCCTGGGGCCCACAAAAATCTGGAGCCGGCCCTGGCTGGGATTATTGCCTGATATTGCAGTTTGCTCTTTACATACTGTACTTATGAATCATTGAATGTTAATTAATGATGACTTGCAATATAATAGTCATGGGAGAACAAGAACATGTTTCCACTCATTCTGACACATAGGTGCTGGCTGCTGCCATTCACACTGAAATAGATTACTTGTGACAAGATAAGTACAAAGGAAGGAAATGAAGAACATGTTGCTGTGTTTATTTATCACTATTGCAATCATTATCTTCTAAAAAGAGCCTCCGGGGAGAATTCAGCTTCTTTATGTCTTCATTGGAGGGACTCGATTTTAGTTCTTTATCTGTTTTTTTTAAATTATTTTTAAGGGTTTTTAATAATAATTCTATTTAACTGGTTAGGAAACTAAAAAGGAGACAGGGGGCGCCACATGAGAAGCATCGGGTGGTCCAGTGGAATATATGGTAAGGGGGCTGATGGGTTTACAGTGTCATATCGACACACTTTAGATGTCAACTAACATCTAATAATAGATTTGATCGAGGGACGTTACCTGTGGTTCGATAGTGGACACCTTCCCAAATGGGTGGCTAATATCCCCTATGGTCAGTACTGGAGGGAACACAAGAATTGCACTAAGGATTTTGATGTTTTTGAAGAGTCGGTTCAGACAGAAGGACTACCCAAAAAACTGTGAACTGCTGCTTTTAAGAAAGCTAAGGCTCTTTCACAGGAGTTGTGTTAGTAAAGCTGTAGATGAGAACAACATTACAGAACTGAGTACGGTAAATGGAGTTTAGTCACCACTAATCAATCTCGAGTGGCCATCCAAAAAATGTTTAATAACTTTTGGTCCATCCTAAAAGGTGACCTGGTCCGATCTACTCATCATCCGATTAAACCTAAAATTATCTACAGAAGGAATCGAAATCTATGCAATTTAGTAGCACCAAGTAACGCCTCCCTACAACCGAAATTAGCTAAAGCCTTGGTATATGTACAATACAGGCTGTTATTCCTGTAACACCTCTAAGGGTTTTTGCTGCGGCACCAGTAATAATGGGCTCAAAACCTTCACATCCCAAACAGGCAAAACCTATTCCATCAATTGCCATGTTCACCGCCTATCAACATATGTGGTTTTCTTGCTACAGTGTACGTGCCGCCTACCATATGTGGTCCGCACGATACAGACTATGCACGCCTGTCCTAATATACACCAGCACAATACACATATCGGGTATCAGTTGCATTGCATGTCCAAGCACTTTGCCTTGGTGCACCAAAAAGGCTGAAATTCCTGAGGCTCGCCATAATCGACCAGGTGGGGACACTGTCCCTGATCCGTTGGGTGGCCTCATTAATAAAGAAAGTTTTTGGAGCTTTAAATTTGGCACGTTGGCCCCTGAACTTAACCATTGAGAATAAGGTCCGCTATGAATAAATATCTCGTCCTCTTTGATATTAACTATTGTATTTGCTCTTTGATGATTTGTTTTAATGTGTTTTATTATGCATTTTTAATTTTTCAGGGATTTGTACACTGATATATATCTGTTTTATGCTGCTCCAATCTACTGTATTTATATCCCTTGTGCTTTCTGGTATTGCTAGTCTTTGCTTTTTCTTCCATCTTTTCAGTTAGCCATTAAAAGGTATCAACCACTGAGGACTCTGATTTCCAATATTTTTCGAGTCTACCTTTTGGCATACTAACGGTACAATGAGGTCATAATTTTGATGCAAACCCATTGGTTCATTTGCCCTAGAAGTATGTCCCTTCCTCTTACTTCTTTGTACCCCCTGATGAAGATGGCATGCCGCTACCGAAACGTGTTGTGGAACAAAAAGGTTTTTAGTAAAGTTTGTTACCTTACAATTTGCTTAATATGATCCATGCCCTAGCGCTCCTTAGACTGCTTTCTTTCCATCTAACTGGTTAGGACTGTGCACCCCTGCCACCTACTCTGGATGTGAAAAGTCTGCATCACCCTGTTAAAATGCCAGGAGTTTTTTTAGTCATTTAGAAAAAAAAATATCATCATTTACTAACATTTTCAACCTTCAACTGACCTTTTTTTTTCAGATGTAAAACTAAAAATAAAGAACTATATTATGTGGTTGCAGAGATCTATACACCCTTAGGCCCTGTGCACACGATGCGTATTTAGTGCAGAAGAATTCTACAACCAAATTGCAGTTTTCTTCTACACCAAATACACAGCATGGCCACAAGACCTTAAAGAGAAGCTGACCTCTGATTGATGCTGCTCACAGATAGAGCAGTGGCTGTATGAACTCATCCAGGATTGTGCGCGTATAGGCAGAGATCTGTCAATCCAGGGCAGTGGGTGGGCAGAAGCCCCCAGGGACAACCATCGTCCTGACTAGTCTACAGCACAGCTCCTCCACAGCAGCTATCTGTATATTCTTCTCTGAAACACTACAGCATTCTGAATCAAAAATACCTGGCTGAGTTCATACAGCGAGTGTCCAATACAAGCTGCCCACAGATTGTGAGTTGTCAGGTTTTCTTTAATACTTTCTTGAAGTACCTTTCGAATTTATGACACCAGCCAATCTTTTTTGGTATGAGTCTATCAGCATGGCTTGTGTAGAATTTGCAATCTTTGCCCACTCTTCCTTGCAGTAGTGCTCCAAATCTGATTTCGAGGGCATCTTCTGTGTACATCCCTCTTCATTTCAGCCCACAGATTTTCAATTGGATATAGTCTTTGGCTCTCGCTGGGACACTCTAAAATGTCATCAGGCAAGTCAATCTTACGTTGACTTTGGAGGTATGCTTAAAGTCATTGTCTGTCTTGCCTAAAGTTAAATTGTCTCGTCATCCATAGTTTTTTTTTTTTTTTTTTTTTTTTGCAGAAGCATGAAGGCTTTGTTGCAAAATTGATTGATATTTGGAACTATTTCTAATTCCTTCTACCAGTAATGACCCAGTTCCCACTGCCAAAACACAATCCCAAGGTATAATGCTGCCACCACCATTCTTCACTGTGGGTATGGGGTTCTTCTGGTGATCTGCCGTGTTGACTTTCCACGAAACATTTGGAATTTATGGTCAAAAATGTTAACCTTGATCTTAATAATGGACCATAACACATTTCCCAAAAGTGTTTTGCCCACGTGAAGGTTTTGGGAAAACATAGCTGAGCTTGGATGTTTTTCTTTGTAACAATAGGCTTCCATCTAGCCACCATACCCCTCTTGGCCGACATATCAAGACAACAAGAGATTGTCACATGCAGTACAAAAATAGTACAAGGCGGAAATTCCTGCAGCTCCTTAAATGTTGTCTGTAAGTCTTGGCATTTTTCCGGACCAATTTTTTTCTAGTCTTTTCATCAATGCTATATTTAATTAAACTTTTTTTTAGTGATACACAATGAAATAAACAGAATAATCCCCAGGCAGTATATTACAAATCCAATAACAAACCCCGTCAAACACCACTCCGCCCTTCTCCCCACCAACACCCAATAAAGTTTCTCTCTCTCGATGTATTCAGCTTCGGAATAGTTACGATTCCCATTTACGAGTGTCCAAAGTGGATGTCAGTCTCCTCATATTGTCAGGTGCTGTTTTGGATTTTAGCCACTCATCTCAATCACAGTCTACATAATGCTCTCATTCAAGTTAGTGTGACAGATGCCCTGCCTGAATTGTCTAGCCATGGCGCACATATATCCTCCCAATTTCTTAACTATCCGTCTCTTCTGATAGACATATATTTCTCCATAGCAATGGTATTGTTGACTGAGTCAATGACCTATGTGATCGTGGGAACAGAAGGCCCCCTCCAGTGAGCCGCAACTCTCTTGCGTGCCTGATATTGCCAATTTGTGGCCCTCCAACAGAGGCAAACTTGATACATGTCCGAGAAGGGCCACTTTAGGGTGTAATACCAGTTGACATTGGTACACCTTACTTATTAAATCCGCTATGTCTCCCCAGAATCTGCGCAAACGAGGGCAGTTCCAGGTCAAGTGAATCAGGCCCGCATTAGGCATACCACACTTCCAGCAATTAGCATCACTAGCATATCCCATTCTCAACAAACATACAGGGGTTCTATACACACGGTGGGGTAGAAAAATGCGACACGCTCTGCGCCTCACTGACCAACACACTCGTGACCTGTTGTAATATGTCCTCCCATTCATCCTCAGTGAAGTCTCCCATGTCAGCCTGCCATTTTGTCATCAAAGTTCCCAAATCCGTGACCCTTCTATCCAACATCTCTGCATAAACCATGGATATAATGCCTCTTGATCCTCCTCGCATCACTATCCTATCCAGCAGTGGGGTTTTAGCACTCCTAGAGAGTGGAGTAAGTCAATATTGTGTTTCACAGGCATGTCATAGCTGTAGATATTGGAAAAATGTAGCATGGAAAATGTCTGTCCTCAAAGGATCAAAACACACCTTCCGAGTAAAGTTGTGATATCAATTTAAGACCTCTCCCTCCAGTTTATTGATCTCGATGCAGGTCAGGTTTCTCCAAATCAAGGCATGTCTCGTGACCCCTTGTAAAGAAACCACTTCTTAATGACCACTTTCATCTTCACAGTGATATCCTTCTTAAGCGGCCGTCACACGCACAGATATCGCGCAAGATATCGCTTGAACGCGGCAGATTAAACATCGCGTAAGCGATGTCTGTGCGTGTGACGGCAAGATACGACGAGCGAGATCCGATCAAATCGCAAAATCGAGATCTGAGGTCCGGACCTCAGATCTAGCGATTTACGATTTAGCGATCTGCTTAATCGTGGTGTATAACACCAGATGAGCGATCTCCCAGCGGCAGAGCCTATGCTGGGAGATGGTAACTATGGTACATGTCGGGTTACTATGCGACGCGCGGCGCCTAGTAACCCGATGTGTACCATAGTAACCAGCGATCTCGCTGGCCCACATCGCTGGTGAGTCTGTCTGTGTGACATCTCACCAGCGATGTGAGCGATATTGTAAGCGATCGCGCGTGCACGTGATTGCTTACAATATCGCAAGAGATATCTTAGCGTGTGACGGCCGCTTTTCTAATAACTTTCAACAATGAGATCCTTTTGCTGTGTTGTGAGCTGTTTATGGACCATGACATTTTCTGTAAAGTGCAAATATTAACATGGCAGGAAAAAGAACTTCATACGGGTATAATCAATCCCTATAAATGCTGACAGCTACGCAGTAACTGCTATATAACAAGGGTTTATAAGTGATTTGTGTCCTGAACACAACCCCATGCCCAATTATAAGGGGTTTCACACTTAAGGAACCACATTATTTAGGTTTTCTTATTTTTATTCTCCTCAAAATGATTTTTATTTCTCAATAGATTTGTACAGATTGAGTGACATTAAATGTGGAAAAAGTTCTGAAATGACTATTCTAAGTGATATATTTTTTTTCTTGATAAAAATCTGACATTTTAAAAAGGGCGTCTTAACCTTTTATATCCACTGTAGTTTCTTCCACATAACTGCTAAATTTTACAGGTACATTTTCATGGGCTGATGTGAGCTCATATCGAGGGTTGATGAATAATATACCAATTAGTGCTGAATTAAAGACCCATTCACGCAGGTCAATGCAAACTGTACATTGGGGCAGAGTAGTAGCATGATTCTTCTATTCCTATACGGCAAGCATACTGTCGGCTACCACTTGTCGCGATTGAATCGTTATTTAATCCACTGATGACTGAAGGTACCTTTACACGTCACAACATTGTATGCAATTTCACTTGCAACTTACTGGTTGCAGTGAAATCATGGACACATTGTTACATTTGTACACAGCAAATGTGTCCATGATTTCACTGCAACCAGTAAGTTGCAAGTGAAATTGCATGCAATGTTGTGAAGTGTAAATGTACCCTGAGAGTTTTGCTTGTTCGTGCACTGGTGGTATTTGTGACCGGCCGCTCCATTCAACTCCTTCTGTCTGTGATCTTGTAGCCAGAGGGAAATAGTGGACACTAGTCGCCCATTATGATCATCAATGGGGTCCCAGCAGTAAATCTCAACCCAATCTAACAGTTCTCACTGCTTTACATACAAAAGGTTTGTTCAAATTTGCTAAACAGTTTTTTTTGTAGTCTGAATCCTCAGTTTGTGCTTTTCCGGTACCCAGCACACGGCTGATTGTTGGCGGCTCGCTCCATACATTGTTTGTGCTCCTCTGGTACCAGCACACTGCTGATTGTTGGCAGCCTCTTCATACATTGTTTGTGCTCTTCCACTGGACCCAGCACACGGCTGATTGTTGGCATCCTCTCCATACATTGCCCTCCTCCACTGGACTCAGCACACAGCTGATTGTTGGCAGCCTCTCCATACATTGTCCTCCTCCACTGGACCCAGCACACGGCTGATTGTTGGCATCCTCTCCATACATTGTCCTCCTCCACTGGACCCAGCACACAGCTGATTGTTGGCATCCTCTCCATACATTGTCCTTCTCCACTGGACCCAGCACACGGCTGATTGTTGGAGGCCTCTCCATACATTATCCTCCTCCACTGGACTCAGCACACGGCTGATTGTTGGCATCCTCTCCATACATTGTCCTCCTCCACTGGACCCAGCACACAGCTGATTGTTGGCATCCTCTCCATACATTGTCCTTCTCCACTGGACCAGCACACGGCTGATTGTTGGAGGCCTCTCCATACATTATCCTCCTCCACTGAACTCAGCACACAGCTGATTGTTGGCAGCCTCTCCATACATTGTCCTCCTCCACTGGACCCAGCACACAGCTGATTGTTGGCAGCCTCTCCATACATTGTCGTCCTCCACTGGACCCAGCACACGGCTGATTGTTGGCAGCCTCTCCATACATTGTCCTCCTCCACTGGACTCAGCACACAGCTGATTGTTGGAAGCCTCTCCATACATTGTCCTTCTCCACTGGACCCAGCACACGGCTGATTGTTGGCAGCCTCTCCATATATTGTCCTTCTCCACTGGACCCAGCACACGGCTGATTGTTGGCATCCTCTCCATACATTGCCCTCTCCACTGGACTCAGCACACGGCTGATTGTTGGCATCCTCTCCATACATTGTCATCCTCCACTGGACCCAGCACACAGCTGATTGTTGGCATCCTCTCCATACATTGTCCTTCTCCACTTGACCCAGCACACGGCTGATTGTTGGAGGCCTCTCCATACATTATCCTCCTCCACTGGACTCAGCACACAGCTGATTGTTGGCAGCCTCTCCATACATTGTCCTCCTCCACTGGACCCAGCACACAGCTGATTGTTGGCAGCCTCTCCATACATTGTCGTCCTCCACTGGACCCAGCACACGGCTGATTGTTGGCAGCCTCTCCATACATTGTCCTCCTCCACTGGACTCAGCACACAGCTGATTGTTGGAAGCCTCTCCATACATTGTCCTTCTCCACTGGACCCAGCACACGGCTGATTGTTGACAGCCTCTCCATATATTGTCCTTCTCCACTGGACCCAGCACACGGCTGATTGTTGGCATCCTCTCCATACATTGCCCTCCTCCACTGGACTCAGCACACAGCTGATTGTTGGCAGCCTCTCCATACATTGTCCTCCTCCACTGGACCCAGCACACGGCTGATTGTTGGCATCCTCTCCATACATTGTCCTCCTCCACTGGACCCAGCACACAGCTGATTGTTGGCATCCTCTCCATACATTGTCCTTCTCCACTGGACCCAGCACACGGCTGATTGTTGGAGGCCTCTCCATACATTATCCTCCTCCACTGGACTCAGCACACAGCTGATTGTTGGCAGCCTCTCCATACATTGTCCTCCTCCACTGGACCCAGCACACAGCTGATTGTTGGCAGCCTCTTCATACATTGTCGTCCTCCACTGGACCCAGCACACGGCTGATTGTTGGCAGCCTCTCCATACATTGTCCTCCTCCACTGGACTCAGCACACAGCTGATTGTTGGAAGCCTCTCCATACATTGTCCTTCTCCACTGGACCCAGCACACGGCTGATTGTTGGCAGCCTCTCCATATATTGTCCTTCTCCACTGGACCCAGCACACGACTAATTGTTGGCAGCCTCTTCATACATTGTCCTCCTCCACTGGACCCAGCACACGGCTGATTGTTGGCAGCCTCTTCATACATTGTTTCAGTTCCTGAATAAGGACATTATAATGCCGTTGCTCATGAATTCTCCGTTGCCTCATTGTATTGTCACTCTGTAATAAAGTAACGTTCTGGAAAGCTCATCCTAGTTCTAACCTGTTTGGATGATGGTTGGTCTGTGCTGGCTTTTCTTGAAGTTCTTGTTCTGTAATCAATCCTAATCCTGGCACGTAGAGCCGGTTTTGGCATTTAATTTACTAGTAGGAAATCTGTGACACCGATGAAAATTTGGCTCCAGCATAATTGTATCTCACCTGAATGCCTAGATTGCTGTATTGCCTGAACTTCCCTTGTTCATAAAAGCTTTTACTTGAGCGATACAATTTCCTGTACAGAGTACGACCAAATGTATAACGTGTCCTCCATCCTGTCTGGCCACTGTGGGGCTCATAGCTCCTAAGAAGATGTGCACAACATTGTCCACAAACAATTTGACCATCACAATAATTTAAGATTGTGGTAAAGTTTCCATGAATTCCATGTGTTCTTCCAGTCCCCAAATCTGAGCTGTCCTAATCAAGCACTTGGTAAGGCTGGCTTCACATCATGGCGCAGTCCGGTCCGGGGCTGTCGGGCATGAACCTGACAGCCCCGGACCGGATCAGCACACAGAACCGGAGGGCCAAATGTTCCCTCCGGTCCTGTATGCAGCCGGATGGCTGTAATTGCAGCTGCTGATTTTTCAAGACCGTGGCTAGTATGGAACTAGCCGCGGTCCTGAAACAACAGCGGCGTGCAGCCGCCGGTATCCGATTCCCCGATTCTCCCGGACCGGGGCAATCCGGCCCCATAGGCTCCCATGTTAGGAAGAACCGGATTGCCCCGGATCCGGGACTATCCGAGCAAATCCGGGATCCGGCTTTCTGGGGTGATTTTTCTCCACGAACACAAATGTTGCAAGCAACATTTTTGTGTCCGGTGAGAATAACCCGAATACTCCCGGATTCATCCGGAGAGATGGAAACCGGATGGCAGAGAGCTGCCATCCGGCTCCATCCGGCCCCATCGGCTACTATGTCTGGGTCCGGGGCTGTCTGGTTTACACTGAACAGCCCCGGACCGGACTGCGCCGTGGTGTGAAGCCAGCCTAAGAAAGCTCAGAGCAGACAGCGGCACATACCCCTCACAAACCTGCCTGATGGCTTTGTCATGGTGATTATGTAGATGGACGGTGAGCATGATGACATTGGTAACTAGATATTGCCCACAACCTAGGCTCCTACAAGGCAACACCACATCGTAAACTCCAAACAACAATCCATAATGGCAGCTACTTCTTAAGGAACAGCATTTTATGATATATACTGTTGCAATCCCTTTAAAAAACTGGACACACAACAAGAAAACATCTTAGGCGGTCCAAGATTAGATGTTGATATAAATCCATCATTCAATGAAGGCATGAACATTTGTGACAGCTGTTGAAAGCAACTTGCAAAAGAGAAAAATACTCTGAAAGCAGAACATTGTTCAGAACCTGCAACGTCCAACACAGGATTTTATAAATCCTGATTTAACAATAGAGTATTTGAATAAATCACTTTCTAACATCGAAGAGAATTAAGATAATAAGGTGGAATAGGCATCATTTTTCTCAGAACGGTATGGGCTTTCATTTGATATGTCACAAGACTATGTTTCTTAATATTTTGTTAATAATATGTATACTGTACTTTGCAGCACAAAGTGGTCTGAGCTATGGAGCATTAGTAATGGTTCTATAGATTCCTATTATCTTGTCAGATTATGTATGTGATAGACATTCAGTGAGTCATAGACCAGCTCATTATGTTGATGAGCCTTTATGAATATGCAGATTATTAACAAAATATTAAGAAACACAGTCTTGTGATATATCAAATGAAAGCCTGTGCCATTCGGAGACAAATGATGCCTCTCCCACCTCACTATCTTTTTTTTCTAGCCTGAGATATAAAAATCAACTAAAAATAAAAATAATTTTTTTTTAGAATTTTTTTTTTTTTTTTTTCCTTCATATTTTGCATTCTCTGACACGCTATTATCAAATAACAAAATCTCAAAAGAATTATAAATATAGAGGTAATAATCATTGGTTCACTTGACATGGAATGAATGTATTATATACCGTATATATTTTTTTTTTTTTTCCCACAGACCCATAAGATTCTATTGGTGATTTTTGTCCACTACTAGGATCAATATCGGTCTCTGTGATATTGCATTGTCCCCTCAAAATAAAAACACACATGAAGACTGAGAGGAGACTTAATAGCTGTCTACAAGTATCTCAAGTGCTGTCATACTGTAGAGGGAACAGCTTTATTCTCATTTGCACAAGGAAAGACTAGAAGCAATGGAATGAAAGTGAATATGAGGAGACATAGATTATATATTAGAAAAAACTTTTTGACATCGAGGGTGATCAATGAGTGGAACAGACGGCCACGAGAGGTGGTGAGCAATCAATGGAAGACTTCAAACAGAGGGGGACAGGAAGGCCGCTCACCTCAATCAAATTTACCCTCGGCTTCCACCATGGAACGTCAATAAAAAATGGAAGTCAGGGCCACGTGTCCATAATTGTGGGGTAGCTTTATTGAAATCGATTGCTCATGCCAATATATGGGGTCTGGACTTTGATGTAATGTGCTTAGCATGGAATGATAGTCTTTTTCAATTTGTATAGATAGTTGTGTAGCATACTGCTTTTTTGTGACAGGGTTAACTGGACACCTGTTAACAATATATTGTTAATCATGCTGATGGGGATACCTTTTATAAAGTATGTTTGTATTGTGTTTTTTTTATGCTGATGAGTTAGGATTCCCTTCCGAAACGCGTCCGGCTAGGATGCATTGTTTTTAATCTATTTTGAATAAAGCTACGCCACAATATCAGTGAAAACACAGATCTAACAAGTACACAAAAAAATGGTGTCTGAATGAGCTCTTTCTTGTAGATTTTGCAGTTAAAGTCACCAGTCAGGGACACGGTTGTATCAAGCACATCTACCTCACTGATCCCTCCTCAGTCCATGGATGATCATTGTAATGCAGGGCAGGGTGTGACCAGCCTGATACCTGGTATATGGAAAGTATACCTGGGCAGTACCAGCCCTTCTTATGGTCTGTTCTCAGGTGATATGAGTTGTGGCTTTACAGTAATCTTTTACGTTATGTACAAAACATTTTGTCTTTTTCTGGAAAGCTTAAAGAGGACCTGTCACCACCTGCTGCATGGCAATCTAGATGCAGCACTGAATGCAGCATGTCTGCTGCATTCAGGGAAGTGGTCCCCCGTGTGTGTGTGTGTGTGTGATGTGTATCCCGAGATATAGCCTTTGTAAAACTTAGAAGCCATGGAGGTAGTCACTGTGGCTGGAGGGAGCTTGATTGAAAGTGGTCATTCCCCCCCCCCCCTCTTCCTCTGTGTGTCGCCTCCTGCTGTGCTGTTTATGCTTTGTCAGGGCAGGAATCTGGAGCTAACATCAGGACAAATGATTTGCATGCTGTGAGTGACAGAGGAGGAGAGGATGAGGGAAGAGCCAGCACAGCAGAAGCAGCACAGAGGGGGAGGGAATGGCCCCAGTCAGTCCTCTGCCTACATGGAGCGTCGTGCTGCACCTTACACTGGTTTTTAGGCCACATAATGCAATCTCCATTTTGCAAGCTAATTTTTTCAGTTGGAAAGAGACGGATAATGCTGACTTTAGCCTAGCCCTATAGTGATTGGGAGTCGTAAGCCGTTGTCTGTCACCAGTAGTGCTGCTTCTCTTCATAGACAGCAAAGAATGAAATATATTGAAATTTAGTATGCCCAATCCCACAATATTAGATTTCAGGGGATTATCAAGTTTTCCCCAACCCTATTAGATAATTTACCAATCCTGCAACCTTTAGTATACATTGCCCAGCCGGCTCCAGTCTTTCATAGTCATCATTCCCTTTTCACAGTAGCCATAACTGACCCATTATCTTCACGGTGATAGATCCCATTTACTTCTTCGCTTGTATTTAGTGATGAGCGAGTGTAATCGTTACTATTCGCTACTTGAACGAATAGTACGGTATTTGCGATACTCGTTAGTCAGTGAGAATCGCTGGTGGTGTAAGTGATGTGTCCATTGTTATTGATCTGACACAGATTGCCAGCTCCCTTCAGTACACAAAGTGATCTGGCACCTCAGGCACAGCAGATTGAATGTTAGGGTGTCTCTGGGGGGGGGGGGGCACAGCGAGGTGTTTTATGCAATAGAAATGTAAAAAAGCCCACCCTCCCGCCCTGTCCCGATAGGATTCGTTTTATGGCCAGATATGTGTGGGCAGAGCCTAACATTGGACTCGCTATGCTAGTATTAACAAGTACTCTTTATGAGTATAGCGAGTGCGAATATCACGCCACTCGCTCATCATTATGTTGTATTTTATCATACAATGGGTACATAAAGTACTCAGATCCCTTTAAATTTTTCACTCTTTCATTGCAGCCATTTGGTAAATTCAAAAAAGTTCATTTTTTTTTCTCATTAATGTCTACTCTGCACCTCATCTTGACTGAAAAAAATAGAATTGTAGAAATATTTGCAAATTTATGAAAAAAAAGAAAAACTGAAACATCACATGGTCAAAAGGCATTCAGACCCTTTGCTCAGTATTGAGTAGAAGCACCTTTTGAGCTAGTACAGCCATGGATCTTCTTGGGAATGATGCAACAAGTTTTTCACACCTGGATTTGGGGATCCACCGCCATTCTTCCTTGCATCAGGTTGGATGGTGAACGTTGGTGGACAGCCAATTTCAGCTCTCTCCAGAGATGCTCAATTGGGTTTAGGTCAGGGCTCTGGCTGGGCCAGTCAAGAATGGTCACAGAGTTGTTCTAAGCCACTCCTTTGTTATTTTAGCTGTATGTTGAGGTCATTGTCTTCTTGGAAGGTGAACCTTGGCCAAGTCTGAGGTCCAAAGCACTCTGGAAGAGGTTTTCATCCAGGATATCTCTGTACTTGGCCGCATTCATGTTTCCTTCAAAAGCAACCAGTCATCCTGTCCCAGCAGCTGGAAAACCCCCATAGCATGAATGCTGTCACCACCGTGTTTCACTTTTGGGATTGTATTGGGCAGGTAATGAGCAGAGCCTGTTTTTTTTCACACATAGAACTTTTTGGTGATAATGATAAGCTTTATCTTCATCACAGCTGACCAGAGAATCTTATTTATTATATTCTGGGAGTCCTTCATGTGTTTTTTTTTTATTAGCAAACTCCATGAGGGCTTTCATATATCTTGCACTGAGGAGAGGCTTCCGTCTGGTCACTCTGCCATAAAGGCCCAATTGGCGGAGGGCTGCAGTGATAGTTGATTTTGTGTAACTTTCTCCAATCTCTCACTGCATCTCTGGAGCTCAGCCACAGTGATCTTGGGGTTCTTCTTTACCTCTCTCACCAATGCTCTTCTCCCACAATTGCTCAGTTTGGCTGGTGGCCAGGTCCAAGAATACTTTTGGTGGTGCTAAACTTCTGCCATTTAAAAATTAGAGGCCACTGTGCTCTTAGGAACCTTGGCCGGATCTGTGCCTTTCCACAATTCTGTCTTTGAGCTCCTTGGGCAGTTCCTTTGACCTAATTATTCTCATTTGGTCTGGGCATGCACTGTTATATTTATAAAGGACTGGCATCACCTTAATGTGCAGGTGCAAGCAAAAAATGTGTGTGCACTTAGGGAAATAAAGTTGCAGCAACACTGAACACATTTATGAATGGGGAAAGCTTAAAGGGAACCAACCACCCCAAATGACCCCTCCGGACTGTTAATATGTGTCCCTACACCCAGCACACACATTTGGGGCAATCGTTTTTGCTAAAAAAAACTGTTTAGTAGAAGCTAAGATATAGCTTTATGAAGTTTAATAAATTGAGCCTAATGGGTGTTACCTAGCTTTGTCCTCCGTGCCTGTCAGCCTCCTCTCCCCTCCTCCCTTCAGTGAAGCCGTTCTGTGCAAAGCCAAAAATGCCCCTCCTGTCTCCTGCTGCCTGATAAATTATGCACGCCCATCTCTGCACCTAAGAGCCTGGCCGCGTCATGAAAGGGGCGGGGCTAAATCGCGCTTGCCGGAGCCCCGCACCCTTTCATGGCGCGATTTAGCCCCGCCCCTTTCATGACGCGGACCAGGCTCTTTAGAAAGTGAGAGAGAGGGGGGAGGCTTGCACAGCACGAACACTGCACGTGGAACAAAGCTAGGTAACACCCAGTTCGCACGATTTATTAAAGTTTATAAAAGCTATTCTTAGCTTCTACTAAACAGTTTTTTTAGCAAAAACGATTGCCCCAAATGTGTGTGCTGGGTGTAGGGACACATATTAACAGTCCGGGGGGGTCATTTGGGGTGGTTGGTTCCCTTTAATGGCTATAACATGAATGCAGGATTGTCTGTGCAGCTAAGAAATGCATATGTGATAAGTGAACTCAGTCAATACTGTACTGGAATAAATGAATTAAGAGACTTGGCTTCATCACTGACGTCACTGCGAAGAGCCCGGTAACTGCGTAACTCTGACATGCACTGTGAGCTGTGAGGTTTTATGTAGACAGGTGTGTGTCTTTCCAAATCAAGTCCTATCAGTTTCATTAAAAACAGCTGGACTTCAGTGAAGGAGTAGAACAATCTCACAGAGGATCACAAGAAAATAGGCATCATGTGACTTCAATATGAGTGTCTGAGCAAAGGGTCTGAATACTTATGACATGACATTGTGACATTTCAGTTTTTTCTTTAAATTTGCAAAAATTTCTACATTTCTGTATTTTTCAGTCAAAAAGTGTACAATGATAATACAATAAACTTGTTTGAATTTACCAAATGGCTGCAATGAAATAGAGTGAACAATGTAAAGGGTCTGAATACTTTCCATACCCACTGTAGTTCTGTTCTTCTATTCCTGGCTATGGCAGTATACCGACAGGTTGATATCCGTGCACTCACATGTGTGCTCCTATAAGGACTGTGCTACTAACAATACTAACAGGCTGGTTCTTGTGCGCGGTGACACTAGATGACATTTGTGGTTGAACTTTCCTTGATTTGGTGGAAATACCCAGAGATCTCGCCCCTTCTGGATTTTTCAAGTCAAAATGTCATTTAAACATCAAAAAGTAAAGTATTTTGTTTGTCACCAGACATGGATCCAGTTTCTGACCAGACCTAGTAACATTTCAGTGCCGCAGAGCCCCAGGCACTTGTAATGTAACGAGTGTATGTGGCCTATGTACACTGCAGGTATCCTGTATATACAAGAACGTTCTTATATGCAGTATTTAGTGTTTACATCCGTAAGAAAATAAACAGTGTGTCTGCTATATGGACATTCTAGAGGGGTTCCCTGCCCGGGACCCCCTTTATTAATCAGAATGTGGAGGTATACAGGTGGACAAGCCCATTCTATGTCCGGTTAGATGCAGGATCCTGAATCAATGTGGATCCAGAAATTAGATCCACAGTGATCAGCTGATCGCCACATCAGCTTTCAGTATAAATCCTATGTTTCCATGAGAACTTCCAATAAAAGGTTTTATACTAATGACTTTGAGTCAGGTGACCAAGATTCCCTATTCTCTTATATGGTTCATTAATTTTCCTATCAGTCCGTTGATTTCCTATGAGAGAACATAAAAGTGCCAGGGTGGTTGGCGTCCAATATTCTCCTGGGGTCCATATCGTCTCAGAAGGGAGGTTAAATCTCTCCAGTTCTCTCTGTAAGAACCATTGTATATATGTGATCGTTGAGGATGGGCACGATGGGGACATATAAGAAACTGGATCCTATTCTCTCAAATTGATTTTATTCAGACGAGATTTTCCCAGAATGTCTTTTTGCAAAGTAGAGTTTTTCCTAGTCTTACCATGTAGTTGTATAGAGCAATATATGTTTCTAGTGTATTTATAGTAATTGCCAGACTATTTATGGTAATACACCATGTATATACTTCATATGTGGTTCCTACTATCTTAACCGGTCATGCACAGTAGATGACTTTTGTTAAAACAGTGTTTCTTACTAGGGTATTGACCTATCCTTATCAATATCCTATAACTAGCGGTTCAACACTCGGGACCCCCACCAATAAGCTGATTTCACTTCTGCTGGAAGCTGCATGTGAACAGTTGCAGAACTAAATGGCAACCGGTGAATTAGAGCCGATCTGCAGTACCTGGCAGTGACCACTAAATGGTTGATGGGGCTCTTGTGATCGGCTCTTCAAATGTCAATATCCGTCCTCTGCTGGAGTCTACAAACACCTGATAAGGAAGGGTTCCAGATGTTTGACCCCCACAGGTCTAGTATGGATGGCCTATTGTACATATAGGTTATTGGTATCCTAGTATGCAACTTTCCTTTTAAGTTTTAAGTACCAGTATTAGGTGCAAAACTGCCCGGAGTGAATCGAGACCAGTAGGTGGGAGCCATAACGTAATAAACCTTTCATGTTTTGTCTTTAGGAGTTAGAGCAAAGAAACTCATGTTTTTTTTCTCCTTATTAGCTAGAGAATGAGGAAGATGCCTCAGAAACCCCATCTACAGAGCAGCCATCGACCTCATCGCAAGCTTCTCAAGGTAGCCAGACTACAGGCACAACTGCTGTAGATGCATCTCCACCCCCGTACAGCAGTATTGTCGTGGACAGTGGTGTAGACACTGGTATGTATGGTGATGCGCTGTGATCGTTGCTTCCTATTTATTGCTATCAGATATATAAGGGTATGTGCTGACGATCTGGAGCACTGTATCCTGGATGCAATGCCTCTGGGTCTGAGGTAAGCACGGGTGAGTGCAGCCACCCTGTGCCCACGATCTGCGTTCGGTGCAGGGTGGCTTCCCCCTGCATTCACCCGCTAGTGCTTGCTTCCGACTCCACAGGAATAAATTAAGATGTTGCAGAGATGCAGAAGCGTGGAAATTCCACAGCTGAAAATAACGCTGTGGAGGGGAGAAGCATAGTGTGCATAGGATTTGTAGACATCCCACCCACTGTGATCATAATGCACATTACAGCTTTATAGACGCCTAAGCCTTCATTTCAGGGGAGAATGTAATTACTACATGAGTAAGTTTGTAAAGCAATGTACTTAAAATGACTTCTCCTTACATATGATTGACAAGCAGGATTGATTAGACCGGAGGACTCTACCCAACGTATGGTTGTATATAGGGTCTTCTGCACTGAGCACAGCTCAGCACAAATATAAAGCACCAACCCTACTGAATCAGGGCCAGACCATTGGCCCACATCCGATTGGCATCTTAGTAATAAGTAGTAATGGACAAACCGAACTGTAAAGTTGGGATACGTAGTGGACAGCTAGTTAGTGTCTGTGCACAGATCCTGAACACACAGTTCACTGGGAAGTCCATGTTACTGTTCGCATTCGGCCGCCCAGATAAAGCTTGTTGAAATGCTACAGCACAGCCAATCAGTTAGCTATACCAGTACAAAATGGGAATTAAAGCAAGACCATTGTACTTGCCAAGCTTTCGCCGCTGTCGCACTGCTTCCAGGACCTCATGAATATTCTCATGCTTCAACCGCCCACCCTCTGTGACAGCGTTTGTTATTGGTTGCAGTCAGACTGTGTCCCCATCCTCTTTGCCGGTGTTTGTGATTGGTTGCCCTCACTTGTGGTAAAAATAAATCATTGGAAAAAATGGCATGGGGTCCCTCATATTTTGAACCCGAATGCAGATAAAGGAGATTACTGGAGGCTGCAGCCCCCACCTGTGCACTTTATCTTGTCTAGGCATCAAATATTTCAGCAAATGAAAAAAAAAAAAACTGTGTGGGTTGACTCTTCTTCCCCCCCCTCCCATTTTTATTCCCAGCCAAGATAAAGCTCACTGATGGGGGCTAGTATTCTCAGCTTGGGGAGGCCTCTGTTTATTTGACCCTCCCCAGGCTGATAATACCAGCCTGCAGCCACCCAGAATTGGCGGATCCATGCGAGAAATCCTGGCACTTTTCCAGGCTCATCCCAATTGCCCGGTGCAGTGGACATCGGGGTAATATAATGGGTTTGTGACAGCTGAGATTTTTGTCAAAAGTCACAGCTGCCATCAAGCCCTAAGCTAATAATGGATAGGGGACTATGAGACACCGCAATTACTAACCTGTATGTCAAAAGGAATAAACAGAAATCACAGAGAAAAATCCTTTATTTGAAATTAAAAAAAACAACCTCTTTCACCCTTTTATTAACCTCCAAAACACCACTGCAGGTCTGAAGTAATCCATCATACGATGTCTTATGAAGTCCTTAGCTCTGCTTAATTCAGAAGATGCAGTGATGGAAAGCATGACACACTGACAGCCGCGGGTAAGCCTTCAGCTGTGAGAAGCGGTGGTGTCACGGAGTTCAGCCGAGTTCATAGCTGAGGGCTTCCTGACTGCTGATGGATTGCGGGACATGGTGGATCAGCAATCCGGCAACCTGCTGTGAACTCAGTTGAACTGCTGCTGGAATGCCAAACTGCTGTGCCTCCATGTCCTGCGATCCAACAGCGGGTTTAACTGCGTTCAGATGACAGCTGCAATCCCCAGTGTGAACTCCAGTGACCTGACTACAGGCTTGTTGGACTGCTGTTTCACTGTGTCCTGTAATATGGCAGTCAGTTCTCCGGAGTTCACACTAGGGGCTCCCCGCTGCCCTCAGTAAACTCGGTTGAATCACTGCTGGATTGCTGGACTGTGTCCCACAATCCAGCAGCGGATTCATTGAACCCTGGAGACTTGACTATCAGAGTAGTGAATATGGCTCAGTGTCCCGCAATCTGACAATCCGGCAGAGAGGTTTAATTGAGTTCACTGACAGTAGTGGGGAAGCCTTCAGCTATGAACTCTGATGATCTCTGATGTCAGTGCTCCTCACAGCCGAGCGCTCTCATGCAGCTGTCAGTGTCCAAGATGCTGCCGTGAGTGGTTGTGTTTTTTAGCACTGCAGCTTCTGAATGATGCAGAGTGGAGTCATCGTGAGACATTGTATAGTGGTTTCCTTTGGACCTGGAGCTTTTTTTAGGGGATTAATAGAAGGGTAAAAGTGTGTTTTTTTTTTTTTTTTTTTTTTTTTTTTTTTAACGTTTATTTCAAATAAAGGATTTTTTTCAGTGATTTGAGTATTTCTTTTGAGTTACAGGTTTGTAATTTTTACACTAGTCTGAGGGCATCCAATCGTAAATGCCGGCACAGAGGGTAGGGGCCCAGTGTGACGGCAACCAATCATACATGCTGTCACAGAGGGTGGGCGGGGGAAGCAGGGAATATTCATAAGATTTAAAGAGTGGACACGGAAGCAGTCTGACACCAGCAGAAGCTCAGTACCGTAAATGTAGTTGTCCTACTTTAATCCTAATTTTGCTTCCTTTTGCGGCCCCCTAGCCTTTACTACCACCATTTTATAGCACTAAAGTTCGGGTCTCATAGACTTGTATGGGGTTTAGGGTCCGGGCTCAAATTTGGGTCAAATCCAGTCCTGAACCGCACTTTTATTTACATTTTTATTTCTTTATTTTTAAGTCTAACTTGATCCTGTGAACCCACACATCTGCAGGGTTGCCCATTTCTATGCATAAGCCATATTCCTACAATATAGGAACACATCTTAAAAGAAGGCCTGTTATTAGCTTCAAAGTGACAAGGCTTTACTCATAGTTTATTCCCGCTGTCCTCTAAATATTCAATATTTTTGTTGTTAATCTACCGTACGGTTCCAGAGATGTGGGCCTTTTTCTTTACACATTTTCTGATGTCCTCCTCTGTTTTCAGTACTCTTCCATCTAGTAAAATCTAGAAGCTTCCGCCAAGCCCTGTGATTACCAGGTCAATATAGTTCCTTTTTTAATGTTTCTTTCTAGATAAAACCTTCCTGCATTACAGCCCAGTGTCTCAATCGCTCTTAATATTTCCTATTCTACACAATCTCCTAGATCTAGTATATGAGGATTTAAGGGCTGGATATAATACTTGTTTGTCCTGACCCCTGGTGCGAGGATCATGATTAGTGGTGCGCTGTCCTGCGCTGCCTGCTGACACATAAATAATACTGTCAGCTCCAGGATGGCCGTCTGGATGTCCTCCCCATTAGTTCATGAACAGAGGGCCCTTCATTTGTGGCCGGTCTCTTCCAAGAAGACCAGATAATGGTCTGATTCACTGGGTGAAGATGGCACGGTTTGTTTAGCGGGCACAATACCTCTAGAAGACTGAAGACATTGTTTCCTAACTTGGCAGAGTGAAATATTTCATTTTATTATACCCATGATTGACGAAGTCGCTGTCAAGCTAAATCTTACTTCCCAGTCCTGAGAATGAATGTGGTGACGCTCCAGATCTGCCGCTGGGTCTGTGTAGCCCCGTGTAGTCTCCCTAGCTATACAGGCTTTTCACCAATACCACTGGTTAGCATGCTATAAGTAGACTTCATATCTCTAATAATAATTCCTTTGTGCTTGTTGTAATTGATGCATTATTCCTTTCTTTCTTCTCCTTGATAGAAGCACAGAATGAATTCTACCCTGTACCCCCTCCCTATAGTGTGGCGACCACCCTTCCAACATATGATGAAGCTGAGAAGGCTAAGGCTGCGGCCATGGCTGCTGCAGCAGCGGAGGCGGCACAGAGGGTAAGTAATTTATCTGTTGGTTGCTTACTTCATGCTTGTTTTTTTTTTGTTGTTTTGTAAGCTTTAATTAGATATTGATCTTTTTTTTTTTTTATAATCTAACCTGAGATAACAGCACTAATAGGGTGCTGAGCTGAGAGCTGCCGCAGTCTCCGCATTGAAATGAATGGGACTGCAATACACCTACATCCCTCATTGTAGAAAATGGGATTACTAGCATCAAAGCTTTATCTTATTGAGACCACCACCTCTAACACAGCATACCGACCACCTCAGGGCTTTCCTGAATGTACCCCTGCAGTCCTGGGGTGTGAGGTTTGTTTCTTTCTGCAGGAATAAGCCCTGGTGATGGTGGTGAAACCTGTTCCTTGTTGATCTTGATAGTCCGGATAAAAGACTGGACTTTGCTCGCTGTACATTGTGCCTGAGCCTGATTAATCCAGCTCAGTACTGCTTTCTGTATGCCTTCCTGGTGTGTCTCTGCTCCCAGACCCCAGGCTCTGTAACACTTGTATTGCAGGATGCAGTACTATTGTTCGTGATGTCATTAATTGCAAGAACCTGATGGTTCAGAAGGGTCTGTCTGTGACTGCTTACATCCAATGGTTGACCGATTAGTCACAGCATAATAATTACAGTAAATAATAGCGGCCATGATGCTTTTCTGAATATATCTTTACATTCCAGCTATTTCAGTTCCAATAGCAATGTTCACTTATTTATCTCTAAAATTAAAAATCTGCAATGTGATGATAAATGGGAGAAAAGTATCAATTTTGGAACTGGAGGATTTAGGCTAAATTCACACATACAGATTTCTAGTCCCAATGCACAGACCTTTCCAAAATCCTATTCAGATAATACAGAAAAAAATCATGACAATGAAAGCGAGCTTCTTTTTCCAAATCTGCAGCATGGTGGTTCTTGTGTGGATTTACATAGCAGATTACACCCTGGTCAGTGCTTTGTAAGTGGGTAGGGGGAAATCGGCAGCCAAATACACAACAAAATCTGCAAGAAGCACAAAGTGACATAGTTTGTAAGGTTGAAGGTAGACTTTCAGTCCATCTAGTTCAACCCATGGGCTAACATGATGATCCAGATGAAGGCAAAAGAAACCCATGTGGCAAACACTTGCACACGTGCAGTCTGTCATTGGTTCACTGCCAATTTTTGACCAACGCCTTAGGCCCCCTTCACCACGATTTTCAGGATCCAGGACTATCCAGTGTGAACCGGACAGTCCCGGATCTGGTTTCTGCCCATAGTATTCCTATGGGGCCGGATTGCACCAGATGGCAGTGTTTTGCCATCCAGTTTTGTGCTGTTCAAGAGGGTCCGGCAGCTTTAATTTTTTGGCCCCGGACACAAAATCGGAACAAGCAGCATTTTTTTGTGTCTGAGGCCAAAACCGCTCAAAATCGGATGATCCCTGATCCGATTTATTTTGTCGGATCCGGCGCTCCCTAACATGGGAGTCTATGGCGCTGGGTGCTTTTGTCAGACGCCAGGTGCTGGAGTTTAGCACCTGGCGCTGTGCCCTCCAGAAATTTCAGGACTGCGGCTAGCTCCCCGCTAGCCACAATCTTGAAATTTCAGCTGCTGCAGCTGCTATCGGCGGCATCCGGCTGGAAACCGGATCGGAGAGCATATTTACCCTCCGGTTTTGTTTGAAAATCTGGTACGGGGCTGTCCGGTGTGGACCTGATCCAGCCGTGGTATGAAGGGGGCCTTTAGTGTAGGGTTCCATAATCTGTAATTGCGAGCCATGTGTGACTCGCAGTTGTCTACCAACTTAGGGCATAAGCACCAGGTGTAGCAAACTGCTATGAAGAGGAGGTGCCCAGGTGGGTGACTATTGTGAGTAGCCTTGTACAGAAGAGCAGATCTGAATGGGGGAATAATGGGAACCCCTAGATCTTGGTATACTACCTTTTGTGATTTCTGTGGACAAGCTTTTGCTGTCATTGTACTGACAATGGGGTCTTTGGGTGTTATTAGTGTGAGGAATGCGGGAGTTGGATGTGGCTCATAACCCTCTGTGAGATGAATGTACCTCTTAAGGCCCCGTTACACGGCACGATGTTGAAACGATGTGGGGTGGGGGGATAGCGGTCGTTTTTGGCATCATGTCAACATCGCTAGTGAGATGTCACACATCTAGATATCGTGAGCAACTCGCCAACGAAGTAGTGAGCAGTTATCGCAAACCCTGTGAACAATCCCTGCTCATTGCTGTGAATGAGTGAAGTCGTGCATGACATCGTTATCGTGGTGTCACACAGAACGATGCAGCAGGTTGCTTGAGTTGATATCGTCAGGTTGTCCAACATATTGGTAAACCTGTCAACTTCGACACAACTATTTATCATCGCAACTTGCCAGAGTCACACGCAACGAGGTTGCTGGTACGCCTCCAAACCCGTGACGTATAAACGATGTCGTGCCGTGTAACAGGGCCTTTAGGGTCAGAAAGGTTGGGAACCTCTGCCCTAGTGGATAATTATTTTCCAAAATTGGCATTATACTTCCAGGAGTCTAGAAGAAAGATGTTAGTCTGCCCATATGATATCTGTAATGACTGTCATTAGCTGTTGTCACTTTAGGCTGTGTTCACACTGGTCATTTGTGATCCGTTTTTGGTGCACCAAAAATAAATCAGTCAAAATGTGTGTCAGCAAAGTGAATGGGATTTTCTTTTTTTGTGCAGACGCTGTGCTTTTTGACTTCTCTGTTAATGGTGCAGGAAGCAGATTAAAAAAATGAGGAAGTCAATTAGTGATTTTTCTGGTGCTCTTTCTGCATCAATAACCTCTAATGACTTACCCTTCCCAGTGATCTCACGGTGATCCCCAGTGATGTCCTCTTCCCAGGAGGTGGCAGGAGTTGTGAGCTTCTAGGACCTGCTCATGTGACTGAGTCACATGGTGCAGTGCAGTGTCCTAGAAGCTCACATCTCACAGGTCCTGCTGCCTCGTGGGAAGAAGACATCACTGGGGATCACCGTGGGATCGCTGGGAAGGGTGTGTCTGTCGTGTCTGTCGTGTCGTGTCCGTGTCTGTCGTGTCTGTCGTGTCTGTCCGTGTCTGTCGTGTCTGTCTGTGTCTGTCGTGTCTGTCGTGTCTGTCGTGTCTGTCTGTGTCTGTCTGTGTCTGTCGTGTCTGTCGTGTCTGTCTGTGTCTGTCGTGTCTGTCCTGTGTCTGTCGTGTGTCGTGTCCTGTGTCTGTCCTGTGTCTGTCTGTGTCTGTCGTGTGTTGTCCTGTGTCTGTCTGTGTTGTCCTGTCCGTCTGTCTGTGTCTGTCCTGTGTCCGTCTGTCGTTGTCTGTGTCCTGTCTGCGTCTGTCGTGTGTGGTGTCTGTCCGTCTGTCCGTGTGTTGTCCCTGTCCCGTCTGTCCGTGTGTGTGTCCCTGTCCCCGTCTGTCCGTGTGTGTGTCCCTGTCCCCGTCTGTCCGTGTGTGTGTCCCTGTCCCCGTCTGTCGGTGTGTGTGTCCCTGTCCCCGTCTGTCGGTGTGTGTGTCCCTGTCCCGTCTGTCGGTGTGTGTGTCCCTGTCCCCGTCTGTCCGTGTGTGTGTGTCCCTGTCCCCGTCTGTCTGTGTGTGTCCTGTGTGTGGTGTGTGTCCCTGTCCCCGTCTGTCGGTGTGTGTGTGTGTCCCTGTCCCCGTCTGTCTGTGTGTGTGTGTCCCTGTCCCCGTCTGTCTGTGTGTGTCTGTGTGTGTGTGTGTCCCTGTCCCCGTCTGTCTGTGTGTGTGTCTGTGTGTGTGCTGTCCTTCCGTCTGTTGTCTGGTCTGTGTGCGTGTGTGTGTCCCTGTCCCCGTCTGTCTGTCTGTGTCTGTGCGTGTGTGTCCCTGTCCCCGTCTCGTCTGTCTGTGTCTGTGTCGTGTTGTGTGTGTCCTGTCCCCGTCTGTGTCCTGCCAAAGAAGGGAGCAAAAAAGCAGCACAAACGGATGATGCGTTTGTGATTTTTTTTTTTTTTTAAGAGAATTCGTTTTTGGTCCAGAGACTGCACCAAAAACTGATCAACAAAAACCTGAGCACAGACACTCTGTCTTAACATAGCCTTCGACTGCTTATAGCTAAAAAAATACCACAGAACATCATAAAAAAAATAAAATCCATACAAACTTTTTCTTATACCCAAATACATTTTAAATCTTTTTTATTTGCTACTGTGTGAAGTTAATTTGCCTACTAGAAGAGATTGTCGAATGTTCTTAGCCTGTACTAGGAAGTGTGTTTATGTAATGTCTTCTCATCATAGTCGACACACCCATGAAAATATTTTCTAATAAAAGCAATCCATAATTAGAATGAAATTATATAAATCTGTATATATAAAGCATTGGGTGGAGATTGAGCCATTATGTTATATAAGACATGGAAGCCAAACAGTGCAGATAAATGTGGGACTGGCAGAAATGATGATTGTGGGATTGGATGTCTACTGTATTGTAGTCTACAGCAGGCCACATTGAGAAGAGATGGGAGATGTATTAGTCTGGTAGTCCATCGTACTCTCAGTCGCTAGTGTAACAGACCAAACATATTCACAGAGATCATAAAATGTAGAAACTGTTTATTTTCCTTGACATTCCTTAATCTGGGGAAAGCTGTATTATAATTTTCTCTAGTGTTAATGTTCTTTGGTTGCTTTTAGAACTTGCGTGCTACCAGCAGCTAATTGAGTTAAAGAGGAGCTCTGGGGAGAGAACTTTTTAGTACAGTTCCTGCCCTCCTACATGATGCAGCAGAGCTGTACACTGCAGTTTTAGGATTTAGAGAACTTTTATATATCAATAAAATCATACCTCTTCCTTTGATCTTCCCCCCTCCCTCTTGGGACTTAAAATTTCAGCCTGAGAGCTTCATGCAGGAGCAGAAAACAGGAGGTGTGTTGGGGGCATGGATGCTGGGAGCTGCAGGATCATCCTACTTTCCAGTGAGGAATGATGATGATGATCCATTGAAAGTTGGAGGGATAGGAAGCTACCATATTCCTATGGGGGATGGAAGACCATGCAGAGCTGAGTCAATAAGTGTAATGATTTGCCTCTGTTCCTAGCCTCACAATAACAGCACACATTACGAATCATCATACATCAGAGGATCACAGCATGTATTTGTATCTACTTGGTGACATGATTGCTATTTCAAGCCTGGACTCCCCTGTCACATAGGATGGTATATTAGTGGCTGAATTGTATGTGTGTGCATGGGGTCTGTGGCCATGCCCCCTCCCTATACAGAAATGTGAGGGGGCTGGAATGTAGGATGATCCTGCAGCTCTCAGCATGCATGCTTTCCCCCCGACACACCTTCTGCTCCATGTTCCTGCATGAATCTGACATGCTGGAATGTTATGATCCCTGAGGAAGGGTCAGAGCTAAGGAGTAGGTATGATTATATTAATATATAGGAGATCTATAGATCCTAGAACTGCAGTGTACAGCTCTGCTTCATCATGTAGCAGGGCAGGAACTGTACTAAAAAGTTTTCTCTCACTGGAGATCCATTTAAAGGGATTCTCCAAGAATGTAATAAAGATGGCTTTCATCACTTGAGTCGAACGACAGCCCATCCTAGTTATGTGTCATAACCAGCTGCAGTCTGAAAAAACACAGCTCCCAACACCTGAGTCTCAGCTGTGAGAAGAACTGTGTTGTACATACTGGACAAGTATTGTAAGCGCACATATCGAAGCTGCTAAGGGTGCCGTTACACGTCGCAACATTGCATGCAATGTCACTTGCAATTTGCTGGTTGCAGTGAAATCATGGACACATTGTTCTATTTTGTTGCCATGTACAAAATGTAACAATGTGTCCATGATTTCACTGCAATCAATGAGTTGCAAGTGAAATTGCATGCAATGTTGCGACGTGTAACGGTACCCTAAGTCTGACTCCAGTGTATGTGAGCACGGGGGGCAGAGACTGGAGAAATATATTTTGTGCTCAGGCAGTTGAGAAGAAGAATTATTTCTTATGTCGCACACTTCTCCAGCAGCTCCAGTATGTGTGATTACGGTAATGTCTTCTTACAGCTGAGACATAGGTTTTGGGAGCTGTGTTTCTTCACACTGCATTTGAACTATGTGACAGTGTCTATTTTATGACATTTTTTGGAAAACCCCTTTAAGTTGTAAATTCTGACAATTAAAGGAATACTGTCAGGTCAAAAATCCATATGTAACTGCTATCATTTTCTGATTCCTCACTCTAAAATCTCTCTATTGGTGTATTTCTATTAATTATACTTCCCTCCTATCCTGTGTAAACTTCAAATAAAGAGATTAATTCCGTCTGTCAACCACAGTGAATGATCTAGTTAGTTCTCTGCAGTCCATTCCCCATAGGATGGATATTCATGTCACATATTCACAAAACTGCACAGGACATCAGAGTGTGTGTGTGTGTGTGTGTGTGTGTGTGTGTGTGTGTGTGTGTGTGTGTGTCTGTGTCTGTACCCTCTTCTCTGCTCTATGTTTCCAGCCAGGAAATAGATCAAATACAACATAGAAACTGTCACAGCAGGATGCCTACTTACAGAAACGGAGTCTAGATAAGATCAGGCAGACTTGCAATCTCTCTCTACCTATGTCCTCAACAGAATAGATCTCCTAAAAGTGAAACCGGAGAGCAGAGGGAGGAAGGAGGAGAGAGCTGCTGAGAGGGAGTGCATAATTACATGACAGTTTATAACATAGCCAGGACTAATCGTCTCTGCTTATGATTGACAGGACCAATGCAGAAGCTCTCTGCAGGGTCTGACAATGCTACATAGTAACGTAGTTTTTAAGGTTGAAGGAAGACTTTAAGTCCATCTAGTTCAACCCATAGCCTAACATGTTGATCCAGAGGAAGGCAAAAAAAAACCATGCGGCAACACTAAGCTCCACATTGGGGAAAAAAATTCCTTCCTGACTCCAGATATGGCAATCAGACTAGTTCCCTGGATCAACGCCCTATCAAAGAATCTAGTATATATAACTGGTAATATTATAATTTTCAAGAAAGGCATCCAGGCCCTTCTTAAATGTTAGTAGTGACTCACTCATTACAACATCATGTGGCAGAGAGTTCCATAGTCTCACTGCTCTTACAGTAAAGAATCCGCGTCTGTGATTATGATTAAACCTTCTTTCCTCCAGACGTAGAGGATGCCCCCTTGTCCCAGTCTCAGGCCTAAGAGTAAAGAGATCTTTAGAAAGTTCTCTGTACTGTCCCCTCATATATTTATACATTATTATAAGATCACCCCTAAGCCTTCGTTTTTCCCAGCTAAATAACCCCAAGTTTAATAACCTGTCTTGATATTGCAGACCCCTCAGTCCTCTAATGACTTTTGTCGCTCTTCTCTGGACCCGCTCTAGTTCAGCTATGTCTTTCTTATACACCGGAGACCAGAATTGTACACAGTATTCTAAGTGTGGTCGCACTAGTGACTTGTATAGAGGTAAAATTATGTTCTCCTCATGAGCATCTATGCCTCTTTTAATGCTTCCCATTATTTTATTTGCCTTTGCAGCAGCTGCCTGACACTGGCCACTAAATGTGAGTTTGTCATCTACCCATACACCCAGGTCTTTTTCAGTGACTGTTTTGCCCAGTGTTTTACAATTAAGCACATAATTATACCTTTTGTTTCCTCTGCCAAAGTGCATGACTTTACATTTATCCCCATTAAAGCTCATTTGCCATTTAGCAGCCCAAGCTTCTAGTTTACATAAATCCTCCTGTAATATATAATTGTCCTCCTCTGTATTGATTACCCTGCAGAGTTTAGTGTCATCTGCAAATATTGAGATTCTACTCTGTATGCCCCCTACAAGGTCATTAATAAATATATTAAATAGAAGCGGGCCCAATACTGACCCCTGTGGTACCCCACTGTTAACTGTGACCCATTCTGAGTGTGCTCCATTAATAACCACCCTTTGTTTCCTATCACTAAGCCAGTTCTTAACCCACTTACACATATTTTCCCCTATCCCCATTGCCCTCATTTTATGTATCAACCTTTTGAATGGCACCGTATCAAAAGCTTTTGAAAAGTCCATATACACCACATCCACTGCATTTCTTTGGTCCAGTCCAGAACTTACTTCTTCATAGAAGCTTATCAGATTAGTTTGACAGAAACGGTCCCTCATAAAACCATGTTGATAATGGGTCATGAGGTTATTTTTCTTCAGATACTCCAGTATAGCATCTCTTAGAAAACCCTCTAGGATTTTACCCACAGTAGAGGTTAAGCTTACTGGCCTATAATTTCCAAGTTCAGTTTTTGTCCCCTTTTTGAATATTGGCACCACATTTGCTATACGCCAGTCCTGTGGTACAGACCCTGTTATTATGGAATATTTAAATATTAAAATGGTCTATCTATGACAGTACTTAATTCCTGCAGCACTCTGGGGTGTATTCCATCCGGGCCCGGGGATTTGTCAATTTTAGTGATTTTTAGACGGTGCCATACTTTCTGTTGGGTTAAGCAGGTGATATTTAATTGACAATTTTTGTTATCACTGATCATATTGTCTGTCATGGGATTTTCTTGTGTAAATGCTGTTGAAAAAAAGTCATTTAGCATATTGGCTTTTTCCTCATCCACCATTTCACCCAGACTATTTTTAAAGGGGCCAACACCATCATTTTTTAGTTTCTTACTATTTATGTAGTTAAAAAATATTTTGGGATTATTTTTACTTTCTTTGACAATGAGTCTCTCTGTCTCAATCTTTGCTGCCTTGATTTGCTTTTTACAAATGTTATTTCATTTTCTGTATTTATTTAATGCTTCATCTCTACCTACTTGCTTTAATTCCCTAAATGCTTTCTTTTTGTCACATATTGCACCTCTTACCGCTTTATTTAGCCATAGTGGTTTCCTCCTATTTCTAGCATGCTTATTCCCATAGGGTATATATTGTGCACAGGCCCTATTCAGGATGCTAATAAACATCTCCCATTTGTGTTGTGTACTTTTATGTCTCAGGACATCGTCCCAGTTTATTGTACTAAGATGATCTCTCAACCGTTGGAAATTTGCCTTCCTGAAGTTTAGTGTCCTTGTAGCCCCTCTACTACACATCTTAGTAAAGGATACTTGAAAGCTTTTTAAGTTATGATCACTATTACCCAAGTGACCTCCAACCCGTATATTTGATATGCAGTCCGGCCTGTTGGTTAATATTGGGTCCAGTGGTGCCCCCCTTCTTGTTGGGTCCTGAACCAGTTGTGAAAGGTAATTGTCTCTCATAGTTTTCAAAAACTTATTACCTTTGCTGGAACTGCAGGTTTCTGATCCCCAATGTATTTCAGGGTAGTTGAAGTCCCCCATAATAATGACTTCTCCCTGAGTCGCTGCTTCATCTATTTGCTTTGAGGATATTCTCCTCCACTTCCATTATTGTTGGGGACTTATAACAAACCCCTATCAGTAATTTAGTATTTTTCCCCCTCCCCTTATCTCCACCCACAGGGACTCTACATTTCCATTAGATTCACCTATATTCTCACGCAGGATGGGTTTTAAGGATGATTTTACGTATAAACATACACCTCCTCCTTGCTTATTTGTACGGTCATTTCTGAACAGACTATAGCCCTGTAAATTAACAGCCCAGTCATGGCTCTCGTCCAGCCAAGTCTCCGAAATCCCCACCATGTCATAATTATTTTCCAACAAAATCAATTCTAATTCCTCCATTTTGTTGGTGAGGCTTCTGGCATTAGTGTACATGCACTTTATGCATCTCTTTTTACCTCTATTCCTTCCTACTATATTGACTGTTCTAACCCCACCCCCCCATGCCACCCCCAATTTTATTACTTGTTCCCAGGTTACTATTTACACTATCTTCCCCTCCTATACAATAAATAACCCCCCCCCCAATCCCTAGTTTAAACACTCCTCCAACCTTCTAGCCATTTTCTCCCCCAGCACAGCTGCACCCTCCCCATTGAGGTGCAGCCCGTCCCTAGCATAGAATCTGTAGCCAACAGAGAAGTCAGCCCAGTTCTCCAGGAACCCAAACCCTCCTTCCTACACCAATTCCTGAGCCACTTATTTATCTCCCTAATCTCCCTTTGCCTCTCTGGTGTGGCACGTGGTACAGGCAGTATTTCAGAGAATACTACCTTGGAGGTCCTTGCCTTAAGCTTGCAGCCTAATTCCCTGAAATCATCTTTAAGGACCTTCCACCTACCTCTAACTTTGTCATTTGTGCCAATGTGCACCATGACCGCTGGGTCCTCACCAGCCTTCCAGTAATCTGTCTACCCGATCAGCGATGTGCCGGACTCGAGTGCCAGGTAGGCAGCACACTGTTCGACGATTCCTGTTTTTGTGACAGATTGCCCTATCTATTCCCCTAATAGAGTCCCCCACTACCAGCACCTGTCTGGCCTGCCCTTCTCTCCTGTTTTCCCCCTTACTGGAGCAGACACTGGCTTTCAGAGGTCATGCCCTGCTGCAGCAGTGCTGTACCTGAACTCACACCCCCCTCATCTGCCAACATAGCAAATTTATTGGGGTGTGCCAGATCAGGGCTAGCCTCCCTGGCACCCTTCCCTCTACCCCGCCTTCTAACTGTCACCCAACTAGATGCCTCACGGTCCTGCAGCTTCATACTACCATCCTCCCCCACATCTATCCCATTGAGCAGCTGTTCAGTGAGCAGCAGACTCCTTTCCATATTGTCTATGGATCTCAGCGTTGTTAGTTGTTCATTTAGATCCCGTATCTGGGCTTCCAAATGCACAACGTACTCACATCTCACACAGCAGTATGCACCCTCGACCGGCTGTTCAAGGAATGCATACATGTGGCAAGATGTACACTGGATGGCATTGCCAATCATGGAGCTCATTTCCTAATGGGGATTTCACCAGACAGAAATGAGAAGTAAAAAGAAATGCAAAGTATTAATTAAATACAACCTGCAATTCAGTAAGTCCTTCCTTCCAAACTCCCTAAATCCAAAGTCACTGAATCACACTGAGTCACACTTTTACTTCCGTCCGCACTTGCGCTCTGTCACACTCAGCTTGTGTCACACTCGCTAGAAAATCAGATTTAAATCTTTTTTTTTTTTTTTTCCCTTAGCAGAAAATCAGCCTACAGCTCAGTGTACTTCCAAAAGATGATAACATGGAAACTACAAAGGGTAGAATAGTGGTTTTACATGTTTTTAAAAGATCTTCTCAGGCCTTTTGAAGGGTAATATTAGTATCAGGGTTTAAAGGGTTTGGCCCAACATTACAAATCACATCCACTTTATACATCATAGAAAATAAACAAAAAAGGAAAATTTCCAGCTCACCTGTACCAGTCAGCCCCGTCCACCTTCCTTAGAGATCGGTGCTCGGATTTCAAAAACTCTCCATCCTGGAGAGGTGTATCATGAAATAAAGAGTGTTTCCGGCATCACGATGTATTTTCATTAAAACGAGCCTTTATTCAAAAATTCTTTAAAATCAATCTCCATTTCATTCCACAGCTGATAGGAGGGTGGCTGTCCTCAGTATAGCCTGTCTTTAAACGTGCAACTCTGTTATCCATACTTCATGCTATGAGTAAGGGTCATGAGAAGGACTCGTAACATGTAAGCCTGACTTGCTTTTATATCCAACTAGTAAAAAGGCCCGATGCAATTGCATCGGGAGCGCGGTGAAATGAATTGTGTGTATACAGGCGGGTCAGTGGGTAGCAGAGTATACAGGGGGCTCTGTGGGTAGCAGAGTATGCAGGCGGGTCTGTGGGTAGCAGAGTATGCAGGCGGCTCTGTGGGTAGCAGAGTATACAGGCGGCTCTGTGGGTAGCAGAGTATACAGACGGTTCTGTGGGTAGCAGAGTATGGAGGCGGCTCTGTGGGTAGCAGAGTATGCAGGCTGCTCTGTCGGTAGCAGAGTATGCAGGCTGCTCTGTCGGTAGCAGAGTATGCAGGCTGCTCTGTCGGTAGCAGAGTATGCAGGCTGCTCTGTGGGTAGCAGAGTATACAGGCGGCCTGTGGGTAGCAGAGTATACAGGCGGCTCTGTGGGTAGCAGAGTATAGAGACGGCTGTGTGGGTAGCAGAGTATAGAGACGGCTGTGTGGGTAGGAGAGTATAGAGGCGGCTGTGTGGTTGGAGAGTATAGAGGCGGCTCTGTGGGTAGCAGAGTATAGAGGCGGCTCTGTGGGTAGCAGAGTATAGAGGCGGCTCTGTGGGTAGCAGAGTATACAGGCGGTTCTGTGGGTAGCAGAGTATAGAGGCAGCTGTGTGGGTAGCAGAGTACAGAGGCGGCTCTGTGGTGGAGGGGTGAGGAGAGAAGCGGCTCTGTGGTGGGTTGGTGAGGAGAGAAGCGTCTCTGTGGTGGAGGGGTGAGGAGAGAAGCGGCTTTGTGGTGGAGGGGTGAGGAGTGAAGCGGCTCAGTGATGGAGGGGTGAGGAGAGAAGCGGCTCAGTGGTGGAGGGGTGAGGAGAGATGCGGCTCAGTGGTGGAGGGGTGAGGAGAGAAGCGGCTCAGTGGTGGAGGGGTGAGGAGAGAACCGGCTCAGTGGTGGAGGGGTGAGGGGAGAAACGGCTCTGTGGTGGAGGGGTGAGGAGAGAAGCGGCTCTGTGGTGGAGGGTGTGAGGGGAGAAGGGGAGCCCTACCTGGTGGGGGTGAGGAGGGGGGGGGGGGGTAAGGAGAGAAGCGGCTCTGGCCTGGAGGGGTGAGGAGAGAAGCGGCTCTGGCCTGGAGGGGTGAGGAGAGAAGCGGCTCTGTGTGGAGGGGTGAGGAGAGAAGCGACTCTGTGGTGGAGGGGTAAGGAGAGAAGCGGCTCTGGCCTGGAGGGGTGAGGAGAGAAGCGGCTCTGGCTGGAGGGGTGAGAAGAGAAGCGGCTCTGGCCTGGAGGGGTGAGGAGAGAAGCGGCTCTGGCCTGGAGGGGTGAGGAGAGAAGCGGGTCTGGGCTGGAGGGGTGAGGAGAGAAGCGGCTCTGTGGTGGAGGGGTGAGGAGAGAAGCGGCTCTGTGGTGGAGGGGTGAGGAGAGAAGCGGCTCTGGGCTGGAGGGGTGAGGAGAGAAGCGGCTCTGGGGTGGAGGGGTGAGGAGAGAAGCGGCTCTGGTCTGGAGGGGTGAGGAGAGAAGCGGCTCTGGGCTGGAGGGGTGAGGAGAGAAGCGGGTGTGGGCTGGAGGGGTGAGGAGAGAAGCGGCTCTGTGGTGGAGGGGTGAGGAGAGAAGCGGCTCTGTGGTGGAGGGGTGAGGAGAGAAGCGGCTCTGTGGTGGAGGGGTGAGGAGAGAAGCGGCTCTGTGGCGGAGGGGTGAGGAGAGAAGCGGCTCTGTGGCGGAGGGGTGAGGAGAGAAGCGGCTCTGTGGCGGAGGGGTGAGGAGAGAAGCGGCTCTGGCCTGGAGGGGTGAGGAGAGAAGCGGCTCTGGGCTGGAGGGGTGAGGAGAGAAGCGGCTCTGGCCTGGAGGGGTGAGGAGAGAAGCGGCTCTGGGGTGGAGGGGTGAGGAGAGAAGCGGCTCTGGGCTGGAGGGGTGAGGAGAGAAGCGGCTCTGGGCTGGAGGGGTGAGAAGAGAAGCGGCTCTGGGCTGGAGGGGTGAGGAGAGAAGCGGGTCTGGGGTGGAGGGGTGAGGAGAGAAGCGGCTCCGGGCTGGAGGGGTGAGGAGAGAAGCGGCTCTGGGCTGGAGGGGTGAGGAGAGAAGCGGCTCTGGGCTGGAGGGGTGAGGCCCCAGCGGTGAGCGAGGGGCGGAAGGCACCGGCGGCATCCGGGCAGCGTCGACTTCCTGGCGGGGCCAAGGGTTGGCAGGATGGCGGTGGTGTGAGGTAGTGCGGGTGCGGCTCGCGATGACGCAAGCGTCATCGCTCGCAGTGCCACAAAGGATTATGGGATTCGGCTTCAACGGGCGAATCCCAAACTGGTGATTATATAAGTAGATATGTGTATAAACTGTATATGTACATCTATCTATATATGTGTATATACAGTATATGTACAGCTATCTATATATGTGTATATACTATATATATATATCTGTGTGTATATGTGTATATACTGTATATATATATGTGTATATACTGTATATATATATATGTGTATATACTGTATATCTATATATGTGTTGTTTATATAGTGTATATGTATATGTGGGTATATAGTGTATGTCTGTGTATATACTGTATATCTATATGTGAGTATACACTGTATATCTATGTATATGTGTATATACTGTATATCTATGTATGTGTATATACTGTGTATCTATCAATATGTGTGTATATAGTGTATATCTACATGTATATATGTGTATATACTGTATATGTATGTATATATGTGTATATACTGTATAGCGATATGTGTATATAACAGGATATGTATATATGTGTACATACTATATATCTCTATATATGTGTATATAAACTATAACTACATCTATATATGTGAAAATACTGTATATGTATATGTATCTGTGTGTATATACTGTGTATGTATATATGTGTGTATATACTGTATATGTACATCTATGTATATATGTGTATATAGTGTATATGTATCTGTGTGTATATAGTGTATATCTAAGTGTATGTGTAGATACTGTATATGTATATATATATATGTATAGATGTGTATATACTGTATATGTATATATGTGTATATAGTGTATATCTATCTGTGTATATACTGTATATCTATATATGTGTGTATAGACTGTATATGTGCATGTATGTATATATGTGTATATACGCTATATGTATATGTGTATGTGTTTATATACAGTATATCAATATATATATGTGTATATAGTGTGTATCTATGTGTATATACAGTATATCAATATATTTATGTGTATATAAGGTATGTGTAGATACTCTATATCTATATGTGTGTGTTGAAATAGTGTATATGTATATAGAGTGTATGTATGTATATAGAGTGTATGTATGTATATATAGTGTATGTATGTATATATAGTGTATGTATGTATATATAGTGTATGTATGTATATATAGTGTATGTATGTATATGTGTATGTTGTGCTGCTGGTTAGTCGTCCTGTGTGTGGGGGGATTTTTGTCCCCTGTGGTGTCTCTCCCCGGATCTCCTCTCTGTCTCTCAGCTGATGTGTGTGGGGGAAGTGCAGGGTGTGGGGCCGAAGCAGAGCAGGGGTAGACTGTAGAGGGGCAGAATGGCCTCCCCCCCCCCTGTTTCCCCTGGGCTCTATTTGCCCCTGCAGTGTCTTAACTCGCCCTGCCCCCTGTGTGGCTTCTTACCCTTCTTCCCAGCTCTGATCGATTAATAGAGGGCCTGAAGTGATGTCTGAGTCATGTGAATGATCACATGACTCTGACATCACCAAAGGTCCTTTAGCCTTGTAGTGAAGATGATCGGAGCAGAGAGAGATGCGGGAGTGTGCCGAAGCAGCAGGAGAGGTGGGGGGGGATCTACGGCTGGCGGGGGTGTGCAGGCGGGGGGTAGTTCTCCAGGAGGTGCAGTGCGGCTGCGGCTGTCAGCTGCTGTGTGTGGGGGTTGCTGTCCCGGGGGATGGAGTGTGCGGGGCCGGAGCTCCTCTCCCTCTCTCTCTGGCCGGGTCTCCTGTGTCTGTGTGTGTGGGTTGTTGTCCCGGAGGTGCACTGCGGCTGCTTCTCGCGATGACGCTACGCGTCATTGCTCGCGGTGGCGCAAAGCATTCTGGGATTCGGCTACAGTGCCCAAATTCCAAACTGCGGATTATATAAATAGATAGAGATTGATTTTAAAGAATTTTTGAATAAAGGCTCGTTTTAATGAAAATTCATCGTGATGCCGGAAACCCTCTTTATTTCATCATAGAAAATAAAGTATTTGCAATTTACATTGTGTTAAAAAATTACAAAAAAATCTAGTGAAGAGTTATAAGTTATGTCAAGAGAAAATCACAATGCAGAAAATTGGCTGTGGGGCGGGTGACTGAGTATGTGCAGCCAGAAGCACTGGACACCATGATTACAAAATGGCACCTTATATGTGACAAAATGTCATAGCTCTTGGCAGCATCATTTTTTTAACAGCATGTAAATCACAAATACTCCTTTATTATGTTATATATCTCCAGTTATGATATGTAATGGTAAATAGTCTCTCTTAAATGAAAAGTCAAGGGATCTGCTCTTTAACCTATTAAAGTTAACTCCAGTGATTAAGAACAAAGCTCCAGTTGAAGTGAACCTGTCACCAGGTTTTCTCCATATAAGCTGTGGCCACCACCATTATGCCCTTAAGTCTACAATCTGTACAACATAAAAAATAACTTTTATTATACCTACCTATGGGGTGGTCCAGTTCAGTGGGTGTTGCTGCTCTTGATCCGACACCTCCTCTCTGCCTGTTTTCTCTGTCCTTCTGCCCTGCTCCGAGTGGATGAGGCATCCCACCTTCTCCACAGAGATTCTTCGATTGAGCTCTCCTATTCACTTCTCTCTGCCTTGCTTAGGGCAGAGCACAGTATTGTAGTGCAGATGCGCGTATGTTGTTTGACCTTTCCCTATGCCTGCACCTTACAGTGCTTTGCTCTGCCCTCTGCAGGGCAGGGAGAAGTGTGTGTGTGTGTACAGGAACACAATGGAGGACAGTGTGTCAATGATGTAGAACGCGCCATCCACACAAAGGAAGAAGAGAGGAGGCGCCGGATCAAGATTAGCAACGCCCATTGGTCTGGAATACCCCTTAGACAAGTATAATAAAAGTTCTTTTTTTATGTTATGGAGATAAACTTGTGGACCTATCCACAGTATTCTAAAATTATGTAAATAAGGGCTTACTGGTAGTGTCCGCACTTTGTGGGAGAAATCTGGTGACCTGTTCCCTTCAATTCGACAGCTCAATATTTGTCACAATCCCTAATGATAGTACTGAGGTAATCTGAAAAATATATATATAGGGGTGTGTGTGTGTGTGTGTGTGTGTGTGTGTATATATATGTGTATATATGTATATTATACAAACCGTACCCAGCCACTGAAAAAAATACCTTATTGGTTTGCTTAATCCTTATATGAAAGGGAATCTGTCAGCGAGGTTTTGCTATGTAATCTGAGATCAACATAATGTGGGTCTGAAGTCATTACACTTTCACTTACTGGACTTTTTCAATACAATCAGAGTCTTATCAGCAGGAGATTATCACCAGAGTACAAGCTGCCTCATGTGTGTTGGTCCAACCATGCTCCCAGCACTGATTAGCAGCTCGCTGTCACTATACAATGTATACAGAGAGCGGTGGTGTGACTGGGGTTATGCACAGCTCAACAACTGAGCTGTGTTAGATCCGCAGCAGAGGAAATTGTATTTCTGTCTAATTTGTTGCACCAAGTAAACTAAAGGCCCCGTTACACGTTTCAACATCGTTCCCAACATTGTTCAAAAGTGACGTCAGGAACGATGTTGAAATGACGTTGTTGCGTGTAAACGCACGATTCAACAATGATAATTGTTCAAGTCAGAGTTGACAGGTTTACCTGCATGCAGAAAAACCTGTCAACTTCAACTTAAGCATCGTTCGGTGTGACACCGCAATAGCGATGACACGGTTGATCCCGCATATTTGCTGCATTGCAGCGGATCGCTTGCTGGGTTGATCCCAGCCCAGCGGGCGATCGCTGCGGTAACATTGCAGCGCCGTCGCCGGCAACCTCTTGCCGTGTGATAGGCTGCGATGTCGGAAGTGAGTGCGCACCTGCAGCATCACTTCCGACATTGCAGCCGATTGTTGAAACGCCTAACGGGGCCTTTAGTGCCGCAACGTTGGAATCCGAATCTGTCACTACTTCATTCTGCTGTCAGATTACATAGCAAAAATCTGATGACAGATTCCCATAACTCAGTTGATGATAATATATTGGTTTCTAATGCATGTCCCTTTAATTACAGCACTATACATACAATTATTTTATATGTTATTGTAAGAAAAGTTTTAATTGAGATCTTAATGTTCTTTCTTGACCACAGTAACACTGTAATGAATGTGTCAGATCTGTAAGTAGCTGATAGTGAATCTTGGACATGTTCTCTCCCAGCAGCTCCTCACTCGATGGCGGTTGTAGAGCACATTACTTCAGGCTGTTATCTGGTAATGTTGTTTTATGCCTTGTGAGAGCAGTACTTAGCGCTATCTTCTTCTATGAGCCCATTTCAGCATGCGGGGAGTTGTTCTAGAGCGTCTCAGTCTGTCAGCCCGGCTCAATTACACAGTATGAAATGGTTTTCTCTCGAGTGAGATAAAGAGAGCGGCGTCTGATGAGTTGCTGTACTTAAACGCTTTTACAATGTAAAACCAAAGCCGCAAAGTAGATTTTGTTCTGTCTTTTTACCACTTTTCTCTGGTTATCTACCCTCTGAACAGAATTGTTACTTCTCACACACATCATTACATTGTTATTGTAACACGTACTTACTGTCTGATGGCAGGTAATCAGGACCGTCTGGTAAGCGGGCACACATCTGAAATATTAGGTACATTTTTATCGCAGAATGGAATAAAGTAAAACATTTTTTTAGTTTGCTATCAGATGGTTGACATTCATCCAGACAATTGGTGCATTGGGATCTTTTTAGGAACTCGATGACACAGCGCGGCATGGTGCGTTATTTTTTATATGGGTTTCATGGTGTACCATAAAAATGGCCAAAAGAAAAATGCCCACAGGGTTAGGACTTAAGGTTGGGGCTTACGGGTTAGGTTGGGGGTTTATGGATTAGAGTTAGGTAGGGTAGGTTAGGTATGGATTAGAGGTTAGGGTAGGGTTAGAGGTTCAGGGGTAGGTTAGGGTAGGTTGGGGGTCAGGGGCTACGGTTGGAGGTTGGGGGGTAGGGTTGGGGGTCAGGGGCTACGGCTGGAGGTTAGGGTTGCCTGTGGGCATTTTTCCTTGTGGACATTTATCAGGCATTGGGATATATGTCTCAGTCAATTTGGGGTATTTTTTCTTTGGGTGTGAAACCCCGGGAGAAAACTGATTTGAGAACAGATATTATAGTTTTCTGTGGGATCAGGTCACATTCATCCAGTTCATCAGTTGTGCTTGACCCTTTAATGAGACATATTAACCCATTCACCCCCAGCTTGTTTTACCTTCCTGACCAGGCTAATTTTTTTTTTTTTTTTTTTAATTCTGGTCTGGAACAATTCAACAGATTCCAGTGATTGAGATTTTCTTCTTCCTTGACACATTGTACTTTGTTAGTCGTAAATTTAGGAAAATATTGTTTTGTATTTGCAAAAATATCAGAAATTTGGCCAAAATTTTGATAATTTGCAATTTTTAAACTTTGAGAGAGTTACCTTATATCGCACACAATATAGTTAATAAATAACATTTCTCACATGTCTACTTTACATTAGTATATTTTTTAAAGATTTTTTTTTTTTGGTAGGAAGTTAGAAGGGTTCAAAGATCATCAGCAATTTCTCATTTTTCTAACAAATTTACCACATCAATTTGAAGTGACTTTGAGGCTCAAATGACAAAACCCAAAAGTGACAGCATTCTAAAATGAACTCTCAAATGCCACGTTCAAGAGTTTAACCCTTCAGGTGCTTACAGAAAAATCGGTTGTCAAAGGAAAAAAATAAGATTTTACTATTTCCTGCAAAAAGGAGATTTTATTGTACTCACGTAAATCTGTTTCTATAGCTTAATTGGGGACAAATGACCATGGTTGTTATGCTACTGTCCACTAGGAGCGACGCTAGCAAATCTGAAAAGATTAACAGTGTCTCCTCTGCAGTGACACCTGGAAGGCACTGTCCTGACCAGTTTTGTGCTAAAGCAGTAGGAGGAACGTAAGTGATAAACAGTGTAACATGCCGTAGGAAGGCAACTATGCAAAGCTCAAAAAAATTGAGAATCAAAGGCCCGAAGGGGCACTGGCGGGAAGCTATTCCCACAGAGGCTAGAGAAAGGATTTACTGTGAGTATACAAAACTCCTTTCCTTCGCCCATTGGGGGACCGGACCATGGACGTCCCAAAGCTGTCCACTGGGTGGGAAAAGCAAATGAAGGATATTGTGTAAAGAATATCCTACAGGGGCTATCTCGCTGCAGGACGCGTTTCCCAGGCTAGCATCGCTGAGACTGGGTATGGACTCTGAATTTTTGACGTGTGTAAGCTAGTCCAGTGCTGCCTTACAACACTTATTGTGCGAGCTGGTGCGAATGGCCCAGATGCCCCTACCGACGGTACGAGTGCGCTCTGATACCAGCTGGAAGTCAAGTTTTTGAGCCTTAGCTCTGAATGTGAATCTGATCACTAGCAAGCGTAACTTTTGAAATGGCAACCCTTGCGCTGCTTTGGAAGAAGGGAGGGAGTCGACTTCAAAGGCCCGTTCTAGATACATAGATACGCAATGCCTTTAAAGGTCAGTGTATGCGAGCCTTCTCAAACTGTGAACTGGGGCTGGACAAAGGATGGCAAGGAAATTTCCTCATTGATGGAAGGTGGAGACACCTTCAGAAGTAAAGAGAGACGTACGGAGAATGACTTTGTGCTGATGAAAATGCTAGGAATGCTAGGAGAGTGCTGTGAGTTCGACCTCTGTGAAGAAGTGATTGCACCAGAAAAACACTTCTGTATGAAGCGAGTAAAGATTCTGAAGGGGCTCAAAGGGTGGTTCTTGTAATGCTGTAACACCAAGTTGAGATTCCACGCCTCCAGCGGTCGCCTGTAGGGGGGAGCCAAGCGGGAAACCCTTTAAAGAAACGTCTTGACTTGCGGTTATGTTGCAAGTCTCAGCTGAAAAAGAACTGAGCGAGATGAGAATTGGCTCTTAAGAGAGACAAGGGACAGTCTGGCCTCCAGACCTGATTGTAGAAAACCAAGTATCCTAGGCAGTGATTAGGGCAACGGAGCCTGATCTCGAGATGCGCACCAGGCAAAAAAGGATTTCCAGGTGCGGTAATGAATTCTAGCAGAGGCTGGCTTTCTTGCACTGATCATGGTGCAAATGACGTCTTGTGAGAGCCCTGCTTGTGTCAGAATCCAGGTCTCAAGGGCACGCCGTCAAATTCAGGGCTCCTGAATTCTGGTGGTAGAACGGGACCTGAGATAGAAGCTCTGGACGATCTGGGAGGCGCCATGGAGCATCTGCTGTGAGTTGGACGATGTCGGCATACCATGCGCATCTGGGCCAGTCTGGGGCGACAAGGATGACTGAGATCCCTTCCTGTCTGATTTTCCGCACCACTCTGGGGATTAGAGGCAGGGGTGGGAAGATGTATAGGATTTGGAATTGAGTCCAGTCCTGAACTCGGGCGTCTGCTCCTATGGACCGGGGTCGTGTGATCTGGCCATGAAGTTGGAAACCTTGGCATTGAGGTGTGATGCCATTAGATCCAAATCCTGAGTCCCCTCGATGACAAATTTGCTGAAAGACTTCGGGATGCAGGGACCACGCTCCTGAGTCTATGCCCTGGCGACTGAGGAAGTCTGCTTCCCAGTTGTCTACTCCCGGGATGTGCACAGCGGACAGGGTCAATCCTGTTGATTCCGCCCAGTGAAGGATGTGTTACCTCTCACATTGCCTGGGCACTGCGGGTTCCGCCCTGGTGATTGACGTATGCCACAGCCGTGGCACTGTCTGATTGTATCCTGATGTGAGAAGCCGCCAGGAAGCGCTGTAAGGCTCGCAATGCCAGGAAGATGGCTCGAATCTCCAGGACGTTGATGGGCATGGTAGATTCCGTTGGAGACCTATTTTCCCTGTACTCTGTGATGTTGGTACACCGCACCTTATCCTGTTAGGCTGGCATCGGTGGTCAGAAACTTCCAGCGACCCGTTAGAAAAGATCTCCCTTTGGAGAGAGAGATTGGTTTGAGCCACCAGTGTAGAGATTGCTTGAACGTCGAGGACATTTCGAAACATCCTGTCCAGGTAAAAAGGACTCTTGTCCCAGGACTTGAGTATGGCCAGTTGGAAAGGCCTGAGGTGAAACTGGGAGAAGGGAACTGCTTCTATCGCAGCGACCATCCTGCCCAGAACTGTCATGGCAAATCGAAAGGATCGAGGTGACTGCTAAAGAAGGACGCAAACTCCCAGCCTGGACAGCATGTGCCTTCTCCTTGGGAAGGAGCACTAGACCCCTGGAAGTGTGGAATTGCATGCCCAGAAAAATTAGGCACTGACTTGGGATGGGGGACAACTTTTTTAGGTTGACCAACCAGCCCAGGCGACTTAGTGTGTCTACCGTGATGGTGACACTGAGTTCGCAATCCTTGAAGGTGGGAACCTTGATCAGGAGATTGTCCAGGTATGGGATGATGACTACGCCTCTGGAGTGTAAGATAGTCATGGCGGCTGCCATGACCTTGGTAAACACTCTGGGAGCCATGGCGAGTCTGAACGGGAGAGCCACAAACTGGTAATGAGTCTGGCTGATTGCGAATCGGAGAAACTTTTGATGGGCAGGGGCGATTGGGATATGCAGGTAAGCATCTTGAATATTTATGGAGGCGAGTAATTCTTCTTCCATGGATGATATGATGGATCGGAGGGACTCCATGCAAAATTGTCTTACTTTTACGTATTTGTTTAGTTGTTTGAGATCTAGGATAGGTCTTACACTGCCTCCCTTTAGGGAACCACAACAGGTTGGAATAGAACCCGTGGAAGCGCTCGGCCAGAGGGACCGGGATGGTTACTTCCGCTTGAAGAAGCGACCTGAACCGCCTTGGACGGCAGTCTTGGAGGTACGGAAAGAATCAATCGATTTGGTGGGATGAAATGAACTCTATTTTGTAACCGGTTGACACCAGTTCCCTGATCCACCTGTCTTTTATAATAGGCAGTCAGCCTTGATGAAAGTGGAAAAGTCGGCCGCCTACTGGCAGGGTGTCGTCCGGGGATAAGGAGTCATGAGGAGGAGAATTTGTGGGATTTGGATCCATTAGACTTGGACTGGCCAGATTTTGACTGCCAGATTTTATTTATCTTTGCGAAGACCTCGAACCCTCCCTGCGCGGCGAACGACTACAGGTCTGCGCTGGGCAGGAGACGGACCAGCCGTACGAATTCCGAAAGGAAGGATTCGTGCTTGGGTACGGCGGTTGTAGGTGCGTTTCGGCTTTTGTTGAGGTAGAGAAGTACTCTTCCTCCCTGTAGCATTAGATATTAATTTATCCAACTCTTCTCCGAAAAGACTTCCGCTAAGATATGGAAGGTGTGTAAGCGGCTTCTTAGAGACTGCATCAGCCTTCTATTCCCATAGCAGAGGGCACGACTGATATGATGGGTGTTTGACGCAGCCACTGCCGCACAATTTGCGGAATCGATTGCTGCGTGTAGAATATAGTCAGCACAACGGAAGCTTGAACCACCTGGTCTGCTAGCTCTGTCAGTCGAACAGAGGCCCGTATGATGGCCTTTGCTGCCCAGACTGCTGTAGCGAATGCTGGTGCTAGGGAGGACCCTGGGGCCTCGAAAATTGATCGGGCCATGTGTTCCACCTGTCGCTCCGTTGCGTCCTTAATGGAGGAGCTATCTGGCAGGAGAGAAGTGTCTGTGCGGAGCCTAGAGACTGGGGGGTCCACTACGAGCGTATCTGCCCAGGTCTGTGTTACCTCTTGCGAGAAAGGGGTAACGCCTCTCCAGTGCCTTACGATTACTGAATCTTTTCTCCTGGTGTGAGTGATTTATTTTTAAGAATCTCTCTGAACTTGGTGTGATTGGAGAAATATTTAGGTTGCTTCTTAGCCCTTTGAAAGGCAATCGTGTGCTCTGGGGCATCTGAGGTGGGCCAGATATATTTAACACCTGATTGATGGACGTGATTACGTCCTCAACCAATGCATCGGCGTCTGGCTGGTTTAGGTCTAAGGACCTGTCTGGAACCAGATCTGAGCTGGAGTCACAGAGGCCTTCGGACTCTTGCGTATCGCTGTGGTCTTCTCTGGTAGGGGATGACCTGGACTGCATGCGCCTTTTCCTGGCAGAGGATGACTCTGTCGACCTGGAGGCACGGCGACTCTCCCTGGGGGGGTGACTGTGAATTGTGAGAAGACACTGGAGAGCGTGACCTATGGGGTCGCTTGTGTCCTGACCTAGAAGTGGATGGGTCTGGGTCAGTACGGTCCCGGTACCGAGTGTTCACTCTGCTGGGCAGCGGCCAGGGAAAGACGGGGACTCTGCAGAGCTTGGAGCAATGTAGAGGGCAGCTTCTCTATGGATTGTGCCATAGATAGAGACATGGATTGGGACATGATTATGGCCCATTCCGGCATGGCAGGGGACGCATCAGTAAAGGCTGCGGTCACTGAGGGCTGAGGCACGGTAGTCTGGGCGCAGTCCTGACAGTGCAGGGACATATAGCTGCTGGGCAGAGGGTTCCTGCAGGCTGTGCATAAAGCATAGTAAGATGTGTGAGCCCTGGTCCTCTTGCTCTTTGACCCCGGCATAGTGGGAGAGGTGCCTGTGCTGTGTAGGGGTGCTCTTAGAGAAGTAGCCCCAGCAGAGGAGACCGGAAAACCTCTGCTGGGAACTTGCCACCACCTGTGGGTGCCACCAGTGTCAGCGTCCCTTGTCCTGTGCCCCCCGGAGACTGTTCAGCTGAATCAGCGCTGCCTTCTGCCTGTTGCTGCGCTGCCTCCCCTCCACGAGGCTTGTAATGGCCGCCAGAGATGGCAGAGCGGAGGAAGGAGGGGGCGGAGCGGTGAGAAAAGAGCGCGATATGCTAGAGAGCGCACTCTGTGATGCGGTCCGCCCTCTGCTATGACGCTGGCAGCGTCATCCTCGTCATCCGGGGGGGTGTGGAAAAGGCGGCGGCTTCGATGTAGGCAAAGCCGCGGCCTAAATTGGATCCCTGCGGCTGAAAAAGGATCCAGGGCAGCGCGGGGGGGTTTGAACTAATCCGGACCCCTAGGCAGAACACTGGGACCTCTGAATCCACCTATGTGCAGCCTTAGTGCTGGCTGCTGCAGGAGCACGGGCAAGCTGTGTCCCTGCTACTGCGATCTGCCCCTTGCTGGTTCCTGGCCCCATCAGGAGCACACAGCGAAGCTGTGTGTCCTGGGAGTGCTGCGGCGAGTACGCTGCCGCAGAAGTGTAAGGAGTTGGTCAGCAGGGCTGAAGACTCCTGGGTACCTGTCGTGGCCCGAGCTGCTGCACCTGATGGCTCTACCTGTGGTGTCTCAACCTAAATGAACCCCAAAGGGGTATTTAGGGAGGGATGCTGCTCCACCATCAGGGGCCTTGTCCATCGCCTCGACCTCAACCCAGTAACCCCAACAGTGGGGAAATGGGGAGGGAGGATCGTCGTCTCAACCTCAACCAGCGCCCCACATTGGGGGGGCCAGGAGAGCGGATGTTGGAAAAGTGACTCAACCAAGCGCCTCCAACAGTGGGAGCCGAGGAGGTACCATGCCGGGAGTCTCGTCAGAGACCCACTTTTCTTCTTGAAGTAAAAATTCAAAAAGGAAAGAAATTTTTTTTAGGAGCACTAAAAATTTATGTGTACCTCCTAATGACACTAAGCAAAAACTGGTCAGGACAGTGCCTGTCCAGGGGTGTATACTGCAGAGGAGGAGCCACTGTTAATCTTTTGCAGATTCTGCCTAGTGTCTGCCTCCTAGTGGACAGCAGCATAACTCACATGGTCCTGTGTCCCCAATGAGGTGAAGGAGAAAATATAATTTGAGCCCCAAGTTTTGTATTTTTTCAAGGCAAACAGGAAAAAATGAACAATAAACTATATTGTGCAATTTCTCCTAAGTACATTGATACAATATGTGGTGGACAACTACTATTTGGGCGCACAGCAGGGCTCGAAGGGAAGGAGCTCTAGTCAACTTTTGGAGTGCAAAATTGTCTGGGGTTGTTTGGCTTATGTATGCAGAGTGTGACCCCATTTTGTAATCTACAGTAATCATGGAATTATCTAGAAGCATAGCTATGGTAATGATGATTTGTGCACCAGTAAAACCAAAGTATTAATAATGTGGTATGTAAAAGTTGTGGGGAGTATATCAGACTATAAAAGGGCATTGTATGAGCAGGGTAAATCAAATTTTATGGATACGTGGTACGTATTGAAGTATCGTATTTTTCGGACCGTAAAACGCACCTTTTTTTTCTCTGAATTTGGGAGGAAAGTGTGGGTGTGTTCTTATGGTACGAATGTAACTGTGGGGAGTATGCAGCGGTGGTGCAGTGGGGTTGCAGGAGGCAGGAAGAGGTCCTCCTGCAGGAATCTGATGCTGGGGAAACCACATGGTCGCGATGCTTAAAGTGAAGGAATGTTCATTAGCCGCTTCCCCGCCCACCTCTCAGCGCATAGCGGGGAGCAGCTAATGAATGTTCTTTTACTTAAACATTGGACACACTTGGTTTCCCTAGAACTGCCGGTTTCCTGCAGCAGCTGGGGAGATGTGTGTCTGATGGGAATAAGTGGCAGGAGCAGGGAAATGCTGCAGTTGTGCCTGGCCTGGAGGAACTGCAGATCACTGTTGTCACAGGGCCAGGCACGGCATAACTGATATACTGAATGCCGAGTGTTCCGTCATTGTAGGACCAGTGGTGAGGTAAGGAAGAGAGTGGACTGGAGCATCACATGACCGTAAACAGAGCCTTCCCTCTTCATTATGTCACTACAGGTCCTGCAGACACCACACTACAAGCTTCTTTTCAGGACCAGTGGTGAGGTAAGGAAGAGAGTGGGCTGGAGCATCACATGACCGTAAACAGAGCCTTCCCTCTTCATAAAGTCACTACAGGTCCTGCAGACACCACACTACAAGCTTTCTTTTCAGGACCAGTGGTGAGGTAAGGAAGAGAGTGGGCTGGAGCATCACATGACCGTAACAGAGCCTTCCCTCTTCATTATGTCACTACAGGTCCTGCAGACACCACACTACAAGCTTCCTCTTTCAGGACCTGTGGTGAGGTAATAAGAGGAAGGGCTCTGTGTGGTCATGTGATACTCCAGCCCATCATTACCTCACCACTGGTCCTGTAAGCTGTAGAGAAACAGATACTTCTGGGTTTCGTGGCTGCAGGACCTGCAGTGATGTGAGCCTGTGCCTGTAAGAAATAATTAAAAATGTATTAAATACAGCGTATAGAAAAGCACTCTGCCACTCCTGTGGTGAACTATAACTCCCAGCATGCCATAGGATCTTCAGGACATTCTGGGAGTTGTAGTTCTCCCATGGGATTTTAAGGCAGAACTCCAGTGTTATTTTTCAGTGCTGGAGTGGAGCTTTACATATAAGCCCCTTTGCCCCCATTCTTATACTCGCCCTCCAGCATCGTCATATAGTACATTAATAACACCACACTGGTCCCACAGCACTATTTTCTGCTTTTGGCTTCCAACATAATAACATACTATTATATATAACTAGCTGGGTGCCCGATGCACATGCATCGGGATTCTAGAAGAGCGAGTTCTCTGACTCGCAATGGCCGCTTCGCCGCCAATGCTTCGCGCTGCTAAGGCGACTCGCCATGCCCGCTGCGCGGGCATAGCGAGTCGCCTTAGAACTGCTCGCAATGGCCGCTGCGCGGCCAATGCTTCGGGCGTATCCACATGACGACACTGACTCACAGCGCGAGTGGACTCAGAAGGGGCAAAAAACCCATTCGCAATTATATAATAGATATCACCACATATAATGGTATGTTACTTATGTGATTATTTTACTACATTTTTTTCTTCAAATATTTTTCCCCCTATTTTCCACCAAAATCTGGGTGCATCTTATAATTCTTAATGCATAGGTCAGGTTTTACTATGATAAATTTTGTCCTTTCGTATTCCCCTCTTTGAGCATACTCTGCACCTTTTTGGTGTTTTCTCCCTTCTCGCACTTTGCTGAACCTCAGTGGGGAAATTTTGACCCTGGCAATTAAGGCTTCATCAGCTTCAAAAGTCCTAGAACCCTCACCTTCCTGACTGCCAAACCTTAGGGCCTTGATGACTACCTCCTGAATCTGAGCTAAGCTCCCCGTGTTGCCTGCACATCTAAACAGCACATAATTGTTGTACAGCGCCATCTGTATGATGTGCACGACTAACTTTTGTACCTTTTTGCATGGCACTGTATGGTTTTAGGACCTGATCTGAGAGATATCACCCATGAATGCATTATAATACACGATACAATCTGGCTTAGGACTTCTGGTGTGGTACTTCAGACAGTGACCTGGCAGCTGTTGTGATGGTGTATTCTGGTCAAGGCAAGGACATGGTCTTTTACTTAACCACCAGCATGTCTTTGCTGCATTAGTATCTGCTGTCACCCTTTCTCAGCAGTTGTCCAATTAGCAGCTTAGGGAGGCCTGTCTATTTTTTTTCTTTTGCATGGTGCTGCATGGCAGCTGTAGCTGTGGCAGACAGGGACCTGAAGCGTGGGAGGCTGGTGTAAAAGTTATCTACGTACAGTTGATAACACTTAGCAGTGGGTGCACCAATTCCCACACAATTTTCCCACTCACCCTCAGGACAAGGGGCATTCAGGGGGATCAATCCGGTGTGTTCCTCCCTTCATAAGCTTTAAGTTTGTGGGTGTACCCTGAAGTACTCTCGCACCGCTTCTGCAGTATAATTCCATGCCTTGTTTTGTTACTGGGTAATTATTGTTGGAGATGTAATTTCCCTGTGAAATGGACCTGAGATTCACCTGTATAGATGTCCTTTTGGGGGTTGTATGCGTAAGTGATGTAAACCGTGCTGAACCTCACAGCCGCCTGGCACCCTCTTACAGTAGAATGAATTAACCGCTCAGTGCACAGAGGGGATGCGGCGGCTGTGAGGTTCAGCGCACTTCATATCACATCAGCGCGGACACAGGGGGAGGAGGTGAGCACACACACCGCAGCACTGAAAGCAGTCGTCTCCTTCTCAGAGCTGTGGATTCATCACAGTGTAAAAGAGGAGGTTACTGCTCTCAGTGCAATGGGGCGGTCCTTCCACAGTTTATATAGGTGAATGGAGTGTGGAGGGTGCGGGCATGCTGAGACTGGGACTGGGGCGGGCTTGTTGCTCTGTGGGGAGGGGGCAGCCATGCTGATGGACTGGAGGGCTATGCTGTGTGGAGAGGGTGCGGTCATGCTGTGGCGGCTTTGCTGTGGGAGAGGAGGGTGGCATGCTGAACTGGCTGGGGCGGGCTTGTTGCTGTGTGGGGAGGCGGTGGGCATGCTGAGACTGGGCGGGCTTGTTGCTGTGTGGGGAGGTTGTTGCAATCTGGGCATGCTTGTAGGAGTGTGGTTGTAAATGAGAAGTAGTGACGTTATGCCCAATGTCCAAAACCAACACGCCTCTGGTCAGTGGCCTTCAGATGCAGAAAGGTGATCTTTATGTAACCCTGCAAAATGCTAATAGGGTGTAAATTACAAACTGTCAGCATTTTGCAGCCTAGATATACAATTAGATTATATAAAAAGCCTAGACAGCCCCTTTAAATTAGTAGATTCATTATATCCTCACTTAAAAAGATTTTGAAAAAGTCAATGTCAGTGAGGCCTGTAGCGTCCAATTGGATTCCTGAGCTAGCCAAGAAATCCAGAATAATAGCCTTATACTTTTGGGCAGTTGAGTCCATGTGGGATCTGAAAACTAAATACTCCAAAAAGTGCAATTGTGGGGGAAATGTGGGTATTGGGGGTTGGGGGGATCTGGAACAGAGATTTAGTTGCTGTTGCTGTGATCACAGATCGGTCACAGACAGCACTGCCTATAGCACAGCACTGAACATCAGATCACAGAGATCCAGCAGGATATCACTGACCACCAATGATTTTTCTCGCATTCATTATGCCAGCTCTGAGGTGAAGATGGCATGCAAAACGGCAATCGGCATTGTAAATCAACCCTTTTGGTGCTGATTGGTTAGGCATTGATTAGCCAATCAGCACGAAAAAGATTACCAAACAAGTGATGCCGCGATCACCCCATCGATTTGTCTGGTGTCTCAGACCACACCAATCACAGCTTATCACATTTAAATGTAATTTTTTTTTTTTTTTTTTATACTTTATTCTGGTTAGAATTATCAAATCAAAAAGGACAGCGCCTCACGAGTTGTTAATGATGTGAAAGCTTCCGCTTTATTCTGCCACCCATGCAACGTTTCTATCTATCAAAATCTTTGTCAAGCTTGAGGAAGATCTTGAAAGTTCGAAACGTCGCATGGGTGGCAGAATAAAGATGAAGCTTTAACATCAGTAACAACTGGTGAGGCGCTGTCCTTTTGATTTGAAGGTTCAACATTTTTCGAAGAGGGACTCCTTGGAAGGAGACATGCGCCCCAACTATGGGTAATGTACCCTGCTTGACCAAGGTGCTGTGAATCTTCCTTTATTTGGCTGGTTAGAATTGACCAGCCAATCACAGCGATGGCCAATGTGGGGGCGAGCTGTGTGCAGGAGACACCAGCCATATTAACACTGTCACTGCGTGATGCAACACTGTGCCGGGAACTTGTAGGGTAATATATGTACGGTGGTTTGCGGGAACGCATCTCCAGTACCGCCGTTCATATGCGGCGGATGTCACGAAGGGGTTAAATAAAAACTTTACATGTTGCGTAGACTCTAGTGAAAAAGCAACATGCCAATTTGGCAACTGATGGTTCAGCCACAAAAAATCTGTTACAGATGACGCAGATTAATGAAAACCTGCAATTATTGGTTATTGCATCAGATTTTGTATTGAAGGGAACCTGTCACCCCCTTTGGGCATTTCAAACTGTGCCTACCAGCATTAACATAATGTAAATGAGTTCTTGTAACCCCTGTATGTGCCCAGACGTCCCCCTCATACCTGAGAAATTGGCTTTTATTCTCTGTCGCCCTGCATCCTATTAGGTCCGGGAGGTCCGCTCTATGGTCCTGGTGGATTAGGTCCTCGCCGCCCCTGCCAGAAAAACCTGCCTGTGCAGTGGAGCAGATGTCCGATGAAGATGGTGCCGAGTTATCAAGAGATTTGTGAAGTCTCACAAGACTTCGGCACTTCAATTGAGGATCACGGTGACCAGCTCCACTGCGCAGGTGGGAGTACGCCTGTCACTCCGAGTGCCTTCCACAGGAGGGTTGGGAATTTTAAAATGCAAGGTGGGTTTTGCTAGCAAGGGGTGGCGAAGACCTAATCCACCAGGACCAGAGAGCGGACCTCCCGGACCTAATAGGATGCAGGGCGACAGAGAATAAAAGCCAATTTCTCAGGTATGAGGGGAATGTCTCGGCACATAGAGGGGTTACTAGAACTCCATTTACATTGTTAATGCTGGTGGGCACAGTTTGAAATGCCCAAAGGGTAGTGACAGGCTCCCTTTAAGGTTTAGATCTTTGGGCAGGGGAAGATGTGCTGTTTGTTAATTTGACATCAAATTCTACATATTCCAAATTACAAATACATAAAGACATGAGCAAGAATCTGATCCCAATCTGTTTTCTTCTTATTTCTGCCAATAACACTTTGCCTGATTGTGATTGAATGCAAACATCAGGGTGAGAAGAGGTTTCTAGAGGTCACACTGCAAACATCTTGGAACCGTTATCTTATTATCCACTTGATCCTACAAGACCCCAAAGGAAAGCTTTTCTGATCATACTCCTGTACATTCATAAGCTGTTAGCAGACTCGGAAGATTTTGGTAGATCTAAAGTTGACCATACACCTTCCATAGATGACAACTAATGTGTTCTCTTTGATTAAAAATAACTAGTCTGCACGATTTTGCAAATTCAAGTAAAGATGTGGCTGTAATGCTGTTACAGCACAGATTAAATTGATACCTTTTGGTGAAGAACTCCGCTTTGTTGTTCTTTACTCAGCGTTTGAAGTGTTGTAATAATGAGATTTTGGTGCACATTGAGCGGAGATCGCAATCTGCGCATGCACAGCTCCCAATGCTAATTTATTGAACATCAGTTGTGAAATAGATTTCTGCACAAACCCTCTGCAGCAATGCCGGATCAACATGTTAAACAGGAGGCGGCTCCCCCAAAAAAGCAGTGACTTGTCAAACACCAGAGGCAGGCGGAAGGAGAAGAACCCGTGTACAGTCCAGCTCCTGTGCACAAAAATCTTATTACTGCAAATGGTGAATAAAGATTATCAAAGCTAATTTCTTCCCCAAAAGTATCAATTAATTAACTTGAAAACTCATGGTAACTCCACATACACATGCACACATGGATAGGCTAATCATTCATGTGTTGTCATTGAAGAAAAAGGAGTAAGGTGCTGCTGAGCATCACTGATGGCAGCTTATCTCGATAGGGAAGAGGATCAGGCATGTAAATTTCAACACGCTCCATTTATCCCCTAGACATAGGCTGAACAAATGTTGGCTAGACCCTTAATGCACTTGATGGCTGGTTGCTACTGCTGAAACCAAGCTACTGTCTCCTTCCCCATTACCCTGTAAACAATAAGCCTGCCAGGGCAGAGTCCTTATGAATTTTGAAAACCCATCTCTTCATGAACGCTTATAGCCTACAATGAACCCTTGACTCCTCATCACCGCTGAAGCTGCCACAACTCCCAAACCTACGGTCTCCTTCTCCATTTTCCTGTAGATTTTAAGCCCCTATGGGAAGGTCCTAATTAAACTTGAAAACCCATCTCTTCATGAACCCTTATAGCCTACAATGAACCCTTGACTCCTTATCGCTGGAGCTGCCGCAACCACCATCCTATAGTCTCCTTCCCCGTTACCTGCTGTACCAGTCTGTTTTTCCAGTGTAATTAGTATTTTGTATATATCCCTCTATCACATATACTGCATCGGATAATGAATGGTGCTCTGAAAATAAGTAAGAATAAATTGGCTTGGTCAGCCGATCTCAGTCTGAATAGTATGGCCACCTTTTGTTCTTACATACTCCCTTTAATTTGGAGGGAGGATAATAATTAACTATAAAAGTTAATTATTGTTATTAGAGCTAGTCGCTGTTACTTTCTCTAAGATATACAAGTGCCATATGCTTCTTTCTTCACCAACTGTAATGCTTGGTGGTCTGGGGCCGTCTACATGAGCATCTCTGTGATTGGCTGGAATGGTGGTGGTATGACTGCAGCCATGTCGACAAGGACCGGGGTTAGCGGAAGAGGGCATCGCTGGAGCAGCAGGCGTAAGTGTGATGCAGCCCATGCCCTTACTAGCATGCACTGGTTACACTGGTGTCCCTCGGTCATCCTGATGACTCCATTGTATATACACCCTATTGTGACTGCATTACCATCCACCCGCTGGTTACATCTGCGGAATAACACATTTCTCAGCCTTCGGTGGTTTGTGAACTGATTTTATCTGACATTTACTTCTGAAATGTTCCGTATCTTGGGAGATGGTGCAAAATCGTTCCTCTGATTAGGTAATTGACCCTTCAGCATGTCTTATTAATATGTACACCCTTACTTTCTGCGTCTTTGGTACAAGTTCTCATTCTCGTTATTTTCATGTTTTCTGTAATAATAATGTGAAATCATCTGAAGGCTGAGAAACTGGTAAACTGTTTGCTTCCTTCTAGGTCAGTGACCTAACTGCTTCAGTTCTTTTGTCTTGTGTCTTTGTTTTACATGCTAAGCACGGCCAAATTAGAGAGTCTAGAAGTCTGTTTGATGAAATATTCCTCAGTCCTTCGGAGGTATGGAACCATTTTAGACTTTGATATCAATGTCTTTCATGCTGAGATGTGAACGTTCTCTCTGTTTCCATCTGTTGTTATTAAAAGCTGGGATAATGAATTGTGCTCCATAGCTTATTGCATGGTAATGATTTCCTTTGCCTTGCTGCTCTCTTCTCTTATTAAGTGTCCTACCTTCAAGTATAAAGTATTCATCCTTATCTATAAAAAGAAAACGTTCTGGTTTTGTCTTGCATTATTATGAATGGATCCGATGTCAGTCAGTCTGAGAATGGGGATATGTAGCTCTTTTGGCAGTGACAAGCTCTCAGTATCATAGAAGAAGATTTTTTAATAAGTTGGAAAAATCTTGCGGTGACCTGATTCTTCCTTTGAGTCATTAGTAAGACAAGGAAAAGTCCTCACATCACACAAGCTGATGTGAGAAAAGATAGATGTGTCACCGGTCTGAGTCTCTGCCTACAGACATTTAAAGCACCACTTCAGCGTTTTGTCTTATTTTTCAGCTCTGGAGATGTGCTTCATATCCAAGGACTCTTACCCTCAGTCTTATTTTCACTTTCTGGCATTTTTACCTTTCTGGTGTTGCTCCAAACTCTGGACGCCATCTTCTGACTCGCCAAAAGTTGGATGTTATGTTGCAAGTTCTTAATGCAAGTCTGAGAGCAAGAATGAAGCTCTCTTAGACTTGCATTGAAGAGTGACATCCGATCTGCTCCATAAAACACTGGAGCTACCGGCAAGTCACAAATTGGAGAGAACTGACTGGTTGGATAAAGATGCCAGAGGAGTATAAGACAGAGGGACTTGGATGTGCAGTAGACAAAGAAAGGAAGACTGGCATAGTCCTATTACAGCCACTCACCATGTCTCCTGATAGAGCTAAAGCTGTGTAGATGGTGCCGGTGCTCTGCAGTTAAAATCCTCCGGTCCGTTGAAGCGCAGTCTGGGTGAATCGGCCATTGACAGCCAGTACACTTATTTTGTGAATTGTACTTGTGAGTATTTCTAGCGCTAAACACCGCCCCTTTTTTCTCTGTTGGTTATAAATAAGGATGTGCTTCTGTTGTCTGTTCAACCCGTATTTGGGATATTGATTAATTGATAAAACTCACATTACACAATACAATATATTACAAATTACAAAGTGATCTTAGATAGAGGTGGGGTTGTATTTCTGTTGGGTGTGAGATACCTTTTAACCTCTATAGAAGATGAGGGTACCATGTAAATAGAAAAAATTGTCCTTAAAATGACTGGGAGTGGGATTATAAGAACCAACACTGTAGAATCAGGGGTTTTAGAATCACATAGTTCATATTTCCTTGTTTCTTTGTGGATTTTTTAGAAAACATTCATGCAGTCTAGGTGTTATGGTGTTTTTCAGAAATCTAAGTATAAGTAAGATCGGAGTGGATAGGCGTTTATCCCTTTACTCTATATCCTGTAATGCTGTTACCTCTACATGTGCTTTGTAGAAATTCTGTAACAGCATTACAGGATATAGAATAGAAAAGAGCAAAACGTGACAAATCAGTATAATGCAATATCAATTTATTAAAGGTTAAAACCAGTATGACAAAAGCATGGGAACCAGGGGGACCGAAGTCCACAACCCACAGATGGAGGGTACCCACCAATTAGAACCATATAGCAGAAAGAACAGTATTAATTACTAGTATAAAGTGCTGGAACAGTGCAGAAATGGTTAATTTCATATTTAGACCTAAAATTCAATGAATAAACTGAAGATCTATATGCGGATTTGCATATATATAGAGCTAGTTCATGCTATAGTATGAACTGCATTGGTCCAATATGTATGTAAATAGTTGCCGAAAATTTACAACTTGGTCAAGCAATGCAGAGGCGATCAGTTATATAATTCAGCAAAGAGTTGCTGTTTAGGCCTTCAGTTAAGACAGCTGACAACAGAGAGGGCTATAATGAGTACATAGCAATGCTATCCCTAATCAGGGAGCAGTAGTTGTAGCCAAATGCACCATTAGGTAAGCAATTAATTGAAAGACTAATGGTGGGTTTACACGCCGCGATATCGGCGTCCAACTCCGACCCAACTCCGACAAAAAGTCACGTGGGTCGCGAGTTGGAGCCGATATCGGGCGCGCGTTGTACTGTTTTAGCATACAACGCGATCCTGGAACGATGCCAAAAGGATATCGGAGTTGAATAGCAGAGCTATTCAACTTCCCGATATCGCAAGGCCGTTGTAGCAGGATCGCTGCGTGTGACAGCCCAACTCCGATGCGTACTCGCACCTCACCCATTAACTCCCATGTTAAATGGTCGTTACTGGGTTGGTGGGCGTACACATCGGAGGGACGTTGTTTCCCGATATCGCAGCGTGTAAACCGGTGATGCGATATCGGGAAAAGTGCTCCCAAAATGCGCGCTCCCGCGGCGTTGTATGCGATATCGGGACGATATCGCTACGTGTAACCCCACCATGAGTGCTGGTTTCTCTGCACCAATGCAGTTCATACTATAGCATGAACTAGCTCTATATATATATGCAAATCCGCATATAGATCTTCAGTTTAACTGCTGACTTATTAGTATTCATTGAATTTTAGGTCTAAATATGAAATTTACCATTTCTGCACTGTTCCAGCACTTTATACTAGTAATTAATACTGTTCTTTCTGCTATATGGTTCTAATTGGTGGGTACCCTCCATCTGTGGGTTGTGGACTTCGGTCCCCCTGGTTCCCATGCTTTTGTCATACTGGTTTTAACCTTTAATAAATTGATATTGCATTATACTGATTTGTCGCGTTTTGCTCTCTTCTATACAATATGCCTGATGGCGCGATTTTCTCCATAGTGGTTTGCTCCCCATTCTTAGGGTAATTTAATAAGCACCTTTGATGAAGTGTATTAATTACAGGATATAGAGTAAAGGGATAAACGCCTATCCACTCCGATCTTACTTTTTTTTTTCTCACTTCATTTATTGAAAATATAATTAACGAAAAAACCCTAACCAACAATACGTGGAAAAAATTGCACGCCATTCCTCGCATCCGTAAGAGATCGTCCTAAGGTAGGTAGCCCAAGGTAATTGGTAAAAGATCATCTTCCAAAATAACAAACACCCTCCCTAAAACCTATCATTTCTACATTATAGATTTCTGAAAAACACCATAACACCTAGTCCACATGAATTTTTTCTGAAAAATCCACTAAGAAACAAGTACGGTAAACATTAACTATGTGATTCTAAAACCCCTGATTCTACCGTATATAAGTATACATTCTTATAATCCCACTCCCAGTCATTTTAAGGACATTTTTTTTTCTATTTAAATCGTACCCTCATCTTCTATAGAGGTTAAAAGGTATCTCACACCCAACAGAGCTATAACCCCCACCTCTATCTAAGGCCGGTTTCACATATCCGTGTCACCACGGACGTTTGGAACAAGGCTGTTTGGGGGCAGGGCATAGACCCATGTGTCACGGCCGTGTGACACGATGGGTGCTGTCAGTGTGCTATCCGTGTATCCACGGATAGCACACGGACAGCCTGTCACCGCATACTCACCTCCTCCAGCGCGGACAGTTCCTCTCACTTCCGGGCTGCTCTTGGGCTCAGTGAAGTGAGTATTCATGAGACCTAATAAGCAGCACCGGAAGAGAGAGGAGCAGACCCCGCTGGAGCGAGGCGAGTATAAAATTCTTTATTTTTAAGCTTTTTGCTTTTGTTCATGGTCCGTGCACATGGATGTCACTGTGTTTAACATCCGTGTGCAGGACGTTTGGACAAAAAAAAGGTCCGTGGCTCCACAAAAACGGACTTATCGCCGTGTAGCGCACACGGACACGCATGTGCTCCACACGGAGACACGGTCTGTGTGGAAGCACAGACATGTGCATGGGTCCATAGGAGATCGTGTGTCCCCGTATGTCTGTGCCTCCGGCATGTGTCTGCACGGACCGCACACATGCCGGAGGACAGGATGTGTGAAACCGGCCTAAGATCACTTTGTAATTTGTAATATATTGTACTGTGTAATGCGTGTTTTATCAATTAATCAATATCCCAAATACGGGTTGAACAGACAACAGAAGTGCTTCCTTATTTATAGCCAACAGAGAAAAAAAGGGGTGGTGTTTTACAAATACTAACAAGTACAATTTACATAATTCATCAACAGGAAGAGTCATACTCTGGACTCCTCCAAAATTTCCTTTAAGCAGCAACACAAAGGGTCTATGGACCTACATAAAACTCCCCTTTTAAAGCCAGTTCTGGTGTAGGCACACAGATAATTTAAATCCTTTTTTTGTGCAATCAGTGAGTCGCACTACCTCTCCCCCACTGCTGAAGACTTTTATGGGATGGGTATCTTTTTAAAATTGTCTAAATAAATTCCACTGGTTCTATGGATCTGAGTGCTGCTGGGTTTCTTCACTTGTTTAAGATGTAGAGTAGTACTCCAGCATAATAATAATAATAATAATAATAATAATAATAATAATAATAATTAATAATACATTTTATTATTATTATTATACAAAAAAAAGTGCTGGAGTGGTGCTCTAACTTTATAGTTGCACAACCCCTAATGTAAATGAGGTACCGTATATACTCGTGTATAAGCCGACCCCCCTACTTTTGCCCCCAAAACCTGGGAAAACCTATTGACTCGTGTATAAGCAGAGGGTGGACCCCAGCACAGGTATACAGCCCCCAGCAGTGTGGTATACAGCAGCCCCAGAGGTATATACAACAGCCCCAGAGGTATATACAATAGCCCCAGTGGTAGTATACAGCAGCAGCCCCAGTGGTAGTATACAGCAGCAGCCCCAGTGGTAGTATACAGCAGCAGCCCCAGTGGTAGTATACAGCAGCAGCCCCAGTGGTAGTATACAGCAGCAGCCCCAGTGGTAGTATACAGCAGCAGCCCCAGTGGTAGTATACAGCAGCAGCCCCAGTGGTAGTATACAGCAGCAGCCCCAGTGGTAGTATACAGCAGCAGCCCCAGTGGTAGTATACAGCAGCAGCCCCAGTGGTAGTATACAGCAGCAGCCCCAGTGGTAGTATACAGCAGCAGCCCCAGTGGTAGTATACAGCAGCAGCCCCAGTGGTAGTATACAGCAGCAGCCCCAGTGGTAGTATACAGCAGCAGCCCCAGTGGTATATACAGCAGCAGCCCCAGTGGTAGTATACAGCCCCCCCATCAGTATACAGGGCCCCCCCTTGCAGCACAAACCTGTAAAGGAAGAGATTAGTATACTTATCACTGTCCCGCTGCCGCTGTCCCGCCGCCGTCATCGTGCTCCTCCGTATTCATGCAGCGTCTTCCGGCTTCCTGTGGTCTGCGCCGACTGCAGGAAGCCGGAAGAAGCCGGATGAAGACGGAGGAGCGCGATGACGGCGGCGGGACAGTAATAAGTATACTAATATCTTCCTTTTACAGGTTTGTGCTGCAAGGGGGGGCCTGTATACTGATGGGGGCGGGCCTGTATACTGTATACACTGTATACAGTGTATACAGTATACAGTGACTCGCGTATAAGCCGAGGGGGGAACTTTTCAGCCCAATTTTTGGGCTGAAAAACTCGGCTTATACGCGAGTATATACGGTATATTAGCAAAATTGACACATTTAAAAAAATTACAAATTGACTTTCCTTTATTGTAAACAGCCAAAAGAAGAATAAGCTATTGGGAACTTGTCACCCTGGAAAATAATATTTACCTACAGATATGGGGTTAGACTGCAGGTAAGTAGCTTTATAATGATACGTCGGTGCCTTAATGAAAGCACGGCTACTGGGAGAAAATGAACTTGTCTCTTCCTGCAAGCTGCCAGCTTTAATTCATAGAAGGAAGAGCTTAACGTTCTCACACTGCTGCTCAGTATGCTGTGAGTGGTGGTTGTATACTTACCTCGCAATTTGACAGCCAGCTTTACTCAGATGCGTTGCAGAACTGGCTGTCAATCAGAGTTTGTGTGTGCTTACAGCTGCAGCTCGCAGTATAGTAAGGGTTAACTGTGGTCGATCCCTGCACCACCCTGATGACTGAAAACTGACGGCTTCCAGGAGGAAATCTGCAAGTAAATACCATTTTCCAAGCTGACCGGTTCCCTTTAAATACCTCAATATAATTAACAAAATGAGTGGTTTCTCAACACAAATTTTCACTTTTAATGATTACTACAGACTCCAAATTATGTACTGTGTGACAATAGTCATAAGTACTTCTTCTGACTTGCTGAAAACTTGATGCCTAGTGCCTTCATCCTGGCCTCCAGTTCACTGATGTCCTTGGATTGTCAAGAGAGTTGTACAGACGGGTAATAGAGGAGATCATAGCCCAAACAAGGAAGGAAATGGAAAAAGATAACAGACACTGAATGTTCTGAGGCTAGTTTCACCCTGCGTATTTTTACCATCTGTGGCTGTCCATTGTAAAACGGACAGCCACGGATCTGATTTGGCCCCCATTTATCCCTATGGGGATCGGATCGGATTTGGCCTAATTGCCATCTGATTTTGTCGGATCCAATTCGGTCCGATATTTTTTTTTTTTTTTTTTGCTGTACCCAAAATTGTAGACTGCTCCGATTTTGGGCACAGCGGATCAAATTGAATCAGATCCGACATGATCCGTGGCCCATAATATGGGGGCCTATGGAGCACAGGTCCGAGAAAACATCAGATGGTTTCTCGGACCCGATTTTAGTGTACGGAGCATGCTCAGTACAATAAAATCGCTCCTAACCATCTAATTTCACTTCCGCAATGTATATACATACATTGCGGGAGTGAAATATAAGTGACAGCAAGAGTTAAAAATAAAAAATAAAATTTGATTCTCACGTTTCCAGCGATTCCCCCGATGTGTGGCATCTCCGGATGTAACGGACCTGTCATGACGTCAGTCACATGACTGGTTACCGCGGTAACCGGTCATGTGACCGATGACTCTGAGTAGGTAGCCCCACCCAGCTAGGTCCTTTCAGCATCCGGAGCTAGATACCGCACATCGGGGGATTGCAGGACAGGTGAGGATCGTTTTTTTTTTTTGTTTTGTTTTTTTTTTTGTTTTCTCTCACCCCCCCCCCTTCCTTTATTTTTAACCCCTGCTTCCACTTAAATTTCACTTCCGCAATGTATATATACATTGCGGAAGTGAAATTACCCCTCACAGCTCATTCTGTGTCCGCATCCGTGATAATCACAGGTCTGGACACAGAATAGGTCACCCCCTGTGGTGTCCGTTCCTGTCCGTGGGATCCTGCAAAAAGTAGGATCCCACAGACAGGAAAAAATATGCAATGTGAAACCAGCCAAAGGGTACCGTTACACGACGCAATATTGCATGCAATTTCACTGGCATTTTGCTGGTTGCAGTGAAATCATGGACACATTGTTCCATTTGTAACCAGCAACAAAATAGAACAATGTGTCTATGATTTCACTGCAACCTGCAAATTGCAAGTGAAATTGCAAGCAATATTGCTTCGTGTAAATGTACCCTTAGAGATGCAGTACGAAGCACAATTCACACATTTAAAGGAAGACTGTCTACTCTTTCTGCCACATCCAGATGTGAGGAATGATGGAAGAAAACTGGAGCCTTTTTCCAGCCTTTGTATCGGCGATATATCTGGAGGAGGAAGAATGAAGCATGGTGGTGATGGGATATTTTGCTTCTTTTGTCACTGGAAACGTATAGCATATGGAGGGTTAGATGGATACAAACAAGTATCGGAACCTCTAGGAGAAAACCTCATCCTTTGTGTGAATCCTGGTCATCATTTGATCTTCTAACAGTACAATAATCCCACACACACCCTACCACAGGCAGCAGAGGAAGGCTACATTTATAAGACCACCAAAGCTTGGTTTCAGAAGACGTTCTTGTTTGTACATCAGTCTCCTGATTTGAACACCGAAATCCCTGGTGGGATTGAAAGAAGGCTGTTGCTGCACACAAGCATTGGAATATTAGCGAATTAGAGGCCATTGACCTTGAAGACTGCGCTAAAACCCCCGTCACACTAAGCGAGATCGCTGCTAAGTCACAAGTTTGGTGACGTAACAGCGACCTCGCCAGCGTCAGTCGCATGGACCATTTTTTGATCGTTGGGGTCCCGCTGGGTAGCATGCATCAGTGTGTTTGACAGGGCCAACGACCTCAATACTACAGGTCTGAGAAACAGGGTCCCAACGACCTCCGTATCATTCTGGATCGTTGTTGCGTCGCTGGTGAGAGGTCAAACAGTCAGCGACACACCAGCGATCCCTACCAGGTCGTATCGCTGTTGGGATCGCTATTGCATCGCCAAGTGTGACGGTACCCTAAGATTCCTCAGGAACGCTGCCAGAAGCTTGTTTATGTTACATTTGTGGCAGCTCATAACAATCCTATGCTAAGTACTGAAGACTGTAGCCATGTAGATGTTGAATAATTCCAAAATGCAGTAGTCATTTGTGAAGAATTTGTAGAGCCACTTGTTAAATTAATGGTGTTGAGGTCTCTAAGGTCGGCTTCACACTATGCTTCAATCCGATCCGTGGCTGTCCGCTGTGGACCGGACAGCCCCGGACCGGATCGGCACGGCACACAAAACCGGAGGGCTAATATGCCCTCCGGTCTGGTGTGCAGCTGCCCCAGCTGATGATTTAGGCTCACAGGGAGCTAGCCGCGGTCCTGAAATAACAGCGGCGTGCAGTCGCAGGTGTCCAGTTCCCGATCGTCCCGGACCGGGAGGATCCGGGAGACGGTAATTTAGGGAGATGTGCAAGCAACGGTTTTTTTTTTTTTTTGTCCGGGGGAAAAATCCGGATTCTTCCGGAGAGATGGAAAACCGGATGGCAGGGAGCTTAGTTTGATCTCCTCCTGTAATCCTTTCCTTTTACCCTGAATTCTACATTATGCTATCAGACCCGCACACTTCTTGCACCATAATGCCGTTCATATGGGTTTGCCATTAAAGAGTCTGAGTGACGGCTCATTCTGATCTGTGTATTGATCGGCTCAGCCGTCTATTACACAAATCAGCCTACAAAATAAACACAATCAATACAAGAATCAAAAATATCAAAGACCAATTTTTTCATAATTTTCCCCTCAGTTTGTGTGTATGGGTTTTCTGTACCTGCATGACTAAAAATAAGCCATTTCCTACTGTTTTTTAGGCCTTTATTCCACAGGGATCATGATTGCAGGATCAGACGGCGTATGGCTTTTTTGTAGTCTGTAACCATGGCGATGCATAGGACGGCAAAGTTATGTAGGTTAGAATATTTTTTATCAAGACTATTCGCAAACGTGCTTCATATTTTTAGATGTAATTAAATCCTCATTATTTATAGAAAATTTACTAATTTTGTGGTTTCATAACGTTGTTTATCTTCTACTGACCTGTAGTTGCAGCCTGTCTGATAGTTGGAAGCTTAACTCACCAGAATTATTGAGTTAGTAATAGTATTCTCTATATTTTGTGTGTACATTATAGAAAACCTTTAATTGGGTTAAGTAAGACCATCATTCTCTATATACCCTATTTGGGCATTAGGCTGGTATACAGGGGGCCCGCCATTCAAGACCTTGCTCTATGTGCCCGAGTTTGACCTGTTCATGGCTGTGTTATATTGGCCCTGTATTAACATGATTTTACGACAGAACTAATTTTAACACATCATGGCCATGTAATGTTATAGCTCCACTCTTGAGTTTTTTTTCCACTGCTGGAGTGTTGCTTTAAACCTAAGGCCCCCAGCCTATACTCGCCTGTTGCCATCTTCTTGCGTTTTTGCTGCAGCTCATGACAGTCTCTGGCAAATTGTGACTTACCGGCAGCTCCAGTATTTCAACAGCACGCCGGAAATCACTTTTCAATCCCTCTCTATGAGAGCCTCGTTCTGGCTCTCGTAGATTTGAATTGAGACTTTTGAGTCCTAACTTATACTTTCAGGCCAGTCAGGAGTAGTTGGCACAATATGGAGCCACAAGAGCGATGGTGAAAAAGTATGAGAACGCTGGAGAGTGAGTATAAGACAGGGGACATTTAAAGCACCCCTACAGTGGTGGGGAAAAAAGAGAGGCTGCAGTGCTCTTGCTGTAAATGTCCCCTATAGTGAACATTGCAACAAACACTTTTCATCATGACAGCATCCCCTGGCAATAATGGATAATTTTTTTCTGGCTAATTTATAAAGATGGACTCTCTTAGCACATAAACCAGCTGACTATAGTATATAATAGAGTTGCCGTTCTGACACAACCCTTTAAATCCTCCCACAAATGTACTTTTTGTTTTTACTATTTGGTCTTTCGTCACCGATGTATCACTTAGCTGCCTATTCTTTTCTTGTATTGTGTTGCCATATATCATTTGTTTTTGTGTGCAGATTGGTCTCTGGTATTTAGGATGCATTAGACCAGTGGTCAACAGCCTTTATTAATGTTAGAGCCACATTCTACTCTGATAGTCATGATCCACATCCAGCATCCTCCCCTCCCACTATACCCACTGTTGTGAATCATAGAGCCCTCCATTATAGTATATTGACAACCAAAGCTTGCCGACAGAAAGCACACAGAGACCTTGAGCCCCTCCTTACAGGCAACATACTTAGATCGATCCCACCCTCAAGACCAGTATATGCACATCCAGACCTGTTCCTCCATGCCACGCCACTGTCTGGTCCCCATCTGCCAACCTTTTCTTTATAGTCTTTATAGCATTTTGCTAGACCTCGTGCCAATGTACCAAGTGGGTAGACCGCTTCACATCATGGGTCTTGGAAACATAGGTTAGAGAATCCTGCTTTAAGGGGCATTTACATGGCCCGATAATCATGAACAAGTGTTAATAATGCTTGTTTCCAGATTATCTTGCAGTGTTAGCCTGCTGATCAACTGATAAGCAAAATGCTCGTTCATGGAGCGAAATGTTCATTTGTGCAGAGTAAAAAAAATCATTGTTTTTGATCAAACAGCTGTTTCTCTAGACAGAGTCTGCATAGCCGAGAACTATAGCAGCCTATGTGCGCTGGGCGATCCAGTATAGATCACACAGTGTGCATCGTTTGCTTTGGTCTGTGTAAACAGGCATTTAAACCATCCCCAATCTGTAAATGAACCCTTACAATATCAATTAGTTAAAAAGAATTGCTTCATTAGCATAGCCAATAACTAGCATTGCTTGTCAGTTATATTGACTGAAATATCGGCCTTCTGCAGCTGTAGGCGATGACTCCTAAATGACTTTTGGTGACTGTAGCTTAAACTTGTCCTGAGAAGAAATCATTGCCAATGTTGATCCAAGCCAAGGACTGTTTAGTAAGGAATGCAAGCTATAGATGTATATATTGTATGAGTTCATGTATTTCGAGTTAAAGGGAACTCATCATGTTGAATAGTATCTATCTGGTCTACAGTCAGGATGTTGTAGTGCAGGAGGTGCTGATCATATTGGCATACATTATTTTAGGATAAGTTTCTGTATATTTTTTTCACTGATCTCTCTGGTGTTTGGCCATTGGACGTCTGTGCATACAATCTGACCAATGATTGACAGTCTTTCCAGTATTACTGTGCATGTTGCAATAGCTGTCAATCACTAGTAGGACCACCCACTGGAGTCCTGAATACCAATACCAGGGATTTCATTGATTAAAATAGAAGTTATCATGAATCTTTTCCAGCAAACCTACAATACATATCATTCTGCTTCTCTTCTGTTTTTCTACACCATGCATACATTGTACATGAACAGCCTGACAAGTTCTCTTTAAGGTCTATTTACAAGTAAGGGTATGTGCGCACTGGGCGGGTTTTGGGCGGTTTACCTGTGTAAACCGCCGTTTTGCATACATTAGTTTTATTTAAATTTATGTTAATCCAAACCAGCGTTTGGATTAACATTGAAACTAATGTAACCCGCCCAAGGCTGTGCAGACACCGGCGGTTACCCAGCGTCATCCGTTGCTAACCCGCAGGTTTCCCAGCGGGTTAGCAAAGAATGACCATGTTCCTAAAACCGGCCGGTTCTGCAGCGGCTGCAAGCAGAATCATGTGCTGCTTCCAGCTGCTGCAGAATCGCCGCCGAGAACACGCTGGGCAGCCGCCGGATACCGCCCGGCTCCCGCAGCTCATACCCGCCAAGAAGCCGGTGCACGGCGCCGGAGCTTCCTGGCGGGTCCCGCCAGCAGCCGCCGACCGAACCGCCGGGTAATGTGCACTTACCCTAATAATGCTGTAGTAGTTGAGGAGACCATTAACTATAGTTCGATTAGTGTTTCATTTTATTTACACCAATTCAATCTTAGCAGAACAGTTCTTTAGATACTGGGCATAAGCAGTAAGAAATCCCATTGATAGTTCAGGCGGTAGAAAGGATAGATGAACGCTGCACTGCCATATCCAATATTGGACAGAGATGTCCTAGAATTGTGAAGATAATGATTAGTCTACACATTTTGGAGAGTCCCCCTTCTTCTGGACAAAATCATGTATCTGATATCTGAAAAATTATTTTGTCCTGAAGGAGGGGGTCCCTCTAAATCGTGTAGACTAATAATTATCTTCACAATTATTGGACATCTCTGTTCAATATTGGATATGGCAGCGAGGCATTCATCCATCCTGTCTAGTGCATGAACTGTTAGCCTCGTAGAACTGCAGCAACTTTAAGGCTATGTGCACACCTAGCAGTTTTTTATGCATTTTTACTTAATGTTTTCTGAAAAGAAAATGCATCTCAGCAAATTCTATGGGTTTTCTGAAGAACTGTGCCCACCTTCAGGTTTTTTCACCTGCAGATATTGGTGTAGTAAACCTAAGTAACATGCTAATTCTCTGTGTATTTCTCATCTAATAGATACAGCTGAGTGTGTGTATGTGTGTGTCCACTAAAGGAGTTCTAACCATCACATTTAAAGTCACAAAATTTAGCACAGTCACCTCATTTGACTCAGGGAATGTCATAGACTATGTTTAGAGGTGAACATTTAACCCCGAATTTTACGATCATTCACCAAAATATTTACTGTTTGTGTGAGCCAATAGATACTGCATTAGCTGTTTTGACAGTTAGCCCTGGATATTTATTAGGTGGCCTATAGCAACCAATCACAGCTCAGCTTCTAATTAGTTGCTATAGGCCACAAAGGACATTCATAATATAACACAGCTAATGCATGTCTGTGAAAAATTCAGGAAAGTTTGCCAAAGGCAAGGAGTTCTGGAAAATGCCACACACTTGGACATGACTCTCAGTGAAGCAGCAGCCACACAAACACAAAAGCCATTAAGACACCTCTTTGCTATTCTTCTAACAACCTGTAACATTTCAAATACCCTGGAGAATGGGACAAAGTACAAAACTGATCACACCGGCAACCAGGGGTGGATTAACAGAAGCCAGGGTCATGGGCTGTTTAGAAGGCAAAGGCCTCCCTACCCCAAGTATTATGTGACATGTCACATGATCAGCTTTTGAAAGATCATTGTGATAGATCACCTGGTTAGCATACAGGGACAGATCCATGGAGGCAAAAGAAGAACAATAGTGGCATGCGCAGCCCCCAGTATACAACATGAGGCCGCGCACAACCCTCAGTATACAGTAATGGCAAGTCCACTCACAATACCCAATGTTTTTACTTATGTAGGGGCTTGATAAAAAAAAAAACCTTCTATATAAGACAAAACATTACTTCAGGATTATATGTGGATATGAACACCCCTAAGCGCTGTCACTTTTTTGTTCATTATTGTGATAAGTAGCCTGTTGCCATTACCCTGTGATGGTGACAGCATGATCTTTGCAAGTCGAAAGAACTGAAAAGCTTGGTCCATGTCATAAAACCTGTTCTCACTTCGGATGCAAAATTCCTAAGTGTTGGACAGTGCTTATAAAAAGACCGTTTTCCAATTTGCAGTTTATTAACATTTTTCATCCGTTCTTAAGATATTAACCCTTTTTTTTTCTCTTTCGCTAGGCGACCGACCACCACTGCTTGTAAGAGCTGGGATTAGGAATCACCGTGGTCTCCAGTCATCCCAGCCAGCTTCAAAACAATCCTCAATAGCAAAGAGCTTGTAAGCACTGCTCATGTTCTGCAGCCTGGCAGTGGTGGTCTGTCTCCAAGGAAACGAGCTGTCAATATAAAAGAAAAGTGTTGTTAGACTCGAGCATATTAAAATTTTCACAAGCCTATACTAACAACATTTCTAGAATATCCTAGCAAGTGACTTGTCATTGTCCCTATACTAGTATAGGAGTACCCCTCCTCACAGACGGCAGCATGCTCTGGTTTCGTGAATGAGACCTTGCTAGTTTTAATAGGGCGTTAACATCTGGGAGACGAACGAGCGCACGGATATAGTCATATCTTCCAAAAGTGTATCATTCTTGATGCAGCATCTTCTGTAGACAGAACTGTCACATCTTACTTTTGACCATTAATAAACACATTCATCTGCACATAGGCTTAATGATATTGTTAAAGTAAGAAAATGTCCTCCTTTTTAGTTTGCATCATTCCAACAAGTCATCAAGTACTAAAAGATTGGAGCATGGAAGTGTTAAACCACCTGGCAAACTTCTGTCTTCCTAGGGAAAAGGAACGCTAGCTCCGCCGTCTTTGACTTGCTGCAGCAGCATCTGGAAACTTCAATATGTGCGGTGCCAATGTATTCCAAATCCATGTCCAAAATACACAGCAAGCGCTGGAGTTTAGAATAAGACAAATACAATAAGCCCTTTGAAATCGACATAACCCCCCGTGATCCGAAGGGAAATTATTCACACTAATGACACATTGTGTAAGCTGCGAGCTCTGCCCAAATCCCTCATTTCCCACACAGACGCACCTTTCATTTTATTAAAGTAATGAATTTGATCGTGTGACCCTTCTCTAGCTATTCTGCCCAGATCATTTCATATTGGGAAAATTGCAGTACATTAATCATTCATCATCTCTGCTCATACCCAAGTAGAGCTTCCGGTGATTATGCTCGCGGGCTGCTTCTCGCGGCAGAGGCGTTTTGTCATATTTAGACACATAGCTGTTCGCTGCGCCTGTTGCTGAACCATTCAAGTCACCTGTAGCTGCTAATTTGCTGCCAGCATTTGCTAAAGTAAAAATACCCGTCATCAGGAACCTTTCACGTTGCCATTATTATTGTTATTCGGCATTTTAAAGTTCATCCGCTCCTTCCTCCCTGCTAGAAGCTTCTTACCCAGCCGTACTGAAGTAACATTAGTGCAGAGTCTATTTTTACCAGTGACCTGTAGCGGAGTCGAATAATGACTAGAAGCAAAAGCAGAAAGTACTTTGATGCCTACAAGGCTCTCAAAATCGTGTTCTGCTCCAGTCTACAGTTCTCCTTTGCTGCATACATTTCCCATTATATTATTAGATCAACCTGCTAAAAATTGAAATTTATGTGCACATTTAATTCGGCGACGGTGATTATTAAATAAAATATGATTTTGGGGGAAAACATTAGCATTTTCTGTCATGTTAAGGCTTTGTCGCCCAATTATAAGAGGATTACACAGGGGAGACGAGGATTGTGTATGAAAATCCTACACGATTTCCTAACGGTATAAGCTTCTATAACACCAACATATTCCGCAGTGCCCTGCAAACCTTTCCTATCCATGTCTTAGAATTTGGGAGGAAGCCAGGAAAAGCTGACGTGAGGACAACATACAATCTCCATTCAGATGTTGTTCTTGATGGGATTTGAACCCAGGACCCCCGTGCTGCAAGACAACAGTGCTAATTATTGGACCTGAATAAGAGGATAAAGCATGTTGGACAGCTAGAGCCGGGAGACCCTACCAGATTGTTGGCCACCTTTAGGGTTCATATACCCAGCAGAGCCCCATTCACACAGTTTATCAAACATTGCTGACACTTTGTATATGTATTGTGATGACCATGGCTGAAAATATTGCTTTGCTGAATAAAAATTATTTTTCACACAAGAATACAGTAGAGAATATAAATGTTTATTGGTCAACGCATTTCAGGGATGTACTAGCCCCTTTTTACAAGACAAAACGACAAGCCTGAAGTTCTTTCCCAAATGGAGCTAGCACAGCCATGAAACATGAACAATACTGCTTATACTGTACACCTTTCTTGCCTTGAGAGCCACATTCAGCTGTGAAAGAGGGCCGTGAGCCACATCCAAAGCCCCAATACCTGTATGATGACAGTTAAAACTTCCCAGAGAGTTCACACCAAGGGGTTCCCACCATACCCAATGTGGGATTGTTGCATCAAGCACTCCCACCACACGATCACATTCTGATTCAAGCACCCCTCTATGCCAATATCATCCTATCTCCAACGTAACATATCCATCCCCAATGGCCAGTATATGAGCATCCAGATCTGATCCTCTGTGCAGTGCTACTCACAAATTGCACCATCTGTAGACTTTCTCTTCATAAATGTTTTATACCTAATGCATAAAGCTGGCACATGGCCACGAGCCACACATCATGGACCTGCAAGCCACATGATGCTGCCGAGCCAGAGGTTGAGGACCTGTGCTCTATGCTGTATCTTCATGTAAAGACTCCTCTTTATTAAGCAGTGCAGCATTTTGAACCACTAACCTCTCAATACATCTTCATCTTGCTGAGGATTTTTAACCCTCAACACACAGAGCTGCGGTATCTGATGTCTCCATGCCGAAGTCATATAACGATGTCGAACACTGCGCATGATAACCCCATGGCTTCTTACCAAACCTGGGCAAGAACGGGGTCATTTCAATAGACATACATTCATATGGGGAGAATTACACTATCCATGCATGGTGACCAAATAATCACTTTCATTTTTTTAGTTTTGTTGTGTCTGCATTTTTTTACTTTTATATTAGTAACTGTAACAAAAAATGTGACTCTTCCCATTGTGTGAATTCAGAATTCATTAAAGCTGTATTTATTCACATGAAGCCAGACAACCCCATCCCCATTACACCTATTCCTGTCTGTTCGTCCGTATACACTACATGTCCAAATGTTGTATGTGGACACTTAAAGGGCTATTCCCATCTCTGAGATCCTAGCTCAAATTCTAGTAGGTGTAATAAGTTTAATTTAATAATAATAATAATAATAGCTCATGGCTCCATTAAGAAATGCGTTGTCTATGGGGCTGGTGGCAGGTGCGGCAAGATGCGGTATAGCCGCGGTTGCGGCCGTGTAAAAAACCCGCGGTCAGCTGCTTTTTTTTTTCGCGGCTCCAAGTGCTGGAACCACAGCTATACCGCACTTACCACACCTACCGCCAGCCCCATAGACAAAGCATGGGGCTTGCCGCAAGTGCGTTAGGCGGAAGATGCAGTAAATCTGCCACAATTTGACAAAAACACTAGTGTGAAAGTGATATATCTAATTAGGGGATCTATACTACATTTCTCATTATAGATATTTCTTACTTTTAGTAATACACCTACTACACATCGGGATAGGATCTTGGAAATGGGAGTACTCCATTAATCATTCCACCTCTATGAGCTAGTCTATAGACATTACATGAAGGTTTGATGGTATGCAGTGTTTGGTAATGGTTGTTTCTGAAACACCCAATCTCAATAATTAGGAGGAGGCTCCTCGTACATTTATGTATCCATACAGTATATCAGATCACATTCTTATTTTTTTTTTTAATTCAATGTAATCTTTATTGTCAAGTATTTGTCAGATAGTGGAAAAAAAAAAAGGGAAGTGCTGTGCTGTAGCCCAATTCTACAATCATTCTTACATAGTGTAAGGGTAAGATGCGCTATTCTATACATCAACCTTCTATACCACACATAACACTGAAGCTGAAGAGAAAGTCAGGCAATTAATAGGGGAAGGGGTGAGGGAAGGAGGGCATAGGGAAGAGGGAATCACAAACCCAAAGACAGACAGTCCTCATTGTCTGCGTTATCATCCGTGATGCAGTTGTCTCTGACCAGGCTGTAGATCAGCCGGCGGCAGTCCAGTATGGACATCCTCCCCCTCCTGTACATGAGGCTGTTCCTGGAACCCAAAAAGCGTCTTTAATACAGTAAATATGGCATCGAGGCATCTGGATGGCTCCAGTGGTGGCATCCTCTGTGACGAGTCCGTAAAGTACTATATGATATGATAGGCTCACTCTGGGGACAGAGTATCTCCGGTCGCCCTCCAGGGCAACTTACAGGCGCTGTGCAAAACTGCAATCCCACAGACATTCATTCTGTTGATGCCATTTGTAGTCTCTGTGGAGATGCATTTTTAAGGTAATGTAAAAGTAAATAGGTATATTTTACTGCTTATTGTTATTACGAATATGTAGCAATAGTGGCGTCTTTTCCTCTGACCTCCAGATAATAGTGTTGTTTGAACAGTGTATATAATGCATAGTCTGCCTGAAATTATCCTAATTGTGTATAGAAGTGAGTAGATCAACCCCTTAACTAGTCCTGTGGAGTTGGCATATTACATTGACCTCAATGCTAATGGCTGTGCTATCAGCATTGATAGGATGATTATGGGCTCATTAGTAAACGGCTCATTAGTACATGTAGATATTCGTGTCCGCCCTGCATTTATCTGCACATCAGAGAGCACCATATCTATTGGAACAAGAGGGCACATAGCTGCTATAAAGCAGATAACCAGTATGCGACTTTCAATGTACCGGTAATATTCATTTCTACCAGTCCGTCAGTTTTAATCTATATAATGGGCTGAGCCGGCAGTTTCCCAAGCTGGTGTGTGTCTGATGATGAGCAGTGAGGCTGAGGCTACACGGCCGCAAAACCCTGTACTGCTTGTCTGTGGTGCGCTGCTACGACTTTGCTGCAAAAAAAAACAAAGGGCCAAATCGCAGACGACTCAAAGTATATAACAAGTAAATGGCAACCGAAAATCCAACACATTTGTGTAATGTGTGACTTGCATGGCCCAGTATGACATTGAGAAGCGCTAGATGTGATGTCACAATGTAACAATCCCATTTTAGTGTCACACTTCACACATTGCCACATAGCCATAGCTTAATGCACACCTGAGCACTCCCATGCTCTTAAAGGGAACCTGTCACCTGGATCTAAGCCCCTACACTATCACTACCTGTCCCTACACCTTCCTAGCTGCTCCCTATCTATCCCTCTCTGAGCTAAATCCGCCCTATAAAGCTGCAGAAAAATAACTTATAACATACAGAAGTCCCTGAGGCTGGGGACTGTACTGGCGGCCCCAGGCTCCATTGTGCCCTCCTCGATGGTGCAGCGCAAGTGTGGCTGTTATTCTTTCTTTCAAGCCGCCTCTTTAATTTGTAATCTCCTGCCCTCTGTAGTACTATGAAGCACCGGCTGCTACGTCACTTGCGGCGCGGTGCATTATGGGCCGCTCACATGATCTCCCCCAGTCCATTATGGGCCTGCACAATCGAGGAGGGGCAGAATGGAGCCTGGGGCCGCCTTTTCAGTCCCCAACCTCAGGGACTCCTGTAAGTTATAACTTATTTTTCTGCAGCTTTATAGGTCGGATTTAGCTCAGAGAGGGATAGATAGGGAGCAGCTAGGAAGGTGCAGGGACAGGTAGTGATAGTGTAGGGGCTTAGATCCAGGTGACAGGTTCCCTTTAAAGGGAATGTGTCATCAGAAAATGTAAAGGTCATGTCAACCTTTGCTCCTTCTGTCCTTAACGTCATGCTAATAATAATATTTATTCATTTATATAATGCTATTAATTTCATACCCAATGTTGGAATATAGCAGAGCGGAATGCTTGGAAATCCTGCATCAAGATGGGGCTGTATAGAGTTTATTCCCATCCAACAGAGATTAAAAAATTCTTCAAATTTACTTAATTTTTTTCTAAGTCTGAGGTCTAGATATCATGCGTTTCATTTTTATTTTGTTATATTTTCAGGTTATGTGATAATTATTATTTTGCAATGTTGTAGTTTTCGCGCTGAGCGAACACTGCAGGTTGGCACTTTTTTATCTATGGCTCATTTGCTGGCTTTACTGTATAGATGGGGACATGATGAATAGAGTAGGGGATGGGGGAGTCATTGATCGCACGATTGTGCTGCTGGTGGCCTACATAAGGCAGGATGTTGCTAGTATACACTACACATATAAAATGCTCTAATTACTTTCTAAAAACTGTAATTATGAAATGTACATATGTATGTATCTTTAATGTAGACTGGAGTAAGTAATCCCAATGAGATTTGTAGCCTTTAAAGTATACAAACACAATGGATTGATGGTTGATTTGTTATGAACATATTATCTGCCCCTGTAAATTTGCCCCACATTGTTATAGGCTCAAATATTACACAGAGTTTGTTCATGGCCTGTAAGAAAGGAGATGTGTGAAGCTTCCATATACATTAGATGGCTGACAGCCGAATCATGGTTTGACCAGTAGCAAAATCTCTTGACTTTCCCATATACAGGAGTGCTTGCCCTGCCAAGCGCTGCGGGGTGCTCATTAAGGGCAGAGACACACTATGTGAGATGTATGCGAGATACTTGCATGAATCGCCCGGTCGCCGACTCTCTGGACAGGAGTGCTGTATGTGTTTCTATGGAGCTGACACACTTCCATCCAAAAAGTCAGTGGCGGGGCCAGGTGAGTCATGCGAGCATCTGCCCTAAGGCGGCCGTCACACGCTACGATATCTTGAAAGATATCGCTTGAACGCGCCTGATTAAAAATCGCGTGAACGATGTGACTCTGCATGTGACGGCAAGATACGACGAGCGAGAAGTGTTCAAATCGCAAGATCGAGATCTGAGCTCCGGACCTCACATCTTGCGATGAACGATTTCACGATCTGCTTCATCGTGGTGTATAACACCACGATGAATGATCTCCCAGCGGCAGAGCCTATGCTGGGAGATGGTAGCTATGGTACACGACGGGTTACTAAGCGATGCGCGGCGCCTAGTAACCCGATGTGTACCATAGTTACCAGCGTTCTCGCTGGTCCACATCACTGGTGAGTCTGTCTGTGTGACATCTCACCAGCAATGTGAGCGATATTGTAAGCGATCGCGCTGTGCACGTGATCGCTTACAATATCGCTAGCGAGATCGTAGCGTGTGACGGCCGCCTAAGAGAGCCCCTGCCATGCATGTCTGGCAGTAGCTTATCTCATGGAGAAAAAGAGGATTGGAAGTCCAAAGTCACTGATGCCGCAATCTTAAGAACATCTATTGTTGGGATCCCCTCTTACATTAGACTACAGCTGAAACAGTCCATATCAGTGGACTCAGCCAACATTAGTCTAACGTGTATGGGCAGTGTATGTCTTTAGAATATACAATATATCGAGACTAAAATGAAAAAAAGCCCAGTGGTTGCAGGAGAGCACAATCGATACAGCAGAACACATGCTTTTAGTTCACCGATTTTGCTGCAGTTTTCCCAGTCTCACATTTTGGGGCTACAACACATGACTATGAACTTTGTTTGCCTGGTGACATAGTATCTACCCTCCTCAGTTTTACCACCTCCATATGTATGTACTGATATGGCCAATTACTACAATCATGGTTTTTTATGCAGTTGTAGGTAGTGTGGGCATGGAGTTTTTCTTGAGGTTATCAAAAACAGACTTTTCAAGTAAAAATCCTGTCAGGAAATGTTCATACTTTGAGGAAGTTTTGAAGAAGTTGTCATGTCCTGTAGCATTTCAGACTAGGTTTTATTTGTTTTTTTTTTTTTGTTTATTTGCATCCTTTTGATTGGTCAGTGACTAATTTTTAGCGTTTTCCATTAGGAGATTCCTCGTAAAAGACGTTACCTGTATCTTCTTTTTTTCTTCTCAGTGGCTTTTTCAAAACCTTAATTGCAAAAAGAAAAAAAAAAGCACAAAACACTGAATATTAAATTGTAAAGATGCTTTACAATATAAATGGAGGGGGAATTCTTTCAAGCATTTTGAAGCTTTTTCTCAGGCACTCTTTTTTTAAATGGAACTGCTCCAAAAATGTCTCCAAGAAACTCCATGCTCCATGCACATGACCTTGGAAGTCAAAGCTAGGAATAAGACCTGAACAGAAGACACCTATAAAGACAAGCCTGAGGCTTCTCCTCGTCCATACAATTCTGGCTTGAAAACGGCATAAAAACCTGAATGTGTGGATGCCGCCTTAACAGGTCACCTGGTTGGTCCATTTGGATTATGACTCCTTTTAAAGTTGCTTTTAGTTGTAGGTGCAGATTCGATGACTAATTGACATTTGTAGGTGGTGACTGGTGGACCAGGTAGTGGGTGCTTTTGGCTTTGATTCATTGAAATTTTGGTGCTACTTGGGGTTGTGCCAAAAGTTTGTGAATTTTGCCATTTTTCACACCATTTTCTTCCATCTATGAAACAGAGCAGAATGGGGGTGTAACTCCACAGCTCTTCTAACTATTATTATTATTATTATTGTTATTCCATGGTGCTGTACATGAGGTAGGGAGTTGCATACAAAATATAGATATAAATGACAGTAAACAAACTAACAATGAGAGACTGGTATAGACGGTAGGTGTCCTTCACCTGCGGGTTTAAAGTGGTTTCTTTCAACTTGGATAACCTCTTCTCATTCCACATCTTTGAACCCATAAAAATCAAAAAGCCTATATTCCCCTCTGATGCCGGCACGGTTATATTGATGTCAGAACTGTCATTCCCTCTCCCATGTGACATTGTTATGACACATGAGCCCCACAGCATCAGCTTCCTTCTCCTTTTGGACACAGCAGCTATTAACAGGAAGTAAGCGCCACGGCTGACCGCTCACTTCCTGTTGAGTACTCCTGTGTCCACTAGACAATAATTTTGTATAATCTAACTTTTAGTCAGTCATCGGCTGCTGGGAATATAAGGCCAGGTGCACACATTGAGAGTATGGGGAGATTTTTACCTCTGTATTTGTTCCACTCATGACCTTGGCTACAATCAGAGGGAAAGTGTAATAGAAACACGTCACCACTGTATTTATCACCCAATCCTGGCTTTGGCTATATATATACTCACCAGATACTCAGCCTGTGCACGTGGCCTTGTGCTCGCAACTTTCTACAGACTTGTCTTTATCATATCTGGGTATTCTGTGGTTAGGCTGGAAGAGTTGATGACCTAAATGAGGCAGATTTTTGGTTCAAATAGTGTAAAAACGAATAGCCAAACACCCCAATCATTTAGACACTTTGCCTATGCTTTACTAGGTGGTATGACACTATAGGAGCAGTACAAAAAAGTTGGGGGAACAAGAGGCGCAATAGTGCCCTATCACTAGTGACACTCAGATGTGAGTGGTGTAATGCAGTTACACTCACCTATTCCAGTTGTGAGACCCACAACTGGTTTAACAGCATATCACACTATCAGCTGCTGCAGGACCTCCACCGACCACTCCAACAAGGAAAAACAGCCAGAAAATATGAGAAGCAAGGTGTACCACAGTCCGCGCTGCTGAGTCCACAAAATCACCTGGGATGCAAGATGTTGTAGCAGTATACTTCTTTATTCCTTCCTATGCGTTTCGGCGCCCTTCCTGGCACCTTCCTCAGAAGGGCGCCGAAACGCGTAGGAAGGAATAAAGAAGTATACTGCTACAACATCTTGCATCCCAGGTGATTTTGTGGACTCAGCAGCGCGGACCGTGGTACACCTTGCTTCCCATATTTTCTGACCATAGGAACAGGGCATTTCTTAGACACCAAGCTACTGCATTGTGCCAAAATGTTACCATTAGATATTGGCAAAGTAAGCTAAGCAATAAGAGATGTAACATTAGACAAAAGCTGCTAAATATGCGCCAAATTCATCATCTAGGACGAGCCATTCTAATAAATTTGGCATATTTTGGGATGTGTAGTATGAATATACGGTATGCTGCCTAAAAATGAGACCGAATTCTAAATCTGCCCCACAGTGTGGTTAGAACAGTTACAAAAAATGTGAAATATCCATAAAAAATTATAGCTATCTTACTGATTGTCATTGTATGTGAGTATGAAGTCAATTCGACTTTAAAGTGAACCTGTCGCTCCCCTAGGGCTTTTTAAACTATTATTTAGGTGTACAGGGGGGTAGAGGCATTATAGCCACCTTCTCAGAATGCAGCATAGGCGCTGCTGAAGGTGGCACTTTTAGTTTAAAAAGCCCTAGGGGGGGTGACAGGATCACTTTTTAAATTAAATTTCTTTTACTTCTTTTAGGGCCCTTTCACATCAGCGGTATTTTCAAATCGCAGCAGATGCGGTGAAAAAAACGCATCTGCCGCAATTACCGCATAACCGCGACACTTGCGGCACACTCGCGGCAAGCCCCATGCAATGTCTATGGGGCTTGCGGTAAGGGTGCGGCAGGTAAGCCCCATAGACATTGCATGGGGCTTGCCACAAGTGTGCCGCAAGTGTTGCGGTTATGCGGTAATCGCGGCAGATGCGTTTTTTTCACCGCATCTGCTGCGATTTGAAAATACCGCTGATGTGAAAGGGCCCTTAGTCCAAAATTTCCTACTTGTATAAAACTAAGGCCCCCTTCAAATCACGTTATTTGTAGATCCATATCTATCCGTTGTGAAACTGATAGCCACAGATCTGATTTGGCCTCCATGTATCCCTATGGGCATGGATGTGCACGGATTGGTCCTGATTGGCATCCGATTGTGTCAGTTTTGTGATGGATCCGTTGCTGTCCATTTCAAATAACATGGAGCTCTATGGTGATAGATCAAAACGGATCCGCCAAAAAAAAATCAGATCCGGAAACTGATCCGATTTGCTGTACTGCACATGTTTAGAAGCAAGGTACTGCCCTATCTGTGCTAACTGATGACGGGTCTGTGGAAAACATAGATCCGTGGGCATCAGTGGTATCTGTTGGCACAGATCCGTGCCTGTCCGTGTGATCCTTGAAATTCAAGGATCCATACGGATGTGCAAAAAACCTGATGTAATGGGGGCCTTAAAAAACAATATAAAAGTTACATGTGAATGATCTCTGTGCCAGGCACTGCTTTTACATTTGTTGGGGGTAGTAACTATTGAGCTGCATTGTCACATTCCCTTTCCTTGTGGAAATATTGTTCTTAAAGTTTTTTTATATAGCGAATAGGTATATTAATTCCTGGTCACATTACAATAAATGACCATAGCTGCCCTACAATTACTAATGGTTTGTAAGAATGAAGCCTCTGAAAAAATGCTGAATGTGTCATTTATTCTCTGTCATTTGTTGGATTAGGAAGAAGAATATCCACCTAGAGATGACTTCAGTGATGCCGACCAGCTGAGAGTGGGAAATGATGGGATCTTTATGCTGGCTTTCTTTAGTAAGTCTTCTCCTTATTTAACTTGCATTGTACCACCCGGTATAGCCGAAATCTGTCTGTAGTGAAGGACAATCATTCTATTTAGAGAGGAACCTGTCACAACAGATAACGCTATTGACCTGCAGATGCAGGGTTAATCTGCTGGATAATAGTGTTGGAAAGGGTCCTGGCCACAGGACCAAAAGTTTGGCACCTGGGAGAAATTGACATTTATTTCTCCTGAGAGGCGCTGATTTCAAAATGGATCCGTTTGCTATCGTGTGCTGAGCATGCTCAGAAGCAAGGTACAGCTCCTCCAACCCTATGTCTGGTGACTTATGATGGATCCATTAAAAAAACATTGCGTGGACATCCATTTACCCGGATCCGAGGGTGTCCCTGCATATCCAGGGTGTTGCATGATTTTATGCAAGCAAACGGATTGCAAATATGCAAGTGTGAAATGAGCCTAATGCATGACGTATTGTCACGGATCCATGAGTGTCCGTTTCTCTGCATGTTTTTTATTCAAACACAAAAATGCAACATTTTGTGTTTTTGGGACATGAAAAATATGCGAGAAACAGATCCGTGACAACTGAATGAACATGCAAGACGAATCCGTCACCACTGAAAATCAATGGGGAGAAAAACAGATCAGTGTCCATCCATTTCAAAAGGGATAGAAATGGATTGCAAAATATGCAAGTCTCCTTACTGCTTATGTGTAAGCCTGCCAAGTCTCCTTACTGCTTATGTGTATGCCTGGCCGTCTACTTACTGCTTATCTGTAACCCTGCCAGTCTCTCTGCTTATATGTAACCTCCATCTCTTACTGCTTAGTACCTGCAGTTCCTACGCTTATAGTAACCCTGCCAAGTCTCCTTACTGCTTATGTGTATGCCTGCCAAGTCTCCTTACTGCTTATGTGTATGCCTGGCCGTCTACTTACTGCTTATCTGTAACCCTGCCAGTCTCCTTACTGCTTATATGTAACCCTGCCAGTCTCCTTACTGCTTATATGTAAGCCTGCCAAGTCTCCTTACTGCTTATGTATGCTGCCGTCTCCTTATGCTTATGTGTAAGCCTGCCAAGTCTCCTTACTGCTTATGTGTATGCCTGGCCGTCTACTTACTGCTTATCTGTAACCCTGCCAGTCTCCTTACTGCTTATCTGAACCCTGCCAGTCTCCTACTGTTATTAAGCCTGCCAAGTCTCCTTACTGCTTATGTGTATGCCTGGCCGTCTACTTACTGCTTATATGTAACCCTGCCAGTCTTCTTAGCGCATATGTAACCCGCCAGCCTCCTTACTGCTTATGTGTAAGACTGCCAGTATCCTTACAGCTTATATGTAACTTGGTGCTCACTCTACCTTTTCTATCACACAGTATATGAAAACTGTGGTTAATAGATTTGTGTTTCTTACCATTTCTGCTTTTCTGTGATTATCGCTTGTAAACATATTTTGTTTCTGAATTTTTTAGATTACTATAAAAATGTGATTTCAATCTCCTAGCAGTATGTTTCCATATGAGTCGGTACTCCTCTAGGGTGCACATGTGCACTACGAATCTTTACATCACTCATGAAGTCGCATACTGGTTTACACTGCTGACGAATCTTCATAGGAGCTTTTGTTTTTCGGATGAGTCTTCCTAGGAGTGCTTGTTTCCTGGATGTGTCTTCCTAGGAGAGCTATGTTTTCTGGATGAGTCTTCCTAGGAGGCTTGTTTCCCGGACGAATCTTCATAGGAGCGTTTGTTTTTCGGATGAGTCTTCCTAGGAGCGCTTGTTTCCCGGACGAGTCTTCCTAGGAGCGCTTGTTTCCCGGACGAGTCTTCCTAGGAGCGCTTGTTTCCCGGACGAGTCTTCCTAGGAGCGCTTGTTTCCCGGACGAGTCTTCCTAGGAGCGCTATGTTTCCCGGACGAGTCTTCCTAGGAGCGCTTGTTTCCGGACGAGTCTTCCTAGGAGCGCTTGTTTCCGGACGAGTCTTCCTAGGAGCGCTTGTTTGCCGGACGAGTCTTCCTAGGAGCGCTTGTTTGCCGGACGAGTCTTCCTAGGAGCGCTTGTTTGCCGGACGAGTCTTCCTAGGAGCGCTTGTTTGCCGGACGAGTCTTCCTAGGAGCGCTTGTTTGCCGGCGAGTCTTCCTAGGAGCGCTTGTTTGCCGGACGAGTCTTCCTAGGAGCGCTTGTTTCCTGATTATCACACAGCGTACATTGCTGCCTATAGCCCTACAAAGGAGCAAAGTGCTTGTTTTTTGGGCTAGATGATTTTTAAGCAGGCTTAAAGATCATTCTCTTTAGCACATCTTGTAGGATATGTGCTGCTAAGGGCCGCTTTACACACACCAACTTCTGTGACATTTTGAACAGATCTCTGGTTGCAGTGAAATCATGGACACATTGTTCCATTTTGTGGCTGTGTACAAATGTAACAATGTGTCCATGATTTCATTGCAACCAGAGATCTGTTAAGAAGTTGGTGTGTGTAAAGCGGCCCTAAGAATAATGGAAGTCTATTCTCACAGAATAATCAATTACTGACCATTTTGTGTGCATAGGACCAGTGGTCGGCTTGTCTAAACAGGCGATTAAATGAGTCGATGATCAGAAAATGAGTAGATGTTATCAGTTAGAGAAAGGGCTACATGGGAACATGTGTCAAACACTGAAATTACATCTGCTTATTTCGAAATTGAATGCCATCATTACCTCTGGATTCCAGTGTGGTGTGTGACAGTCACAAATTTCCTCATCCTACACATTTGCCATAGTCTTCATTGCTAGTCACATGCAATAAGCGATTACGACTTCTCTGCATATAGGCTGTCTGATTTACAGCAAAATGTCAGCTCTAAAATAGTCACGGCAAGGCACAAGTGTTTATCTGTTGCTCGATACATACGTCAGCGTAGGCCTATGCTAAAGCCACAAGTTAGATGGTTTAAGCCCACCCTAACAGATCATGTCTTGGAGTGCCCATACCCTAATTGAGACCAGATTTCCTGCAGTTTTCATTTTTCCCATGTATTCTGCATACCAGCCATCTTCATTGAGAAGGGCCATCCTTCTTAATGAGAACAGGTCGGCACAATTTTGTTATTTAAAGTAAAGACCTGGCTGTAATGGAGCTGTAATGCTGATTACATTGATACATTTGGTGAAGAAATCTGATTTGTGGTTCTAATCAGTATTTGAAGTTTTCTGGTAATTAGGTTTGGGTGCACAGTGGCTGGACTATACATTGGGTCTTCTCCTCCCTGTCTGTAATTCCATGTTGCCTCTGGTCTGTGAATGAAAGGTCACTGTTGAGATTTCAGACAGAGGAGGGAGGCTATTCACAGATTGGAGGCAGGTGGAGCAGCTGTGGAATCACAGACAGGGAGGAGAAGACCCAGTGTACAGCCCAGCTCCTATTCACGAAATCTAATTAGGTCACTGCTGAGATTTTAAATAGAGGGAGGAGGTCATTCACAGACTGAAGGCAGGTGGAACAGCTGGAGAATCACTGACAGGGAGGAGAAGACCCAGTGTACAGCCCAGCCATTATTCACCCAAATCTAATTAGGTCACTGTTGAGATTTTAAATAGAGGGAGCAGGTCATTCACAGACTGAAGGCAGGTGGAACAGCTGGAGAATCACTGACAGGGAGGAGAAGACCCAGTGTACAGCCCAGCCATTATTCACCCAAATCTAATTAGGTCACTGCTGAGATTTTAAATAGAGGGAGCAGGTCATTCACAGACTGAAGGCAGGTGGAACAGCTGGGGAATCACTGACAGGGAGGAGAAGACCCAGTGTACAGCCCAGCCATTATTCACCCAAATCTAATTAGGTCACTGCTGAGATTTTAAATAGAGGGAGCAGGTCATTCACAGACTGAAGGCAGGTGGAACAGCTGGAGAATCACTGATAGGGAGGAGAAGACCCAGTGTACAGCCCAGCTCCTATTCACGAAATCCAATTAGGTCACTGCTGAGATTTTAAATAGAGGGAGCAGGTCATTCACAGACTAAAGGCAGGTGGAACAGCTGGGGAATCACTGACAGGGAGGAGAAGGTTCTGTCCAGCCCTTGTGCGCGAAATTAACAGAGAAGGTCAAATGGTGATTAAAGAAGAACCACAAACTTGATTTCTTCACCAAAGGTATCCATTTCATCTGTATTACAGTGCAATTACATCTATGTTTTTACTTTACATCACAGGCTCTCGTTAAAGGTCACCTATCAATACATGTTTGGGTGGCCATCCTAAAAAGATTCACTTTGTATCAGGATTTTCTCAATTAAACCTGATCCTTTCATGTTTAGACTCAATACTACAGTAGAAGCAGTGTCTACAGCTGGTTACATACTCACTATTTTACCTAGTGAAATGGAACAGATGAACCCATATCCAGTGGGTACGTCAATTCACCATGAGCTTTAGCTGTAATGATCGTTGAGATTCTCTGATACATCAGGTAGAGTCCATATAGCTACATTATGAGTACTAGGTGGGGGACCCATACTCCCATTCTGGGCCGGCACCACGCCTCTGTGCTCTGCATTTTGCCGCCTGTTGATCAGCTGGTTTTTTAATTGGCATGGGGGCCATCAAGTGACTGGTGCAGTATACAAAGGAGCAGCGCCATTTCAATAGTTTAGTAGTGGGCATAACTCACTACAAATGTTTCCATTTTTGAGCTTTTATTTTTTTTATTCCCTTTTTGAGCCTTAAGATGTTAATAATGGATGTTCTCCGCACCATTTTGCTATAAGAGCAGCAGTATCTGGATGGCACCATGTTTTGCTCTGTAGAAATGACACTTGCACGCATCAGTAATCCTTATCAATGTCAGGACATGTGAAGGAATCCAGCGTCTGTCTGTGACACCTGTCTTCCTACATTCATGGGCAGATTTCCTCTGTAAGTCAGCTATTCACGGCAGGATGAATCCTGGGACATGACTGGAGTATTTTCTAATTGTACGTGTGCACAGGACTGCTTTATGTGAGATACATATTAAATACCTGGAGGAAGAGTGTGGACGTATGGGCTGTCAGGGGGACACATGCACGCCGGCCTTCTGGACAAGCAGGAATGTTCTTTCTATTGTTGTGTTCTGCTTTACATCAGCTGTTTCATGAATCCTTCCCATTGTCTGTCCTGGTCCTTTTTGTTACACTCTGATTAAATTCACCATTTCTGTGTTTCCAGTTTTATAAGAGGGCCCCTCAGCTGCTATCGGAGGCTCTTCTACTGCGGGGGGCCCTCCTGTTTATGGCTTCTGGTAGAAATGCAGCTTTTCACTGTGAATTAGAGAGTACCTCAATGGGGATTCTCCCCTATTCAGATTGTGAAACATAGCAGGACCTTTTAAGGTCGAATTCAGACTGAGCATTTTTGCTTTGTTTTGTTGATCCGTGGATGGTGCAGTTTCTGCACCAAAAATATTCTCTTTTTTCAAAAAAAGAATCACAAACGCATCATCTGTTTGTGCTGCCTTTTTGCTCTGTTTTCAGGGGACACAGACACATACTCTCACCCTCCCCACAACCTCATGGTGAGCTCTGTGATGTCCACTGCAGGGCCTGTCTGTGAGTAAAAAGAGTACTTACAGGACCTGTGCGCCATGTGACTCAGCCTGAGTCACATGGGGCACAGGTCCTAGAGGTATCCTACTGGACTACCCACAGGTCCTGCGATGTCCGGGAGGAAGACCTCTCCAGGGATCATCGTGGGGTTGTGGGGAGCAGGGCTGTGGAGTCGGTAAGCAAAACCTGCGACTCCTGACTCCTCAATTTCCCTTACACCCACTCCACGACTCCGAGTCAGACTCCCACATATTATGCTTATATTTAAGTGAAAAATGTATTGTAGTACAATGTGAACATCAGACATTTAATAATTTTTCTGATAAAATAATCAAGATATTTAGATAGAACATAAAATATATTTATTGAAATACAACTTTACCTATTATAAAAATGTCAGACCTTTTTTGTAGGTGGGAATTGACAGTGTATCAATGGATGGATAAATGGAGAGAGATAGATACTAGATAGATACATATTAAGATCTATCTATTTAGATCTATTTTGCATACCTGTTGTTATGATGTTGATGACGACTTGAATGGATTCTCCTCTTGGTGTTTCTTTTTGACCTTGCTGGTTACTGGGGTTATAGTTGTTATCTTGCAGGTTCCTGTAATTGCAGTGATAATGTGTACTGCTAGTGTTTTATTTGATCCTATTTATGATATCTGATGATTTGTGAATTAATACATACTGTGTGGTCCTAATCCTTCCTGTATTTCCAGTGTGCAGTGTTCTGTATATTGGTTCTTCATCTGTTGGAGTATAATTAAACTCTTTAAATTTGGCTGTTATGATGGAGCTTGTTGTCTCAAATCTATATACTGTTTGTTATATGCACCTGCTCTTTGATTCTGCCTAGTCTATTGTCTTTCTATGAATATTTTATGAGCACCTTTACTATGTACAATAAATGCTGGTATACTTTTGCTACAGTCCTGTGACTTCTATTAATGTGGTAATTTGGTATCAATAGGTTACCCTACCTTTACTTGCTTTGTTCCTCCTCTGTATGTGATCTATCCAGTGTGTCCAGCTGATGCTTTCGGCAGCTTAGTATCACTGTGTCCACGCGTGCTTCTCAGCTGTCTCCCTTCCGGGTTCCGGGGCTCTGTCGGTCAGCTGACAGCTACGCTACCACGCTATGCGTGTCACGTCATGATCTCACCTTCACTAGTGGAGTAAGTGGGTTTCTAGCGTCTGTCCTCACTGTTTGCATGCAGTATGGGCTGTGTGTCAGGATCACAAACTAGTTTCGAAGGCTGTGGTCTGTCTCCTTGTTCCTTCTTCAGGGTTCTTAAAGTTCAAAGCCTAATGATGGGTTTACACACACCAATTTATCTGTTCAATATCTGAACAGATACTGGTTGTAGTGAAATCATGGATACATTGCTCCATTTTGTGGCTGTGTACAAATGATACAATGTGTCCATGATTTCACTGCAACCAGAGATTGGTTCAGATATTGAACAGATAAATTGGTGTGTGTAAACCCACCATAAGGATTCAGGAAGGAGGCAGACAACAGCCTTCAAAACTAGTTGTTATTAAAGGATTGCATTAATTGGGGGCCCCATTGGAGCTTTGGCATTGGGGCCCATAAGCTTCACGTTACGCCTCTGCACCCAAGAGAGCTTCCTGTGTTGGCACATGACCAGGGGCTTCCTTAGCACCCTATGTATGATTAGGAGATCAGACTAGTCCCTGTGTTAGAGGGCAGACGTGTCGGGCCCAGTGTGCCATCCGCACATCTATAGGCAGCAGATATATGACAGAAATGGATAAATAACCCTTTAAGCACATGACCGCTTTTAGCAGGAGAGCTTCCATAATGGGTCATCAGCTGCTCATCTTCTGCTTTATCTAGACCTAGTCTTTATTTCCCTTAGAAAAGGAGAGCGCAGGGCTAATTACACCTAAATGGAGACGGGCAGCTTTCTTTCCCTAAGCCATTTCCAGAAAGCCTATATCTGAAATCACTGCAGAATTCTCATGTAAAGGACATCCGAGTGGTGTGATTGCTTTGTAGAAGCCCTGAAGTGCTACTCAGATGAAAGGAACAATAGGGTGAGTGGCGGGCTGAGCGCCCACTTAGGATCTATGCCGCTGATGCATTAACACATCACTTACACTGCAGAGAGGACCAGACATTATCTCTGACTGCCCACGGTCCTCGCCAATTGACCTGCATGAGAATAATGTTCTCAGAAGAGGTGACCATGGATCATGTCAGCGTCATCACTCCCGCTCTGTTATAACAAGCTTTCACATCATTATGTCAGCAGTAGAAATAAAGGATGTTCTGGAGGGGTCTGCTGTCCTTTATGGTTGTATGTTACCTAGCTGATCCCTAGGCCCAACCTGACTCTAATAGGAGCTGTTTCTCCTCTTCTGATGGACAGTGCAGTGATTTCCCTATCTGTGATCCCTGCCTACCCTAAACAAAGGGTTAACAGGTAGCCCTCCCAGCACCGAGCGGCATGAGGAGTAGATATCGATATGTTAACAATAACTAGCAGTCATGTAATCTGTGTCCGTCGATCACCTTCTTACTATTAATCTTTCTTTCTAGTGGCATTCATTTTCAACTGGATCGGGTTCTGTCTGTCCTTTTGTATAACCAACACAATTGCCGGGCGCTACGGTGCAATCTGTGGGTTTGGATTATCTCTCATCAAATGGATTTTAATTGTGCGGGTAAGTGATTTTCTGCATGTCTGATGGCGAGGACGGCAACAAAAAAAAAAAATCTAATTTAGCATTTTCATATTGAAATGTTGCTATGGAATTAATCTTTTATTATTGAAAAAGTCTGCTGCAGAACCCCAAATGACCCGGCTAATTTCTGATTGCACTGCAAAGACTTGCAGTAATTAGAAAAGCGGTAATAAAAAGCGTTGTATAAAGCTGCAGCAATACCTCTAGTTGGCCACTGTGTGGCACTGTTGTGCTAAGTATGAGCCGATGTCTTTTTTTTTTTTTAATGTTCTGGAAACATCTGCACTTAGGCTCCAAAGCGCCAGGGGGTTTACGGGACGCCGCTCCTATGAACTCTCCAGACGGAATTTAACACTATAATTTGGTTTACATTTTTCATTTTGAAACCTATTGATCTGATGTATTTTTGTTTCTGACATACAACGCGCAAATGTAATTGCTGGTGTAGTTCTGTTGATTACACGGAAGCCGCGACAGTTCACCGTGACATTTCTCTTATTCTGTGTCTCCATGTATAGTGTATAGATGTTAGTACATCACATATATGCAGTAATCATTAAGCAAACAAGAAGGTTAATTTAATATTTAAAGCACCAGCACTTTCTTTCAGTGCTGCCCCCAGTCTGATACTTATGCTCCGGAGTTTTTATTGTATTTCAACAACACTCTGGCTCCGTAGCGCCATCTTCTGAAGTTATATCACAAGGTTGTTTCAATACAAGTCTGAGGGCCAAAGCGAGACCAAGACGAGGCCCTCATAGACTTGTATTGAGTTGTGATCTCTACGCACTCCAGGAAGCAGTAGAGGTCACAAACAGCCAACTGACGGGAGCGGTGCTGATAACGGATGAAAATACTGGGGGGTGAGTATAAGACAACTTAGATTTAAAGCACCACGCCAGTGATGGAAGAACCACCTGTCCATAGGAGCAATGCGGCTTCCTAGTACATCCCTGTGTGACCTAAGTGTGCCCTGTAATTGCTGAGAAAAATGCTTTTATTACTTACATTCTCCTATGGGATAAGCAGGGTGCTGGATAGATTACAGACCCTGTGGTTACTCTGTAAGGCTCCACGTCCCCTGTCACTCCTTTATAATCCTGCCCCAGTGGGTGTGATAATGCAGAAACGCACCCCCAGCCCTTCTAATATCTGTGGCCTTCCTGCTGGTGTGACGCCGTGGTCGCATCATTTCCGGTCTGGTGCATTGTGGGGATTATTGGGTTACTCGGTGGCTCCGGAGCATGCATAGGGGGAATGGTTAGAGATGTACTAGGAAACTGCAGGGACAGGTAGTGATGCGTAAGGGGGTTTAAACTAGATAACAGGTTCCCTTTAAAAATCCATTGCACCCAATGAATGAGGTTTGGTGTTCTATCAGGTGATTGGCAGCCTGTGTAGACAGGGCCCGATCAGGAATCCGTGTAAATGCAGCCTAAGTACTGACAGCAAGGGAATTTTCCAATATTTACTATGGTTCTTGCCGTATAGATTAGCTCAATGTGTGGGGAGCTTATGTTAGCAGCGGATGTCTTCTACCATCATGTTATATTATGCTCCATTTTAAAGACCTGTCACATTAATTTCCATTTACTGGAGTCTCATCTGCACTTCCCAGTCCACATGTCTGCTACTTCCCTGCACTGAAATCTTTTGGTTTTTTTCTGGGATCCCTCTCCAGATTTCAGGGGGTTTGAAGGATGCAGAGCTCTTGTATTACTGCCTGACAGAGAACTAACTGAAGTGATGTTCTAATCCCCGAGTATTACCGGCTCTGGGAAACCATCCGTATCAGGCTCTACGATGACTGTCAGCACTTGTCTCCAACAAGTCTAAAAATGATTCTGACTGTTTAGGGAGAATAATTGTCAGATATGTCCGCCGTGGTATCAGTCTGACATCTTCTATGGACAGCAGTTAGAAAAAAGCTAGACAGGGGCACGACATGTCCGAGGGATGGAGGAGAGCGAGGCGGTGGGTTAGGAGAGGCAGGCACCATTCACAATCCGGCATGAAATTAAAGGGAAGCAGATAAAATGGGCAGTATATTCTCCACTGTACTGTATTCTGTGACCACAACATTGCTCAAATCATAGAAGGTTTAAAGGAGAGTTTCATCAATACACCCTGAGCATTCAGCTGATCAGGTCAGTCCAGCTCCTGTAGAGATCCAGCAGGTGATATTGGACATTTCTACAGATATATAGTGACGCATGCTGGACATTGGACGGGATCTGTCAGTTATGACAGCCTTCCTGAGCTGATTATATGAAGCATGTAAGTAATGGGATGCTGAAGAAAACAATACTGTATTTACAATCCTTTGTCTTATTCCACATAAATTCACTTTTCAGTATCTAAATGAGCTGTTGAGGTCTATGGGCCAAACATTGATCTATAGAAGAATCTGTCTTCAGAGCTTATGAAACGGAGCATTGCCACTGTTACCTTGTAGAGCACCAGTAACCTGTGTGCACCATGTAATGACTGACAGTCTACTCTCCTGATCTAAATTAACAGTGTGAGATACGTAATGACTGACAGTCAGCTCTCAGATCTACACTACCTGTGTTCACCATGTAATGACTGACAATCAGCTCCTTGATCTAATTACCTGTGTAAGTCACATAATAACTGAAAGTCTGCTCTCTGATGTACACTACCTGTGTGTGACATGTAATGACTGAAATTCAGCTCTGTGATCTACATTACCTGTGTGAGACATGTTCTCCTGAGCTACACTACCAGTGTGAGCCATGTAATGACTGACAGCCTGCCCTCCTGATCTACATTACCTGTGTGAGACATGTATTGATTGATAGTCTGCTCTCTGATCTACAAGTCTACCAGTGGTAACTCCCCTTTAATCTCTGGAGGCAGGTTCTCCTGCAGTGTCCGGCCCATCATCTTAACAACTCATTTACATATTAAGAAAAATGTGGATTTCTCTGAAATCTGACATCTGATTGCAAATATTTAGGTAATTTTTATTTATATAGCACCAACAATATTCTACAGCGCTTTACAATTCACAGGTGACATACATACAATTTTGAGACAATAACAAAATACACAGTTGAACAGCTACCGAGAGGAGTGAGGGCCCTGCTCACAAGACTATGATCATTTTATTCAGCCTCTTACAACCTCCATGCCCTTGTAGACTGGAAAGGACAGTTGGACCTACTGACAGATTTTTTTTTTTTTAATTAAATGATAATCTCTTGATTAACAGTGCAGATATGTCTATTACCATGATTATCAGCTCTGCCTCATAGAGATGAGTCCTGAATTGGGTACAGTCCATGTGATAATAACGCATCTGACAAATCTACCAGATAACTACTTTTCCACTGATGGTTGGACAGTTTTCTTTTTCTTCTGTCGCCCACTGCTCCAGAGTTATGCCTCTAGAAATAAAGATACAAATTTTCCGGTCAACCAACTGAGTGTGTACAACAAAGTCTTGTACAAGCATCAATTATTATAATCATTATTATTATTATTTATTGTAGTGCCATTTATTCGATGGCGCTTTTACAAGAGAAAAGGGTCATACATAGACAAGTACAATAAACATGAGAAATACAAAGCACACAAAAGTACAGAAGGAGAGAGGACCCTGCCTGCGAGGGCTCAGTCTACAAGGGATGGGTGAGGATACACAAGGAGAAGGTAGGGCTAATCGTGTGGTGGTTCAGTAGACTGGGGATCACTGCAAGTTATAGACTTGACAGAAGAGGGGGTCTTCAGGCTCCTTTTGAAGGTTTCCACAGTAGGTGAGAGTCTGATGTGATGGGGCAGAGAGTTCCAGAGTATGGGGGAAGCACGGGAGAAATCTTTAGTTTGTAAAAGATAAACACTGGGCACTAACAAGTGCTAGCAGCTTAATCAGGTGTATACAGGAGTAATCCAGCGGCAATAATCACATAGGTGGTGCACAATCCGTATAACAGCAATGTATGATAATATAGCGGGAAAAGAGAAAAAACGGCAGCACTCACCAACTTGTGACGATTCTTTTATTCAAGGTCCAATAACAAAGGATCCATGAACATGCTTGGGGGAGGGAGGGGTGGAGGACATCAGACGACGGCTTGCCGTTTCGTGGCAGTTGCCACTTCCACGGGTCTTTGGTTCAGTAGACTGGGGATCACTGCAGGTTGTAGACTTGACAGAAGAGGTGGGTTTTCAGGCTCCTTTTGAAGGTTTCCACAGTAGGTGAGAGTCTGATGTGATGGGGCAGAGAGTTCCAGAGTATGGGGGAAGCACGGGAGAAATCTTTATGCAGTTGTGGGAAGAAGAGATAAGAGGAGAGTAGAGAAGGAGATCTTAAGAGGATTGCAGGTTGCGTGAAGGTAAGTACCAGGAAACCAAGTCACAGATGTATGGAGGATACAGGTTGTGGATGGCTTTGTATGTCATTGTTAGGGTTTTGAACTGGAGTTCCTGGACAATTGGAAGTCAGTGATGGGCTTGGCAGAGAGGAGAGGCCGGGGAGATAGGTGGATCAGTTGGGCAGCAGGGTTTAGGATAGATTTGAGGGCTGTAAGAGTGCTATATCTATTGGAGGAGATACTTAAAGGGGCGGTCCAAAGGTCAAAGAAATTTTAAGCTAAATCCGTACTTATTGACGCAATCCAAACTAATTTTAAATATGGCTGTATTAAAAATTCCTTACTGTTCCCTATCTATACTAACTGCATCTTAGGATCAAACAAAGCATCATCATGGGCATAGGCTGTGTTCTCTGCCGTAGACTCTGTCCTCTTCGTGAAACGTTATCAATGACTCACCGACAACAGTGTCAGTGTGTGGTGGTCTAATTCCTGGTATTGCTGCCCCTGCAAGTAGTCAGTAGCAGAGGCAGTGCTGGTCTATGTACACCAGTTATAATAACAACCCACACTGACATTGCTGTCTGCTTTGTTGACTGCTCGTTGCTACTGATCTGAGCCGGCAACAAAGAGCACACTGTCATTATAGGCTTCGCACAGTGCACATCATGCTAGGAGTAGCCCAGCCCCTGACACAAACCTCACTGATGACTCTTTGTTTCAGGGAGGGGAAAGATGCTTCTACAGTGAACACAGCCTCTACCTCCTGATGACTCTTCGTTTGACTAAAATGATACACTAGGATTCTGAAATGAAGAATCATCACATAGGAACAAGGGAAAAAAATACAATAAGTTAATGTAGTTAGGGAAAAGTAGGAATTTTTTAATGCAATTGTATTAGAAATTAGTTTAAATTACAGCACTAAATAGATAGGGGTTTAGATTAAAATTTATTTGACCATTGGATCATCCTTTCAATCCAGTTACATTACACTTTTAAAAGAAGATAGCCTCGTCTTCTGGTGGCATTGTATAGACTAGAATATGCCAAGAAGATTGATCTAAATCATTGTTGAAAGCTATCCATTACAAATAATATTTAACCTTCTTCTTATTAAGAGTCCAGTGAGCGGAACCACCCATTGATTGATGGCTGTTCCTGTATGAGGGGACATAAAGAAATGGCTGGCAATCACTGGGTAGATCCATCCTCTGGACGCTAAAGCCTGGAATGAGGAGATGTTTTAAGTTATAAATTTAGTAATTTTACTGAGTTTTTACCACAGACATATATTCATCTTTACAGTCCATTTGGCTATAAAACATGATACCTCCTTATAGGACTGTATCTTTAACATGACTGGTCCTCTGTAACGATCCACATTAAAACCCGTAAGCCACCACAGATGTCTGGTAGCGGCTTTTTCATAAAGGGCACAGGAGCGTTTTCTAGACCCTGTGACGTAGCGTTCACTGGGCGTGTTGGGGGACACTCACTTGACAAACACACAGCAACAGTCACTACATAAACCAGAAATGGACTTATTTAAATGAAGAAACAGCATAAACAGTGTTGTGCAAAATAAACACAAGCCAACCTTTCACATTAGAAAACCAAACAGTTCATCTCAATAGCAGGGTACACTCGCACAGTATTTGGATACCTCCACTGTTGAGGTAATGCAGTGAAGGTATTACTCTGTCCAAACACTGACCACAGTCAGTATACAACCTCCTGTCTCTGAGGTTACCTTGCAGGTGAATGGCTGCTCCACATACTGTGTCCTGACAATTCAGATATCTGGGATAGCTGCCTCACTGAAACTATCAACCAGGATCTGACATCAGCTTCAGACTGACTCCTGTCAGTCCAGGTTCCCATCAGGATGATGGCTTCCCAGCCTCAGAGCCCTCGCACTCTGCAGCCACAACATGTGCTCAAACAGGAAGTCAGCAGCATGCTGACATCACAGACATGTGACAGTGAGAAGTCACATGATATCAGCCTGACCACACCCCTGGAGGAGGAGGAGGTATGTGGATGGTCAGCCTCTCCCAGTACAGTCCTAATCAATTATACATGCTTGTGGACCAACAAATTCCAGCAAACCATGCTAGATTTAGATTGCAGCAGAGCTCTGTCTGTGTGATACATACCTGTCTCTCTTGATATAACCAGTTGGCACATCACAACCCAGAGCTCCTGTGTATAGAGGAGACTGCCAAGATGGATGCCTGGACAGTCTTATAATGAAGTGTTTGCCAACTCTAGTCCTTCAGGCCCATCAAGAAATCATGTCTTAAAGAGGACCTGTCACCCCCCTGCTGCATGGCAATCTAAATGCAGCATGTCTGCTGCATACAGGGAAGTGGTCCCCCATGTGTCTGTGTGCTGTGTACCCCGAGGTATAGCCTTTGTAAAACGTATATGTGTAAAAATAGGAACAGTACAAAATACCTTAAAGCAGAGCACACTTCTCCAGACACCTCAATGTCCTTAGAATTAATAGCAAAAGAAAAAGCAGCACCAAAATAGTAGTGGTGTGAACCTTTTTATTGCCTAGTGGCATGGCGACGTTTCGGATATGGCAATCCTTTCTCAAGCAATGAGTCTGTTACAAACATAGTGTCTTGTAGGGTGCACATACAATGAACATTAATCAATCAATTTCACATAAAATCATACATTATTCATATACATGATTCATGGATTCATAAAGTGCTAAGTGCTGCACCATGCATGGAACTTTCCATATACACACATGGTTTTCCAGTATCTATATAACAAGTATAAAGTGAAATACAGTGCCATAAAGTGCTAATTGCATTTAAAATTAAATTGTGTAATCTTATTTCAGGAACATGTGCACTCACATTATATATCTCTTCCATGGCCGCCATTGCTTGTCAGCAAGCCCAATGTTTCACTGCACATGTCTATGTCAAAAAACTACATATCCCACAATCCTTTGCGTGCCCGCACATGTGCGGGAGTGCAATGAGGCCAGCGCCCCCATTTTACTCATGATATATACAGGAAGTGGTCATATGATGCATTTCCGGGATATCCAGCGGTGGAAATGCTCAATATAATAATCCAAACCGCTTATCTCATTATCCATGTTGACAAATATTATAATAAAAACCTTAGTAAACAAGATAGCTCTATACTTAGTGGTGCCCTTCGTATTTCTTTCTAAATTAAGATTATTTAATATTACCTTCATTTCACCAGGTTAATAGCCACTACAATGCTTCTATAAGGGGGACCAAATTATAAGAGCTACTCGTATAGAGGGAAAGGAACTATGTCCAGTATGGTGTCACTAAGCCGGCCGAACCCTACTATGTATAGCAAGATGCCCCCGCTGTACGTGCAAAAATGAGGCCACAAAGTGTATCAGCCCCCGAGCCCCATGCACACATGACACCCTCATACCACTACGCTATCGGTGTAGATTTATTCTCGTTTTGAAATAACTCGTCTCACCAATGTACCACAGGCGACACGGACACTTTTTAAGTTTTACAAAGATTTTGTAATCTATCTTCTAGTTAAAAGCCATGGAGGTAGTCACTGTGGCTGGAGGGAGCTTGATTGACTGTGGCCATTCCATCCCCCACTGCCTCTTTGCCGCCACCTACTGTGCTGTTTATGCTTTGTCAGGGCAGGAATCTGGAGCTGACGTTAGGACAAATGATTTGCATGCTGTGAGTGACAGAGAGGAGGAGGGCAGAACCAGCAGAGCAGAAGGCGGCACACAGAGGCAGAGGAGGGGGAGGGAATGGCCCCGGTCAATCAAGCTCCCTCCAGCCACAGTGATAGAATCCATGGAGGCAAACTGTAAGTTTTACAAAGGCTATATCTTGAGGTACACAGCACACAGACACATGGGGGACCCCTTCCCTGAATGCTGCATTTAGATTGCCATGCAGCAGGGGGGTGACAGGTCGTCATTAAGAATTTCCTTAGTATTGTACAGGTGAAGGTTTTATAATCTGTGTTTATTGCTTCAAAGACATAATGTAGGCTGCGGCATCCTTGTGTGTGGGCTCCTATCTAAGGATCGTTTTCAATAGTATGTATCACGTTATAATAGAATATCTTCACTTTCAAAGCAAGTAGAAATCAAATTATTTGTTTTTATAGTTAATAACAAATCCAGTTTGACTTCACTTTTCTACTAAGTGGACTAAGCTAACAGTGACAGATACAGCGTGGCGGATCTTGCTATAGCCATAGAGCGGATAATAAGGTACACAAGGTGTCTATGAGCCGCATTACCTTTATGCTGCTGTAATATTTTCCATTTCGTAACGTGAAACTAACAGTATGGTTCCAAGGACACTTAAACAGTCAATACACCATTATTTATGCCCCTGCCACATTAATAAAACTGCTGTGGAATCTTATCGACAAAGGCAGATTGTATAATCTGTTGTGTTCTGTACCGTGTACATTTCATTTAAGACGAATTTGTACAGAGCGAGAACGAGAGGCATCCAAAAAATTGTATCTGATAGCGTCTTATGAGAAGCTATTTAAGCAAGTTGTGTAAGAAGTGTGACATAGATGAATACTAAGGACGTGTGATGGTTGGTGTTATCAGTGGAGCGTACAGCCTCGCCGCAGAATCAATCAAAGCCAGCCTATTCATATTCCCTTATCATCCGGAGGACAGAACTATCTAGTGTGGCCAGCAACAGGCCTGAAACGCCACTTCAAGGTTCATTTAGTCGTGTTCTGCTCTCTGCTGGGAACCAACTACAGGAGCATCCAGTGTAGAAATGAAAGGCCGTTAATGAGACGGAGGCTTTTGAGCTTGGTATCTTTTGACAGCAGCTGGCAATGGGGGTTTATGAGGTTAAAAGTTATTCCTTTAAGGGGCGAGTAAAACGTCTCTTTTTGATGAGATTAAAGCGCTTTGACTTTGAGGATACCGTCCAAAGCGGCAGATTGCTGAGGTGTAAACTGTCAAGGTGGGTGTGTAAGCAGATCCGGCCATGTTTGGAGTTCAGTATTTAGGGGCTGTGTATAGAGTCAGTGCAGCGTCCGGGATATTGGCGTCTCTGTGGAGCTTCATATGATGATTGTTCTAGCTGGGATGCAGCTATGGACCTGATATGCCCAGCAGGAAGACACCAGATTGCTGCTTCAAGTAAGGCTGTCATAACAGTTTACGAGTGACGCATAGCAACTGTCCATATAGCCGCTAAGTGTAAAAAGAAATCAAAGTCCTTGTCTGGCCTGCGGGCGCTGTCAGTTATGTACACAGACTGTTTACAGCCGCCTGTATTAGTTAATAGTATAATCACCATGTCATCTGTATTCAGTCCCTGTAGGGAGACTCAGACTTCAGCATCATTATTTTTACAGGCTGCAGATGAACGTTAAAGTGGTACCAAAGCGGAGGTCCTCTGCCAAATATACAGTGCCTGTTATACTTAAACCATCCTGTAGACAGGCTGCCAGGCTCCAATATGGAATCACCTCCTTTAATAACTCTGTATCATGAAATCACTGTACATGCACTTTATAATTATTCTAATATTACATAGACCATAACTCTTTTATGTTGTCGTTTCAGTTCTCAGACTACTTTACTGGCTATTTCAATGGACAATATTGGTTATGGTGGATATTTCTAGTACTCGGTAAGTTCTACTTCTTAAATATACATCCATGTAGATAAAGTTTTAATTTCTTAAAGCTGTGATTGGTCCGACTGACTGTTTGGCTGGCAGCTAACTCTCCTGAATCCTCCATACACAGGAGCGATCCTGCGTTCTCTATGAAAGGGCCACTGCCAGACCGGGTGGCTCATTTCTTGGAGGACAAAAGGAGCGTCAGCCCGACATTAGCCATCCCAGATCCTTATCTCTTTGTTGTAGATAATGTGCCATTTCTAGAACCTGTTCTAAATTGTGACACAGTAGGATGTTATATGTGAGTTCATTATATTTATTGTGGTTGGACACATATTGGTCATGGACACTTTTTAGCCTTGATTGGCACTGTTTAAAAATCTCAGGAAAAGAGCCATGGCTTTTTTGGGGTAAAGTACCAAATTTATTAGGCATACAACACTTTTTTTTGGCACAAGACAAGTAATTTAAAGGGAATCTGTCGACAGGTTTTTTTTTTTACCTCATTTGACAGCACAACATAATTTAGTCAAAGAAACCCTGAATAAAAAAGATGTATCCCATAGATTACTGGCTGCAGCTGTTTTGTCACAATCAAAGCATTTAGTTTTAGCAATAAAGGAGAGCCGCCTCATCCAACCCAGGCGCTCAATAGAGAGTGTGCAGAGACAGTGAGGTGACTGTTGTACTTCTAAGTAGTTCAGTAATGGTAATCTCCAGGTGATAAAGCTTTTAGTTTAAGTAAACAATACTACACAACCTGATAATACAGGCACAATTGTTTTTTTTATTTTTTTAACCCTTACAGCATTCTGTCCTCAACTTGCTTAGCAAAAACCTGCTGACAGATTCCCTTTAATTCTCCCCTATCCAAAATTGTTATTTTCACTTCATGTAACTAATAAATACTTTCCTTTACAAACCAAATAAATAGAATCGTGTATCTACTCCACCCACTGGAGTCATAAGAAGAGTCTGAGTAGCAAATGAATAAATATATGAAACTGCAGGGCCTTGTATTAGATGGATCACCAATAAAACTGATTATTTTATTAACCCTTTCATTGCCCCCCCAAATAGTTTTGAGATATGCAAATGAAGGTGCACCATGGCTATGGCTAAAGGCCTTGGTGCACCATTGCACCCACTTATTTAAATTTGTGCCTCTCCTATGTTGAAAGGGCTGGCTGACATCCGAGTGCAGTCTGATATATGGCGAGATTGGCAAAGAAGAAGCTGGAGACATGAATCATTCCCTCTCCTCCGCACATGTGATCTTATTCCTGCATGTGAGATAATCTGATCACAGTTAAATGACTTGGTCACGCTTCTCTTGTATCAGATGCTATACACCAGTGTGACCCCGACCTTTCTCTGCCCTAATGCTGCATGGTCAGTTGTGTCTTCTTGCAGCACCCAAGGAGAGTGCAGTTTGGACAAATCTCAACTATGTCACTGATCTGGACAGTGAATTCATTAGATTTGTTCAATTTATGTAGATTTGGGTTAACCTACTTTCTGCCACAACACCAATTTATCCTCGTGTAAGGCTGGCTTCACACTGCGGTCAGGTCTGGTCGGGGATGTCAGGGGTGAACCTCACAGCCCCGGACTGGATCAGCACACAGAACCGGAAGGCTAATATGCCCTCTGGTCCGGTGTGCATCCTGCCGCTGCTGATTATTCAGGACCGCGGCTCGCAGGAGCGAGCCGCGGTCCTGAATTATAACAGCGGCGTGCAGCCGCAGGTGTCCGGCTCCCGATCCTCCCGGATCGGGGCCATCCAGCCCCATAGGCTCCCATGTTAAGGGAGTGCCGGATTGCCCTGGAAGGATCTGGGGGAATCCGGGAGGATCTGGGGGAATCCGGTGGAATCCGGGAGACACCAATTAGGTGCAAATTTGTCTCCTCGGACCCAAAAACGTTGCAAGCAACGTTTTTGGATCCAGGAGAAAAATCCCACTTCTCCTGGATTCTTCCGGCGAGATGACAGCCGGATGGGAGATAACTGCCATCTGGCTCCATCCGGCTCCATAGGCTACTATGGGTCCAAAATCCGGTCCGGAGCTGACAGCCCCGGACTGGACCTGACCGCAGAGTGAAGCCACCCTTACTTTTACACAGTCCAACACCTTTCATGAATGCAGCAGTGAGGTCAGTACTGGTCATCATTGACCTAAGCGGGTGGACACCAAGTAACTAGTGATCTATACATGGGAAAAGTGACGCATATAATCACTGTATTCCCCCTGCATGTCCAGTAAAGCACATAACATAATGATGTCCCTGGTTGCCATGGCAACTCGTTCACGTGGAAGCTTATTGCACTGAATATATCCGTTCTCTATAAAATCACTAGAACCTGGCCATCACTTATGACAGTCAGATTCCAGCAGTGTATGATGAGCAAGGGCAATCAATGCTTGGTCTGCCGAAGATTATGTCCCAGGGGGGTAGGAATCAATGGCTTTCATCGGAAAAAAGGGGTTAATATTGCTGATTACTATCGTATAGGGAATTCACACGTCAAAAAGGTGATGGAACTTTCTTGTGTATTTTCTTTACAGTGAAAAGTGGCTACACACAGTAGATGAATTTCTCCTGGCACTGTTCATGGCATATATAGGTTGTGGCCTTAGCGCTAACTCTGATTATGACTTAAAGGAGTCGTATACAGGGATATATGGTTAACCCTTCATCGGGATGTTTATTAAGACAATTTGATGCTTGATAAAATTCTACATATATTTACATTAATGTAGAATTTAATCAAGCATCAAATTGTCTTAATAAACTTCCCGATGAAGGGTTAACCATATATCCCTGTATGCGATTCCTTTAAGTCATAATCATAGTGTTAGCATTAAGCCCACAAAGTATAAATCAAAGACATCGATCCTCTAGGGCAGAACACACGCGGTGTCACCCGGGCTTAAAGCTGCAACTCAACATCGCACGCTAGCTCCGGTGTCTAAACCTAATAATTTACAGCAATACTGTTCATGACATGTCTTTTGTCTTGCATATACCTGATGCATGTGTTCAGTATCACACGTCAATGTGTATACTAAGCTATAGGATGAACAGAGCCGAGTACATTAAAGAAACATTAAAATATTTATTGACGCAAGCAATCAGACTTGGGCTACCTTCACACCTTCGTTTTTGAAGTCCGTCAAAAATCCAGTTTTTCCGCGAAAACGGGATCCTATTTTTACCCATTCAGTTCAATTGCTGTCTGTAGCATCCTGTTGCTATCTGTCCCTGATTTTATCTAGTGCAAAAAATTTTTCATGCTCATTCAAACTCACCTGTGGCAAGTACCTGTGGTGGGCAATATGAAAGTCACAACTGAAACCAAATAAAAAGGGAGAAGTTGACTTCTCTTTATATTCTGTGTCTGTGTGTGCCACACTAAGCATGGAGAACAGAAAAAGAGAACTGTCTGAGGACTTGAACAAAAGTTGTTACAAGTGCATCTCCAGAGATCGTAATATTTCTTTGACCACGGGACACAACGTAATCAAGAAGTTTACAACCCAGTACACTGTAGCTAGTTTCCCTGGATATGGACGGCAGAGAAAGTTTGATGATTGGGGATTGTCTTGCTGTCCCTGGCACTGGGTGCCTTGACTTCTGAAGATTAATAAGGAAATTTGGGCCTCAATATAGTGCTCCGTGCCAGAAAGCTGGATTTGTTTCTTATGTCATGGGTCTTCTAGCAGGACAATGACCCCAAACATACTTCAAGAAGAACTCAGGAATGGATGGAAACAAATCTCTGGAAAGTTCTGAAGTAGCCAACAATGAGTCCGGATCTAAACCTCTTTGAACACCACTGGTAATGTTAAAATTGCTGTTTAGAGAAGTCAAATAAGAGGGACCTGGAGCAGATTGCAAAAGAAGAGTGGTCCAAAATTCCAGTTGAGAAGTGTAAGAAGCTTGTTGATGGATATAGGAAATGAATGCACTTACTTATTCCAAAGGCTGTGCAAACAAATATTAAGTTCAGGGTACCAACAATTTTGTCCGGACCATATTTGTAGTTTTGTGTGAAATTGTGTCCTATTTGCGTGTTTGTCTGTGTTTTTTCTTTTTTTGTGTTGGTCCACTCCACTACACGTCTATAAAGGAAAGTGTAATTGCAACAATTTTGTTGAGAAATACTTCATTTTTTTGGAACCATTTCAAAGGTGCCAACACTTTCAGCCATGACTGTATGATATCATAGTGACCTCATCCTGTCCATCCCCATTGCCAGAACATCCTGCGGAATGAAATTGCATGGATCGTGGATAAATAGAATCTCCTAACAAAGATAATGATGATGACTGTACAGCTCCTGTCCCAAAATTAGAATGTAAAGATCATGGTTTAGAGTACTGACTGTATACTTTTTAATATAATTAATCAGTATTTTATAAGGGGAAGGATAGTCACAGATTCTTCTCAGCATATAGAGATGGTACAGGATCTAACTGGTGCTGTTCTGATTCATAGCAGAGCATAGAGGAATAAAATGCAGGATGAAAGATAGGAGATGGAGGGACAAATACAGGAGGCAATAAGTACTCCCATATAAGAGAGGTGCATGTGATGGTCAGTCAGGTGGGGCTTCTTATACCTCTGGAGCTGTTATTTTTATTGTGAGTGGGAGTACTTGGATACTTTCCACTGTTTTGATGGCTTGTGGTTATTCCATTTGAGCTTTCAATAACAATAGTATATTTTTTGCACTATACACATTGTGTGGTAACGGAGCTAAAATGCCATGCAGAGACCCAGCTCTGGCATCTGAGCTGACAGGTTGTATTTATGGGATACATGTTTATATCAGGCAGGAATAACATGTAGCACGGGTGAAACCTGCTCCATGCTGTGCACTGCTGAGCCTTGGCTTGACATTGTTAGTTTTATCAGTTTGGAGATTGTAATGTTCTCTCCTCAATCAAAAAGATGGATGTATACAGCATATCTGATATTTATAGCCGAAAAAAAGCGAAAATCTCCACAGCAGCCATAGTTCAGTAACAATAAAGCATATTTATGAGAACTTTTATATGTTTTAAGCAAGTTATAAAACTTGCCTTTGCCAGGGAAACGTACAGCATGCAGTGAATTCCGAAATCCCATTAAAATGAAAAATGAAATGTTTTTACGCGTATTATGCCACTTTTCCTTCTTTGTCCATGCGTAAACTGCAGTAGAAATGATGGCATGCTGCTCCCCTTCATACCCATAAAGATTGCAAATGAAATCCAAAGGCAATCTAAGGAAGGTTATACAATAGTGTATACTGCTACTATTCAGTTCTAAGTGAAATATTTTGTTTTTTAGTATATGTGGACAGTTTATATTCCCTTTTTAACCATAGATCGAGAACATATGGAATAAAGCTACAAAGTTAGCATCTGGTAAAGGTCTGTCACTAGATTGCTGGTGCCTGATTCATGGGCAGCACTAATTAAAGCCTGGCTGGGCATTGCATTAATTCCTGGTTTACTCTGAAATACTGCAACGTTTCGGAGAAATTGGTTTGAAAAGCTGGCCATGGAGTATAAGCAGAGACCTGACTGGTCTGGCATGGTTCCAGGCTGGCTTCTCCCCACCCCGCCCTCTAAGCAAAGACCTGACTGGTCCGGCATGGTTCCAGGCTGGCTTCTCCCCACCCCACCCTCTAAGCAAAGACCTGACTGGTCCGGCATGGTTCCAGGCTGGCTTCTCCCCACTCCGCCCTCTAAGCAAAGACCTGACTGGTCCAACATTGTTCCAGGCTGGCTTCTCCCCACCCGCCGTATAATCAGAGATCTGACTGGTCCGGCATGGTTCCAGGCTGGCTTCTCCCCACCCCGCCCTCTAAGCAAAGACCTGACTGGTCCAACATTGTTCCAGGCTGACTTCTCCCCCCCGCCCTCTAAGCAAAGACCTGACTGGTCCGGCATGGTTCCAGGCTGGCTTCTCCCCACTCCGCCCTCTAAGCAAAGACCTGACTGGTCCAACATTGTTCCAGGCTGGCTTCTCCCCACCCCGCCGTATAATCAGAGATCTGACTAGTCCATGATTTCAGGTCAGAATGATAGAAGGAGCGGTGTTAGAATGCGGCGCTAGGTAACACAAGATCAAGCCTTCATAGAATTACCTTAAGTTTACCTGGCAGTGCATCATCCAAACTCCACCTGTGTTCATCACATGATCAGCCGGCTCTGAGGAGACAAGCAAGTGATTTCTACCAACTCAAGGAGTGTAAAATATCCTCTCTTCACACAGAGGTCTGATGATCATCAACTTTATGGACCCTATCTCCCTATACGCTTAATCTGGTTGTGCGGATTCGTGCACAACCTGGAAAGGTTAGTGTTCATTTAATAGAACCACATTGTGGTGAAATTTAGTAGTGTGGCGCAACAGTGCTGTTTTTTTCTGTTTCACATGATTTCAGGTCAGGCTGGCTTCTCCCCACTCCGCCCTATAAGCAGAGACCTGACTGGTCCGGCATGGTTCCAGACTGGTGTCTCCCCACCTTGCCCTATAAGCAGAGACCTGACTGGTCCGGCATGGCTCCAGACTGGTGTCTCCCCACCTTGCCCTATAAGCAGAGACCTGACTGGTCCGGCATGGCTCCAGACTGGTGTCTCCCCACCTTGCCCTATAAGCAGAGACCTGACTGGTCCGGCATGGCTCCAGACTGGTGTCTCCCCACCCTGTCCTACAAGCAGAGACCTGACTGGTCCAGCATGATTTCAGACTGGCTTCTCCCCACCCTGTCCTACAAGCAGAGACCTGACTGCTCTGGCATTGTTCCAGGCATGGTTCTCACCTCGCCTCAGGTAATTGATAGGTCTTGCTCATGGGTGTACATAGGGAGAGAGTTGAGAGAGCTTGGAGAAACCTTCTGGGACCGCACAATAGGCATCAGGTCTCTACCTATACTCCAGAGACTGCTTTTCAAACTGTGACTCCAAAAATAACCAATCAATTAAAAACGTATCTAAAACACGCCAAACTAAAAACACCTCCAGAAACATTATACTAGGAGAAAAAAAGGAGTAAGAAGTGCTGACAAAAATGCATCATTTTGTAAAAATCACATTTCATGACTCTATTTAAAGGGAACCTGTCGCCCCCCCCCCCCCTTGGGTATTTTAAACTATGCCCAGTGCCCACCAGCTTAAACATAATGTAATTGGGGTTCTTGTAACCCCTCTATGTTCCCAGACATCCCTCTCATACCTGAAGGCCACGTTACACACACAGATATATTGTTGACAGATCTCTGGTTGCAGTGAAATCATGGACACATTGCTCCATTTTGTGGCTGTGTACAAATGTAACAATGTGTCCATGATTTCACTGCAACCAGAGATCTGTCCACAATATATCTGTGTGTGTAACGTGGCCTTGAGAAATGAAGTTTTATTCTCTGCTGCGCTGCATCCTAAAAGGTCCGTTAGATTTGTAAAGCCTCGTGAGACTTTGGCACAATCTTCAATGGAGTACGGTGACCTTCGCCACTGCGCAAGTGCAAGTGCTCCTGTCACTCGGCGGCCGTCCACAGTAGGGGCAGCAATCTGAAAATGCATGGTGAGTTTTGCTGGCAAGGGGCTGTGAGGACCTTATACACTGGGACCAGAGAGCAGACCTCCTGGACCTTCTAGGATGCAGCGCAGCAGAGAATAAAAGTTGATTTCTCAGGTATGAGGGGGATGTCTGGAGACCTAAAGGGTTACAACAACCCAATTACATTTAAGCTGGTGGGCACAGTTTAAAATGCTCAAAGGGGGTGAAAAGTTCCCTTTAAAACATCTGAGTAAACAAAGTTGTTGAAAAAGAATAAAATGGAAAGCACAACTCCGCATTAGATTTAAAGCACCATCCAGTGGAATGGGAATAAAATACAAGTCCCCTGCCCGTATTGTGCTCCCCTGCCACTATCTTTATCTTTTCTAGCACCGCTCTGGGCTGTCTCCGACGATATGTGACATGCAGTCAGCTCTAGTGTTTCATGCAGTGTGCGGAGATCACAAATTTTGCAGCTCTACGAGAGCTTCGTTCTGGCCTGATAGAGATGCATGGGGATCTTGTGATTTAATACTGACTTCAGCCAGTCTGACCTTATGGCATAAGGTAGCGCGTGGATCGAAGTAGATCCAAAAATGGATGAAGATGACGGGAGGTAGTAAATACCGTGGTAAAGAGTTTAAATTTAAAGTGGTACTTCAGTTTTGTTTTTAATTTCTTCAGAGTTGAGTGTGTTTAAAGCGGACATGTCTTATCACGGACATCGCTGTCTGTTAGTGAAAAGTAAGCTATAAAGTCAGCACTCCATCCAAAGGTCAGAGTTTGTGACTGGAACATCATTCATTTTAGATTGCATGAAAATCTAGAAATGTATTTACAAGTACTTGAGACCCAAGTTCTCTTATCTGGTGCTTCTAGTGTCTGTATGTGCACATGCGTGGCCTGCACTCGGGTATTGTTCAGCACCTGTGCTGGTGAAGCAGAGATGCTGCAAAATCTGGTACCTACCATCGTAGAAAAAACACCGTTGTCCACAGTTCACACATCCTTATCCAACAATCTTCACTAGGACTTGAACTGAGACCTAATATAAGAAAAATTGGATTGGGCTAAGATGCATCATTGTCTTTGTGTCTTTTTTTTTTTTTTCTTAAAGGAAAAATGGTTCTGATAATGACTTGCATGATTGGGACTTATTCATACCTTAATTTATGCCATTTTTTGTTAATTTTAATTGCTTTCACCCGTTCTTGTTGATGATGTTGCTCTTGTGGTGGTGTGGGCCTTGTTCTCCTTCTCCAGGTGTTTTTAACCTATTTAATCATTTTGAGACTAGTTTGAAATGTCAAACTGTTTTACGCATTTGTACCCCATTACCTTCCTGTAGTACAAAATCTGTCTGCTTCTATTTTTGCGCAGTTAAAAACTAGTTGCGACATTTCAAAGGATCATTCATCTTGATCATTCATCTTCTTGCTTTCATTCGGCGGGAAAAAAGGACAAAAGAACAAAAATTGGCTTGTTTGATTTAAACACTCTGTGCGACATTTTGGAAAATTAGTGTCAAAGATGGCAACTAATACCACAAGACAATAAAGAAAAGTAATTTAAAAAAATTATGAATTGGAGCCTTAGGCTTTAACATACTCACAGAAATATAAAGCAACTCCTAAAATATACGGTACCTGCAACGTATGCACCATAATACAAGAAAAATCCCCAAATAAGTCCAGTCACAGATTTACCAAACAGGATATTTGTCAAATCCCACGGATATAGACTCTTCCGTGGTTGGTTAAAAATCCTAAAGATTCCAACATATGTATGACAGATGTGGTGCAACAACTGAGCGTCCTGTATAGGTGAGGGGGTGCCGGTTTAGATTGTGTCTACATGAGACTATACATCTCAATTCTAGGTCCATAATGGGAATCCACAGGGTTTTTGATTCCAAACTGTGAACAGGCTGTACCTATCACCTCCAAAAATGCAGAATATCAGTCAACGGGCACTGGTGCAGTTAAAGGGAACCTGTCGCCCCAAATAAGCTTTCTAACCTATTAATACCTGTCCCTGCAGCCTTACAATACATTCTAACACATCCCTGACTCACCTTTTTTACTAATCTACAAGTACAATAGACTTAGGGCTTAGGCTTACAGGCAGACTTCGCGCATGCACACATTGCAAGCTGAAGTCTACCTGTGTGCGACCGGAAGTGACGCGCGATCCCGGCGTCACATGACCACGTCGCAGCGGTGATGTTGCGGGCGCGATATTGAAATCGTGCCCGCGCTTTGTATTTGTATAATGACCCCATTAGGGTGTATTACAGCGGTGAGGTAGGGGTAGTGCGGCACAAGGGGACCCGCCTACCGGTCAAAATGCCATGGAGGAACGCCCCTGTGGCAAGAATTTTGTAAGTTTCCTAACTACATTGTTGTACTTGTAGATTAGTAAAAATAGGTGAGTCAGGGATGTGTTAGAAAGTATTGTAAGGCTGCAGGGACAGGTATTAATAAGTTAGAAAGCTTATTTGGGGGACAGGTTCCCTTTAACCTTGTAGGTACTAAAAGTTCTGTTCAAATAAATGGCGCACCAATATTGACACACCAAAATGTACCTGAGAAATGTCCGATAATGTAAATCTTGAATAAAGCCATATTGTAGAGACAAAAATTTACAGGGGCTGTAACTTCAAGAATCCTCTCAAGATAGATGTCAGGGGTATAGACAATCTAGCAGAATTGGTGGACCCAGCATTAATGTAGATAAGACGGCATATCTCTACGATGGATCAGTGATGCCTGTAAACCCAATATAGAAATGGCTGGCCAGGTGTATTACCACTTCAGCATAAATGAAGATAGCCAAGATATAAAGTCACCAAGACATTATTATATTATTATTTATTTATATAGCGCCATTGGTTCCATGGCGCTTTACATAAGGAGTGGAGGTAACAAGGACAGGTACAGTACATATGAGCAGTCAATGCTTGCTGATACACGACAGGAGAGGATCCATGAATCACAGAAGCATATCGTGTCCACTGAGAAGTTCAAAGAATTAGAATGGGAGGGCAGGATGCATGACCCGTCCAATCGGGCACCATGGTAGCTCCCATCTGATGGGAGGATGTCTTTATTCATTAAGACTGGTGTCATGGATGCCAGTTTTGTTGATGGGTATGCTGGAGTAAGATGCACCATTTAATGAATTAGACACATTTTACAACTGGCATGTGCCTCCTCCAGAAATGTTACTACTGGAGTACATTTCTGGCGTTGGCTTCACCTCAACTCTTGGTTGTGCGGGCTTTGTCCACCCTCATCCCTCCTCCACTCTGCCCTGAGCCAGGCGACACTGATCTGAAAACGCCAAAAGTCATTTTGCTCAATTTCATGTTATGCTGAAATGTTGCAATATTTAAAGGCGTTTTAGGTATGAAAAATGGTGAAAACTGCCTTCATAAATCAGCCCCTTAAGAGTTTTATGTGATGGAACGGAAGTCTGTGTTATTGCTGCATTATTAAAGCTTTTCCCCCTTGTATCCCTTCTATGTGTGCCAAAATAGAAAGCCACTAATATCCTTCAGTACTTCATCAGGTGGGCATTTCCCCGGTAAATTACTATAGTTACACAGGTGTAGGGAGCTCAACACACCGATAGAAATACAGTTGTGATTTATATTTCTTTTTCTTGTGGATGATATACTATTTAATATGCTAAACCCATAATGTACACTATGTAGTTAATAAATAAAAAGCCATTATCCTATGCCTTTTGAACTGATGATGAAGCTGCTTGAATTCACTCTGCTAATTAATTCTAATTAACACACTGCAGTATCTTCTAGTGACCAGATTATCATTAGACGTGGCACACGTCCTTGGCTTTAGCCCAAGAAAAAAACAGTCATTTTCAGTCAGAAGGAGAAAACCCTTTGTTACATTTCCTACTGCGCGTTATGAAACATGTATCTTCTGTTAAGAAATGATCAGTTCCATTCAGAATTGTCAAAAAAAACTACAGAATGCTACCTGATGGCAACATGTGAGCACATCGGTGATGTCTGACAGTGGTAACCCATCGCGATGAGCCATTCAGATGGAGATGTGGAGAGCCCTATAAGAGGCATTCAAGGAGCTCCTCTCACTCCGGACACTTATATTAATGGTGGTTCCTACCGGTGGTTGTTACTGAAGAAACTATGTTGCTTGTAGCGTTTGCTTCATTAGGGAAAGCAGTTAATGTATTATACAAAACGCCGCAGGCCAAACACATTTGTTAGGCAATATCAAGTCAAAATGAGGGCTTTTAGATTGCTACACTCCTGTATGACATATATTGCTTGCAGCATGCCTGTATTTTAGTTTAGACTTTTTTTTTTTTCCCAGCTCCTACATTGCTGTATCCAAAAATGGCATTCATGGGAATGCAGGAGCGCTACCGGCCCCTAAGGCTGTGGTGTGTCTGCTAGTCAGGAAACTGTTCTTTGAAATACATAGGACATTATGCCGTGCTCAGCCAGGCATAGCAAAAGGCTTCATGCTTCCAGATCACAGCACATCCGTTGTATCAGCTTCACTCATATTGTGGAATATTTACCAGGGTAATAATAGTTCTCAATCCTTCGCATTTAACAAGATTACTTTTTACAAACCTCTCGTCGCCACGTTGTGATGACTAGGGAAATATTGTATTAACCTCAGTAATCTGCTGTCTGACCAGCACCTGTTTCTAATCTCCTCCACGGTCATTAGGATAAAAGGAAAGGATCCTCTTCATTCTTTGACTTCACTATAAACCAGTGCAATCTGCATCTCAATATACAATGGCCGCCAGCATTCTTCTTGTCATGGTAATGGCTGTTTACCATCTTAAACATCCTGGAGATTTCAAAATCGAGAATTCACCACCAATAAGAAATCCTTGAGTTTACTGACTTGTTGTTGAAAATGTTATTCCTCTGTTTCTATTTGCCGCCATTTGTCCTCCTTGGTGCAGCTGGTTGTCAGCCATATTTTTGAGAGTCATTGGTCGGGCAGAGTAATCAGAATTAAGGACAGTTGATGAAAACCAACGTAGGAGCTCTTAGTGATATTTCTCTTTCCAACCTAGATTTCTAAGATCTAATACATTTTAAAAGTTGGTCCTCAATGGATATAATTTTTAATTAATTTTATATTTTTACTTAATTGCATGTATTTGGACCCAAAATAATTTTTCGAATTTGCTTTCATTAAATGTTTAGTTTTTAAAGACTTATTTGCCTACGCATTCAACTTTGATGTGTTTTTTGTAGTTCTAATTCAGCTGAGAGGAGTTTTGAATAACGTAGGTAATGAGTTACAAACTCGCTATTAAACCATCCTAAAAAATGGCTTATATAGTACATTCTGGAGTCATACTTTTATACTTTTTTTAAAATCTTGTGTATTTTGCAGTCGCTGTATTACATAATAAAAGAACAGATGATGAAGTGGTTTGCTATCACTCTGCTCATTAAACTAATTAACACACTCCTGCTTTCTAGTGACCACATTATCATTAGAGCTGTGGCACGCGTCCTTGGCTTTAGCATAGCTCATGAAGAAGTCATTTTCTTACTGTCATTAACATGAAAGGAATGTTTAACAAAACGGGTCTCTTTAAGACAAAATCAGTTCATCTTAAAATCATCCTGACCTCAAAATGTGGTGTGTTGAATAATGCATAGTACAGATGCTCGGTGAGCTAGGTGTAGGTTTCCAGCCTCCTGACACACAGCCTCGAGGAAGCTTTGGGAGTAACTTGGCTCTCCTGTGTCTCGTTTTGTGACCTGGTTGTACATCCAGTAAATTATAGTTTACCCCGTGATTCTGGGCACCATGAGGAGTGAATTATTGCAGGACAGATTGAATGGAAATTATCTTGACAGTCAGAGGGTCGGGAACTGAGATGCAAATCCATAGTGGTGTATATAGTATAGCCTGTTGTGGACATGTGGTTGGTTAAAAAGCAGCTCAAGTTTTGGAAAATAAGCATCAGTAATGAATGAATGTGATGGGAGGTTTGTGATATTGTATATTAGTGAAGAGGTTCTGAAGAGCCTTCAGCATTAATCTTCTGTTGCTCTATTCATACTTATTACTATTTAGTAAGAATAAACATACAGATCTGTAATATCTTGCAACTACCGGTCCTTGTTTTTGTGTTTTTGAAAGTAATTCGCAAACCTCAAATCTTTTCTCTTTATACAATAGAAGTCGTTTAGTTACTCCAGACAAAGCACCACTACCACTCTAAAATAAGTGGTTAAGGTTAAACTGCCATACCAGACTTGGCCATAGAATAATATAGTGTCTGTGCTTCTAGTGGGGGAAAAAGCAAAACCGTACCCCCATGTACAGTCTTCTTCCGTGCAGTGGCGGAAGATGTCTTTATCTGCCAGGACGTTTGCACCATGTGACTTAGGCTGACAGGATCTGGCAAATGGATAAAGACAGCACCCACCGCTGCAGAGAGGAAGATCAGCGGGATCACCGCAGGCTCACCGGGGAGGGTGAGAAAGTGTCTGTGTGTCTGTATTTGTGTGTCCCTTACTTGTGTATTTTTAGTGCTGCATTTGTATGTGCAGAAGCGTAGCACAAACTCTATAGGTTTGTGCTGCTTCTGCTGCATTTGTGTAGCTGACAAATGCAGCACAAAAAATAAGCACAGTGGACACACAGCCTATTCAGATGTCTGACATTTTTCTTTCCTAGCATCCACATCACTGATTTGATCCCTTAACCCCTTCCAGACCCTTGGCCCACCCCCTGGGCCATGGAATGATCGGGCTCCTGCAGGTCGAGTGAGGGTGTCACTGACCTGTCACTCGGCCTGCAGGTACATGGGGAGTTGTACAACACCCCAGGGGGGGTCAATTTGCCCCCACCCCCACCCCCCCGGCTACAGGCGCGGTGATTGGCACTCAAAAGTGAAAGTGAAAATCACCGCGCCTGTAATGCTTCCCTGTCTGCCGCTGCTATCCCTACCCTCCAATCTTCTCCCCTGTCATCCTCTAACTGTCCCCCTGCCCCCCACCTCTCTTTCCTGCCTTCTCTTCATCTTTCTTACCCCCCCCGCTTCCTTTTCCTGCCGCCTGCTTCCTGTCCCTGCCGCCCGCTTCCTCTTCCTGCCGCCCGCCTCCTCCTGCCTGCTCCCGCTTCCTCCTGCCTGCCCCCGCTTCCTCCTAAGTGCCCCCCTACTTCTCCTGTCACCCCCCCTCTTCCCCCTTCCTGCCCCCCCGATCACCGGAGCGGCGATCGCCTCTCCCACTCACCCCTCCGGCGGCCGCTCTGTCTCCACTGCGTCCCGCTCCTCCTCCTCCTCCTCTTCACCGCCTCCAGATCTGACAGCTCTGTGCTGGAGCTGCCAGATCACTTTCTACAGCTAGATCCTGAGGATCTAGCTGCAGGAAGTGATCTGACAGCTCCAGCACAGTGATCCACAGTGACCATTATGTGATCACTGTGGATCACTGTGCTGTATCTGTCAGATCACTTTCTACAGCTGGATCCTGAGGATCTAGCTGCAGGAAGTGATCTGACAGCTCCAGCACAGTGATCCACAGTGACCATTATGTGATCACTGTGGATCACTGTGCTGGATCTGTCAGATTACTTTCTACAGCTGGATCCTGAGGATCTAGCTGCAGGAAATGATCTGACAGCTCCAGCACAGTGATCCACAGTGACCATTATGTGATCACTGTGCTGGAGCTGTCAGATCACTTTCTGCAGCTGGATCCTGGGGATCGAGCTGCAGAAAGCAATCTGACAGCCCAGGCGCAGTGATGCACATAGTGGGTCACTGCGCCCGGGGTGTCATATCACTTTCTGCAGCTCGATCACCATGCTGGCGGATTGGGCTCCAGAGTAGCGATCTGAAAGCAAAGGCGATCGAGCGGCGTGGGACCTTCGTTGTGGACTACGTCGGAGACAATCGAACATCGTGGGACCTTCATTATGGACTACGTCGGAGCGATCGGGCGTCGTGGGACCTTCGCTGTGGACTACGTCGGATCTTTTTATAATAAAGATGGAGTCCGAATTGTGTCTTGTGTTTTTTGTTCAAATAAACAGATTTTTCTCTGTGTGTATTTATTTACTATTTACCGTACTAGAGATTCCTATTGGCGGGTCTAACATTGGCCCTATATTATGAATCTCGGGCTTAGTGCCAGCTGCCAATAAAAAGCTGGCATTAACCCCTTTATTACCCAGTTAGCCACTGGCACCAGGGCAACTGGAAAAGCGTGGGTACAGCGCCAGAAAATGGTGCTTCAAAGAATGCGCCATTTTCTGGGGTGGCTGCGGGCTGCAATTCGCACCAGGGGGGGCCCAGAACGCTTGGGCCTCTCTATGCTGAGGATTCCATCCCCCAGCTGCCTAGTTGTACCTGGCTGGACCAAAAATATGGCGGAGCCCCACGTAATTTTTTTTCTAGAATTAGTTCTAGAAATTAAAAAAAAAAAAGGGCTTCGCTGTATTTTTGGTTCCAGCCAGGTATGACGAGGCAGCTGGGGGCTGGTGGCAGTCCGTAGCTGCCAAGTTGTACCTGGCTGGACCAAAAATATGGCGGAGCCCTATGTCATTTTTTTTCTAGAAATTATTCTAGAAATAAAATAAAAATAGGCTTTGCTGTATTTTTGGTTCCAGCCAGGTACAATGAGGCAGCTGGGGGCTGGTGGCAGTCCGTAGCTGCCAAGTTGTACCTGGCTGGACCAAAAATATGGCAGAGCCCCATGTCATTTTTTTTTTAAAATTCTACAAATAAAATGACATGGAGCTTTGCCGTATTTTTGGTTGCCAGCCAGGTACAACTTGGCAGCTAGGGGGCTGGAATCCTCAGCATGGAGAGACCCAAATGTATTGGGTCCCCTATGCTACGAATTGTAACTACTAGACTAGTATGTTTTTTCACAAAAAGTTTCTTTATTCATTTATACGTCTCAATTTGTGAAGCACATGGGGGTTCAAAGTGCTCACTGTGCATCTAGATATGTTCCCTGGGGGGTCTAGTTTCCAAAATGGGGTCACTTGTGGGGGATCTCAAATGTTTAGGCACACAGGGGCTCTCCATACGCGACCTGGTGTCCGCTAACAATTCCAATTGTTGGCAAACACCAGGTTGCGTATGGAGAGCCCCTCTGTGCCTAAACATTGGAGCTCCCCCACAAGTGACCCCATTTTGGAAACTAGACCCCCCAAGGAACCTATCTAAATGCATAGTGAGCACATTGAATCCCCAGGTGCTTCACAAACTGAGCCATAATAAGGTAAAAATACTTTTTTTTCACACAAATTTTCTTTTTTAATTTGTACGGATTAATTTGTGAAGCACCTGGGGGTTCAAAGTGCTAACTATGCATCTAGATATGTTCCCTGGGGGGTCTAGTTTCCAAAATGGGGTCACTTGTGGGGGAGCTCAAATGTTTAGGCACACAGGGGCTCTCCATACGCGACCTGGTGTCTGCTAACAATTCCAATTGTTGGCAAACACCAGGTTGTGTATGGAGAGCCCCTGTGTGCCTAAACATTGGAGCTCCCCCACAAGTGACCCCATTTTGGAAACTAGACCCCCCAAGGAACCTACCTAGATGCATAGTGAGCACTTTGAATCCCCAGGTGCTTCACAAACTGATCCGTAATAAGGTAAAAATACTTTTTTTTTCACACAAATTTTCTTTTTTAATTTGTACAGATCAATTTGTGAAGCACCTGCGGGTTCAAAGTGCTCACAATGCATCTAGATATGTTCCCTGGGGGGTCTAGTTTCCAAAATGGGGTCACTTGTGGTGGAGCCCCAATGTTTAGGCACACAGGGGCTCTCCAAATGCGATATGGTGTCCGCTAACAATTTGAGGTGATTTTCCATTCAAATTGTTAGCGGACACCATGTCGCGTTTGGAGAGGCCCTGTGTGCCTAAACTTTGGAGCTCCCCCACAAGTGACCCCATTTTGGAAACTAGACCCCCCAGGGAACTTATCTAGATGGGTGGTGAGCATATTGAACCCCCATATGCTTTACAAATTGATCTGTTAATATGGAAAAAGTACTTTTTTTTCACAAAAATGTTCTTTTAGCCTCAATTCTTTCATTTTCACATGGGTAACAGGATAAAATTCATCCTAAAATTTGTTGGGCAATTTCTCCTGAGTACACCGATACCTCATATGTGGTCATAAACCACTGTTTTGACGCGCGGCAGGGCTCAGAAGTGAAGGAGCGCCATTTCACTTTTTGAATGGAAAATTAGCTCCAAAAGTCAAATTGCTCTCTTTCCCTTCAGAGCCCTGCCGTGCGCCCAAACGGTGGTTTATGATCACATATGTGGTATCGATATACTCAGGAGAAATTGCCCAACAAATTTTAGGATCCATTTTATCTTGTTGCCCATGTGAAAATGAAAAAATTGAGGATACAAGAACATTTTTGTTAGAAAAATTAAAATATCCATTTTTTTGTTTCCAATTTGCTTAGTTCCTGTGAAGCACCTGAAGGGTTAATAATCTTCTTGAATGTAGTTTTGAGTAGATTGAGAGGTGCAGTTTTTGGAATGGTGTCACTTTTGGGTGTTTTCTGTCATGTAAACCCCACAAAGGGACTTCAAATGTGATGTGGTCACTAAAAAAAATGATTTTGTAAATTTTGGTGGAAAAATGAAAAATTGCTCATGAACTTTGAACCCTTATAACTTCCTAACAAAATTTTTTTTTTTTTCAAAAATTGTGCTGATGTAAAGTAGACATGTGGGAAATATTATTTCATAACTATTTTGTGTCACATAACTCTCTGGTTTACCAGAAGAAAAATTCAAAATTTGAAAATTGCAAAATTTTCAAAATTTTTTGCCATATTTTTGATTTTTTCACAAATAAACGCAAAAATTATCGACCTAAATTTAATACTAACATGAAGCCCAATATGTCACGAAAAAACAATCTCAGAATCGCTAGGATCCGTTGAAGCGTTCCCGAGTTATAACCTCATAAAGGGACACTGGTCAGAATTGCAAAAAATGGCAAGGTCATGAAGGGGTTAAGTACACCTGTCACCACACTAAGCCTGTTTTTTTTTTTGTTTTTTTAAATATGAAATAGTAATATTAGAATTATTCAATTAAGTGTGATCTTATTGTTTTTTAGGTCTGCTGCTATTCTTTAGAGGGTTCGTCAACTATCTCAAAGTACGGAACATGTCGGAAAGTATGGCGGCCACTCACAGAACAAGATTTTTTTTCTTGTACTAGAGGTAAGTCCTTAATTTGTAGCCAAATGATCCTAGAAATCAGTCTCTGCTCTTAGGATGGGACGTTCATTCCCTTAATGATCTCAGCAGTAAAGGTTGTAACATTACAAATCGCTCGCTCTTTGTAGATGCGTCTCAAATAACCGGCTGCTAAAATGTCTTTGATCCTCCATTTATGTGAATTATAGGCAAAATTTTCTTTTGCGGATTTTCTTTTAAATGACCCTTGAAGTGTAAATTAATGGACATGTGTTAAGTGCGGTGAAATGTTTAATGTACTAGCCTACCAGAATTGCTTTTAGATCTATACATCAGGAACATTACACATCAGCACCTTACAACTTGCGACTTCCTTGCCCTAAGTGAAAGCTGCTTGCTGCTTTGTATGCTAATCTTCTGCCTAATCATTAGAGATTTCTAGTGTGCCGTATACCTTAGAAAGCCCGCAATGATTAGTATGTACGGGGTGATGAACATGGGCAGCAAAATGTATTGAGCTTTATTTTTTTTTTTAATTTCTAGAACGTTGAATATTTATAGACACTAATGACGTATATTAAACTCCCAGAAACATAAGGACATTTTGTAACCTTCACAAAAAAAATATTCTGCATACATTTCATACCAGGACACAGCCTATTACCTAGAAGTGATGTTCTTTGCTGTATACAATTAGCTTCTTCTGGTGATGATCTTTCTTAGGGTTATGTGCAAGAACCAAAGTAATTGGGCGTGTAGCATCTACTCTCAAGAACTCTCATGGGGCTCATGAGCCTTTTCCCAGACCAAGGACTTTTCACTTAACCAGCATAATGCTGCTCTGCACTGATGGGTAACAAGAATTTCAGAATAGGTAGCTGTAGATGGGTCCCTGACTTGACTAAATGCCCCCAAAAACATTAGAAAGCCAGATTCGGCTGATGGTCTAATGTGTATCGTGCCACCAACCGAATGGTGGTGAGAAGAGATGTTGATTGCGCATGTCCGGTTTCAGACTGCCAATTGCATTGTTCTCCCTGATATAAGCAGACTCACCAACGTGTCAGTCTGTGGCTTTATCATAGCAAACACAGGAGCTCTTAGCCGAACGAGCTCTGCCGTGTGTAGGAGAGTTAGTTGAGATGGCGGTCCACCGAAGCATCGTTTGGCCAACAGCCCTCTAAAGTGCATGCCCAGCTTTTCATTTACAGCCCGTGTCTTACCTAGTGATTACTTTTGAGGTGCTATCTGTTATAGGTAAACCTTGCAAGAATGTTTTTTTTCTGCAGAAAATGTATTTGAACACTAGCAAAGTGCTTGCGCACAGTGGCTCATTCTAGTGAAAACTTGTAAATATACACCCCAATAAAAATAGATTCCTGTTAAACATGATCTGCCATGGAAGAACTTTTTTTTTTTTTTTTGCCTCCTTCCCGACATGAGAGCCCCAGCATCTTGTATTATACAGAACTTGGTCCAGAGAATTAATACACTTCCCCATAATCCACAAAATGTAAAACCACTAGCAGGTAACAAGAATAAGAGCAGCCGAGGAGTAAGCTCTATTAGGCTGAAAGCAACAGTCAGTTCTTGAAGAATAATACAACATATGCATAATTGGAATTTTATCAAGGTTTTAAAGGCAGTGTCACACAATGTCAACGTAGAACCTATTCACCTTGGATTCACTTTATTTAAGGTGTTTGGGCCTTTAGACTGTGAGCCCTCGCGGACAGGATCCCCGACCCTGCTGTACCTGTATGACTAATTGTGATATGTCATCGTTTGTCGTCGTCCTCGACCACCTGTTTCTGTCTACCCTCCAAATTGTAAAGTGCCATGTATCCTAATGGCGCTATATAAATACCTATTAATAATAAAATAATAATAAAGGAGATGGCTAAAGAAAGAAGAAGCGAGGGAAGGAGTACTGAGCTTGTCTCACAATTACAGATTCTCCACCTAAATCCTTATAAAATTGGCTGGCGTTCCACACTTCATGCAAGCCCATGAGACTTTTAGTGCCTTATTCAATTGATCAGAAAAGAAATAGCCTTTGATAAAATGATTATGTTCAGTCTTCATGCAGACTCCAAGCAGTGGAAATCTGATTCTCTTGGATTACTAATGCAGATCCTCTTAAAATTTTCTATAGGAATTGCCATGAGCAAATCCTGAGCGTGTGACAAAGGCCAGGTTATGATGACTAGATGATTGGGTGAGAACATCTCCAACACAGCAGGTGTTGAGTGTTATCAATATGCAGTGGTTAATATCTCCTCAAAGCTTTCCAAAAAATGACAACCAGTTAGTTAGCCACAAGGTCATGAGCGCCCAAGACTCCTTAATGTGCATGAGGACAATGAGGGGGCAAAGGCTTGCTTGACTGGTCCTATCCCACAGAAGACCAAATTGGTGGAATTCTTAATGCTGGTTATGATAGGTAGGTGTCACAATACAAAGTGCATGCCAGCTTGATGTATATTGGGTTACTTGGCATATGAACAGTGAACCATAGAAGAATTGAAAGTGGCCTGGTCTGATGAATCATTCTGTGTTCCATGTACTTCACTTACCTTGAGACAAGACGGCACCAGAATACACTGGGAAGAAGATTCTGTGTGCAATGTTCTGCTGGGAACCTTGGTTATAAAATATCTGTTGCTGAGGTCTTGGTGCCCGATGACACAGAATTCCTTCACAGAGCTTAAGCTCACTTGAACTATCACAGCAGCATGTCTGAAGGAACCCACTTTGTCACTTAAAAGCTAACCTGACTTTTAAGAGATGAGAAGGAAGTCCTGCCCAAGTTAATTCCCAAGTCAATGGTAGTCTTCAAATGCTGAAGTCAAAGGTTATTCAAAGTCGCTGTCAATTCCAGAGCTACCATTTATTAATGATACTAATGACTGGGGGAACAGATGGCATTCGGAACAGATTTGTGTTAAATGGTTCAATGCCTACACCTATATTTAGAATATTTAGAAAAATCAGATTAATTATGGGTTTAACTGCTTTTCTCTAGCCATCAGCACAGCATTTTAAAGCATGTCACATCTGCCTGTCCAGTTATTAATGATGCACAGCCCATCAACTAGAGTCTTCTCAATGGTGACTAATTTACTCATGTTTCTACAATCCAGTCTACTTTGGGTTATTTAAAGGGGTTGTTCCATAGAGGAAAAAAAAAATTGATGGCATAGATGTGCTTCAATTAAAAAAGTGCCATACTTGCTTTCTAGTGCACCCACAGATCCAGCGCAGGCTGCTCCAGACGTCAACGCCAGCTACAATCCTTGCTCTATTTGGAAGTCAGTAGACTAGGTGACCATTTGTTGGCTAGAAGAATGCTTCATCAGATATTTTTCTGATGACTTGCTCTTCTTATTTGATCACTGCCACTAATCAAAGGCCATAGTGGTGCTATAGTTTCTGAACAAGGAAGGCATCACTTCTGGAGACAGCACCGATGTCTGGAGCAGCATCTGCTTTACCCATGGCGGCTCCAGTAGGAGAGTAGAACATCATTTCTATGTGAAGTTAATCCACACCTTCAAAAAAATATTTTATTTATATCTGACAATGGAAGGTGCCACCAGTTTTCTTGTAGTTTTTTTTTAATGAAATTAAGATTAATATTGTAATTAAAATATACCGTATATACTCGTGTATAAGCCGACCCGTGTATAAGCCGACCCCCCTACTTTGGCCCCCAAAATCTGGGAAAACCTATTGACTCGTGTATAAGCCGAGGATGGACCCCAGCACAGGTATACAGCCCCCAGCAGTGTGGTATATACAGCAGCAGCCCCAGTGGTAGTATACAGCAGCAGCCCCAGTGGTAGTATACAGCAGCAGCCCCAGTGGTAGTATACAGCAGCAGCCCCAGTGGTAGTATACAGCAGCAGCCCCAGTGGTAGTATACAGCAGCAGCCCCAGTGGTAGTATACAGCAGCAACCCCAGTGGTAGTATACAGCAGCAGCCCCAGTGGTAGTATACAGCAGCAACCCCAGTGGTAGTATACAGCAGCAGCCCCAGTGGTAGTATACAGCAGCCCCAGTGGTAGTATACAGCAGCCCCAGTGGTAGTATACAGCAGCCCCAGTGGTAGTATACAGCAGCCCCAGTGGTAGTATACAGCAGCCCCATAGGTATACAGGCCCCCCCCATCAGTATCCAGGGCCCCCCCCTTGCTCCGGAAACCTGTAAAGTAAAATCATTATACTTATCACTGTCCTGTCGCTGCCATCCCCGCCGCTGCCATCGCGCTCACCCGGCTTCATCCGTCATGACATCATTGCCTGCGCCGACCAGAGGAAGCCGGAAGAAGACTGATGAAGCCGGGTGAGTGCGATGGCAGCGGCGGGGTCGGCGGCGACAGGACAGTGATAAGTATAATGATTTTACTTGACAGGTTTCCAGAGCAAGGGGGGGCCCTGGATACTCATGGGGGGGCGCCTGTGTACCACTGGGGCGTATGACTCGCATATAAGCCGAGGGGGGTACTTTTCAGCCCAAGTTTGGGCTGAAAAACTCTGCTTATACGCGAGTATATACGGTAATAATGCAATATTTGCAAACATTTCTACGGTATATGATTTTTTTTTTTTTCTCAAATATGTAGAATTACCCCTAGGGGGAGTATTTTACATTTTAGACCTCAAGCAGCTATAGTAAGACTTACCAGCTTTACTGTTAGCTGCAAAATTGGGGCAGTAACTGCTGACCTCACTATTTCCCTCCCCTTTTGGGTGTTCTAGTACATATATGTCTCACCCATCATACTACATGTCTCTCTCTCCCATGAGCCTCCATGTGTCTCTCAGCCAGAGTACATGTATCTCTCCCCTCTCCTCTTATTGTTGCCAGAGCACAATGCCTGGCCCTTAACTGCAGAGTGCAGACCTGCTGCTACATAATCTTATCTTTTTCTAAGGGATTAGTCACAGTTCCTGCTCCATACTGCTGCTCCATACACTGTGCACTGTTTCTTGCTGAATGCTTTGCAGTCTGTGCTACTTTGCCCGCACTCCTAATGATAGGAGATAAAGCTCATGCAGTGAACAGCAGAGAGCTCTAGGAAAATGTCGGCAGAACACTCCCACTACTGTGAATTGTGCAGCCCACAAAGGCGTGCCCAGCTCACAGCAGTGACAGCTCCAGCATAGGCACGATAGGGTCAGTGTGCTGCCATATTGTAACACTGAAAGTGTTGTGCTGCTACTGTGAAAGCTAGATATTAGCCCCCAGTGCCTTCTTTAAACTACTATTACACACAAAATATGTTTCAAATGCAATCAAACCTTGGTTATAAAAGCATGTTATGCTACATTACATTGATTTATTAATAATCTACAAACACGATACCTTCCCTTTAAGACTGCAGCTCCAGTCAGAATTGAAATTAAATTTTATGATAAGTAATGTCGATTGCGTTTCCATTGGATAAATCATGTGTTATCAATCTGTTTCAAAACCTTGGACACCATTGATCAGAATAAGTCAGCACCATAGTTCCTTTCCACAATGAGCCACAGGAAACCAAATAAATTCCAGCTGAATGCATCCTTATTAGCAGTTCAAAATTCTTTTATTTTCATATTTTTAAAAATTATTTTTCCAATAAATTATCCTCATGGTTAAACAGTGGGCACAACTGAGAATATAGCTGCAGTAAAGTACAGACAACGAGTTTCGACCGATTAGGTCTTCATCCCAGTCTGATTTTCCTTTCCTTTCTAGCAGTAGCTGATATAACACTGGTTCTATAAAGCAGAGGCCACAGGCTGGGCTTCATGGGAGTACAAAGATGATGGTGACTGGGGCCTTTAGTAGGTCCCCAGCTGCTATGGTAGCTCATTGGCATCTTGTTGCAGGAGTCTGATGACCACCCGATAGTAAAATTAGAGAACCCTGGCACACAAGACCATGAGAGTTGTCTTATGTGCCAGGGTTCTCTAATTTTACTATTGATTTTTACCCTTGAGAACTACTGTCACCAGTTTAGCTGAGCCTTGTCCTTATTGTTTGATGACCACCCGAGATGTGCACTAATATGATGGAACCATCTAACTACAGGGTGAGCTATCTAGTCGGATACACCTTAATAAAATGGGAATGGTTGGTGATATCAACTTCCTGTTTGTGGCACATTAGTATATTGGAGGGGGAAAACTTTTCCAAATGGGTAATGACATTGGTGGCCATTTTGAAGTTGGCCATTTTGGATCCAACTTTATTTTTTTCAATGGGAAGAGGGTCATGTGACACATCAAACTTATTGAGAATTATACTAATATGCCACAAACAGTAAGTTGATTCCCATTTTATTTAGGTGTATCCATATAAATGGCCCACCCTGTACTGCTCTCTGAGATAGTGGGATCCTAATAATCGAACGGCCGCTTAGATTTCTGCTCGAGTCTCTGTTGGAGGTTGGTGGCGAGTGTTTTATGCGATATTCACATGTTAAGTTTTTGTTGAGTTTTCCACATCTGTATTCTTCATCCACTCCTGGTTTTGCTTTACCAAAACTGAAGCGGTGATGTTTTCTATTACACTTTTCCTCTGATTGTTGCACTCCAGGGTTTGGCTTGTAAATACTAATTTAGAACACTGACCAAATACTCAATGTGTGAACGTGGCCAAATAGGAAGACATCACACCTTCTGTGTTTTTCATCCTTTCATGGTTTTGTCTCACAAAAAACTCTGAAAAACTGAAGATGTGAACTGTAACTCTGTGCCACCTGCCATGTATGGCTCTTACTCCGTTTTTGAGCCTGATCCATACACTCGCACACAACGTAGTAAATACATCTATGTCCCACATTTGGAAGAACTTAATTGCCAACGCTATTGGTGGGCTGTTTTATGAAGAGGCTAGTTATTCCTCAGAGACTATGCTTTCTCCATCTCAATAAGTTTAAATACATTTTAAGGCTGCATCCTCACGATCAGGATATGCAGTGTTTTGGACGCAGCGTCTTTGCGCTGCGTCCAGAACGCTGCGTAGTACAGTATAAGCATAGTGGATGGGATTTCAAGAAATCCCATCCTCACTATGCGTAACTGCCTGCAGCGTGTTTGGAGCTGCGGTGCGGGTTGCCGGCAGACCGCTCCTCTGCAGCATGTTCATTTCAGGCTGCGGAGTCGGAAGCGGCTGCCATTAGGTGATTGCAGGGAGAATCCGCCCTGCACCCGCGCCACACTGGGAGTACAGGGCGACTGCGGTCTCCCTGCGGCCACCCGTGGCTTCCCTCAGGTCCGGAGGAGCTGAGTCCAACACGCAGCTACTCCGGACCGTGTGCACGCACCCTAATAATTAATGTGCAGAAATCATCTTTCCATATGCACTTTTTGGTATCTGGAAAATATAGAGGGATGTCTTCTGCGGCCCTGTCATGTATGATCTAGTCGCTGTCCTCGGCAGTGACTCCACCATCAGCTAATCGGCAGAGCTGCTATTCTTAGACAACCCTACAATACATTCACTGATTTCTATGTGTGACTGGTGGTTTTCTGTCACTAATGACTCTACTTGCACGTTTCTCTGGGTTGATGTACTCGCTTAACATAACCTAATAGTAGACTTGTTAAATAACAGACAGAAGGCCATTGATGTCTTGTCAGGAATATCTCATTACTTTCTTTTTTAGATGTCTTTGAAAAAGTTTCCAAACATTTTAAGAGCTGAATAGTTGGACTAATTTCTCTTCCCATCTAAAGTTTTAACTTTCGGTGAAAGCCGTAGATCTGATGAGCACAACCGCATTTAAGCTTAGTATTTCTTTGAAGTTTTGCTAGTACATTTCTACCTTTTTTTGGCGACTAGAGATATGAAGCGCTGTCATTTCTGATATGGGGTCATACAGCAGTTCACTGTGATCTCATAAGAGTAGAATTGATTCTGGGTCCAGCTAGTAAAATCTGCCTTAAATCCATCGCTGTATAAAAGACCGCATCCTCTGAACATCACAGCTGTGTTACAGTGGGAGTAACGGTACATTTATATAAAATATTGATCTCCGCTTTCATTTTGGTTTTCAAATGTCTGGTTTTTTTTTTTTGTTTCCTTTTAGGCGAAAGCAAGCAGACATTCCTTTCTTTATCCAATGTGAATCAAGAACGCGTAGAAGAGGCCAGATTAATAGACTTAGAAGACTACTAAGCAAGAAAATAAATCGCTTGGTTTCCAGCAGCTCCCGTTGATTGATAGAATTGTCAAATATCTCTGTAAATATCTCTTTTAAGATTGCACATTTGCCAAATGGAAGGTTTTCCAAATCCTGTACATGACAGACCATTTTTCTGATGCTAGAATCGCCATGCAGCATGTTAAACCTGCCGTGTACCAACACATTACTGGGTGTTCTTCTATGCCCAGGTTTTCTTTAATACCGTTATGAGCAAATATTTCAAGTATTAACAGATTTTGCTGCATTATGCAGCGAATGTTTCATTTGTTTTTTTTTTTTTATTTATTTTGTGCATACAATTTTAGCATGAATAGGATTTTCCTAAAACAAAGGCACAATGATTTAGCAAAAAGGAAAAAAAGACAACAACTTGATTTATTGTAAAAAGGTACCTCCTTAAAACCATTTGGCAAGCTCATTATATCTAAGTGCTATGTTAAGTTAATTTAAATCTGAATAATATATGTCTATTTTTTACTAACATAACGTTTTTTTTTTGGGGTATGACTGAGTAGAACGTAGGTTCCTGATCCGCGCTGTTTAAAATGTGCCATACAATCACTTGTGGTCTCATCGGATTGTATCATTGTCTTGTTATAGCTGTCAATGTCTAACCTGAACGATGGCTGAACTAACGAACAAAGCTAATGACCTTCATAAAGTGTTCAGTTTGATCACCGGGGGTGAGATTAGTACAGAGTGTTCGCGTTACCCAAGTGTCTTCTGAATGCTTCGCTACTATATCATAGACGCAATGCATTTGCCAAAGTACCAATCTTCTTACCAGCCATTGAAATGTTTGACCAGTGTCCCCAGCGTGTAGTCAGAACCTCTAATTTTAGCTGACCTGCTCCGTTCCCAAGTGTCAATAGAAATAGCTTGGTGCTAAAGGAAAATGAGAGGGATGCACAGACTGGTAAGAAAGAGGTTAAAAATGAGAGGGATGCACAGACTGGTCTAAAAGAGGTTAAAAATGAGAGGGATGCACAGACTGGTATAAAAGAGGTTAAAAATGAGAGGGATGCACAGACTGGTATAAAAGAGGTTAAAAATGAGAGGGATGCACAGACTGGTAGGACAGACGTGACAAATGAGAGCCTCAGCGATCAACTAACCCGCTTGCAATTTTTAACCATTTTTTCTTAAATTGCTACTTATTAAACTGAAATCCTAATGGGCATACAGATCAAATTATAGAGCATCTATTTAGCAGCCTGCGGGGAGGTAATAGCGGCAGCACATAGCAATACTCTGTAATGTAATATGCAGCGTGTAGTGTGTCCTCCGTAAGGGCAAATGTGTCTCCAATATTTATTTACCATGTAGCCTTTTATTTTTGTATTTTCCTGTGCAGTTATTACTTCTGGAATGATAGCATTTTTTTGTTTAATGCTAATTAAACTGTTGAACGTTTTATTGCTGGAAAACATAATCTCATCTCTTAATCCCATCTACTCTCAGAGCTAATTTTGCACTTGATTGGTAATGGCTGCTCCATCTATTATGGCTCGGATAATGCAAGAACTTACCGTGAAGGGTTTATCCCAGTCATAGAAACAGTCCTGAAAAGCTGCCAATAGGTATTTTAAAGTAATATACAATATTTCGTACACTTTTCATGATTTCTTGCTTTCATTGTCCCCTGTCGTGGTGTTGGGGATTGAATCTGGATAAAATCTATCATCTTCCCCCTCTGGCAGCTGATGGTATAGTCACTTCTTAATTATCTGCTTCTAAAGATGGTGCAGTCGCTCTGCTATTTTGTAGACTAACAGGGTAGAAAGCCATCTAAACTGACAGCTAAACAGAAAATCTCAATACCTGGCCATGGGGAGCGTGACCAAGCCCTGTGTGTCTAGCAGAACTTGGTCCATTACATAGAAGTGCACAGTATGTAAAGTCCAAATATTGCTTTTGATCTATAAATGAATATGATTGATGGTGAAACAACCCCTTTAAGAATTTGTAAGGCTGAATTTCACTCACCGTGTTGCTGGGCGTGGTTTCCCCAGTCTGTAAGCATTTTTCACTTGCAAGTTTTTTTTTAGGTCATGACACTCCAATCGCCATGATAAATGTGTAAACTTCATAACTGTGTCTACAATCATTAAATAATGTAAGAAAGAAAGTGTGTGAACAAGCCTTTAATGATTCATAGGAATGTAGTTTTCTCACAAATTTTGTGCTGTGCCAAGGATGGCATAAACTGCAGTGGAGTTAAGTAAAGTAACTGGAACATGATTTAGAAATGATATGGTTTGAACCCTTTGGTATGTAAGATATGACATGCTCATAGAAATATTGCTCTCGCTTTATTGTGATTGCCCAGGTTTCAGTCTACTATAGATCTATTGTGTATCTGCAACAATAAAAGGCCCCGTTACACCTGCCGCCGCCGCCGGAGAGGTCGGCGACTGGAGGGTGCACGCACGTTTTTGGAGCCCAACAGCATCACCGCCCCCGGTTTACACGGGGAAACATCTCCGGCAATGGGCTGGCGAGCTGAGAGGCGGCATCACTGCCAGGGTTTCTCAAAACCCCAGCGGCGATGCAGGATCGCCTGTCAGCTCGCCGGCGGCCGTTTACATGGGGTGATGTGTGCACATCGCCCCAGATCGGCCGCCTGGTTTCACATCACTCGTGAAACCAGGCGAGCTGTCAGAGTCGCCGACATCGCCCCTTTACATTAGGTGACGCAGGGGAGATGTCGCCGCCGATAGGCCACGCCCCTACGTTGCCTAAGTAATCGGCAGCGATGTCGCCAGGTGTAACGGGGCCTTAAGAATTTTTGTTTTCTAGAGTGGACAACCATACAAATTGGTGTATATAAAAATTATCAACCAGTGGCTCACAGACATTTTCTTCTCGTTTAGTGGAATATTTAGCTGGAGACATTAACCTGGTCCTTACTTGTGGATAGTGATGCTTTGTAGAACGTGGAGATACTGTTCACTATTAGCGCGGTAGAGTCTAGTTAGTGATGTGTGTCTATAAGTTGGGTTTCTTCTGTCTCCATCTATATTCCAATAATAATAATGCAAAGCCAAACTAACCTCATTTTATCACCAAATGCCAATGTGGACAAAGTCTTAAGCCGAAACACAAACTTTCATAGTGCCTTTTGCATTATGTGTTGATGAAATAGTTTCCTTTCACAAAAAGAGAACATAGGAAAACTACATGATGACAAGCAAATATAAATGATGTTCTCAATAGCCTCCAAAATACAGTGTGTAGTGATGATGTTCTTGCTTATTAACACAAGATGTCTTTATTTTTGAACGTTACTTGTTAAAACTCTGTAACCAACTTTTTAATTATAGATATGATCTATGCGTCCATGATGCTTTTGAATTATACCTCTTTATGATGATGAGAGAACCTCTAACAATGATTGCAAAATCAAGGAGCTTTATAATTTCCCTCCTTATTAAAAATGTTCTAAAGTACAAAGAGTATGGTTTCCTGCTTTTACTGGCCACCTCTGTAACAGCTGGTCTCCTAAGCAAAGGAGGCAGCACCATTAAACTGTTCCTAAAGCTTGTAAGTGCTGCTCGAATCTAGCCACATCGCTTAAATGGCCAGCGTCTGTGTCTCTGCGCTCCTCCAATGCTAAGCGACATTTGTTTGCAGAGTTGGAGAGCACATTGTCCGAGCCACTGGAGTTACAATGCAGCTGGCCTAAACAGTCATTCATGAGCTCAGTGCCCCCTCAACAAATAGGAAGCCTGGTGGCATAGTGCACTCTTGAAGGTCATTCATTAGAATAATCTAATAATAATAATAAGGAACGGTCACCTCTTCGGAAACCTCTTTAATTTAAGAGAATCTAACCTGTCCGTTTTAGCAATGAAACAAAGCTCTACAAAAGGGAGGCTTTAGTAGGCTCTCTATCTCACTATCTTGAGGGTTTTTAGACTTTCTGCCTCTGAACAGAGAGATACTATCTGGTGGAAGATGGTGTACTTGTGGTGTGCAGTATGCAAGCACAGGAGATCCTGCTGTCTTCTTACTGGATGTAGTAATGTGTAAAGCAATGTAAAATTGATCTGGTGTTTTATGGAGCAGTATGAACAGGATAGGAGAAACTGCTACAGAAGTAAAACCTGTAACAGATTCTCTGTTGTGAACTGTGTGATGTAGTGAGAAACTCGGATTGACCCTTTAGAAGCTGCTATGTGCCCCAATAGTAGATAAACCCTTTATAAGCGGCAATTTCCTCTTCTAATACATTAACTCTAGAAAATGCCATGTCCTTCTTATGCAGATTTAGCTTTGCAGAAGTAACTGTATCCTTCTTTTAGATAGGTACTGCAATTCTACCATTATATTCAATTGACGTGAAAGTTGACATTAATTGATTGCTTACCAGATTGGAGTATACACACCATTGATCAACAGATTTTGCCCTCACTCTGGTAAAGTTAAAGCAAAGCCCACTCTTTTGTTATAGTGACAGTAATCACTTGAATGTCTTATGATATGTATTTGTTGTATAAAATCTTATTTCATTTTCTGTCACTTTCTGTGATTCCTCTCTAAATTACTGATGATGATGATGATGATGATAGGCCACCTTTAGAAATAATGGATTTGTTGTTCAAGGCTGCCAATCTGAGCTCCGCTTTTGTCAACCTGTTCTGATAACTCTAAGCTGCATTAGAATTTGTTGCTATTGTCCCTTTTATTATAAATAACGCACACAATGTTCAGTATTAACAAGATTCATAATATATATTAAAATCCAAGGGGGATGCAAATATAACTACCACTTTTTACATCTTTTGCCATTTTTTCCCCTTTTGCATTGAAAGAACTGCCACTAGTTTTGAGATGCTGTATATTGTCATTTATACATTTTTGATATGACGGAAATAGCAATCCCTTATTTTGTTTAATTGGAAAAGTTCTGCAGTAAATAATTTTACGTTACTATTTTTCGTTAGTTTTGCATCCGTGCTATGAAGCCATGCAGCGTAGAGTTTCAATCCTATGCATTTCTATGTACATACATGGCCTGTACAGCGTTCTCTTAACTGCACTAAAACCCAATGCACAGAACGTTTGCATGGGTCATTATTTTCTGGGGGAATTCTTGGTGCTTTATTCTGTTCTCTAGTATCCAATGCTATGTGTCAAATCTGGAATATGTGAAACACATGTTATGTATTTAATCCTTGTCCACAAAATCTGCAATGTTCAGAAACAGTGCCTGTCTTCCATTCTCAATTCTCTATCTAAAATAGCCATAGTCAACTTCAAATAAAAGAAGGAGGGGAACAAGAGGCGCAATAGTGCCCTATCACTGTGGCACTAGATATAAAGTGGTGAAAAAGGATTCACTCACCTGGGACAGTTGTGTCACCCACAACCGGCTTGAAGGCGTACTCAATGCTTTGTTTCTGGATGGCTGCTGCAGGACTTCCACCGTCCACTCAAGTGCGGAAATATGTCGAATCGTGGGAAGAAAATGGTGTAACATGGTCCGCGCTGCCAAAAAACATCCACTCTGAAAGTAATGCACGTGAAGATGGAACTTCAAAGAAACTTCTTTATTGCCTCCTACGCGTTTCGGTGCCCTCCTGGCACCTTCCTCAGGGATCCATCCCTGAGGAAGGTGCCAGGAGGGCACCGAAACGCGTAGGAGGCAATAAAGAAGTTTCTTTGAAGTTCCATCTTCACGTGCATTACTTTCAGAGTGGATGTTTTTTGGCAGCGCGGACCATGTTACACCATAGTCAACTTCAAGAGACGCTGGAGCTAAAGTTCACCTTGTTTCTAGACTAGACATAAACAAGCACATATTAATATAGATGGGATCTACATATTCCTCAAGCGTCAATAAGTTTCCTTAGAAAAGGTTTGTGTTTACTATTTTCTGATCCAGAAAAATGAAAGCTCTAATTTCTTATAGATGTGAACCGAAACTTAAAACATATTGGTTACCAACTCATTGATTTAAAAAGAAAATCCCAGGCTGTCTTAAAACCCTTCATTACTACAAACTCAAGAGCATGTACCGCAGTGCAAGATGCACCCCAAATGTAGAAGAAGAAATTTGGTTGGAAAAAAAAAGTGTAGCTTACCCGGGTAGATGGAATTTGGGGTGGGTGGCATGGTGAAGTGTCAGGATCGCGGTGGTGGGGGGCGGTGGCTGCACGATGCAGCAATGCTGCGGGCAGGAGGCAGGGTCACCATCGGTGGATGTCAGCAGTTGGGCAGTTCTTCCGGGCCTCTAGCTGGGGAATGTCATGGAGTGTATGGCGGGCACCATTGATGCTTCTGTGTTCTGGAAAATGGCTGCAGAGGCAGCGCAGATAGATATTTTGGCTTTCCAAGATTTTTATCTGCACATGCGTCTCCTTTGCAGCCATTTTATTAAAGTCCATCCGATAGAGGCAACACAGGCACAGATTGAGCTCTCAGCTCTCATACATCTCAGTCTGTGCCTGCACTGCCTATGCAGCTGAGAAGTATCAATGGCACCCATCGCACAATGCCACGACACCCACAGATCCAGGCCCGCAAACATTGCCCCACTGCTGACATCCACCAGAGACTCTGTCTCCTGTACCCCTCCTTCACCACCACTGCAACTCCTGTCGGTTAAGCAAAATTCAGATTATAAGGTGCAACCCTATTTTAGCCCCAATTTGGAGGCAAAGAAAGTGTGTTTTATAATCCTAAAAATACAGTGTATTATATAGTCTATGGAGTGCTCTGCTGACTATCATTACCTGCGGTGCCATCTACAAATTTGCCATATGTATCTCCATTTACTGCCAAATAAAAGTAAACTGAAAAGTGTGTCCAAATTTGAAGAACTCATTTGTTGATGTTAGGAATATAAAATTAAATTGTCCACCGTGAATTTTTTTTTAATGTGAAGCTACTTACAATGATGCCCATGTCCACATCTCAGAATAGCAGAAACATCCACATCGGATTTATTCTACTGCCGATTAGTTCTTGCGTAGCTGTACTCTACTTGAGTAACACAAGTCTTAGCCGTAAGACAGATGGCCACAACAATGCTTCTAAGCTTGAATTCGCCATTAATGATGTAGATCCCTAATATATTAATATATAGATTCAGCTATTGGAGAGTTGGCAAGTAATTAGGCTGTAGCCCAGTGGTTAGAAGTACGAAGTACATGGTAATTTCTAACATTATGAATCGTAAAAGGCAGATATTGTTGGGTATCAGACAGTACATAGTAAGGGCTCTTTCAGATCATCGGTCTGATCTTTAATCGCAACGCATGGCGTTAACCACACATCTCCTGGCCAGAGCTTGACGGTTTAATATGATTCTATGAGGCTGTCCGACTCAGTTCGGAAGACACGGTCAGTCCACGCATTGTGATCCGAGATCGACTGATGTCTGAAAGAGCCCTTATGTTTACATTCAGTTAAATATTAATTTTGTTGATCTTGTGGCAGAAATATATTTTTATTTCTTTAAATTGCTCTGTATAATTTACATTCAAAATATATCAACCATTCTGGACGGATTTTAATAATCATATAATTTTGCTATTTAAAAATTGTAATGCTGCCAAAAAAATACAACAAACTCTTTTGGACTGCAAAAACAATTGCTTACTGGTTGATTTGCACACTTTTCTTAAAATTCATCTGCCTTTTTATTTTTCTATTTTCAATGTATGTGTATTGTAAGTAACTATTCAATAAAACACCATTTTGTTGAAAGAACATATCAATGCATTTGTGAGACTTTTTTTGGTGATATTTCTTGCATATAGCTTGTACAGGTATGTGCTAAACGATAGCAGTGTAATATCAGTAATGTGTTTAATTACTGGTTTTGGCAAAAAGTACATACAATATTGGAAAAAAATCATGATTAGGTGTAGGCGAGTAATGGAAAAACCTACAAATATTCTGAAATGTATAATGCTTATTGGTGTAATTTTAATGAGAGTGTTCTTAATAATAGCAGTACAGAATTAAATTATGAGTGATTTATTTGTGAAGGTCTGGAACTTGCTATCAACCTTATGGAGACAGCGAAGTAGGTAAGGAGATTGTAAGCCACTTCCCTCCTCTCAGATATATGCATATAGCAAATTTGCACTTCACTAAGGAAGTTGAGAAGCTGCTTAAATGTGCATGGGAGTTTCTCAAAGTCATAATCGCTTTCCTACAAGCTTAATATAACTAAGGATTTGTGCCAGATCAGAACCAACTACAGACCTGCGTTCGGGTACCTGCCCCTCACAGTTAGTTGTGGATATCTGATCTGGCTGAGTGAGTGGCTAAGACAAGGTCTGGGAACTGCTACAACCTTATGGAGACAGCGAAGTAGGTGAGGAGATTGTAAGCCACCTCCCTCCTCTCAGATATATGCATATATGCAAATTTGCACTTCACTAAGGAAGTTGAGAAACTCCCGTGCCACATTTAAGCAGCTTCCTCAAAGTCATAATCGCTTTCCTACAAGCTTTTAATATAACTAAGGGATTTGTGCCAGATCAGAACCCCAAACTACAGACGCTGCGTTTCGGGGTACCTGCCCCTCATCAGTGTAGTGTGTGGGATATTCTGATCTGGCTGAGTGAGTGGGTTAAGACAAGGTCTGGGAACTTGCTATCAACCTTATGGAGACAGCGAAGTAGGTGAGGCGATTGTAAGCCACTTCCCTCCTCTCAGAGGTACACCGCAGAGTGCCACCACCGCAGCATAGGAGAGAAAAAACCTCTCTCCATGCCCCATAGGGACAGGAAAGACACTGGCTAATGGGAGGTGGGAGGGCCTTTTAACCTCTCTTGTGCTTCCTGTCCCTATTAGGGCGTGGAGAGGCAAACTCCTATGCTGTCGTGGAAGGTTCCTAGAGAAAAACTCTTTCCAATTTATTCACCCCAAAACACCCATTCAGGTTCAAAGTAATCCATAGGCACGACGTCCCATGGAGATCCCGGCTCTGCTACATCCTTAGGCTGAATACTCACAATCAGTATACGCAGTGTTTTGGACGCAGCGTCTTGCCACTGCATCCAAAACGCTGCGTAGTACAGTATAAGCAAAGTGGATGGGATTTCAAGAAATCCCATCCTCACTATGCTTAACCCGACCGCAGCGATCTGACAGCTGCGGTGCGGGTTGCCGGCTTTCCGCTTTCGGCAGCGGCTCACCATCGGGTGACTGCAGGGAGAAGCTGCCCTGCACCCGCCGCACATGGTGAGCACAGGGCGGCTGCGGTCTCCCTGTGGGCACCCGCGGCTTTACTCAGGTCCGGAGGAGCTGCGTCCAACACGCAGCTCCTCTGGACCGTGAGCACACAGCCTTAAGTCGCAGTGTGCGGTCACATTGAAAAATTTAGGATGACACTGATGGAGCTGCAGCTGTGAGAGCGGTGATGTCAGTGAGGTCACACCTGCGTGGTTCCCACAGTGAACTCACCTGAGGTGAACTCATTGAATTCAATTTCGCTAATCTGGTATTGAGTTCAATATTTCCAGATTACCTGATTATGAGGTGAGTTCAATGAGAAAATTTTGCTCCAAATCTGCATCTCCTGGCAGAAAAATGCACCAAAATCACACCACCAATGTAAAAATAAAATGATTGGAAAAATATTTATGGAGGGGACCCCCTGTATTTTGATATAAAGCACACAGCTGGAGGCTGGTGCGGTGACAATCAATTTAATATAAGGGGTTAATAACAGCTGATTTTGTAAAAAAAGAAAATACAGCTGTCAAGAAACCCTGGATTAGTAATGGGAGAGGTGTCAAGGAGAAACACAAAACCCAAAACACCCTCTGTCTCCAAACTATTAATCCCCAAAACACCCGTGCAGGTCCAGAGTATTCCACAGTCATGTCATTTTATGAAAAAACACTTGGTCGCAGCGCACCATCTCATAAAAAATTAGCAGTGCACTGCGGCCTTAGGCCATGTGCACACGGTGAGTATTTGAGTTTTTTACCTCAGGATTTGTAGACAAAACCAGGAGTGGAACAATCAGAAGAAAAGTCTAATAGAAACACCTGCACCACTTCTGTATTTATCACCCACTCCTGGTTTTGGCTACAAATCCTGAGGTAAAAAACTCATCAAATACTCAACATGTGCACGTGGCCTTAGGAAGACTTTGACTGAGCTGCAGCCGTAAGAGCAGTGTCGTCGGTGAGTTTACCTGTTGCAGCTCGGCGGTTCCCACTGTACCCCTGCTGTGACCTCGGGTGAACTCATGGCAAGTGAACTCACCTTAGATGAGCTCATTGAACTTATTTCCAGTAATCTGGTATTGAGTTCAATGGTGCCGGATTACTGTTAGGTGAGTTCAATGAGAAAATTCTGCACCAAATCTGCATCTTCTGGCAGAAAAAGCACTTTTTAATGCATTTTTAATGCAGTTTTGCATGAAAATCCGTGTGCCAGCAAAGTCAATGAGAATTCTGAAGTTTTGTGCACTTGTTGCTTTTTTCCCTTGCAGATTTGGTGCATAAATAAATCTACAGCATGTCAATTCCTGCTGCATCTTTACAGCATATTTCCACTCCAAATGTATCAAAAACCTGTTGCGGTTTTCTGCCAGGAAATGCAGATTTGGTGGAGAAATTTCCACAACCAAACACTCAACGTGTGCATGTAGCCTAATAATCCAGCGGTCAGATCAATAACTTAATCTAGGGTGAGTTCACTGAGAAACTGTGTATTAAAATAGAACTGACCCCATGCCATTTTTTCGAATTATTTTTACAGTAGTGTCTCGGGCAACCAATCGCAGGCGCTGGCACAGAGGTAGTTGGTAGAAGCAGCGGAATATTCATAAGGTTTAATGAGCTGACATGGAAGCAATGTGACATCAGCACAGATTTGTAAACTGCCTTAATCCCCTAAATCTTGGTGATTGGCTGCACTGTAGCATTTAGACAAGCAGCCCTCTCTGAACAGTAGCACGGACTTCCCTGAGAAGTTCATGTTCAGGGTCCGTGCCATGGACTCTTAAATGTAAAGTTCAGGTTCCCCATCACTAGTGGTAGGAAAAGAAGTACTACTGTCTATGTGCATAGAACACAGAATAACAAAAATGTAAATAGCATCCAATAATCAGCAGCAGGGAGAACAAAGATCTTCAGTTACCTATGAGGGCTGCAACTATCACAAGACGCCTCTGTGAATCCAAGTTATTTGCATGAAATCCTCATAAAATACCATTGCTGAAAAAGAGACATGTTGAAAAGATAAGTTTGCCAAACTGTACACATTGGCCTAAAGAGACGTGGCACAACATTCTATGGACAGATGAGGGCAAGATTGTTCTTATCGGGTCTTAATGCAGCAGAAAGTTTGTGAGACAACTCATTCTCGGTACTAAATTTATGCCACAGTACACTTTAAAGACAGTAAAACATGGAGGTGCAATCATAATGGTTTGGGTATGTATTTCATACTCTAGAGTTAGATCCATTTATCATATACCATCCCCATGGACCAATTTGGATATATCAACATACTGGCAGTGGTCAGGTTACCTTATGGTAAGGGTGTTTCAGCACGATAAAGAGCCCAAACACACCAGTGGGTTAACATCCTGGTTCCAGACCAATAAGATTGATATTATGAAGTGACTACCCCAGTCGTCAATCCGATAGAGAGTTTGTAGAGTGACATCAAAAATCCTGTTTTTGATACAAAATCCAAGAATACAAAAGAACTGTGAAACGTAGTCCAGTCAGTTTGGGATGAAATATCTGTTTGTGGATGTCAGATGTTAAGGTCCCGTCACACGTGTCAATCTGGCCTGCGATGTCGGAAGCGATGTGCGGGTGCGCGCTCGCTTCCGACATCGCTGGCCAGCTGTCACAAGGCAGGATGTTGGCGGTGATGTGGGCGGAGCCATCAGTCGCTGGGCTGGAATCGACCCAATGAGCGATCCGCAGCAAGCTGCGGTATAGGCTGGATCGCCAACATCGCTATTGCGGTGTCAGACTGCTCGATACAGCCTAATCGCTGGTTGCAGATTGACAGGTTCACGGTCACTCTTGTAAACCTGTCAACCTGCAACCAGCAAGATATCGCAGTTGCATCGCGCTGTCACACAGCAGGACGCACTTGCGATATCGCTAGCGATTTCACTTTTCGGCGATGTCGCTAGCGATATTGACACGAGTGACGCCGGCTTTAGTTAACTGCTTTTTATCTGTGTAGCATGGAGTCATCAGAAATAAAGGTTATCTAACTAAATATTAGTTCAGTGGTTAACAGAAAAGCTAAGTCTATAAACACATTTTAGTTTATACTATAAATATTCAAGTTTCATAAATGAAAATGCAAAGACTATGTTTTTGAATAGCCTATTTCTTTTAATTCATTCTCAGTTTTAAAATGTATATTTTGTTGTTTTCATTTGGAATTGAAGGTGCAGTGTTCACAGTGCCTTTGTGTATATGGAAATAAATGCTATTTTAAGGGTTGAGCGTTTTCAAAGTTGTTTTAAACACTAATTTTTAATTTTGCACACACCAGTATACCGTAGTACTTAACGTATGTAATAATAAAAAAAAAAAAACATCTTGAAAATGTCCGTTATGATCTTTTCCATAACATAATGATCTGGAGCAATGTGACGCTGATTGAGGCCAGGGTTTTTGCTAGAAGTATATAAATTCATGCAGATATGCACAGTTAAGTCTAGAAGTCAAAATAGAAGAATTTTGAGAATTTTGCATGAGCCTCTTGTGATAGATAAGCTCACTGATAGTACGAGAGATACTCCGGTTGTAGTGGGATTGAGCCAAACAGGCATGTTTTTCAGGAACAAAAGTCGAGTGCTTTATTACAACATATATATATATATATATATATATATATATAATATAATTTTAGAAATGGCTGGCTACACCTCTGTGATGGGTGCTAGCTGGAAAAATACGTAACATTAATAAAGAGATATCCGCTGCTCACCAGCACTAAAAATTCTATCGAGGAAAGAGCTTACTGGCTAATGTGTATTAATGCATAGTGTGAACTGGAGCATAAGACATAGTTGAAAACTACTAGAAGCTATATATGAGGAATAACATGAGAACTTAGCTGATGTAATGGCCATCACATCCGTGCCCGGTGTTTATTACAACATAACAGTCCATTATATGTAGGTCAACGGAACATTAAATGACCCTCAGTCTGTCCCAATGGCGGGTATGCCTGCCTGGCATTATATACATACAGTGGGGGAAAAAAGTATTTAGTCAGCCACCAATTGTGCAAGTTCTCCCGCTTAAAAAGATGACAGAGGCCTGTAATTGACATCATAGGTAGACCTCAACTATGACAGGCAAAATGAGAAAACAAATCCTGAAAATAACATTGATTTGGAAATAAACTTTTTTCAAATTTTGGTGGAAAATAAGTATTTTGTCACCTACAAACAAGCAAGATTTCTGGCTCTCGCAGACCTGTAACTTCTGCAAGAGACTCCTCTGTTCGCCACTCATGACCTGTAGTACTGGAACCTGTTTGAACTTGTTATCAGTATAAAAGACACCTGTCCTCAACCTCAAACAGTCACACTCCAAACTCCACTATGGTGAAGAACAAAGAGCTGTCGAAGGACACCAGAAACAAAACTGTAGCCTGGCACCAGGAAAACTTGCACAGTTCATGGCTGACTAAATACTTTTTTTTTTCCCCACTGTAGTCCCTTTTAGAGACTTGACTATCTTATAGGAGCTGTTCCCAGCCCCATTCACTGACTCCTGCCAATCCATCATTCAGGAAGCTGCCTCTCTGGGATCATCTAGACCTGTCCGTTCCAATTTCTCAGCAGGACTGTGGATTCTTGAATATCCCTGTGGTCTCCTCGTCACATACCGTCCAGGACGTTGGGTGTTTCCATACCAGGTGGATTCCTGGACAACAGTCCTTCCAAGCACCGAGAGTGTACCCCCTCACAGGTTCAGCCAAAGCCATCCTAGGCTCTGCATGTGATCTCCGGACTATGTCTTCCAGGGCAGCTCCTGCTCCTAAGCAAGAGAGGTCCCATAGTCCCGGATCCTCATGCCTTCTAAGGCCACATTCTCCTAATCAAGAGATCTGGCCATACGTCTTCCAGGGCAGCTCCTGCTCCCAAATACACAGATATATTAATTCCATTTAGGAGGCCGTCACACGCTACGATATATGGATAGATATCGCTTGAACGCGCCTGATTAAACATCGCTCGAACGATGTCTGTGCGTGTGACGGCAAGACACGACCAACGAGAAATGATCAGATTGTAAGATCGAGATATGAGATCCGGACCTCATATCAAAAGATGTCGGCTCAGTGGATAAACACAATTGATGTGTCTAAATGAACAATATCGTTTGAAAGCTGTGAATTGAGCGATGCAGAAATCTAACACGTTGGCGTGCCGGGTATTCACCTGTGTCACGCCTCCTCAGTTGTGATTCGTTAACCCTCATGCGTTACGATTGGCTGGCTCAAGCTCAGATACTATTGGTGGAAGCTCCTGCGTTCCCACTGGTTGTTCGTTCACAGGGCGCCATTTTGGAAGAGCTGTCACTTCAGCACTACACATAGGCGCCATTTTGCATCATCATGACTTGTGTCTTTCAAATTATGGCCCCACACAAGTGCCCAAAGCTAAAAAATTCAACTATGTTATGGGCTCAATATAGTATGCACACTGTCCTACACCGCAACGATATTGCTGTACGTAGCGCACAACGTTGCGTTACGCCACGCCCCCTGGTTATTGGCCCCTAGGTGTCGCATAAGTGTTCGGATTGTGCACGGCGCACAAGGGGGATGGCGCTTTCTACCTTTCGGTAGTGGCATGTAAGGTTTTTTGGATAGCAGTCCGTGTTTACACATGTACATTGAGATGCACATCACAGGACATTCGGTAAATGAGGCCGCCATGTTTGCAAGGACATCTGACCAAGGAGGACGCAGTACTGGCCACCAATGATGGAGTGAGTGGCGCGGCTTCTAAACCATGTTGCACGCCTATGTGCTCCAATTTACCTTCAAATACGCCCATATTTTCCCCTACATCGTTTACGACGCTTCTGTGTGACTGTTTGATAACGATGTGCACAGATGATAAGTAGATCACTCATACGACCGCTGGATCACTGCATCGGGGAGTCGGATGAGCGATGTCTGTGCGCGTAACGTAACGACGATCGATCACACACATCGTACGGACGATGTGCTAATCCGACATCGTTTCTAACATCGTTGTCTATATCGTAGCGTGTGACGGCCGCCTAACACAGATATATTCCCCGAGACATCCATGTGTGTGAGGAATAAGGTTGGCCAGACATGCTCCTGCACTTACCTGCACTTCTGCACTTGTAATGCATTACCTGAACCTGTGGAACTACAAGTCCAAGCATAAATATTTGCAGTGCAGTAAGCCACTGCATCACACTCAATGCAATGGATTTGAAAGAAAGTCAATATAATGAGATGTCAGCATTAATTTAAGATTTTACAAATATATTACATCTTATGTTGAGAAATTACAAATATTTTTCTCCATAATCCTTTTATTTTTCCCTTCGTATGACGGCACCATACATAAGAGAGTATATTAGCCCCCAGAAATGGGGAAACCCACTGAAAATAAAATGGGGGTATCTCTCTGAATGCCCCAGTGTGGTTTACTGTTCCTAGAAGAGGAGATTTATAAATCTAGTGATTAGACTGTGGAAAATTCTCCAGAGGAAAGATCCTGCAAAGAGATCCTCCTTTTGGCCTCCACGCGAGACTGCGGGTATTAGCGAGTGCTTATGGCGGGAGACAGTGCTAGCATAGATCTGTCTGCAGCCTCCCTCCTCTGATTTCTCCCTGTTGAAGGTGTCCTGCTCCCCCACGGTGACTCCCAATGGCCACTGCAGGTGGGAGGTCTTGGCCTGGAAAGGCATGATAACAAGTTGTGCACATGGCAGGTGTACACACGGTCCCCGGCCACTTCTGGGTTCAGAGCTGAGCCAGATGTGAGATCACAGGCCGTGTTCCAAAAAACATTTAAAGGGATAGTTTCCTTACAGTGGTGGCCATGAACAGATTCCAGTGAGAGTGCATTAAAGGTGCTTAACAGAGAATCCTACAGTTCCCAACAGCTATGAAGAAGATCCAAAGCCTCTAGTGTGGTAGTTCTGGGGCTCAGGATGAGGTGAGTGCTTACCTTATTAATCATACTGGTTGGTTTATTATCATTAATATTCTTTGCTGGGAAGGCAATGTTGGTTGCTAAAAATAAGTGTGCCCTATGCAGGAAATAGTTACCTATAGCCTACAACAAGTAACTTTGTTGTACAGGTATTGAAAGAAAAGTACTTTTTCATTTTTACGGATGAATTTGTGAAGCACCTGGAGGTTCAAAATGCTCACCACCCATCTAGATAAGTTTCCTGGGGGCTATAGTTTCCAAAATGGGGTCACTTGTGGGGGAGCTCCAATGTTTAGGCACACAGGGGCTCTCCAAACGCGACATGGTGTCCGCTAACAATTTGAAAGGAAAATCAGCTTAAAATGTTAGCGGACACCATGTCTCGTTTGGAGAGCCCATGTGTGCCTAAACATTGGAGCTCCTCCACAAGTGACCCCATTTTGGAAACTAGACCCCCTGTAATGGGAGCCCTCCACACCTTTCGGGTGGGCTGTCCTCTTAATTGTCTGCCGCCAAATTGATGCTTTGTCTAAGTGTCTGCACGCCACCGTAAGAACCACGCTGACAACAAGTCAAAGTAGAGCTTAATGACAAAGACCTTTATTTTAGGAGGGGTTAGCAGTTTTATTACTTATCATTAAAGGGGCATTTCTTAGGGGTGTTACTAGGGGTGATTACATCATATTATGCTGAATCTACATTTTATTCTGAATAAAACATTCAATCATATTCTGTGGGTTAATATTCCAGTTCAGCCTTGATTAGTACATTCAGTCCGAGGACATTCTAATAAGAACTGCTTCAGCACTGCCACATAATCTTGAGACAGAAGAATTTCCAGAGGGGAGGATGAGGGAGAAGAATAGGAGCAAAGGTTTATATCAACATAACATGCTGTTAGTACACTGGAAGATTTCTGAATGACTTCTAAAAGAGTTATATAGGTTATTAAATATTTATTGCCATGACATTCCCCCCTTTGGAGACATTCAAAATCTTACCCTAAATCTTTGCCCTAGGCGGCGGAGGGGGAAAAGGTAGAGGAAAGGGGAGGAGACTTCAACAACATTGAGACAAACCGTAATGTCGGAATCCCTTTGCAGTTGCCCTTAGCCACACCCTAAACTGTTCATATATTTCTCCTTCTTCATCAGGACCTCTGAGATCTGCATACATTGTGGTCACTGTCTTCTTCATGGCTTGAGATATCATCTTCTTGATGCAAGGTATTACACAGCATGAAATTAGAGCCACTATGAATAGTTTGATAAGTGCTCTCTGCCATCCATCCTACCACCCAAACAAAGTGTCCCATGGATCCTTAACACCAGAATTATGAGCTTATTCTTCTGACAGGTCTGTGAGTCCTTTTAGGGCTTTGGCTATGCTCCCATCTACCCTTGGTCAGAATAATGTGGTCTGGCAGGCTTCTACCCCATTTATCTTTGCGTTCTTTTGCCTGGACTGGTCTATATCCCCATATTACCCATAGCTGTTGTAGATCTCGTGTTGTGTGCATCTGTTTACTATGGTGCAGAAGTCAAACTGATATGTGACCCTTGTAGCTGTGGTACGAACATGATCTCCTGTATGATCTCCCATATTCTCTCCTACATGACCTTCCACCATCTTGTGACCTGCTCTCCTCTGCTTTATACTGAGTATGTATATCAGGATTAAGGAGCAAAACAACCATTTTTGGCTTCTGGATCTGGTGCCTTCTTGCAGTGGGATGCGTGGATCCATGTAGGCCTTCCTTCAACCTTCACAGCTGGGGAGGTGACCAGCAGGACTTGGAAGGGGACATTGTATCTGGGCTCAAAGCACGTCTGCTGAATCTTTTGATGAGAACCCAATCTCCTGGCTGGATCTGATGGGTTCCCTCCAAGTTTTGAGGATCTGGGAGGGAGGAAAAAACTCGAATGTATTTTAGTCAAATGCTTTGTTAATTCGGTAACAAACTTAATCAAACTGTCATACTGTAGGGTCAACTGTTGGGGGAAATACAACCCTAGTCTGGGGGCACTTCCAAACAGAATTTCATAAGGACTTAGCTTAGTTGCACTAGCTGGGGTGTGACGATGAACAATGCAAGGGGCAGACTTTCATGCCACGGCTTCCACCGTTTCCTGCGCTGCTTTCAGCATTTTTGCCTTTAATACCCCTTTTAATCTCTTGACCCTTCCAGAACTTTCGGGATGATACGGAGTATGAAAGGCTAACTCTACTCCCAAGGACCTGACATATCTCTTTGGTCAGATTGGCCTTTGGTCAATCTCTATGGTTTCTGGGACCCCATATCTGCACACTATCTCTAAGAGGAGTTTATTTGCAGTGGTTTTAGCAGATTGGTTCTTCACAGGGAAAGCTTCTGGCCATCCAGAGAATATGTCCACGACTACCAGAGCATATTCAAATCCTCCTGAGGATGGCATCTGAATGTGGTCAATCTGTATGCGTTGGAAGGGGTACAGTACAAAGGTGTAGGTGTACACTTCTGTGGAGTTATCTCAGTTTTTCCTGGGTTACACCGGGCACAGACTAGGCATCCTCTGGTGTAATTTGCTGCCATTGTTGAAAAGCCTGGTGCGTGGTAGTACTGTCTCACAAGATTGTGCATCTTCATTTTTGATTGATGGGTGGGGCCATGGGCCCATCTGGCAATCATTGGGTATAGGGCTCGTGGGAGGCATGGTTTTCCTTTTGGTAGTATCAGATGCTTCTTATCTTGCACAGCTCCATCTTGGATCCATTTTTCCTTCTCTTCATTGCATGCTTGCTTCTGCAGTGTCAGGACCACGTTCTCCCAGGATTGTTCATCTGACTTCTTCTTGTCCGGATATTCTTCTTGTTCTGAGTCGTCTTCTGGTCCTGATACAAGTTGGAGGGTTCTGTGATGAGGGGCTTCACTGCTGCTTCCTTAGCTGCCCTGTCAGTCAAGTCATTCCCCACGGCTTCTGTTGAGGTCTCTCCAGTGTGTGCCTTTACCTTAAGTACCGTGACTCTTTCTGGCATCAGCAAGAACTCTAGCAATTCCTTCACCGCTCTATGGTGGCGTATTGGAGTTCCATTGGCTGTAATGAAGTATCTCGCCCTCCAAATAGGCCCGTAGTCATGGCAGATGCCAAATCCATAGCGGGAATCGGTATAAATGTTCGCTTTCTTCTGGGCTGCCATCCTGCAACCTTCGGTCAATGCAGCCAATTCTGCTTCCTTTGCAGACATGGACGCAGGTAGTAGTTTGGCCATCAACACAGTATCTTCTGTGACCACCGCCATACCCGTGTGAAACCGTCCTTTTGGGTCCGCATATCTTGATCCATCCACGAAGAGAGTCAAATCTGGGTCTTCCAGCGGCGTATCTGTGATTGTGTCAAATCCGGAGGTTTCTTGTCTCATAAGCGCCAGACAGTCGTGCTGAGCCATTTCAAAGTCGGCTTCCTCTTCCACTGAAGTGTCAGAGACGTCACATTCCCCCTTGGAAGAGGGAGGAGAGTTGCAGGGTTCAGGACATCACACCTGGAAATTGTCACGTTTTCTGGGAGTAGAAGGGAACATTGTAGCCGTAGGTGACATGCAGCAGAGAGATGTTTAGGTTGAGTCTGGGCCAGAATGGCAGTGATATCATGTGGAGCCTTCACCTTCAGACAGTGGGCCAGAATAACATCAGCAGTCTTATCCAGCAGTAGGTCTGTAGCAAAGACAGCTCTCAGGCATGAAGGTGCTCCACGGGCAACTGGGTCCAATCTGGCAGAGTAGTATCCCAGTGGGTGCTGTCTTCCCCCATGGAACTGTGTTAGGACTCCAGTGGAATGTCCTTTCTTCTCCATTACAAACAGGCAGAAGGGTTTCTTGTAGTCAGGGAGTCCAAGGGCAGGAGAGCATATGATGGCATCCTTCAACATATAGAATCCATCAATGGCATCAGCCGTCAGACAGAAAGGAAAGTCTTTGCACAATCGGAGTATCCAAGACTGTGGCTTCATTCACTGCCTGTAGATCTTGCACCATGCGAAACTTGGGAGGTTGTCCCTTTGGTGTTTTCTTCTTGACTGGAAACAGTGGAGTGTTGCATGTCACATGTCAGTTGTTGTGTGATAGCATCCGAGTGGGCAATGGAGAAAAAGGGTACTGGGGCTTACGGGGTAAGCGGGCTCCTGGTTTAAGCTTGACTTCCACTGGCTGGACTGGGAGCCTTCCAATGTCTTCAGGGCCTTGGGCCCACAGGATGTCTGGTATCTGAAAGCCAGGCTGCATCCGTAGGTTGTATTGTCTCAGCAAAGTGAAAGAGGCCGAAAACCCGTGAAACTTCTTCCTGGTCCAGAGCCGTAGTAAAGGTGACAGTACCATCTTCCTGGAAGGAGATGTTGGCGTGTAACTACGTCAGTAAGTCCGTTCCCAGTAGGTTCACTGGACAGGTGTTGGACACCACCAATCAAGATAACATGCTCTGTGTGGGTTGCAGGCGGACACGCAATGGGCGGGTCATAGGGGTATACTTGATGACTCCATCAGTATCCACTAAGAAGGGGATGGATCTTCCTTCTACCTCCATACATACAGTAGGAGTTGGGCCGCAAGCTTGTCTGTTGCCTTTGCAGAGCATATTGTAAGTTGGTGGATCTGGCTTGCCTATGTCCTATAGCTGGTTGGAGGGGGTAGGTGGCGATTGAGGGAAATCCTGTTCCTCCTTATGTGGCCTCTTCCCACAATTGTAACAGGTGACTCCACTTTTTGGTCCTCCCCTGTTTCCTGGGTTCTGCGACACCATAACATTACGGCTCCGGGGAGGTTTTGAAGGCCTGTTCATTTCTATGCCCCTTGCCACCTGAAATATAATATCTGGGTCCAATCGTCTGTATTCAGGTCTCATCGTCTGGACCTGCTTCTGTACGGGTTCAAGAAGACATTGGACGAAGGCTTGTATCCATATCTGGCTATGGGACTTCTCATGGTGATCAAATCCCAGATCTGTGAACATCTGATTCAGCCGGTCATAAAACTTCTCTACACTTTCTCCTTTTTCTGCAGAGCCACCTTCTTCTTCCATAGCAGGTCCCGCAGCTCGTTGACACGCTTGTCCATAGCGGCCACCTCAGAGTTGCGCTTGTTCAGGCTCTCCCGCTGCTGCTGCACTTTGGCATTCTGCTCCTGATTCAGCTTGTTCCTTAACTGAAGCTCTTTGTAGAAACTGTCGAGTTCAGCGACAGCAGACTGGTTGTCGTGATAGCCCTCGATATGTCCGTTCTTCAGTATTTCCAGCTGGCGACTCATTTCTTCCACTTTGGTCACAGCCACCATCAGTTCTTTCTGCTTCTGTTGGAACATGTTATTCATCTGTTTGATTTCCTCAACTAGCCTGCCATTGCTGAGCCTCTTCTGCTCCACATGGCCCTTCAGGGCCCGACTTTCTTCAGCTTTGCCTCCTGATTTTCTGCAATCTCCCGCAGACATTTCAGCTTTTCCTGCTCACTGGCATGCTGCTGCTGACGCTGGTCCTGCTGCTTCAGGTACTTCAAGCGCTGTTCCTTAGTAGCCAGCATTACCTGCTGGGCCTCGATCTGCTGCTGTTGTCTCACCACCATCTCCTGCAGTTCAGCCAGAGTCATGTCCATTCTGTGGCCGTTCACCCCATTTTCAATCCTCCGCTCAGCAGGTACTTTCACTCCATTTCGTTTCATATTGGGATCATGGGCTCTTTGTAGATTTCCAGACTCTCTGGAAGACGGGCGCTCGTGGCGCAGGTAGAAGCCAATCCCATAAGATCTTCCCATGAGGCAGCGTGAGTCTTCTGAATCTGGCTCATCTTCCGATAAAAGGGCATAGGTTGCTTGTCAGGGTCCAGTAAGGTGTTCACCAATGTGGCATCTTCCTGAAGCTTCCAGGAGACATATCTGCCTCGCCTAGGACGAGAAACATGCTGTGGAGGGTCTTCATACTGTGCCAATCAGTGTGATTGATCTGAGCCATACGTAGAGCTGCCTGTTGTGGCCTGCGTACTCCCATACATTGATAATGTCTGTCTCCCACCTCCCCTATCCTGGGGAGTGTGCTGTGTCGGGGAAGTAGACTGTTGCCGGTGATGTGTCTGCTCGTCTCCACCTGTTGCTCCCAATTGTGACAGTTCTGTCTTCATTAAAGTCATGCCTCCATGATTTCCTATCAGAGAGCATATAGTATAGCTCGACCACCGTTTAGGTGCACAAGGGAAAAATAGGCCACAAAGTCTTTAAATATATCCTTGCACACAATAAAAGAAGAGAGATGATTATCCTTTTTGTGTTTTTTATTTTTGGAGGTGAAAAACAGGTTGTATCACACAACGTTTCAGCTCCAGTTGAGCCTTTCTCAAGTGAGTCTTCTGTATATATAGAAAGGGGGTTTGTGGTTCAGTTCCCTCCTGTCCATCCACCCAGACCAGCCACCATGCTGCTGCACTGACACAAAGGACGGAGTCATATGCTGAGTACCTCAAACAGGGTACTGGCCTGAGCAGTTGCTCATGTGGGAACTGAACCACAAACCCCCTTTCTATATATACAGAAGACTCACTTGAGAAAGCTCAACTGGAGCCGAAACGTTGTGTGATACAACCTGTTTTTCACCTCCAAAAATAAAAAACACAAAAAGGATAATCATCTCTCTTCTTTTATTGTGTGCCGGGGATATATTTAAAGACTCCATGATTTCCTAGTGATGAGAGGAGATCCATTAAGGCTGGGGAGAGATACTGTGGAATTTTTGGCCTAGCTCCAGGCCCAACTGGGAAATTCTCCTGTTCCCATGCCATCTGGTATTCTTCTTCGGCAGCCTCCTCCTCTCCATCTCCTGTTTCTTCCCCGTCCCTGTTCATGTATATTCCGGGTACTGCTGCAGAGCGGGGTCTGATTTGCTGGCATGTAAGGTGTGCCATCCATATTGAGAACTGGACACAGGGTGGTGGGTCTGTATGGGTATCTGGAATGTGTCAGCATAGGCACGGGTGCAGCAGCTTCTGCCAGTGTCATCTTGTCAGGTGGTGCAGTATACATGTATTCACCAGTAGCAGGGTCACGATGTTCAATCCACAATAACTTCCTCGTATCCCGAGCAGTCTTATACCATGCTTCTGCATCTTCCAAAACTTTGGCATCCTTCAAAAGCCCTCTCTTACTTGTTATCACTTCCTTGTACTCCTTCTCATCTAAGCGTCCTCCATGGGTTGTGGATCCCACTAACTTTAAGAGGACCTTCATATTTTTCTCATACTTCTTCCCATTCCTCTCTGCCACCAGGTCTTTTGGGGGTAACTTGCTGAGGCTTTGACTGATTAACACCCATGTTATAGCTTAAACCCAAGTCTCTATGCTTCTATCTTGGCTATGGCTGCCCTCCCCCCAAGGTCACCACTGTCAGTAGGGTTGTGTAAAGGGGGATCAACTGGGATACTTTCAGTGAGCCCGGGCATTAATGTTTATTCTGAACACTCTAAACCTTGGGGGGAAGGGGAGAGAGGTGAAATTGGTCTGTAATCAAGTCAGCAAAAATAGCAAGCTTCACACCTTGCTTACTCTGTGTGCACGTTATGGAAACTATTCAGTGGTGTTAGAAAGGCAGTTAGTCAGAGGACTGGAACTGGTTGCGTCACTGGAGTCAGTCAGTCTGAGGACTGGAACTGGAATGGTTGTCACCAAACAGATAAAACATCAAACTGTGTTGGCCCCCTCTACACCTCAGTGGGGAAAAAACTGGGTCATATAACTTTCTTGCATATTCTTCTTGCAACAAGACCCCTTGCGGATTGACTATAGTTAGCTGGGCATGTATATTTTGTCTGAACACCTTGAGTACTGGAGAAGTGCCAGGGATTGCTATATAACCAGTTTCCTCATTTGCATATGGCACGTCAGTAACACGATTGATTATCCAGCCAGTGGGCGTAATTGCTAGCTCTATACCTTGTCTACACAAGGGGCACGTTATTGGAGAAACGGAACAATATCATTACTTCAATCATTTCCGTAAATTACGTACCCGTCCACCACCGCAGCCAGGACTACTAACACTACACTCCATCCTTAGCTTGCGCACGCGGGGTGGGAAAACCATCAGCCATATCAGAGGCTAGAACCAGTAGTGAAATAAACCATCAGCCCTTATCAGGGGCCAGAAAACCATCAACCCTTATTAGGGGCCGGAAAACCAGGGAAACAGAATTTCCCTACTCAGCCCGTCTCTCCGTGCCTTTATCTGTATTGAAACTGCAGCAATGATAGCACTGACAAAAACACAGATAAATTCCGGACCGGGTTGCAGGAGCATAAATAAGGCAGACAATCAAGGAATTCTCAGGAACGGGTTGCAAGGGCTAGGACTTCTCAGATCCGGTCATCTATGTCCGAGTCTGACAGCCAGCTACCTTCATCCCTTCATGGAGACACAGGAGGATCTTAGGTAAGATAAATAATTTTCTTACCTCTTTGTAGCCTGCAGGTCTACCCCTCGTGTATGGTCCGTCCTGTGAATGGAGGATCAGGTGTGGCTGTCATCCCCTGGACGTCTCGTCCTACACCCACGTTGGGCGCCAACTGTAATGGATGCCCTCCACACCTTTAGGGTGGGCTATCGTCTTAAGTGTCTGCCGCCAAATTGGATGCTTTGTCTGAGTGTGTGCACGCCACATTAAGAACCACGCTGACAACAAGTCAAAGTAGAGCTTAATGACAAAGACCTTTATTAAGGGAGGGGTAGCCAGTTTTATACGGCTCCTTAAAGGGATATTACTTAGGGGTGTTACTAGGAGTGATTGCATCATATTATGCTGAATCTACATTTTATTCTGAAGAGAACATTCATTCATATAGTGTGTGTTCGTTAGCATTTTAGCCTTGGTTAGTACATTCAATTCGGAGACATTCTGATTAGAAGCTTCTGTGCAGCTAATTCTAAGACAGTGGAATTCTAGAGGAGGGGAGGATGAGGGAGAAAAAGAGGAGCAAAGGTTTATATCAACATAACATGCTGTTAGTACACTGGAAGATTTCTGAATGACTTCTATAAAGAGTTAGATAGGTTATTAACTATTTATTGCCATGACATACCTAAGTCTTCTAGTTGCCTTGGTGCCAGTGGCAAACTGGGTCAAATTTTGTCAGTTGGCACTAAGCCTGACATTTAATAATGTCAGTTGAATATTTCATTTTATGTCTTATTCCAATTGGGATTGTCTGGGAATATAGTTAGTATATCCTTTAGAGCACATATTTCAATACAATACGGTGAATTATGCTTTATAATGTACTTACTGAGGACAAGGCTGAAAGCAAAAAGACCCATGAGCAGACAGCAATTAAAGATGGTAGTAGGGTACCTTCTCATGCCACAACCAGCGGAAACATTTTTGGAGGCAATATTTCTCTCTGGAATTATCGCCGCCAAATTGCCTCCTTATTGCGGCGTGTATTTCGGGAATTTGGCGGCGATAAAACCAATGTCGCCATGTTTTGATTTTGGAGCAGTGCTGCGAAATCGAAACCAGGCGACATTGGTTTTATCGCCGCCAAATTCCCGAAATACACGCCGCAATAAGGAGGCAATTTGGCGGCGATAATTTCAGAGAGAAATATCACCTCCAAAAATGTCTCCGCTGGTTGTGGCTTGAGAAGGTACCCGTAAAAGTCACCATCTCAAGGAGGAAAACTCAGTATTCCATGATATCCATGGGTTTCAGAATTCAGACAGTCTTTGACTGCAAAATATTGCATCAAGTTATTAAAAAGGCTTGTATTTCTGCAGTGTAGTTTGTCTATTTTTGAGCCAGTGAGAATGAAAATGAAAATGTTTGATACATCAGCGCAAAAGAAAAGATATACCGTATTTTCCGCACTATAAGGCGCACCTAAAAGACTAAGATTTTCCCAGAAATCATAAGTGCGCCTTATAGTGCAGTGCGCCTTCTATACGGATTTTTCCAGGAAAATTGATGTACATACTATATGCAGAGTGCTAAGGGGGTGCCATTTGCCAGCAAATATTTGGCACCCCCAGGAAATAAGGCATACCTGTGTGCCGCAATATCCTCTGTCCCCGCCATCCCCCTTGTCCGGTGCCCGCCTGGCATCGCTGTGCGGGGGCGTGGTCACCAGCCGCCGTCCCCGCCATCCATGCTGTCTGGTGCCGGTGCCTGCCTCGCATCACTGTCTGGGGACGCGATCACCGGTCGCCGTCCCCGCTGTCTGGTGTCCGGTGCCGCCGCTGCATCGCGCCGCATGAAGGGCGCGCTCACAGCCCAGGAGCCCAGGAGCCCATCAGCCAATCACAGCTCCGCCGAGGAGCCTTGAGCCAATCCGAGGCCAGCTGATGTCAGCCCATAGCCTCTGATTGGCTGAGGGCTCCAGCGCTGTGATTGGCTGAGGGCTCCAGCGCTGTGAGTGCCTTGCCACACAGGAATACAGAACAGTAAGCAAAAGTATAAAAAGTAAAAATCAGTTTGTGTGTGTGTGTCTGAGTGTGTATGTGTGTGTGTGTCTGTGTGTGTGTGTATGAGTGTGTGTGTGTGTGTGTCTGAATGTGTGTGTGTCTGACTCTGTGGGATGCTGGAGAGTGATGGGAGGCTACAGAGGGATGCTGGAGGGTGATGGGAGTCTACACAGGGATACTGGAGGGTGATGGGAGGCTACAGAGGGATGCTGGAGGGTGGTGGGGTGCTACAGAGGGATGCTGGAGGGTGGTGGGGTGCTACAGAGGGATGCTGGAGGGTGATGGGAGGCTACAGAGGGATGCTGGAGGGTGGAGGGGTGCTACAGAGGGATTCTGGAGGGTGATGGGAGGCTACACAGGTATACTGGAAGTTTGACTTACAGTCTGAGGTTTTTTTTTTTTATGGTAATATGGTGCGCCTTATAATCCGGTGCGCCTTATATATGAAACAAGACGGCTGAAAAATCATTTTTGAGGGTGTGCCTTATAATCCGGTGCGCCTTATAGTGCAAAAAATACGGTACATTAAATGGATGAGTGTATTAGGAAAGACTAATTATGAAACCTACAGGAGCTTTTATGACACCCTATTTGAAATCTATAGGCTTTTGCTAGTAGTTGGTCCCCAAATTACAGCTTATAGTAGCTTCCAGTTCTCTGTGAAGGCTTTCTACAAGATTTTGGAATATGTCTGTGAGGGTATTCCAACAATACCTTCATAGACCTTAGTTTTTGCACTAGGGCAAAATTATAGTGGAACACAAAAGGTTCTTTCTAAAACTGTTCCCACAACGTTGGAGATATATAATTGATCAGAATGTCTTGGTATACTGAAGTATTAAGATTTAATTTCACTGAATAAAAAGAGCCTAGGTCTGCCTCTAAGAAGCCACCCCATAGCCTTATTTCTTAACTAAGGGTACTTTAGCATCTGCGTTTTTCAAACAGGTAAAATTCTGCCTTTTTTGAAAAATTCCGGATCCGGCAAAGTTGCGTTACTGAGCATTGCATTTTGAATCAGGCTTGTTTCAAAAATGCATCTAGAAGTATTTTTTTAGTCCAAGCCTGATATGCTGGATTTGTCCGGATGTGGATGAAACTACAAGTCACTGTACATTTCCGGAACTCCATTCAGAATGCATTGCCCAGTAACACAATATTGCTGGATCAGGAATTTTTCAAAAAAGGTAGAATCTTGCTTGATTTGAAAAATGCTGATGTGAAAGTACCTGAAAAACTTGAAGTTGCAAAGATCCGGTTTTGAGTCAAAATCCAGATTTGAAATAAAAACACATGTGAAAGCGCGCTAAACCTTGTAGTTGGCACAGTGCAGTGAAGCAGGTAATGTTATCCTAGTGTAGACCAAACTGAGATTTATCCATTAGGCTGACAAAAAAATGAAATTTTTCACTCCACCCATTTGCACTGCCTCTAAGAAGCAACCCCATAGCCTTATTACTTGACTAAAGGTAGTGTCACACTAGGCGATCTGGCCTGCGATGTCGGAAGCGATGTGCAGGTGCACGCTCGCTTCCGACATCGCAGGCCAGCTGTCACATGGCACGACGTTGCCGGTGACGCGGCGGCGACGTGGCGGAGCCATCGCTCGCTGGGCTGGGCTCAGCCCAGCGAGCGATGGCTCAGGAATGCTGCGATATAGGCTGGATCGCGCCGCCAACAGTGTCAGACAGCGCGATCCAGCCTAATCGCTGGTCGCAGGTTTATGAACATGTTCATAAACCTGTCAACCTGCGACCAGCGATAAATTGCAGTTGCGTCGCGCTGTCACACAGCGCGACGCACTTGCAATATCGCCCGCGACATCGCTGTTACGACACTTTTCGGCGATGTCACGGGCGACATCGCCTGGTGTGACACTACCTTAAGGGTACTTTCACATCTGCATTTGTCAAATCAGGTAAAATTCCGCCTTTTTTGAAAAATTCTGGATCTGGCAACATTGTGTTACTGAGCATTTCATTGCATTTTGAATCAGGCTTGTATTAAAACCGCATCTAGCAGCAGTTTTTGTCTAAGCCTGAAATGCCAAATGAAATGCAGATGTGAAGGTGAGATTTGTCCATTAGGCTGACAAAGTGAGATTTTTCACTCCACCCATTTGCCCTGCTCCAGATTCCAGTGGCTTTGTGCTTTTCACCACTTCATCTTAAGCCCCAATCACACATAATGATATGGTTAGCGAGATTGTTGTAACTGTGACGTTGCAACGATCTCTCCAGCGATGTCGCTATGTGTGACATCTAGCAGCGATCATGCCCGCTGCTGTGAGGTCGCTGATCGCTGCAAAGGACTCAGAACCATTTTTTTGGTCGTTGGTCTCCCGCTAGTCAGCAACCATCACTGCGTATGACAGTGAGAGGCCAGCGATCAGCGATCTCACAGGCTGGTAACCATGGTAAACACCGGGTATCTAGGTAGCGCACGCTGCCTGGATAACCGGTGTTTATCATAGTTACCAGCTTCCTCCCTGCTTAGCTCTGCCTGTAAGCAGGGAGGAAGCTGGTAACTGTGATAAACACTGGGTCTCCAGGCAGCGCGCACTGCCTAGATACCCGGTGTTTATCATAGTTACCAGCTTCCTCCCTGATTACTGGCTGAGCTAAGCAAGGACGACGCTGGTAACATCGCTCCCAGGTCCCTCATCGCTGGGAAGATCTGCTCTTTGACAGTGATCCCGGCAGGTCGTTATAGCTGTCGGGATCGCTGGAGCGTTGTGTGACTGGACCTTTACTCTTGGCAAGTTGCTTGTTGATGTAATACTTAAATACAGCTGCTCGGCAAAGGAAAGTCATGCAATGAACTTCCAAGTGGACAGCTGTGCTGATGTTAAAGGGGTTGTCCACTTTCTCTTCTTGGCACAGCTTTTCTCATGAACAGTCATCACTTCTGTGGAGCATGTGATCAGACCTGTACATCATCCACCATGAAGTGTAAAACACCTTACATGGGACACTAATCCTTAACTCTACATTGTCTACTGTAAAGTGGTTGAGTTTCTGTGCTTCTTAAACACTTGCACTGTGTTCCAATTCATGCTTTTGTCCACATATTTAATGTATCAAGAGTTCACATGTGCATATTTCATAACAACAAAGGTCACATTCAGTAGCCCAGACCACATGTAAATCATGAGAAATCTGTACAAAAAGGGGGTAACCTTGTTCCTGAGTTGATAATCAGAAGATGTACACAGGCATAGAATTGTGAACAGTGCTGCCACTAGGAATGTTGGGGCCCGTCACTGGCAAAATTTTGTTGCCCTGCTGAGACTCCGCCCAGCCTCCACCCACACACACACATTCACACGTGTATATATATATATTTTATATTCACACATATACACTATATATAGGTGTATGTATGTGTGTGTGTGTGTATATATAATATATATATATATAATAGACATGCACACACATACAGACGCTTGAGACTGCTTTGGGCTGAATAGACAATAGATACTATTGTTGCCTGTATACACAATAGAGACAGCTGCGGGCCGTATAAACAATGGACACAGCTGCAGTCCACATGCACAGTACGACTGCTGCTGGCTTTACACACGATAGAGAATACACAATAGAGACTCCTGTTGACTGTACACAATAGAGAATACACAATACAGACTGCTGCAGGCCATATACAAAATAGCAACTGCTGTGGGCCGTATACACAATAGAGATTGCTGCTGGCCATATACACAATAGACACTGCTGTGGGCTGTATATACAATGCAGATGGCTGCAGGACATATACACAATGCAGGCAGCTGTGGGATGTATGCAAAATGCAGACAGACACACATACACAGAGACACACACACACAGACAGACCCAGAGAGACGCAAACAAAAAGACACACAGACAGAGACAGACACACAGACATACACACACAGAGAGACAGACAGACACAGACTGCATTCTCACACAGCAGCAGCAGCTCTGATTCCTCTGCATCCTGCTGGCGCCCGCACTCCTTTCCATGCTGCTGCAGGTACCAGTGTGACTTTTGAGGCATATCAGCCTATCAGGTTCATGCGCATTACAAACCTGGCCGAGACTGACATCACACAGTCTCAGTCAGGCTGGTCCCCTCTGCCTGGCGGCTGTGGGCCATGGTGGTGATGAACAGGGGAGGGACGGGCCCCGGTGTTGATTAGCAGGAGACGGGGCCATTCTAGAGGAGAGGGGACGGGCCCCGATGGAGATTGGCAGGAGATGGAGCCATAGAAGAGGTGAGGGGGCATAGCAATGAGGAGATAGGGGCCAGCCCCCTCACCTCTCCTCCAGGCCCCCTCTCCTATCAATCACCGCCGGGCCCCTGACACCAGTTACTCCGTGCATGCCCTGTCGGCGGCCCTGCTTGTGAACACCAAGAACTTCGAAGCAAAATTTTATCACAACATTCTTCTTTCTTATTACTGTGACTAACATTAGGCTAAATCGTGCTGCTAAATGACTTTCTATAAAATATCCCAAATGGAGGTTCTCCTTTATTGCAGATATTAATAAGCGCCAGTAATAAGATGTTTACTTGATGTGCCGTTTACTGAAAAAAAGAAAAACAATTTCTTTTATCCCATTACCCAATGATTCTGTTTTAAATATTTATAAGCATTTTGAGAGCTGATTATCTTAAAAAAAACATAACTGATCTCTCAAAGAATATTAGTTTTAATCAATTTCCACTTCTAGAAGCCTGAATACCTTTGAGTTTAACAAGAAAACAACATAAATAACGATAAAACCTAATTAGCAATGAAAGATATTTAGCAGTTTGGTGAAAAAGTTTGTATTCCAAACTGTGACATCCTTGTAAATGAGTCCAGGCTTTTGTTTGCATTCGTTTAGTTTATCTTCATTCTACAGGAAATCATTAATGAAATTAATCCACTGCTGTGAGCAGGCTGTGGCAGGAGGTTTGAAGACACTCCTGCTATGCAAGTAATTGGTGATCTTCCCAGAACTGCCTTTTCCAGGGGTTCGTCTCACAATAAATCCTTGTTCAGAAGCTCAAACAAATGACATAAGGTTAACATGGTGTAATTTAATGTTAGAAGCTTAAAGCACACATTGATAGCAATCTTAATTCACAAACCTGCAGAGCTTTGCTAGGTCTTAAACCCCAATCATGTAGCCTAAATGTCGAATAAGATATGCATAATTTTCGTAGCAAGTTATTTCTGCAGGATTCATTATTAACTCCTTAAGGGCCAGCGCTAATCTGGCTTGAATGTCCAAACATTTATTTTTATTTATTTTTTATTGTAACATTCAAGAATCCATAAATAATTAATTTATCTTGCTGTAGCAATGAGAGCTTGATTTTTATGGGATGAGCTAGTAAAAATTAGTATCAAGAATCCATCAAAACTCTCTCTTTAGTCTGTAATCTTTGGTTACATCCTCATTTTGGTTCTTTTTCAACCATGGTGATGGATGCTCCAGAGGTTAAAAAAATGTATGGATAAATTAAAACTTAGCTGGTCAGAAGTGAAAGAGAACTTAAAAAGGGCACAGGGTGGTTAAGCCTCAGCTGCTGATAAGACATTCTAGAGGTCGAAGCTTTGGAGCTGTGGACAAGGTATGGCTATCCATGAAAACTATCAAGCTTAAAGGGAACCTGACACCTCATAATCACTCCCAAGCCTCTGAATACCTGTCCCTGCACCCCCATAAATCATTTCCAACGTTGCTCATGTGTTGGAACTGCTCCCAATAAAAGTTGAAATCTAGCCTTTTATACTTCCTGAAAGTGCGACTTCTGCTCCCTGAATAAGTTGCACATGATGTTCCCTGTGGGCTCCTAAGCCTGCCTGAGCCGCTCATTATCACGCCCCGATGGGCGTGATAAGAAATCCATATCCTCCTCGCCCTGCTTTATGGGCGTATTAGCTGGCATGACGCAAATAGCCACTTCAAAATCATCCAGAATTCCCTATCAAGGGCTCTCTGGTGAATAATGAGTACAATTTCTATTTTTATTTAAGTGATCACTTTATTAGTCATAAATTTATAATTACCGTATATACTCGTGTATAAGCCGACCCGTGTATAAGCCGACCCCCCTACTTTTGCCCCCAAAACCTGGGAAAACCTATTGACTCGTGTATAAGCCGAGGGTGGACCCCAGCACAGGTATACAGCCCCCAGCAGTGTGGTATACAGCAGCCTCCCCAGTGGTATATACAGACCCCAGTGGTAATACAGCAGCCCCAGTGGTAATACAGCAGCCCCAGTGGTAATACAGCAGCCCCAGGGGCTATACAGCAGCCCCAGGGGTAATACAGCAGCCCCAGGGGGTATACAGCAGCCCCAAGGGCTTTACAGCAGCCCCAGGGGCTATACAGCAGCCCCAGGGTAATACAGCAGCCCCAGGGGTATACAGCAGCCCCAGGGGCTATACAGCAGCCCCAGGGGTAATACAGCAGCCCCAGGGGCTATACAGCAGCCCCAGTGGTAATACAGCAGCCCCAGTGGTAATACAGCAGCCACAGTGGTAATATAGCAGCCCAAGGGGTAATACAGCAGCCCCAGGGGTAATACAGCAGCCCCAGGGGTAATACAGCAGCCCCAGGGGTAATACAGCAGCCCCAGGGGGTATACAGCAGCCCCAGGGGCTATACAGCAGCCCCAGGGGCTATACAGCAGCCCCAGGGGTAATACAGCAGCCCCAGGGGGTATACAGCAGCCCCAAGGGCTATACAGCAGCCCCAGGGTAATACAGCAGCCCCAGGGGTATACAGCAGCCCCAGTGATAATACAGCAGCCCCAGTGGTAATACAGCAGCCCAAGGGGTAATACAGCAGCCCCAAGGGTAATACAGCAGCCCCAGGGGTAATACAGCAGCCCCAGGGGTATACAGCAGCCCCAGGTGGTATACAGCAGCCCCAGGGTGTATACAGCAGCCCCAGGGGTATACAGCAGCCCCAGGGGGTATACAGCAGCCCCAGGGCTATACAGCAGCCCCAGGGGTATACAGCAGCCCCAGGGGTATACAGCAGCCCCAGGGTATATACAGCAGCCCCAGGGGTATACAGCAGCCCCAGGGGTATACAGCAGCCCCAGTGGTAATACAGCAGCCCAAGGGGTAATACAGCAGCCCAAGGGGTAATACAGCAGCCCCAGGGGTATACAGCAGCCCCAGGGGTATACAGCAGCCCCAGGTGTATACAGCAGCCCCAGGGGGTATACAGCAGCCCCAGGGGCTATACAGCAGCCCCAGCGGTAATACAGCAGCCCCAGGGGGTATACAGCAGCCCCAGGGGCTATACAGCAGCCCCAGCGGGTAATACAGCAGCCCCAGGGGTATACAGCAGCCCCAGGGCTATACAGCAGCCCCAGGGGCTATACAGCAGCCCCAGCGGTAATACAGCAGCCCCAGGGGTAATACAGCAGCCCAGGGGTATACAGCAGCCCAGTGGTAATACAGCAGACCCCAGTGGTAATACAGCAGCCACAGTGGTAATATAGCAGCCCAAGGGGTAATACAGCAGCCCAAGGGGTGATACAGCAGCCCCAGGGGTAATACAGCAGCCCCAGGGGGTATACAGCAGCCCCAGGGGCTATGCAGCAGCCCCAGGGGTAATACAGCAGCCCCAGGGGGTATACAGCAGCCCCAGGGGCTATACAGCAGCCCCAGGGGCTATACAGCAGCCCCAGGGGTAATACAGCAGCCCCAGGGGGTATACAGCAGCCCCAAGGGCTATACAGCAGCCCCAGAGGTAATACAGCAGCCCCAGGGGCTATACAGCAGCCCCAGTGGTAATACAGCAGCCCCAGTGGTAATACAGCAGCCCCAGTGGTAATACAGCAGCCCAAGGGGTAATACAGCAGCCCCAGGGTAATACAGCAGCCCCAGGTGCTATACAGCAGCCCCAGGGGGTATACAGCAGCCCCAGGGTGTATACAGCAGCCCCAGGTGCTATACAGCAGCCCCAGGGGCTATACAGCAGCCCCAGCGGTAATACAGCAGCCCCAGGTGCTAATACAGCAGCCCCAGGGGTATACAGCAGCCCCAGGGTGTATACAGCAGCCCCAGGTGCTATACAGCAGCCCCAGGGGCTATACAGCAGCCCCAGCGGTAATACAGCAGCCCCAGGGGTATACAGCAGCCCCAGGGGGTATACAGCAGCCCCAGTGGTAATACAGCAGCCCAAGGGGTAATACAGCAGACCAAGGGGTAATACAGCAGCCCAAGGGGTAATACAGCAGCCCCAGGGGGTATACAGCAGCCCCAGGGGCTATACAGCAGCCCCAGGGGCTATACAGCAGCCCCAGGGGCTATACAGCAGCCCCAGCGGTAATACAGCAGCCCCAGGGGCTATACAGCAGCCCCAGGGGCTATACAGCAGCCCCAGGGGGTATACAGCAGCCCCAAGGGCTATACAGCAGCCCCAAGGGCTATACATCAGCCCCAGGGGCTATACAGCAGCCCCAGCGGTAATACAGCAGCCCCAGGGGGTATACAGCAGCCCCAGGGGCTATACAGCAGCCCCCTGGGGGTACCCAGCAGCCCCCACGGGTTACCCAGCAGCCCCCAGGGGGTATCCAGCAGCCCCCTGGAGGTACCCAGCAGCCCCCAGGGGGTACCCAGCAGCCCCCTGAGGGTACCCAGCAGCCCCCAGGGGGTAACCTGCAGCCCCAAATGCTGGCACTCACCCCCCCTTGCAAGGGCCCCCCCCCGGGCCCTTCTCTTACCATCCCGTTCTTCTGATCCGCGCTGCTCCTCGGTGCTGCGTCCACGCAGCTCCCGTCCTGCTACATCCGGGATCCCCGGCCGTCACACGATGACGTCATCGCGCGACGGCCGGAGATCCCGGATGTAGCAGGACGGAGCACCGAGGACGCAGCACCGAGGAGCGGCGCGGATCAGAAGACCGGGATGGTAATGTATAAGCAGCGGGGGGGGGGCCCTTGCAAGGGGGGGTGAGTGCCAGCATTTGGGGGCATATGCACTGCTTCCCCCTGCCGCTGATTGACAGGGGGAAGCAGTGCATATATAATGAGCGGCCCCACGTGACGGGGCCGCTCATACAGCAGCCTCCCCCCGCCTCCTGCAGCCACCACAGCCCCCACCCGTATTGACTCGTGTATAAGCCGAGGGGGAGACTTTTCAGCCCAAATTTTGGGCTGAAAAACTCGGCTTATACACGAGTATATACGGTATTCCATAAAAAACATTAAAATTCATTGCATAGGAGTATCCTGATAATTAGAATGATTTATATCTGGGTCCAGGACTAAGACCACTTACATCAATGTTTATACAGTATTTATTATACAATAACCGATAATACCAGGTGTATAAGGGATTGCTATTTATTTATTTATCACTTAAGGCAGCTATACACTCTATAGTATGATCTTGGGCTCTTATCTCTTACAAGATCTGTGTATCTGTGTACTGGCACCTCTCTTTGACACAGGTTGCAATGTAGTGCTACCCTGGTGTTTTAATTGTAGCTGCCCACTCTCTTATATATCTAGAGCTCAAAGCTTCTTGACATATATGCACACCTATGTGCTAACAGTGCCCCTTCTAATCTAGGTTACACATTATGTACTGCTGCCCCCGTGATACGTTCCTAGTTTCCCCTTTAGTATCGCATACCTGGTTTAAAGTTGTTCGTGGCCTCAGTCCTGGCACCCCCACCGCCAACGTACGTTTCTTCTCCTTCCTCAGGGCCCTAGATATATAAGAGAGTGGGCAGCTACAATTAAAACACCAGGGTAGCACTACATTGCAACCTGTGTCAAAGAGAGGTGCCAGTACACAGATACACAGATCTTGTAAGAGATAAGAGCCCCAAGATCATACTATAGAGTGTATAGCTGCCTTAAGTGATAAATAAATAAATAGCACTCCCTTATACACCTGGTATTATCGGTTATTGTATAATAAATACTGTATAAACATTGATGTAAGTGGTCTTAGTCCTGGACCCAGATATAAATCGTTCTAATTATCAGGATACTCCTATGCAATGAATTTTAATGTTTTTTATGGAATAATTATAAATTTATGACTAATAAAGTGATCACTTAAATAAAAATAGAAATTGTACTCATTATTCACCTGAGAGCTCTTGATAGGGAATTCTGGGTGATTTTGAAGTGGTTTTGTGTAAGGTGAGACATTGACAGTTGGTGGACTATTGAGATAATGACGCAAATAGCGCCATATCCGGGCAGGATGACGTCGGTGTACCGCCGACCTCACCATGCGCATTGCACATGCACGGGTTTCGCTATACAGCCGGGAGCGCGGTAAAGCAGAAGCCGCACATGCGCAATGTGTAAGACGTCATCCTGCATGGATATGATGCTATTTGCATCGTACCAGCTAATACACCCATAAAGCAGGGCGAGGAGGACATGGATTTCTTATCACACCCATCGGCGTGATAATAAGCGGCTTAGGAGCGCACAGGAAACCCCTGTGCAACTTATTCAGGGAGCAGAAGTCGCACTTTCAGTAAATATAAAAGGCTAGATTTCATCTTTTATAGGGAGCATTTCCAACACAAGAGCAACTGTGGAAATGATTTTTGGGGTGCAGGGACAGGTATTCAGAGGCTTGGGGGTGATTATGAGGAGTCAGGTTCCCTTTAAGGTTCCTTCTGCCAAGCTGGGTACCAAATTTATTAAACCTTATATGATAATCAAGGTCATTAACCCCAAGCTTTCTGTCTATAACATCCTCCATCCTTTAAGATACCCAATGTGTTTTATAAGTCATTCTCAAACTATATTGTTCCATGATTCATCCAGTCAGAAATCCTCTTCCTGTTGAAGTTAAGGGTCATTTGAAGTATGAGGTGCAGAGAATCCTTGAGTCTCATATTGAGAGGGTCTGTTCAATATGTGGTAGATTGGAGGGTTATAGCCCAGAGGAAAGATCCTGGGTCAATGCTAAAAACCTGATCAGGAAGTTTCATCTCCTGTTTCCAGTAAACCTGGTCTTAAGGGTCTGGGGGCCCCTTGTAAAGGGGGAGACTGTCACTTCTCCACCAGAGCCTGCTCTTGCGAAATCTGTCCTCTTTCACTTGGCATCTCCGTATTCTTTGTTTTAGGTGGTGCTGGTGTTAGAGGGAAGTCAGAACCAGAAACTTTGATCAGCATAGGCTCTGCCCATCCTCTAAGGTTAGAGTGGCTGGGACCTACAGTTTTCAGTCTGACAGAGTGGATTTGTGTGTTGTCCAGCTGAAGTAATCAGCTCCTGGCTTCAGCCTATTAGAAGGCACCACACCCTACTGAAGCCTTCAACTTACTGCTGGAAGCTGCTAAATATAGCTGTGCTTCACTACATAGATCTGTGATTCTCTGCTCTTTAATTTATAGGCTCTTATCTCAGGTAGAGACATTCAGGGATAGGGTCCCAACAATAAGATTCCCCTTCTTGTTGCCAGTTGGGCTAATCATGAATTTGCCAAATTATGTTCTAAGTACCACATTTTTAATCTTGTTTGTATGGCAGCAATTCAGTTCCAGATTTCTTTTAATCATTGGTTACTTAGTATAGTATATTAATGTGCATCTGTATTCGCTTTAATAAAATATTAAATATATTACAACAGCGATGCTCCTTTCATGACTCCCTCACAGTAAAAATGCCCCTCTCTGTTGGCCGTGGGATGGACATATCCTGGTTTGACTGTGAACCACACAGGTGTCAAAAAGATAAGGGGACCTACAACCACCTCCAAAGTAGCAAGCAACTTTTGTCACAGATACACAAAGGATGCCATCATAGACTTTGCAAAGCTCTTTCCTTGCCAAGTGCTGGTTACCAGAGGACTTGTAAAGATCACTAATCCGTCTGACAACTATAGTCATGGTAAGCCATCAGAGTTTGGACTTTTCTTGTAGCAAGGAGTTAGATCTCCTGGAAAAGTGGCTTGGAAGGGACTCTGATGAACACACCAAAATAATCAGAGACATTAATATAAGGTATCCACACATGGGTCTTTGTATGGTGTGGTAAAGACTTGATGAATGTTATGGGTCAATTGAAACTGTAGAAAATGCCTTATATAAGAGAATTGAGGATTTTCCCAAAATAGCGACTAAGAGTTACCAATAGCTCAGAGTGACTTATTAATGGAGGTGCCTGTTGCTCAGGCAGAATGAGATTTACCAGGATTGGCATTCCTGGACACTGCCCGGGGTGTCAACCCTATTGTTCAAAAGCTTCCTTACTACCTACAAGAGAAGTGGGGCACACATGGTTCCCGTTATAACCAAACTCATAATGCACTCAACAGGCAAGAATTAGAAATGACCTAGCTTCAAATTCACTGTCATATCCCAATACCCCTGGTGTCAAACACAGTAAAACACCAGTGGCAGTCCATAAAACTAATGTTAAATCCACAGATCTTCCCTACAGAGCAATATTAAGTCCTCTCAAGAAGAGAACAAATCTCAAGACTTCAACAAGCAGTGTTGTCTACATTGAAACTGCATGTTTTACTAAAATGCAAAGCTTTCAGGAATAAGTCTCTAGAATACTTGACTGCTTCAACTGCTGTGCTACGATATTGCACTACGCCCGGAACTGGTAACGCCAGCATTAAATGCACAGAATGTGACAGCGTGGATCTCAATACAGATTTGCACCCTGGGTTACCCCCATAGGTATCATTGCATGTGGAGAAATATGGCAAAAAGCACACTGACTTAGACATCCTATTAGTCACTTCTCAGTGTACAGAGATTTGTGCAGTACTTATAGGAGAAAGGTCTTGTTCAAAAATGTATTAAAAAGTAATCCGCTGCACACTAAACATAACATATGACATAATGACTAAAGGAATGTTTAACTAACATATAAGAAACTAATGCAAATTTTGAGAGGAAAATTGACATTGCAGAAACTGCTTGAGGAAACAACATGAAAAATGAGAATCTTAGTTCCTTTAGTCATTATGTCATATGTTATGTTTAGTGTGCAGCGGATTACTTTTTAATGCATAGTCTCTTTTCCAGCTAGCACCTGAACGTGTAGGTGTACCAGTCATCTTTAAATTATTATTGTTCAAAAATGTGCCTTGTCAGAATCTATGCAGCAGACCATCGTGCTAAGGTGATCAAGATATATGCAAGATATATAGATGATCAAAGCAACAGGTGTTAGCAAAGTTCCTCTTATTTGACACCTTCAACAATGTAGTCCCCTATTCTTCCTACTCCTTGAAGACATTCAAGACATTGCATTCATATACAGTCATGGCCAAAAGTTTTGAGAATGACACCAAAATTATATTTTCACATGATCTGCTGCCCTCTAGTTTTTATTTGTGTTTGTTTGATGTTTATATCACATACAGAAATAGAATTGCAATCATATTATGAGTACCAAAAGGTTATATTGACAGTTAGAATGAGTTAATGCAGCAAGTCAATATTTGCAGTGTTGACCCTTCTTCTTCAGGACCTCTGCAATTCTCCCTGGCATGCTCTCAATCAACTTCTGGACCAAATCCTGACTGATAGCAGTCCATTCTTGCAGAATCAATGCTTGCATTTTGGCAGAATTTGTTGGCTTTTGTTTGTCCACCCATCTCGTGAGGATTGACCACAAGTTCTCAATGGGATTAAGATCTGGGGAGTTTCCAGGCCATGGACCCAAAATCTCTGTTTAGTTCCCTGAGCCATTTAGTTATCACCTTTGCTTTATGGCAAGGTGCTCCATCATGCTGGAAAAGGCATTGTTGGGCGCCAAACTGCTCTTGGACGGTTGGGAGAAGTTGCTCTTGGAGGACATTCTGGTACCATTCTTTATTTATGGCTGTGTTTTTAGGCAAGACTGTGAGTGAGCCGATTCCCTTGGCTGAGAAGCAACCCCACACATGAATGGTTTCAGGATGCTTTACAGTTGGCATGAGACAAGACTGGTGGTAGCGCTCACCTCTTCTTCTCCGAATAAGCTGTTTTCCAGATGTCCTAAACAATCTCAAAGGGGATTCATCAGAGAAAATTACTTTACCCCAGTCCTCAGCAGTCCACTCCCTGTACCTTTTGCAGAATATCAGTCGGTCCCTGATGGTTTTTATGGAGAGAAGTGGCTTCTTTGCTGCCCTCCTTGAAACCAGGCCTTGCTCAAAGAGTCCCCGCCTCACAGTGCGTACAGAAGCACTCACACCAGCCTGCTGCCATTCCTGAGCAAGCTCAGCACTGCTGGTAGTCCGATCCCGCAGCTGAAACAGTTTTAAGATACGGTCCTGGCGCTTGCTCGTCTTTCTTGGGCGCCCTGGAGCCTTTTTGACAACAATGGAAGCTCTCTCCTTGAAGTTCTTCATGATGCGATAGATTGTTGACTGAGGTGCAATCTTTCTAGCTGCGATACTCTTCCCTGTTAGGCCATTTTTGTGCAGTGCAATGATGGCTGTCCGTGTTTCTTTAGAGATAACCATGGTTAACTGAAGAGAAACAATGATACCAAGCACCAGCCTCCTTTTAAAGTGTCCAGTGGTGTCATTCTTACTTAATCATGACTGACTGATCGGCAGCCCTGTCCTCATCAACACCCACACCTGTGTTAATGGAACAATCAATAAAGCGATGTTAGCTGCTCCTTTTAAGGAAATGTGTTTTGGGGGTTAAAGTTCATTTTCTAGGCAAATATTGACTTTGCAAGTAATTGCTGTTAAGCTGATCACTCTTTATGACATTCTGGAGTATATGCAAATTGCCATTAGAAAAACTGAAGCAGTAGACTTTAAAATTAATATTTGTATCATTCTCAAAACTTTTGGCCATGACTGGTAGGTAGATCACTATAGTGTTTTCCACACATTTCACAACAGATTGTACGTGGCAGTAGTGATACCAATGAATTATCCTGCACGGATGATTTTACCACCAGATGTTTAAAGGGTCTTTTTCAGTGGTATGGGGGTTGATGTAAACATTAAAGCTCACAGCTGATATCAATTAGTACCAGTATATTTTTGTACTATGGAGCCTTCTGTAATCCACACTGGGGAAGGTTCTTTACTGGTATTTATCTTAGATATTCCGCCTTCTTTAAATATCAATTCACTCCATAACACAGAGTAATGCATGTAAGGGGATAATCACAATATAACCAAATTCACACTACCACATCTCCAATGATTGTGTCGCATAGCCCACATTAATCAAGTAGTATACTATCATCTCATTTATTGTACACCAAGGAGAAACCACTCTAGTGCCTAATCACATGATATAAGGAGTCTCCATATTCTGTTACATAGTCCATCACTAATGCAGACAAGTGCAGCTGTTCTCAAAGCTCACTGTGCACAAAACTGAGATCATACAAGCTAGCTACCTGGCTGGAGTGCGTGTGACCGCTAGTCACCATTGCCATCAACCTCCCACAATCCAAATCCTACCGTGCATTAACAATCACATGTACTGCCAATTTGCGCAATCATGTGAGTCGGTCGACAGGGTAGGGGGTACTCGGATACAGGGACAGGTGGTCACTTCAGTGGGGGAATCACGGCTGGTCAGTTCCCGATTCCGTGCCCTGGACCCTTAATGTCTAGGTGGGGGTGATGATGATGATGGGGGAATGGTAATGTGATACCACCTGTGGTACCTGGTAATAGGGTTACCAGCGCTGCAGCCGGCCGCTGAGGTGATGTGAATGCAGCTTTGGTAGTACAGCTCCCCACAGGTGGAGCTTTACCTCAGGGCAGCGGGGTGGGTGAGGGGAGCAGTAGTCCTCACCTCGATGATGTTGTAGAAGCCCTCTGAATGGCAAATAACTGAGACAGAGTTTAGAATAGCTCAAACAGTTCTTTACTGGTACCGGGCAGATGATAAGGTACACAGTACAGTGTGGTTGAACAGGGTTGGTAGCCGCAGATCTTGGAGGACTTTCCAGAGTCTGGCAGTGGTGCCTTCAATATGGCATTCCTGGTCCTGTCCTCTGTCTCTGTCTGTATTTGCCCCTCTTGACCCAAGTCTCTAGTCCTCGGGGTCTGCTATCTAAAGTCTCTTACTTGTCGGTGTTGTGGACCCAGCTGCGGGACTGATGTTGGGCTTCTTTAGGGGTGCTGTGGCTCCCTTGTGTCGGGCCCTCAGCCTGCAGTTAGGGATAGACCTTTGACTAACCGCCTCTGCTCCAGTATGCCGGTGGTGACCTGGGCCTCCAGCTGGCTCCAACCAGTCCTGGAGGCACCCCCTTCTAAGTCTGGGTCACCCGTCTCCAAAGAGGCGCCCTCCTGTTACAGCCGCAGGGTCCCCTGTGTCTGCCTTCCTCGCTGTCTCACACCATGTCCCTGACACTTTTGTCACTCCTGTCTCCCCTCTCTAGGCTCCACCCCCTGGGACATACTGAATACCAGTCCCCAGTATTAAAGTGGCCTACTGTTTGGATGCAGGGTGCAGACTCTGTAGGTCCTCCTATCCACGGCTACGGAGCACTACACCTGCTGTTTGGGGTGCAGTAACTCCTGTGGCGCCTTGGCATGGGAGCGCCACACATATACTGTCAATCGCATGCAGTGTAGCCCATGTCCTCACTCTCAGTTTTGTGCAGAGTGGGCTTTGAGAACAAATGCACTTGTCTGCATTAGTGAAGGACTATGCAACAGAATATGGAGACTCCTTATATCATGTGATTAGGCACTAGAGTGGTTTCTCCTTGGTGTACAATAAATGAGATGATAGTATACCACTTGTATGATTAATGTGGGCTATGCGACACTATTATTGGAGTGTGAATTTGGTTATTGTGATTATCCCTTACATGCATTACTGTGTGTTTATGGAATGAATTGATATTTAAAGAAGGGGAATATCTGAGATAAATACCAGCAAAAGAAACTTCCCCAGTGCGGATTAAAGACGGCTCCATAGTACAAAAATATACTGGTACTAATTGATATCAGCTGTGAGCTTTAATGTTTATATCATCCCCCATACCACTGAAAAAGACCCTTTAAAGATCTTGTAGTAAAATCATCCATGCAGGATATTTCTTTGGTATCACTACTGCCACGTACAATCTGTTGTGAAATGTGTGGAAAACACTATAGTGATCTACTTATATGAATGCAATCTAATTACAGCATGCAATGTATATGATGGATGTTATTTCCCATGTCCCACTCCCAGCATCCTTGCCATTGGTTTTTAAGATATCATCACACCTACCCCTGTGAGTTTAAATAAAGTTGATACATTTACATATATCCGGACTTGAGTCGTTTTGTTTTTTGGTTTTTCACTTATATGATACACGACTGTCCCTCATTGTAGGAAATCCTATGCTAGGCACATATGGTTGATGTGAACATATTGCAGTTAGACAACAGGTCTGAGATACTTCGGAGTACACCATCACCATGAAGTATGTGGTAGGATGTGGTTTTTACTAATATCCTTGAAGACATGTGCGTTACCATTGAGATGGCAGGAAGGAAAGCCACTAGATACAAAGTGGAGTCCATAGATGTCAGATCTGCCTACCTCTGTCAACATATTGCAGTGCAATCAATTCCTGACAACAGTCTGAGATACCTTCCCGGAGGTAGCAGCACATCACACCCACTTTTGAAGTATATTACTCACCTGACACTAGAGCTGGACCCAGAAACTATAATTGCCTTACTCCTTAGAAGATACAGGTTACGAGTACATAAAGCTAGAGGACAGATTAAAGAAAAAAACTCACCGAAATTTAGCCAAGTAAAATATCTATTGCACCTAGCAGAGGGCTGCCAGCTCCACTGGTAGGCAACACAAGTAGGGCAATCCCCTGCAACCCAAGCATGAGGGCGGCTGGAGCACCTGCGTCCAGCCATGCTGACAAGGAGGAGACTGGTGGCATTCATAGACACAAGGTTACTAACAGGACATCAGCCACACAGGTCTAAGTGAAGCAAAGTGTCAGAGCACAGCCTGTTGGTCATGCCCAACTATTAGATCAGGTGGGCTGCACCGCACCTTGTATACGCAACACAAATGACCGACGCCCCCAGAAGGGCTCAGCCACATACTGCAAAAATAAAAGATGCAATACACACTAAAGATAAAAATGTGAGGTTTCATGCTGGGTTGCAGGGGATTGAGCACCCCATTCTTACACTTGTGTTGCCTACCAGTGGAGCTGGCAGCCCTCTGCTAGGTGCAATGGATGTTTTACCTGGCTAAATTTCAGTGAGTTTTTTTCTTTATAGAGTTGTGCAGAAAAAACACTTACTTTGATTTATAAATGAGCTCCTTTATAAAATGTACCTGTGGAGATATGTATATCTGATACCAGGTGACGGTCACTCCTTTTAGTTAGGAGAGGCTTGTTCTCCTGGATCATCCCCTTTTGTTTCCCTTTTGGGCATGAAATTAAGCACATGTTAACGTAAAAGCCACTGTGACTCAGTGGGCTAATCACGCAATCTGGATAAGAGAGAATTGGAGCCTGAGGAGGATTGGCTCTCGCCCACTAGGGGACAAATAATTAAAAAAAATTTATTTATTTATTTATTTTTTTTTTTTTACCAGAGTGTTAACTTAGGTTTTGTTTTTTGTTTTTAAGATAGATGATATTAAAAATACTTTTATATGGTTGTATAATGCATATGTATGAAATCTTTGTAAAATTATGTCATGTTTGATCAATATATACACAAATAGTGGGCGTTTTCACACGAAGGCTGGCCAGGGGGGTGGAGGTTATTACATTTTTTGTATGTATGAAATGTTATTTAAGGAAGCTGTTCATGTATGTACACTGTTTGCCTGAGGAAGCAGCAGGTCCTGCTGTGAAACGCGTTGGCTCAATAAACGGACATCAAACATACCCTTCCTGCTTTGTGGTCTGCGCGGAATCTAAACCTGGGCTTTTTTTCTACACAACCGGATTTCTCCCTCACAGGTGTCTGCAGCGACCAGGATAACAAGGCTCTTGCAGTTTGTTGTGACTCACACAACCCAAAAAGGTGAGTCACACTAATCGGGGGGCATTGAATTATCATCATAGATAAGACCCTATGTGCGCTCCCTTCTCTCTTTGTTTCTTTATAGAGGACAGATTAATAACTTCCAGAATGCTCCATATGGACAGAGACTCGATCTAGTATGAGTCTTTATGGAAGATACATTTCTAGGAAAAACACACAAGCTGACCTCAGACAACAGTTTACTCACCAGTACACATGAAAATGGATGTCCGTCCCTTTTCCAGCCATGTCAGAGTAGTTTCCTGTAAAACAAAAAGGAAAAGGGGCGCAAATGTGTAGGATCCCCTTATTAAAAACGTCTATGTGGCGTGGGTAGGTGGCCACTCACCTTATCGGGTTGTGCAATTCCTGCACAACCCGGTTTAACAGCCTCCGCCGCCGGCGGTATGTGCACTGCCTCTCCGCTCTCCTCTCTCCTGTTCAAGGCAGATCGTTTGTGCTGTTCCTGAGCTGCTCCAGCCGCCAGTCCCTCAAAAAGGGAGTAGTTTTCATGCAAAAAATAGTAATGGCGGTCTAATTAGGAGCGCTCTAAGGAACAAGCAGACATGTAAGATGTTTTCATAAATATCAAACCTTTTACCGTATTAACTTCTTAGCTGTTTGTATGCAGTTGAAAGGCGTAGTGGAGCTGTGAGGGGAGCTAAGAAGTTAATAAAAGGTTTGATATTTATGAAAACATCTTACATGTCTGCTTGTTCCTTAGAGCGCTCCTAATTAGACCGCCATTACTATTTTTTGCAAGAGTAGTTTCCTGGTAAGAGTTGCCATGCAGTGCTCCCCTGCCTTGTCCTTTTGCAGACCCTTCCTGTGAAGACCACACATGTGATGGCGAACAAGACCACAGAGTGTACAGTTTTCCACAGAATAAGAGAAGACAAAAATCAGCGATGTCCATAGAAGACAGACTGTTTTTGGATATAATGGATCGAGAAATAGTAAAAGATGAGTTAAAAAGCTGGGTCGCACCTCTACTATTCAGTCCTCAGAGATGACACCTACCCAAAAGAGAACTTGTCTATGGTTGATTTTTCTGCCTCAAACATAATCTTTAGAGGTCACCAGATATAAGAGAACATTTCTTTATCTTCATTGTTAAGATTTTCCAGAATAACCATGCAGACATTACACCTGCACATCAAGAATCCGAGGAGTAGGAATTTTTCCCATTTTCGGTGTATATCATCCTAAGAAGCCATGTCAGGTAAGGGGCCTTTCACACTTGCGGTTTTTTCCTGATTTGGAAGATCAGGCAAAACCCGATTCTTACAGTATTTTGCCCATTCACTTTAATTTTGTCAGTTAGAATGTTGTTGCTTCATGTTTTGTCCTGAAATCATTAAAGAGAATGGGCAAAAAAAATGAATCCTGTAAGAATCAGGTGTTTTCCTGATCTTCCAAATCAGGAAAAAAACGCAAGTGTGAAAGGTCCCTAAGAGTTGTAGTTGACTCTAACGCCAGATGTGAAGATACCTCATTAATTAGCATTCTACCATTGGGCCCAGGCCTCAATAACAGACTTCTGGAAGTACTACTCTGTTTCGGCAGAGGTACGGAGGCATTTATGGATGACATACAGCAGATGTTCCACTACTTTCTCGTCAAAGAGCAACACAGAAACTACTTGAGGTTCTTCTGGTACCATGACAACGACCCTAATAAAGACATTTCAGAGTATTGAATGAGGGTACACATCTTCGGAAACAATTATTCTCCTGCGGTCGCCATCTATGGTCTCAGAAATTCCACCAAATAGGGTGAAGAAAAGTATGGGTCGGATTCTAGATCCTTCATGGAAAAAGATTTCTACGTAGACAACTGCTTGAAATCCACACCTACGTACGAGGCTGAAATAAGTCTCCTACAAAGGGCTCAAGAAATGCTTGCTCTGTCTAACTTGAGGTTGCACAAAATTGCTTCCAATAGAGAACTAATGGAAGCCTTTCCCTCTGAAGATGATTCAAGTGATCTGAAGGACTTGGACCTAAGCCTCAACTCCCTTCTCATACAGTGGAGCCTTGGTTTGCTCTGGGATTTAAAGATGGATGCATTCACCATCCAGATCAGCAAATAAGAAAATCCTTCACTTATATAGTTGTCCTTTCTTTCATTAACAACTTGTATGATCCCATGGGATTTGTGGCTCCTGAAACCATCCAAGGTAAAGTACTGTTAAGAGACTTCATCCAGGAGACAACCAGTTGGGATGATCTGCTTTCAGCAAGGAAAAGAGACCGGTGGGAAGATTGGAGGAAGCCTCTCGAAACCTTGACCAACCTTTGTGTGGAATGACTACATACTCTTGTGCCATCAACAGAAGTTAGTGAAAGAGACCTCTACAGACAGCAAGGCAAGCAAATATGAAATGTCTGCAACATTTTCTTGGACTGATGGAGAAAGTGGTATCTCTCCACTTTATAAACCAGGACATGGTGGAATAAACATGAAAGACAGCCAGTCACATCGAAATGCATGTCCATTTGGCCTAGTCACCCAAGCCTTCCCAAACAAGAATGGGAAAGTACACAAAGTCAAACTCAATGAGTGCAAGCTTGGTGAGAGTAAACTGTTCCTTAGGCCAGAAACTGAACTTGGTCTGTTGCTTTCACCAAAAGAACCAATTAGTGGCATCCGTTGATGCCAAGCATGGAATGTTCTGCCCATTTATACTCAGCAGGAAAAAGCAATTTTAGCTTGACATTTGACATGACCTGAGTAACATGACATATTATCTTGTGATGTTTAGTGTGTTTACCACCATCTGGCGTATTACCTGCATGTCTAGGTGTCTTTTCCTTTAAGAACCCAGTGCATTGTGGCTCAGATCTTCAGCATCTCTGGAAATGCAGTTGCCATAATAAGTCAGAAAGAGACAGGATTCCATGCAGAATAATAATAATAATAATAATAATAATAATTATTATTATTATTATTATTATTATTATTATTATTATCTTGCCTCATGCTTTTCTTTTGTGAAACCCATCATTATTGTCAAGTATATCTGGTGAGAGTTTTACTCCTTTCTGTGTATTTGATAACTTAAAATCTGTTGTTAGGATTGTATAGCGATCATTTTCACGTAGTTATGTTTGTTAGGGCCACGTCACACACACAGATATCTGTGCAGATATTGTTCGCAGATCTCTGATTGCAGTGAAATCATGGACACATTGTTCCATTTGTACACGGCCACAAAATGTAACAATGTGTCCATGATTTCACTGCAACCAGAGATCTGCGAACAATATCTGCACAGATATATGTGTGTGTGACGTGGCCCTTAGGAATGCTTGTGTTCTATGATCCTCCATCTTAGTATAATGATCCTCTGTACTGCATACTGTCATAGATGTTTATATGATATATATATACAGTGCCTACAAGTAGTATTCAACCCCCTGCAGATTTAGGTGGTTTGATAAGATGCAAATAAGTTAGAGCCTTCAAACTGCAAACGAGAGTAGGATTTATTAACAGAAGCATAAATCTTACAAACCAAAAAGTTATGTTGCTCAGTTGAATTTTAATAAATTTTAAACATAAAAGTGTGGGTCAATTATTATTCAACCCCTCAAACCACCAGCATTCTGTTTGGTCCCCCTAAAGTATTAAGACGTAGTTCAGGCACAAAGAACAATGAGCTTCACATGTGTGGATTAATTATCTCTTTTGCCAGCCTTTTCTGACTATTTAAGACCCTCCCCAAACTTGTGAACAGCACTCATACATGGTCAACATGGGAAAGACAAAGGAGCATTCCAAGGCCATCAGAGACAAGATCGTGGAGGGTCACAAGGCTGGCAAGGGGTACAAAACCCTTTCCAAGGAGTTGGGCCTACCTGTCTCCACTGTTGGGAGCATCATCCGGAAGTGGAAGGCTTATGGAACTACTGTTAGCCTTCCACGGCCTGGACAGCCTTTGAAAGTTTCCTCCCGTGCCGAGGCCAGGCTTGTCCGAAGAGTCAAGGCTAACTCAAGGACAACAAGGAAGGAGCTCCAGGAAGATCTCATGGCAGTGGGGACATTGGTTTCAGTCATTACCATAAGTAACGTACTCCACCGCAATGGTCTCCGTTCCAGACGAGCCTGTAAGGTACCTTTACTTTCAAAGCGTCATGTCAAGGCTCGTCTACAGTTTGCTCATGATCACTTGGAGGACTCTGAGACAGACTGGTTCAAGGTTCTATGGTCTGATGAGACCAAGATCGAGATCTTTGGTGCCAACCACACACGTGACGTTTGGAGACTGGATGGCACTGCATACGACCCCAAGAATACCATCCCTACAGTCAAGCATGGTGGTGGCAGCATCATGCTGTGGGGCTGTTTCTCAGCCAAGGGGCCTGCCCATCTGGTCCGCATCCATGGGAAGATGGATAGCACGGCCTACCTGGAGATTTTGGCCAAGAACATCCGCTCCTCCATCAAGGATCTTAAGATGGGTCGTAATTTCATCTTCCAACAAGACAATGACCCAAAGCACACAGCCAAGAAAACCAAGGGCTGGTTCAAGAGGGAAAAAATCAAGGTGATGGAGTGGCCTAGTCAGTCTCCTGACCTTAACCCAATTGAAAACTTGTGGAAGGAGCTCAAAATTAAAGTCCACATGAGACACCCAAAGAACCTAGATAACTTGGAGAAGATCTGCATGGAGGAGTGGGCCAAGATAACTCCAGAGACCTGTGCCGGCCTGATCAGGTCTTATAAAAGACGATTATTAGCTGTAATTGCAAACAAGGGTTATTCCACAAAATATTAAACCTAGGGGTTGAATAATAATTGACCCACACTTTTATGTTTAAAATGTATTAAAATTCAACTGAGCAACATAACTTTTTGGTTTGTAAGATTTATGCTTCTGTTAATAAATCCTACTCTCATTTGCAGTTTGAAGGCTCTAACTTATTTGCATCTTATCAAACCACCTAAATCTGCAGGGGGTTGAATACTACTTGTAGGCACTGTATATATATAATATATACTCAGTATTTATTCACTCTGTACTGTATTATCACTACTCTTTCAGTGATATGCTCAGTGCTGATTTGCATTATTTATATTTTTATAGTTTTGCCAATTAATCAATCACAATTCATTCCCTTTTGACCAATAAAACATAGGCTGCTTTCACATCACGATTTTTGTGGATCCGTGGCTATCCATTGTAAAACAGATAGCCACGGATCCGATTTGTCCCCCATGTATCCCTATGGGCATGGAGTTGGGTCCAAATTGTCACGGATCTGATTGTGTCCGATTTTTTGCTGTGCCCAGAATGGAGAAACTGGCTGGATTGTCCTTGTCCTGGGTCAGCACGCAAAACAAAAGATGTGGGGGGGCCATCCATGAGCCCCACTTCAACCTCCTCCTGGTTAGCCCCTGAAACAACAGGTGTGGGAAGGCTGCTCACAAATCCCACATCGACCTCTTCCTGGTCAGTCACCAAAGCAACAGGGATGGGGACGTTGTCCATAAACTCCAACTTGTCCTCTCCCTGCTCAGGCACGGTGTTGACAGGATCAGTTTCTTGCAGTTCCAGGGCTTGGAATTTGGTGTCCTTCCAGATTGTCACTGGATCCATGATGTGGCACACAGTTTTATTCCTTTGGGTCAATCTCGGCAGGGTCCTCATCATTCTCTGCATCCTTTTGGGCATGCCACTGGACCAATTTCTGGATCAAATACGACCATGTGTCAGTGTCCCTGGCTTCTATTTCTCGGAACAGATATGCCACCTCTAGCTGCAGTTTCTTATAGCAGCCGTACTTCCACTCCAGTCCTCGTCCCATGGCTGAGCTGGTGGGCTTGGACATGGCAGTGTCCGAAACCTGACTGCCTCACTATGGCCTGCTGGATATGCTTATATGCATCCCTGGTTGTAGAGCCCTTGGACGGTGTCCACGAACACCAGTCCCCTGCAGCTCCCCTGGATAAACCAGGCTGAGTAGTATCCCACTGCTGCCACCAATTGTGGAGACCCGGGGGTCAGTGGGTGCTCTCGTCCGCAGGCCCAGCCGCCTTTACAAAGACAGCGTGGACCAGGGCTCATCCCCACCTGAACGCCCGAGCTCCTTAACCATGGGCGGAACACTACTCAGACAACACAGGGTGAGGGAATCACAATATTAAGACTTTATTGGATCCCCAAACAGTGAACAGCATATAACGCATAACCAGCAAAACACAACAATGTAACAGGCAACAGTCTCGCCCTTCCGCTGGCTCACCAGGGTTTAGAATGTAGCACAGCAAAGTCTGTAGCCAGGTGACTGTATCGTCCCAACCTGGGTTGCTTCCTTATCCTTATGCAGTCTTTGTCATCACAGCCGAATCCGATAATCCGATGCTGAAGTCCTTGTGAATCTATAGTCCATGTTCTGGTCCCCTTGGTCGGCACCGAAATGCCTAGGCCTGGGGTTATGGCTCGCTAACCGGACCCGAAGATCCTAGATTAGCTGCCTGTATCCAATATTCATTCTCTCTCTCTCACTCTGGTTAATGAACACATCTCCTTATATACCTTCAGCCCTCATTGCAGGATATTGGGAGCGTCACGATTGGTGCAATAACACTGTCTTTGCATTGGCTGGACCTCAAGCCTCATTTAACATATTTTAGTAGTATTGTACTCCTGACAAGGTAGAGTGACATACTGATTGACATGGTCCTTACAATGGAATGTTAGTAGGAGACATTCAGTCTGCAAACCATGACATTAAAACAATAGTAGCTGAAGCCATTTACATAGTCCACAGTCCACATGGTAATATACAATGGACGATTAGCATAATTAAGTTCTCCGGCCTTCAATGACAAACAAGTTAGATAATTACATTACCATGCTAAACTTAAACCACAGTAATCTATGAAAATACTGTAGGAAATTCTCCTTGGCCATTACAAGTTTACATGCCAATATACAATATGGTCTGGGTTACATAAGAAATCATCATATATTTTACATTGAAGGAGTCCATTTCGTCACAGAGACTGCTCTGATTTTGGGCACAGCAGACCAAATCGGACACAATCAGATTCGACGCTGGCTGCGGCAAATAATATAGGGGCCTATGGAGCACGGATCCATGAAAAAACAGGATTGTTTCCTGGATTCAATTTTAGTGTATTTTACTTTTGCAAAGTATATACATACATTGTAAAAGTAAAATTAAATAAAGCAAGAGTTAGTAATAAAAAAAAAATTCCCACCTCTCTGCTCTGTATCCCGCAATGCATTCAACGCCGATGGCTTAAGGACCTGAATCAGCAGACCGGATGGGGAGGGGCAACCCGACCAGCTGATTGATCACATGACCGCATCAGCTGAGCGGTTTAAATCGCGCCCCTGCCAAAACTGATTTACACCGCGCTGATGCGGTCATGTGACCAATCAGCTGATCGGGTTGCTCCGCCCAGTCAGCTGATTCAGGTCCTTAAGCCATCGGAGGTGAGTGCATCGCAGGACACACAGCAGAGAGTTGAGACTAAAGCGCTCAAACACAGTGAATTCCTAGGCACATTGCCCCCTGGGAAATATGAATATGCAAATAGAGTCTGTGGAGCCTCTGTTAGGAGTCTCAAACACAGAACTAGCCATATATCCCTCCAGGGAAGGACCCAGCCAAGGGGTGGCTCCTTGCGGAGAACACCATAGCCACCATATGAAGTGGCCCTTTAAGTCGATATCCAACTCTTTTACAAGTTTACAGATATGACAAGGGAATACCAAGGCCAAGTATCCATCCACATACAGCTGTTTCGGGGTGTTGCCCCTCATCAGTGTGGCGTAGGATTCTGGCTAGGTGGGAGCAAGGCCTAGTAGACCAAGATTGCAAAGTATTCACTGATCTCAGGGAGACCAGTCCAAGAAAACACTGCGGGCAGCTGGCTAAAGCGCTCAACACAGTGAATTCCTAGGCACATTGCCCCCTGGGAAATATGAATATGCAAATAGAGTCTGTGGAGCCTCTGTTAGGAGTCTCAAACACAGAACTAGCCATCTATCCCTCCAGGGAAGGACCCAGCCAAGGGGTGGCTCCTTGCGGAGAACACCATAACCACCATATGAAGTGGCCCTTTAAGTCGATATCCAACTCTTTTACAAGTTTACAGATATGACAAGGGAATACCAAGGCCAAGTATCCATCCACATACAGCTGTTTCGGGGTGTTGCCCCTCATCAGTGTGGAGTAGGATTCTGGCTAGGTGGGAGCAAGGCCTAGTAGACCAAGATTGCAAAGTATTCACTGATCTCAGGGAGACCAGTCCAAGAAAACACTGCGGGCAGCTGGCTAAAGCGCTCAAACACAGTGAATTCCTAGGCACATTGCCCCCTGGGAAATATGAATATGCAAATAGAGTCTGTGGAGCCTCTGTTAGGAGTCTCAAACACAGAACTAGCCATCTATCCCTCCAGGGAAGGACCCAGCCAAGGGGTGGCTCCTTGCGGAGAACACCATAACCACCATATGAAGTGGCCCTTTAAGTCGATATCCAACTCTTTTACAAGTTTACAGATATGACAAGGGAATACCAAGGCCAAGTATCCATCCACATACAGCTGTTTCGGGGTGTTGCCCCTCATCAGTGTGGAGTAGGATTCTGGCTAGGTGGGAGCAAGGCCTAGTAGACCAAGATTGCAAAGTATTCACTGATCTCAGGGAGACCAGTCCAAGAAAACACTGCGGGCAGCTGGCTAAAGCGCTCAAACACAGTGAATTCCTAGGCACATTGCCCCCTGGGAAATATGAATATGCAAATAGAGTCTGTGGAGCCTCTGTTAGGAGTCTCAAACACAGAACTAGCCATCTATCCCTCCAGGGAAGGACCCAGCCAAGGGTGGCTCCTTGCGGAGAACACCATAACCACCATATGAAGTGGCCCTTTAAGTCGATATCCAACTCTTTTACAAGTTTACAGATATGACAAGGGAATACCAAGGCCAAGTATCCATCCACATACAGCTGTTTCGGGGTGTTGCCCCTCATCAGTGTGGAGTAGGATTCTGGCTAGGTGGGAGCAAGGCCTAGTAGACCAAGATTGCAAAGTATTCACTGATCTCAGGGAGACCAGTCCAAGAAAACACTGCGGGCAGCTGGCTAAAGCGCTCAAACACAGTGAATTCCTAGGCACATTGCCCCCTGGGAAATATGAATATGCAAATAGAGTCTGTGGAGCCTCTGTTAGGAGTCTCAAACACAGAACTAGCCATCTATCCCTCCAGGGAAGGACCCAGCCAAGGGGTGGCTCCTTGCGGAGAACACCATAACCACCATATGAAGTGGCCCTTTACTTTAACTTTCTAAGGTGGAAGTCCCAAGTTGCATCGGGGATCTGGTTAATACTCTGGTCTGTACCTGTTACCCTGTCATCAGTAAAAGGTACCGAAACAACACTCCCTGTGTATCTGTGTACCTATCTAATTGCCGCAATACACCGCTTTGTCAGCAAAGACTTAACTACTACTCCCCTCATCCATCCCTGCTGCCCTGAGGTAAAGCTCCACCTGTGGGGAGCTGTACCACACTCTGCTGCACCCACCATTAACTCAGCGGCCGGCTTGCAGCACCGGTACCATATTACCGGGAGCTACAGGTGGCGTCACGTATCCACTGTAAATATCCCCTTATCCCCCACCATTACCCGCCATTGAGGATCCAGGGCACGGGACCGGGGATCGACCAGCCGTGATTCCCCATCAAAGCCGCCATCAGCCCCGGTACCTGAGTACCCCATACCCTGTCGACCGCCTCAACTTCATTTCACATTCGCAATGTATGTATATACATTGCGAAAGTGAACGTCACACCCGCTTGCCTGCACTTTGCAGGCTCGGGCTTCTCCCAGCTCTTTCTGCGTCCGGATCCATGAAAATCACGGATCCGGACACAGAAATGGCATCAGGAGGTATACATCTGGGCCATCCGTTCCTGTCCGTGGGGTCCTGCAAAAAACAGGATCCTCACGGACAGGAAAAAATCATGATGTGAAAGGAGCCATAGACTCAACTACTAAAGAATCATCTACAAAGTAGTAGTCCCAGATCCTACTACCACAAAGCATTGCTAAACCAGGAAGCCCCAATAAGCTTCCCAACACAAAGTACCCAAAGCCAGCCTGACTAAGCCATCAACTTACATGGCCTGACAAAAGGCAAAATTCAGAAGATGGTTCACAAAGGAAAAGAGAAATATTTCAGCATCTGGAGGAACGACATAAACAAATCACAGCAACTGATGATATACCAGAAACTACAGAGGGAGTACAAACTGGCCCCATATCTATAGAAACTAGAAAACTCCAAAGAGCAATAGATCCTGAGGCCAGACAAAGTTTTATACGGGGCAGGGACTTCAAGAAGCAAAAAGTGACCAGGATGCCTTAAACTCACTCACTGTGAAGATCCAGAAGTGTTTCCCATTCACCGGAGAGTATCCTGGGCATTATCTGCAACTCCACCAGTAAAGGTACAGAAACAACTAACGGTGTGTGTGAAAATTCCTCAGTCCCTGACCTTGTCCACTACAGAGACTGCCACAGCTCTGCTCGGCAGCATAGCCAACTCCCTGTATCCATCCTTGTCACCTTACACCACAGCCTGCCTGAGGTGAGCTATACCACCCAGCTGCCCGACCATCATCCCCGGAGGCCCCGGCAGCGCTGGTGCCATCACCATGAATCCCAGGTGGCATCACGACAAACTTTTTTTTTCTTTTTTTTTATTCACTTTTTACAATCCCCCAATTTTCAGTTGACCACCAGGGATATGGGATCGGGAGTGCCACCAGTGACATCCTCCTCAACTCCTCGCCCGGGTTCCATGCTAGGTCTCTCGGCTGAGGGACCAGGAGGAAGAGATGGAGGAAGAGGAGAGAGTTTGAGGAGCTTTTCAGGAGACCGGCCGGTCTGGGAAAGAGGGGCCATTGTCAGAATCTCCCAGACAGCTTACCGGGCACCGGAGCCCGCACCTGTGGGATACTTTAGGACCACAGAGAATCCGGATTCCCGTGGAGTCTCCAATTCTCCCAGGCACCAGAGCAGACTGGAGGAGGGTACCAGGCACTGCCAAAGGAACGAGCGGCCAGCCAGTAGAGGGTTACCCAACAGCGTGAAGGTGAGAGAGGAAAGGAGGTCAGGCTGATTATAAGTCACCAGGCTTCATTCTAGAAACTGAAGAGCAAGAAGGAACAGACGGGGTTAGAGCAGGAAGGCACAACGAGGGTTTCACCATACCACCTGGGATCCGCCTGCAGCCACCCGATAAGTTACCTGTCCTCATACCATCAGGAGTGCTGAACTGTAACTCTGTATGAATGTAAGTGAACAGTAAAGTACCCGGAGGAAAAGTGAGTTTTGACTCTGGCTGTGTTCCTTTGAATGCACTTGCTTCCCATACAGGAACGCTGCCCCGGAGGTCCAGTCCTACCTGTGGAGGACTTTACCACACTAGCCGCAATTCCATCTACCTCCGGCGGACTGTGGCGGCGCTGATGCCACATCACCTGAAACTACAGGTGGCACCACAACAAACTTGTACATAATCCCCTGTAAATACATTCCCTTTTCAAAGATAGGCCCAGGACACGGGATCAGGCACGGCCGCCATTCCCCGTGACACCGCAGTGCTACCCCTGAAGCCTGATAACTGAGTACCCCAAAGCCTGGGCTCTACATATCTTTTCTGGCATCACAAACAGGATATCGTGCCTGGTACCACCGGATACTGTGCGCCTTGGACTTAGACTTGTGCTTAAAACAAACTTTTTCCACCATTTGCTTGGTGCCAAAAATGGGTTCCTACCATTACTGCAGGAGGACCCAAGATGGTGCTGTAGCCATGTACTAAACACCATGTGCAGGCCCGGGGGCGTGCTTCAGCCCCTAGACGAAGGAGGGCCAAGATGGAGGCGCCAAACAGTGTGGCTGCCCAGATTGCCATCAATCAATCAGGAGGGCGGCCCACAGACCTCTATACTAACATGATTGGGCATGTGTAATCGCTACATAATTGCACGTGCTCAGCAATGGCAATGCTCTACATTTATCATTGAAGACTTTGCTTAAAATAATTTTTTTTTCAAATTACAATTAATTGTGCTTCATCATATGGACTTAATAGTTGACTCTGCTGTGAAGGTCTTCATCTACTGTGTACGCACTATTCAATACATGGCAGCAGATTGTAGTATTGATTTGTACTGATTGGGCCCCAAATGGCCTTTTCAATAGTAGTTTCTTACTTATGTGTGCATTTAGTCCAAAATGTATTGTATAGGCTATTTATTGGGTATTCATTATTGTACACATACTCATTTGTGCCAATTATCTCATCCAATAGTGCAGCTGCACTGTATTGTTTTATATACCTCTATTTTATATAGGCCAACACTCAGTGCTCATTATTTTGCCAGCAGCTATCAGATTCTCTCTCTCTATATCTCTTGGGGGCACTAGTGTTATTCTAGTGATTTATTGTGGCAAAATATAATGGGGTAATATAAGCAAAGTTTAATAATTAAATAAATAATAATAATTGTTAATACTTCCCAAATTGTTATGTTAATTCTTGTTCATTACCGTATATAATGAGACTAAGTTGTGTACAGAACAAGGAACCCATATACCTTCAATAGTTGTTGACTAACAACAATTCCTTCCATGGCTGAGCATTTATATATTAAAAAAAGTAAGGGGAGTAAGCTGCTTCAGGCATTTGTGATAATGGCTTATTTCCCCTGAGAACAAAGGAAGCGGTTGTTAAAATAAAAAATGCCAAATCTTTCCTCACCCCGTCTGTCATTGTAGGATGGGACACTATCATACAAATGAGATGATCTTCTGTTTCTGCTAAAATGCAATCCATAGGGCTCATTAACATGGGGTTGCTCTGTTCTTGGAGCGTGTACATGCTCTGCTTGAGTATAGCCACTTCTAGACTTTGTTTTTTAAATATAGTTGTGGCCAAAAATGTTGGCACCATTTAAATTATTCCAGAAGATGACGTATTTCCCCCAGAAAATTATCGCATTTATACATGTTCATTTCCTTTATGTTTATTAGAACAACACAAAAAAAAACTTAAAAAAAGACAAACTGGGCATAATTTCACACAAAACGCCAAAAAATGGGTCATACTAAATTGAAAGCAGCTTTCAAAAATTGTGGTAGACAACTTTATTTCAAGTAAGTGATGCTCTGTGGCAAGTAACAGGTATGGGCAATATCAAAATCACATCTGAAACTGGAAAAAAAGGGGAGAAGTTGACTCAATCTTTGCATTGTGTCTGTGCGTGTCACATTAGAAAAAATCTTTTGACAACAAGGGTGATCAACGAGTGGAACAGGCTTCCACGAGAGTTGGGGAGTTCCCCTTCAATGGAAGTCTTCAAGCAGAGGCTGGACAAACATCTGTCAGAGTGGTTTAGTGATTCCTGCTTTGAACAGGGGGTTGGACCAGATGACCCAGGAGGTCCAGTCCAACCCTGCTTTTCTATGAGTCTACCTTAAGCACTGAGAACAAGCAGAGGAGAAGAGACCTGTCCGAGGACTTGAGAAAAACAATTGTTGAAAAATATCAACCGTCTCAAAGTTTCAAGTCATCCTTCAGAGATCTTGATGTTTGGGATTTTTTTTTGTGTTGTTCCAATACACGCAAGGAAATAAACACATGTATGGCACAACAAGTGTAATTGCAATCATTTACTTAATTATCTGGAATAATTTCAAGGTTGCCAAAACTTTTGGCGATGGCTGTAGGGGTAATTATAGATTAAATGTGGTAAATTGCTTGTTTACAAAATCCCAGAGTCACATACTATTTTACATGTAAAGAATGTGAGTTAACCTTTTGTATCTAAAAAACCAATATTTTAAATGCTTAGTAACTGTAGTTTCTTTAATCTCGTCTTACATTAAGTTTACACCAAATATGCAGTTCTCAGTTGAGGGGAAAATACTTTCACACGCCTGTAGCTTTGCTGAAGTGATATCTACTGTACAATCTAGCGGTGACCTAGTGAAATAAATAATGAATTGTTCACATACCTCTATCCATAAATCAGTCAGTAAAGATAAAATCCCTAATTGGTATGTTTTATGGTAGTGTCATGTGCATGGTTCCGGAGTAATCTAATGAGTAGAGAGGTATGTGTCGAAATTTATGGACAGCATTAATGCAACTTTTTTACAACGTCCTCTATCTTCTCTTGCCAAGCTGATTTTTTTCTCTTTAGATTTGCTGTTTTCATCGATGACAATAAAACGCGACACTTAAGGTCCCCTCAGCCTTGATGTGTGCCCCATGCCGATGCATTGGCTGGATCCAGACTGGTACCTAGGGTTCAGAGACATTTTGACCCTGTTTTAGAAACAACCAGTCTTTTTAGCTATTCAGAAGTATTTAGAGCTACCTCCACCACAAAAAGGAAAAGAAAGAAAATTAGCTCATTTTGTACTTTGCTTCGCTGATGAGAAGAAAGACGTGTTTTTCAGCTTACAGTCCTTTCATGTACAGCTCGGCATCCTTGCAAACCGGTAGAAAAAAAAAGTACATAATGAGTAAGGCAGCATCATTCATAATAAGCAGCAAGCAATCCGGCACTGAAATCCTTTCTCACGCTATTTCCTGCGGAGCTCGATTCTATGGACGTCTGAAATATCTAAACTCGGCCTCGTGTTTGAACATCCCTTATTACCTTTAAAAGCCTCCGATCTGGCCCTTTGATTTGTTCTTTGATGCTGTTTAGAAACTTTCTGCACAAGTATACAGGAGAAACTGATGAATATATCATCATTTCAAAGGGTGTGATATCAAACATTCCTTGCGCTGCACACACCATGGAAGCAGGAGGCCCAGAATGCTTTTGAAAAGCGCACTTCACAAACACTGTTTATTTTATTCCTATCATTTGGATGACCTTGCTCTTCTGGAGAGAAGCCCCCTTCCTTTTATTATTCTTTATCACGGTGCATGCTGGGGACGGTTTTGTCTCTTTATTTCAGCTTGTCTTTTGTCAATCAGGACACTTCAAGCTACCCCACTGTCCCCACTTATATAAGTTTCACATGACAATTTTTGATTGCTAGCCAAGATTTTTTCTTTTTTTACATCAAATAGCATGACATATGACTTTTCCCAAAACTTAATAAACAGAATAAGTTCACAAAGAAGCAAGGGATGGAAATAATGAGAGGATCTAAGTTGGTAGCACTTCATCAAACTTGATGAAAATTGGTTAACTCACTAGAGGTAAAAGAAGAAGACTATACGGTGCATCTCAATGAATTAGAAAATAATCAAAAAGTTATTTTTTTTTAGTAATTCAATAACAAAGTGAAACGCATATATTATATAGAAAGTGTCACTTCTGTGAGGAAGTGAAAAAACTTTTTAATGCCACCCAATAAGGGTACCAATCTTTAAAGTCATAATCGACTCTTTAACAAGCCTTTTAATATGACTTAAGATTTGTACAAGATCAGAACCCCAAACTGCAGATGCTGCGTTTCGGGGTGACTGCCCCTCATCAGTGCAGTGTGTGGGAGTCCTGATCTGGCTGTATGAGAGGCTGAGATGAGGTCTGGGGACTAGCTATTCTAATCATGGAGAGGATTCTGCCTGCCGACATAAGGAGACAGATAAGCTGATAAGGAGACTTATAGCTGCAATGCTCCTCTAGGAAATATGCATATTGTCACTTCAGTGAGGAAGTGAAAGACTCTAATGCCACCCAATAAAGGTAGCAATCCTTAAAGTCATAATCGACTCTTTAATAAACCTTTGAATATGACTCAGGATTTGTGCCAGATCAGAACCTCAAACTGTAGATGAGTCATTACAAATAGATCTATTTCAAGTTTTTATTCCTGTTAATGTTGATGATTATGACTTACAGCCAATGAAAACCCAAAGGTCATTATCTCAGAAAATTAAAGTAGGGAAGATGAAGGGTTGAAAACCGCACTGCTATATTCCATGAAAAATCAAAGGGTGAATATAATATTGATTTATTAGTCATTCGTTTCAAGCCTCACAGAAAAGCCCTGAAACATGGCAATATGATATTGATTTGTCCTGAGGAAGGGCCAGGGAGCTAATAAATCAATATTATATTCACCCTTTGAGGTCTTGTGGAATATGGGAGTGCAGTTTTTAACCCTTCATCCTCCCTGCCCTATATGCACAATGCTGAGGACTGCAACAGCTGTGATATGCTTTTATAGTAGTTGCGACTCTTACAACCACACAAGGTGAGACTCTGATACCTATTTAGGTAATATTTTATCTCTCAGGCCCTTCTTCCTCTCTACTTTAATTTTTTGAGATAATGACCTTTGGGTTTTCATTGGCTGCAAGCCATAATCATCAACATTAACATAAATAAACACTTGAAATAGATCACTCTGTTTGTAATGACTCTATGTATGTGTTTCATCTTATGTATTGAGTTACTGAAATAAATTAACTTTTTGATGATATTCTAATTCATTGTGATGCACTGGTATAGATATAATCAACTGGCATGGTATGATGTGGTGTAACATCTAAATAGTAACATAGTTTTTTTTTAAGGTTGAAGGAAGACTTTAAGTCCATCTAGTTCAACCCATAGCCTAACATGTTGATCCAGAGGAAGGCAAAAAAAACCCCATGTGGCAACACTAAGCTCCACATTGGGGGAAAAAATTCCTTCCTGACTCCAGATACGGCAATCAGACTAATTCCCTGGATCAACGCCCTATCAAAGAATCTAGTATATATAACCGGTAATATTATAGTTTTCAAGAAAGGCATCCAGGCCCTTCTTAAATGTTAGTAGTGACTCACTCATTACAACATCATGTGGCAGAGAGTTCCATAGTCTCACTGCTCTTACAGTAAAGAATCCACGTCTGTGATTATGATTAAACCTTCTTCCCTCCAGACGTAGAGGATGCCCCCTTGTCCCAGTCTCAGGCCTAAGAGTAAAGAGATCATTAGAAAGGTCTCTGTACTGCCCCCTCATATATTTGTACATTATTATAAGATCACCCCTAAGCCTTCGTTTTTCCAAGCTAAATAACCCCAAGTTTAATAACCTGTCTTGGTATTGCAGACCCCTTAGTCCTCTAATAACTTTTGTCGCTCTTCTCTGGACCCGCTCTAGTTCAGCTATGTCTTTCTTATACACCGGAGACCAGAATTGTACACAGTATTCTAAGTGTGGTCGCACTAGTGACTTGTATAGAGGTAAAATTATGTTCTCCTCATGAGCATCTATGCCTCTTTTAATACATCCCATTATTTTATTTGCCTTTACAGCAGCTGCCTGACACTGGCCACTAAATGTGAGTTTGTCATCTACCCATACACCCAGGTCTTTTTCAGTGGTAGTTTTGCCCAGTGTTTTATAATTAAGCACATAATTATACCCTTTGTTTCCTCTGCCCAAGTGCATGACTTTACATTTATCCCCATTAAAGCGCATTTGCCATTTAGCAGCCCAAGCTTCTAGTTTACATAAATCCTCCTGTAATATAAAATTGTCCTCCTCTGTATTGATTACCCTGCAGAGTTTAGTGTCATCTGCAAATATTGAGATTCTACTCTGTATGCCCCCTACAAGGTCATTAATAAATATATTAAATAGTAGCGGGCCCAACACTGACCCCTGTGGTACCCCACTGTTAACTGTGACCCATTCTGAGTGTGTTCCATTAATAACCACCCTTTGTTTCCTATCACTAAGCCAGTTCTTAACCCACTTACACATATTTTCCCCTATCCCCATTGCCCTCATTTTATGTATCAACCTTTTGTGTGGCACCGTATCAAAAGCTTTTGAAAAGTCCATATACACCACATCCACTGCATTTCCTTGGTCCAGTCCAGAACTTACTTCTTCATAGAAGCTTATTAGATTAGTTTGACAGGAACGGTCCCTCGTAAAACCATGTTGATAATGGGTCATGAGGTTATTTTTGTTCAGATACTCCAGTATAGCATCTCTTAGAAAACCCTCTAGGATTTTACCCACAGTAGAGGTTAAGCTTACTGGCCTATAATTTCCAAGTTCAGTTTTTGTCCCCTTTTTGAATATTGGCACCACATTTGCTATACGCCAGTCCTGTGGTACAGACCCTGATATTATGGAATCTTTAAATATTAAAAATAATGGTCTATCTATGACAGTACTTAATTCCTGCAGCACTCTGGGGTGTATCCCATCTGGGCCCGGGGATTTGTCAATTTTAGTGATTTTTAGACGATACCGTACTTCCTCTTGGGTTAAGCAGGTGACGTTTAATTGAGAATTTTTGTTATCACTGATCATATTGTCTGTCATGGGATTTTCTTGTGTAAATACTGTTGAAAAAAAGTCATTTAGCATATTTGCTTTTTCCTCATCCTCATCCACCATTTCACCCAGACTATTTTTAAAGGGGCCAACACCATCATTTTTTAGTTTCTTACTATTTATGTAGTTAAAAAATATTTTGGGATTCTTTTTACTTTCTCTGGCAATGAGTCTCTCTGTCTCAATCTTTGCTGCCTTGATTTGCTTTTTACAAATGTTATTTAATTTTCTGTATTTATTTAATGCTTCATCACTACCTACTTGCTTTAATTCCCTAAATGCTTTCTTTTTGTCACATATTGCACTTCTTACCGCTTTATTTAGCCATAGTGGTTTCCTCCTATTTCTAGCATGCTTATTCCCATAGGGTATATATTGTGCACAGGTCCTATTCAGGATGCTAATAAACATCTCCCATTTGTGTTGTGTACTTTTATGTCTCAGGACATCGTCCCAGTTTATTGCACTAAGATCATCTCTCAACCGTTGGAAATTTGCCTTCCTGAAGTTTAGTGTCCTTGTGGCCCCTCTACTACACGTCTTAGTAAAGGATACTTGAAAGCTTATTAAGTTATGATCACTATTACCCAAGTGACCTCCAACCCGTATATTTGATATGCGGTCTGGCCTGTTGGTTAATATTAGGTCCAGCAGTGCCCCCCTTCTTGTTGGGTCCTGAACCAGTTGTGAAAGGTAATTGTCTCTTATAGTTTTCAAAAACTTATTACCTTTGCTAGAACTGCAGGTTTCTGATCCCCAATGTATTTCAGGGTAGTTGAAGTCCCCCATAATAATGACTTCTCCCTGAGTCGCTGCTTCATCTATTTGCTTTATGAGGATATTCTCCCCACTTCCATTATTGTTGGGGACTTATAACAAACCCCTATCAGTAATTTATTATTTTTTCCCCCTCCCCTTATCTCCACCCACAGAGACTCTACATTTCCATTAGATTCACCTATATTATCACGCAGGATGGGTTTTAAGGATGATTTTACGTATAAACATACACCTCCTCCTCGCCTATTTGTACGGTCATTTCTGAACAGACAATAGCCCTGTAAATTAACAGCCCAGTCATGACTCTCATCCAGCCAAGTCTCTGAAATCCCCACCATGTCATAATTATTTTCCAACAAAATCAATTCTAATTCCTCCATTTTGTTGGTGAGGCTTCTGGCATTAGTGAACATGCACTTTATGCATCTCTCTTTACCTCTATTCCTTCCTACTAGATTGACTGTTCTAACCCCACCCCCCATGCCACCCCCAATTTTATTACTTGTGCCCAGGTTACTGTTTACACTATCTTCCCCTCCTATACAATGAATACCCTCCCCCCCAATCCCTAGTTTAAACACTCCTCCAACCTTCTAGCCATTTTCTCCCCCAGCACAGCTGCACCCTCCCCATTGAGGTGCAGCCCGTCCCTAGCATAGAACCTGTAGCCAACAGAGAAGTCGGCCCAGTTCTCCAGGAACCCAAACCCCTCCTTCCTACACCAATTCCTGAGCCACTTATTTATCTCCCTAATCTCCCGTTGCCTCTCTGGTGTGGCACGTGGTACAGGCAGTATTTCAGAGAATACTACCTTGGAGGTCCTTGCCTTAAGCTTGCAGCCTAATTCCCTGAAATCATCTTTAAGGACCTTCCACCTACCTCTAACTTTGTCATTTGTGCCAATGTGCACCATGACCGCTGGGTCCTCACCAGCCCCTCCCAGTAATCTGTCAACCCGATCAGCGATGTGCCGGACTCGAGCGCCAGGTAGGCAGCACACTGTTCGACGATCCCTGTCTTTGTGACAGATTGCCCTATCTATTCCCCTAATAATTGAGTCCCCCACTACCAGCACCTGTCTGGCCTGCCCTACTCTCCTGTTTTCCCCCTTACTGGAGCAGACACTCCTCTGGCTTTCAGAGGTCATGCCCTGCTGCAGCAGTGCTGTACCTGAACTCACACCCCCCTCATCTGCCAACATAGCAAATTTATTGGGGTGTGCCAGATCAGGGCTAGCCTCCCTGGCACCCTTCCCTCTACCCCGCCTTCTAACTGTCACCCAGCTAGCTACCTCATGGTCCTGAGGCTCCATAGTACCATCCTCCCCCACATCTATCCCATTGAGCAGCTGTTCAGTGAGCAGCAGACTCCTTTCCATATTGTCTATGGATCTCAGCGTTGTCAGTCGTTCATTTAGATCCAGTATCTGGGCTTCCAAATGCACAACGTACTCACATCTCACACAGCAGTATGCACCCTCGGCCGGCTGGTCAAGGAATGCATACATGTGGCAAGATGTACACTGGATGGCATTGCCAATCATGGAGCTCATTTCCTAATGGGGATTGCACCAGACAGAAATGATAAGTAAAAAGAAATGCAAAGTATTAAATACATAATCACCAATTGGCTGCTGTAACCGAATCCCATAAGGCACCGCAAGGCCACTAACTGCGCCTGCGCAAGTGACATACATTTCACTGCTATTTCGACGGGAGATCTGCGGAGCTCTCCCGCCGCTGATCTCCCGGTGGAATAACAGTAAGAAGCGTCAGCTCACTGGGAGCGCTCACAGCTGATCTCCCAGGGGTGGCAGCCACTCATCCCCCGCTACCGGGAGAAATAGCAGTAAGCACCGGGAGATGACCGGCGGCCAGCTTTAAATCTCCTGCCAATACCACGCTGCTCAGCTGATTGGTCGCACGATGCCCGGTGTGTGACCAATCAGATAAGCGGTATTGGCGGTATATCTAAAGCTGGCTGCCACTTATCTACGGTGGCGGGAGATGAGTGGCTACCACTGCCTCGATATCAGCGGCGAGCGCCGCTAACCTCCCGGCGGCCCGCCGCTCACTGCTATTCCACCAGTAGATCAGCGGCTGGCGCCACTGACCTTCTGGCAGTGGGAGATGAGTGGTGGCCAGCTTTAAATCTCCCGCCAATACCACTCAGCTGATGGGTCACGCCCCAGCAGAGCGCGACCCATCAGCTGAGCCACGCGGTATTGGTGCGGGATTTAAATACCACTCTGGGAGGCAGGGACATGGGAGGCCGAAGGCACAGGGGAGGCAGGGGCACAGGGGAGGCAGTGGCACAGGGGTGGCAGAGGCACAGGGGAAGGCAGAGTCCTGGGTAGAGATAGCGCACACAGGGGCTGAGAGCACATAAAGTGGAGAGAAAAGCACAAGTAAGAGAGAGTGCACAGGGGGAGAGACAGCACAGAGACGAGAGGGTGCACAAAAGGAGACAGGCACAGAGACTGCCTATTTCTAGTCTGTAATATTTGCCACTATATTTGGACTAGCATTGTTCTTTTTTTATTTTGTATCATATTCTATAGGTCCAGACAGAAGACATATTCTCACAATAGTTCATGTCTCTGGGCCACAACCTCTTATTCTTATCTCATGCACACAGTAGTGTTAACGTCATAGGAAAGCAATTACTCTATGTATGTTTATAGAATGTATATATAATATGGAGTACATGGATGAATCATATGGAAGGTTTCCTTAATATGTTGCCTCCAAATATCAAGAAATGTATTTGATAATGAAGTACCGCGTATGTTTATGTAACACAGTATAAACTGCTGCAACATTTACTTTTCTTTTTTTAATTAATTTTCCAAATATTTATCCTGCTTTTGTTTTGTGTTTTTCACACCTTGGAGGTGCACCCCCCAACAAAAATGTGTAAATATAGAATAAAAGATAAAATAATGTCATTAACAAAATCCGAGAAATGAATAGTGTGTACAATGTAAGTCAATGGGAAATGCGAGTAGTTTTCTGCTGCACCTTACAAAGGGGTCTGGGGACCTGAGGAAAAGGCTAAAATGGGTGGGAAAGTGATGATACAGAATGGGAAGAGCCTGGAGAATATGCCTTCTTACATTTCTGACTCACATATGGTTTCTGGGAATAACTTTGTATTACGTACAAAAGGACACCTACCAAACCTAACCTAGATCGCATTTAACAGGCGAAAAAGGTTAGGGTGCTTTCAGACTACGATTTTTAGGGAGCCGATGCTGTCCGATATAAATCGGACAGCATCGGCTCCCTTCTGATGCCTGGAATCGGGTGCCAAATAGGCACCCGATTCCGGCATAAAATCGTAGCCGGAGGCTGAAAAAAAGGAAAAAAAAAAAAGTTCATGCTCACCTGCCCCCGAGCCCCCGCCGTCTCCAGCCGTCTTACTTAAGGCTCCCGGTGGCTCCCTCAGGCTGCCGGTGTCTTCAGAGGTCTTCTACTGCAGTACACAGGACCTGCGGTGATGTCACAGTCATGTGACTGCGGGTTACCATGGTGAACCCGCGGTCACGTGACTGTGACATCACCGCAGGTCCTGAACTGCAGAAGACCTCTGCAGACACCGGCAGCCTGCGGGAGCCACCGGGAGCCTTAAGGAAGACGGCTGGAGACGGCGGGGGCTCAGGGGCAGGTGAGCATGAACTTTTTTTTTTTTTTTAACCCCTGCGCTCCTAGTTGAGCAGTTTTACTGTACTGAGCATGCTCAGTACAGTAAAATCGGGTCCGAGGAGACATCAGATGTTTCCTCGGACCCTTCTCCATAGGGCCCCATGTTAGGGATCGGGTCAGATCGGATGTGCACTAAATGCCATCCGATTTGGTCCGATCCGAGTCTGTCAGATTTTGTAATCAGATGAAAAAATCGTTGCAGGCAACAATTTTTTTCACCGGAAAAAAATCGGCAAAAATCGGACAGAATCGGATCGGACCAAATCGGATGGCATTTAGTGCACATCCGATCTGACCCGATCCCCATAGGGATGCATGGGGTCCGAAAATCGGTCCGATGCTGTCCGATTTTTATCGGACAGCATCGGAAATGAATAAATCGTAGTGTGAAAGCACCCTTAGGAAACATTTTTTCCTGCATAATCATTTGTATATATGACTAAATAAACCAGAGAAACCAAAAAATATTCCTTTTAGCGTTTGTTCACTTGTACTGTTGTGGCTTTTTTTGCCTTTTACATTTGGGAGGGTCTTGACTTAAACATTTTGTAGGTCCCTCTGTCATACATCATTTTTAGTTAGCTATTCCCCAGCACTTTACAAGGCCAGCTAGAACGTACCAGCTGGTATGTTGATCTTTGACCAGAGAGACCTCAGGTGGCACTGTAACATACATTTTGGGGGGCTTCTGTTACTTAGACATTTGGGTGCTCCCTCCCTCATTAACACTCGGATAGTAGAATACATATTCCATAGCAATTTACAATGTGTCCATTGTAGCGTTGGGCTTGACCCTCCTCCTCTACCTCCTCCACCACCATGTGGTACTGTGGCCCTACATTCAAATGTTCAAAGGGCCTAAAGTAGGCAGGAAACCTGAGTTTGAGAAAGGCCCAGAGATGGCCCTGTAACGTATGTTTTGGAGGGATCACTCTTACTCCACTCTTAGTCATTTGGGATGGCCCTCCTCTATACATTTGACGCTGAAACCACTACCTTAAGAATAACAGCATAAACAAAGTCATGGTTGATGTCACTGAAGGTCATCTCATCTGTACATTAGGGAAGGTTCACCTCTATTCATTTTGAAAGGTCCCCTATACATTTGGGAGGGCCCTCCTGTATACATTTGTGAGAGCCCTCCTTTATTCATTTTGGAGCGCCCTCCTCTATACTTTTGGGAGGGCCCTCCTCTATACCTTTGGGAGGGCCCTCCTCTATACTTTTGTGAGGGCCCTCCTGTATACATTTTGGAGGGCTCTCCTCTATGGGCATAGTCATGTGCGATAATGGCAGTAAAATGGTGGCGGCTTTAAATGCAAGCAAGCTGCTACATTTGCCATGCATGGTGCACGTACTGAACCTAATTGTTCAAAAATGATTAAAAACATATTCTGACTTGCCACACATACATCAGAAGATGTGCCGAATTATTGCTCACTTATGCCATTCCTCTACCGCTTTTGCTGGTCTTGCAGCGCTGCAAAACCGCTTTAGTTTGACAAGTCAACTATTAATTTGAGACCTGCACACATGGTTGAACTGAACATATCATATGTTGTCAAGAATTATTGAGCAGCAGAGGGCTGTAGCTGAATACCAGCTTCAACATGCCCATGGCATTGAGACTCACACACCACACATAACAACTGCCAATTGGTTGTGGATCGATGACATTTGTAAAGTTCTTGAGAACTTTGGGCACTGCATCAAGTTTGTGAGTGGTGATCAGTCAGGCTATTATCAGCGTACCCATCCCACTGCTCTGTGTGTTGAAAAGTCACTGTATAATCTCAAAGTGGAAGCTTTGAATGACAAACAAGTGGCTATTGATCAATATTTCCCAATCAGTAATACTACCCAGTCCAGCCAATATTCTAAGGCAACATTGTGGGATTATGTGGAAGATGAGGAGAATGAGGAGGTAGAGGACTTGTTTTTCTGTGCTACCAAGGGGAATCCCGTTGCTACAGAAGGGACTCCCAACCCCAGCTTGGATGGGCTGGAGAGGAAGAGGTGGAGGACGAAGCGAGGTAGCATGAGTAGAGGATGGGTATTGTTCCTCCTGTTGTTGACACAGAACCTTTGCCTGTTTGAAGTATGACCAACACGGCACAGTTCATGTTTGTCTGTTTTAAGACACTCGCTTGATACACATTTTTTACGTATATTGAAAGGTAGGAGCACCGGGCACCTTCAGGGCTATTGGTCCTTCTTATTCCTCCATAAAGACAGGCCGCTGTCTTATCCCCAGTCACCAGGTGGTGCTGCGCCTACATCAGCCAATCAAGCATTTATAGTCCAAGTATAGAAAACAAATAGGCGGCACTCACCGTATGTTCGTAGGTGCTTTCTTTATTGAAGAGGTGCGGGGAGGGGTGTATGAAGGTACAGACAACAGGTCCTGTTTCGCGGTTTATCCGCTTCTACAGGTCTTGTAGAAGCGGATAAACCACGAAACAGGACCTGTTGTCTGTACCTTCATGCACCCCCTCCCCGCACGTCTTCAATAAAGAAAGCACCTACGAACATACGGTGAGTGCCGCCTATTTGTTTTCTATACTTGGACTGATACACATTTTTGCCAACAACCTATACTGGTTAGCCACCTTTCTCAACCAACGCTACAAGGAGAAAATTACTTTTCTCCTTTTGGAGTCACAAAAGGGTTGCACAATGGAATCCTTCAAGAGGTGCCATTGTACAAGGTGGGCCATTTATATGGATACACCTAAATAAAATGGAATGGTTGGTGATATTAACTTCCTGTTTTTTACACATTGGTATATGGGAGGGGGAAAACTTTCCAGATGGGTGGTGACCATAGCGGTCATTTTGAAGTTAGCCATTTTAGATCTAAATTTATTTTTTTCATTGTGAAGAGGATTATGTAACACATCAAACGTATTGAGAATTTCATAAGAAAAACAATGATGTGCTTGGCTTTAACGTAACTTTATTGTTTCATGAGTTATTTACAAGTTACTCTTTGTTTACATCTATTGTCGCAGAGGTTAACACTTGCGGAGCAGATAGAAATTGTGTTGATGTCTGGTGAATGCAGTGCCTGGATCATCGCAGCAGATTTCAATGCAAGACACCCTACAAGACCACCCATCTCCCATGCTACAGTTAGCAAACTGCTTGCCAAATTTCGTGAAACAGGTTCAGTGTTATAAGTAGTCATAAAGATGTGAAACCGGGCACTGACCTGTATTCAATCCTTCATTTAACAAGATGGTGTCCAGGCACGCGTTGCTCAGCCCCAGCTGTACAGATTGTGATCCATAGGAAAGATAGGATGGCAGCACTCGTGTTTCCTGGTTGCAAACCGACTTTATTAAACCACGTGTATTACATCCCTGGGTGCAGGGAGTGAGGTGCTGAAGCGATGGTCACCGTTTCGTGGGTAACTTCTGCTTCTACGGGCTCGTAGAAGCAGAAGTTACCCCCAAAACGGCTGACCGTCGCTTCAGCACCTCCCTCCCTGCACCCATGGATGTAATACAGGTGGTTTAATAAAGTCGGTTTGCAACCAGGAAACACGAGTGCCGCCATCCTCTCTTTCCTAAGGTTTAGTGTTGGATTTGCCAAAATGTGGACGCAAGAAGACTGTCACTAATGAAAAAACATCAGTGGCTGTCCTACCTTCAATCAGCATGAGCCCACAGCGTAGCACTTGCTGCATGTCACTGGAGAGTGGCATCAGTCGAACATCCCTTTGGCGGATATTACTTATTCACAAATGGCACCCTTACAAAATTCAGCTGCTGCAGCATCTCAGCGGGGATGACCCAGATCGGCGCACTGAATGTGGAGAATGGGCAAAACAAAAATTGGAACAGGACCCTCAGTTTACACAACATTATGTTCAGTGATGAGGCGAACATTTTTGTGAATGGTGAAGTAAACAAACAAAACCTCCGCTATAGGTCTGAGATTAACCTACAGTGGATAGATCCCTCCAAGGCTGTTGGAACACAAAAATTGATGGTATAGTGTGATATATGGGATACAAAGATAGTGGGGCCATTCTTCATCAATGGAAGCCTCAATGCCACTGGATATCTGAAATTGCTATATGATGATGTGTTGCCCTCTTTATGCACTGAAGATGACACGTTCCCTGAGTTTTTCCAACAAGATGGTGCACCACCACATTATGAGTGTCAGGTCCGAGCATTCCGACATGAACTGTTTCCTGGAAAGTGGATTGATCATCATGGCCAGTTGAATGGCCACCAAGGTCTCCCGATCTGACCCCATTAGACTTATCTTCGCGGTCATCTGAAGGCAATTGTCTATGCTGTGAAGCAGTGGCGTAACTTCAGGCCTCGGGGCCCCGATGCGAAAGCTCCAACGGGGCCCCAATTATTGCAAATCTTTAGTAGTATTAGTCTTTTTCTATGGGCCAAAGGGACGTTTGGGGCCCCCTAGGCTGCAGGGCCCGGGTGCGATCGCAACCCCTGCACCTATTGTAGTTACGCCCCTGCTGTGAAGATACGAGATGTGCAGCTGAAACAACGGACACTGGAAGTCTGTGCTAGCATTTCTTTTGTGATGTTGCTATCAGTGTGTCAAGAGTGGGAGAAGAGGGTTGTATTGACAATCCAACACAATGTGCAGCACTTTGAACACATTTTATAAGTGGTCATAAACGTGTAAATAACTCATGACAGAATAAAATTATGTTAAAACCAAGCATACCATTGTTTTTCTTATCAAATTCTCAATACGTTTGATGTGTCGCATGACCCTCTTTCCATTGAAAAAATAAAAGTTGGCTGCAAAATGGCCAACTTCAAAATGGCCGCCATGGTCACCACCCATCTGGAAGAGTTTTTCCCCTCCCATATGTGGTGCCCTGCTCACGCAGGAAGCCACAGACTTCTCTAATGCACAGTTGGGTTTCCACAGCAGGTAGCTACTACATGCAACATCTTCCACCCCGACACAGTAAGGGGAGCTCAACTTGCTGACCTTAGGCAAGATCCCTATAAATACTGCTGTTGAGGGAGGAGTTAGTCAGAGTGTGCAGACGCTAGGAGAGCTGCGAAGACGTCCTGGTGGTCGGTGCCGCGGTTAGGCCCGAGCCAGTGACCCGGAGTGGCCCTTCTGCGTCCCGCAAGCTTAAGTGGGGACAGAAGGCAAGGAGTAGCAAGCCCAAAGGGAGTAAGGAACTAGTGGAAGTTCGCCCAAAGACGTACCGGACATCGAGGATCCGCACCTGTAGTATACTCCAAGACTACAGAGAACCCCATCACACCGTTGAGGCTTCAGCCACCCAGTCCCCCTGTGGGTCAAAGAAAGGGAGCCAGACACCGCAGTGTTCCACCGCAGTGATCGGAGAGGGTATCCCGTGGACCGCACAGGAAGAGAGGACAGATATTAGAGTCAGGAAGAGAGAGGAGGCCAGTCTGGCTGCATGCAGGCTGGGCTTCAAGTACCAAAGAGGAATAAAGGAGGCCTTATACCCCACTTGCTGTGGGAACCCACTGTGCAACCTGGTCACCTGTCAGTGCCCTGGAAACCTTTACCTGCGTACCACCAGTAAAAGGTAAAAGAGACTTATGCAGTGTGCGTGTGTCATTCCTCTCTGTTCCCGGTGCCCCTCATAGACTGCTCCAACACTCCCCATACCATCTATGGCTCCACTACGCTGCCCTGGAGGTCCAGCCCTACCTGTAGAGGACTTTGCCAAACTAGCCGCATTACCATCTACCTCCGGCGGACTGTGGCGGAGCTGGTGACTCCTCACCAGAGACTACAGGTGGCGTCATGACAAACTGTATATAAAATCCCCTGTAAATAATAACCCCTTTTTGAAGTGTCACCCAGGACACGGGATCAGGCGCGGCCACCACTCCCCGTGACAAAGGAACGCTTCCATGGAGCCTGATACCCGTGTACCCCAAAGCCTGGGGATCGACACATATACTAATGTACCACAAACAGGAAGTTGAGATCACTTACCATTCCCATTTTATTTAGGTGCATCCATATAAATGGCCCAACCTGTACATTAGTTGCTGAAAACATCACCCTCTGACAATGCTGGCGGCAGAGGTACCGGCTCTTTTCAACAGCAAAGATTAAAGGGGAAAGACACGCACACCTGCTACAACAGAGGTGGGGGGAAATGTACACAAACTGGGCCATATTGATAGAAACAGTACATCAGCAATGGCTATCTGTGCCTGTAACAATGCCAAGGAGATAGAAGTTGAACAACATGTTCAAGGGATACTTAAGTGACCATACCTGCGTCATTGATCATGATTCAATTCCCTTCAATTATTGGGTGTCAAAGCTGAACACTTTATCCGGGACCAAGTGTCTTTCGGTCCGCGCCGCTGCTCCAATAAGTATTAGAAACACTGGAGTGTGTTAAATAAAAGATCTTCAGTTTTATTTCCGACGCGTTTCGGAGCTAAACACCCAGCTCCTTCCTCAGGGAATGACCTGAGGAAGGAGCTGGGTGTTTAGCTCCGAAACGCGTCGGAAATAAAACTGAAGATCTTTTATTTAACACACTCCAGTGTTTCTAATACTTATTGGAGCAGCGGCGCGGACCGAAAGACACTTGGTCCCGGATAGAGTTTCACCCCCACGATTGTGGAAGTGCGGTCCCGGCTGCGGCTGCTGTGTTTGAGCGATCAAGCTGGTTGTGGGCTTCACAACCGTATCAGGTGAGCAGTTTTCACACTGTATGGGATTCGTTTTGTAATAAGGATAAGACCCTATGCGCATTCTCATTTTTTAGATAAAGCTGAACACTTGGCTTCACCTCTCCTTTTACGACTTGGAGGTGCTGGCCTGCCCTGCTGCTAGTATCGTGTCAAAGCGTGTTTTCTATTTTGCTGGGGCAATCAATCATCACTGATAGGCGTACATGTCTCTCCACAGAAAATGCAGGCAGACTTACTCTGATTAAATTCAAGAAGGACTGAATTTAATCACAGTTCGTAATCGAATCCCCCCAAAAATGTTCATTTTCAAATGAATTAACTACAGATGACCAAACCTTGTAAATTTTGTGTTGGTTTGCCTAACGGGCAAATTCGCCACTATATCAGCAAAAAGGTCTGAAATACTGAACCTATTCAAATCATGATAGGGGTATAGTTGGCACATGGTGGCTCAAGTGTTAGCACTGTAGCTTGCAGCACTGGGTCTTGAAGTCCTGGTTCAATTCCACAAGGCATAAGGACAACATCTGCAAGGAGTTTGTATGTTCTCCCCGTGTTTGTGTGGGTTTCCTCCGGGCACTCTGATTTCCTCCCACATGTAAAGACATACAGATAGGATGTTTAGATTGTGAGCTCAGAGAGGACAGCATTATCATGTATGTAAAGTGCTATGAATTAATAGCGCTATATAAATGAATAATTATTATTATTATTATAGCCGAAGTGGAGCTTCAATGTTGATTAGGAATAGGGAGATGAGTGACAGGTATAGGCATGGTGCTCTGAGAGCCTTACTAAATTCACAAAACATACAGCACACTACAACAAATGTCTCCCCATTTGAAAAAAAATTGCCAAGCTTGCACCTAAGTGGCATCAATTCACCCAGAAAAAAATTTAACAAAATACCTCCGTTAGCATTCTGAAAATTCTGCTGACATACGTAGTACCTCACTCAGTGGTTGGAATGCATAGAAACAAAACTGTGTATGAGTGAGAAACCACTGGCATTTACCCTGTGTTACTTGCTTCCCAATATGTTATTCAGGAAGCAGACCCTGATGCCCCCTGCACACAACCTGCAGTTGTACAATTGGCGCTCCTGCAACCAGGTGACCACAAAGGGAAGTGCAGCCACGTAAGGCAGCATGGTTGACAAAACACCCATACAGATGCACACACCGACCCTACGCCTAGGACTCTAGGTTGGGCAAGGAGTGGCAGGTGTTAAGAGTAGTGGGTGGAGCGTAGAGTAGCACTGACAAAGTGGGTGGAGAAACCAACACTAGAAAAACCCGAGAACACACAGAGTCAAAACAGTGAGAGAGAACATAAGAAGAACACAGAGTGGTAGTTAGTTATTCCCAGGAGGAGTGGTTCCCTGGAGGATGCAGAATCCTGAGTGGCACAGACCCTAGGAGAGAAAGCTCGCTCCATAGCCAGAGACTAAGGAGACTACAGCTGCAAGCAGAGACACCCCACAGCTGAAGGAAAGTGGGAGGACAAGGGCCCGGCTGCCGCACACATCTTAGCTGACCGGAGTAACCCTGAATGAAACAGTGACAGACAGAGGGAGCCTGGTTATCCACATCATACCTGGGACACTGGAGGCTAGGCCGCTACAGCCAGAGAACCGGCTCTGTAGAAGTGATCCGGGGCACTCTAGGACCCTAATCACAGGACACACCGGCGTGGGGCAGGTGCTTTATGACCTGCAGCCTAACTTTCAGCACGGTCTAAGACACAGTTGTCATACTGGGACGGGTGACCTGACTGAGAGAGAACATTCACCCAAAAGCCTGTGACAACCGGACTGAACCTGTGGGTGAGGTACTAGAGGAGAAACTAAAAGGGCCTGAACGGACTTAGAGGGAACAACGCGGAGAAGCCACCTGAGCTGCACATTCTGAGTAACCTGGAGCAGTGCAAAAGTGTTGAAGTGACTAAAGAACTGTAAACTGTGTAAACTGCTGTTGAAAGCCCAAGTAAAGTACCCAGTAAGCTCATCCCTGCCTAAGACTGTTCCTTTCTAGCGCTGCATACCAGGACAACCAGCACCGTGGAGAGCTGCAGCTTTGAAGTGCACTATGTGATGAAATGGACCCCTTTAATGTATAACCTATGAGGATTTCTTATTTATCCAGACCATATTGTATTTTGGTTTGCAAACTTGTAATATGCCACTCATGGGTTAAGTCTTTAAAATCTAGCCAGACAGTATTTTGTATTTTGTTTACCCAGTGTTCCTAGAGTCTTGTAGATGTTTGGTGATGTGGACTTATGTAATGCAATTATCTCTCTTCTGTAAGGTCAGAGAAACGTAATCCTGTTAGAATGCCATTGTATTACGATGTGGATTGTTGACTCTACGTAAATGGCCTCAGCCACCATTGTTTGTGGTCAGGGTTTTACACTAAATGTCTAAATCTCTATTCTAAACCCTCCTTGACCCCTCTTTGTCAATCATCATTTCAAAGAACATTATCCAAGCAGCTTGAAAGTAAGCCAATGAGAAAACAGTCTTATTCCACCAATCATGAAGTCCCCAATATCCTGCAATGAGGGCTGAAGGTATATAAGGAGACCTGTTGATTAACCAGTGTGATTGAGATTCTGTCTAGTGCCCTCAGTCTAGGGATTTCGGTCCCGGCTAGAGTGCACTGGATTGGATACAGGCAGGTAATCTAGGATCTTCGGGTCCGATTGGCCGGCCATAACCCCAGGCCAGGCATTTTGGTGCCGACCAAGGGGATCATAACCTGGATTATAAAACCATCAAGGACTTCAGCATCGAATTATCAGATTCGGCTGTGATGACAAAGACTGCATAAGGAAGCAACCCAGGTTGGGATGATCCAGTCACCTGGCTTCAGACTTTGCTGTGCTATATTCTAATCTCTGGTGAGCCAGCGGAAGGGTGAGACTCTGTTGCTTGTTACATTTTGTGTTTTGCTGGTTATGTGTTATATGCTGTTAACTGTTTGGGGATCCAATAAAGCCTTAATACTGTTATTCTGTCACCCTGTGTTGTCTGAGTAGTGTTTCACCCACGGTTAAGGAGCTCAGTTTGGGGATGTGCCCTTGTCCAGGTTGTCTTGCTAAAGGCGGCTGGGCCAGCGGACGAGAGCACCCACTGACCCCCGGGTTTCCACACACTACACCCAGTGCAGTCTCTCCCAAGGCCCTTCCAACACTACTACTCCTGCTCTGGGGACCCTCAGCCCTACCTGAGAAGGGCTTACCATCTACACTGCCCCAAGTCACTGTCCCCAGCAGGAATACGGCAGCGGTGGTTCTACTAACCACATACCCCGGGTGGCGTCACGACAAACCCCTTGTAAATAACCCCCTTTTGGACTGATCCCAGGCCACGGGACTGGGTCACGACTACTGTGATTCCCAGAAAGACCGCATCGGCCCGGTTCCCGAGTACCCCATTTCCTGGGGGTGCAACACATAACAACAAACATTTAGCATTGGACAGTGGACGTATATCATATATATTTCTGGTGTCAAGCAAAATGTGACCCTCCAAATGACTGGGGGAAAAAGGAGCAGTGCTTTTTAAAGGACATTAGCAAATGAAGGTGCACTATTATACATTACACAATGCGTGCTGAAAATGTAGCTCTAAAAGAGTTATTGAACTTATTGGTCTAATATGCAGGTCATGGAATGCTATTGTATTTTCTCTGTTCCTGATTAAAAATATATCCTTACACTATTCTTAACTACTAGATATTGTATTTAACAGAATTTCAATAGCTCACTAGAACCCGATTAATATTTTGTGGCATATGAAAATATGTGCTTGCTTTCTGCCAAACACCATTAAATAGAATTAGTACTACTTAGGATTTTACAAGCACCATAGGATGCTGGTGAGCTTTTGGTGGCACAATCCTACCTAAATGTCAGCACAAAATAGTAGGGAAAATGGCCTGGTGCGTGCTTCGAGCAGGAAGTAGGACATGTTTGGACTACTGCTTTGCCTAGGGCACAAACCGCCTTTTTAAATGGACTAATGTGGACATCAGAAGGCAGGCTGTGACCCAAAAAACAAATATGGTGATTATGTAGCACGTGAAATGTTGTCTACTGCTCATGTAGGGCACTAACCGCCATTTTAAGTAGACAAATGTAGACAGCAGAAGGCAGTCTCTGACCCCAAAAAACAACGGGGAAAATGACCTGGGCATGTTTTGTAGCAGGCCGTAGGAAATATTTGGACTACTGCTTTGCCTAGGACACTAACCGCATTTTTAAGTGGACTAATGTAGACAGCAGACGGCAGGCTGTGACCCCGAAATCAGCGGGAAAAATGGCCTGGTGCGTGCTTTGCAGCAGGTAGTAGTAAATGTTTGGACTACTGCTTTGCATAGGCCACTAACCATTGACATGCCCCCCAGGGCCATGGGGTACTTGGAACTGGGCTACAGTTCTGCTGCGGAAGTCACGGGGGTTGAGACCCGGCTCAAAAGGGGAAAAAGGGGAATTTAGGGAATGATTGTCATGACGCCACCCGTGGTGTTCGGCTATTGATGGCCAATGCTGTGGTGCGGGACCTCTGGGGATGATGGATTTGCAGCTTTGGTGATTTTGCTCCCACGGGTGGAGCGGTTCCCCAGGGCAACCGGTGTAGTGTTCGGTGATGGAAGGCCAGCGGGCTGTTCTAACTGGAGAGGGGGATTGAAGAGTCTCTGGTGGCCCGCATGTGTTATCAGTCTACCGCTTAGCAGGCGGGAAATGAACAGTCTCACACACATTTCTGAGTTCTATACCCAGTGTTTACTTTTCACTACAGCGATGCCACAGGGTACTATCCTTACCAAACCTCAGTCCGGATAGTCCTCTGAACTGGGATAGCTCATCCAGGACACCCCCTTTATGTTCCTTACTTCACGGGTTGCTCTGTCTCTCAGCACTAACTGTCCACATCTTCCTGCTTGCGCCTCTGCACACAGTGCTCCAATCTAGCAGCCACGGGTCCTGTCAGGCGACCAGTACCAAGTCCCCTGACCCTTATGTATGGCTCCTCTAGATCTCGTGGCCTCTGGTTCCATGGTTAGAGCGTAGAGTCTCCTCGCCACCTTCAAGGTCGGTCCCCTGGTTCCCAAGTACACCTTCCATTTTACTCAGATTCCACGGGTGGATCGCTCTCTGCCCATGCCTCTAGGGCTCCCTCTGTCTCTTTTGCAGTCTACTGTTCTGGGAACCCAGGACTAGCTCCTCGCTGCTCAAGTTCTCCGGATCCTCACTCCTCCTTCTCCACTCTCCGACTGACCTTTTCTCACTTCCCACTCTCCACCTTTCTTCCCTCCGTCCCCGGACTGACTGAGCCCTCCCTGTATCGGGTCCAACCACCATCTCTGGGACTGGGTGTGTTGGGTGCTTTTGTGGGTGTCTCGAACTTACCATCCTGTTTCCTGAGAACAGGAACACCACACCCGTAGAATGGGTGCAGTACCCCTTTGCGTAACTGGACCGCAGGGGCGCCTAACCAAATTTTTAAGTGGTCTAATATGGACAGCAGAACCCAGCTTCAGACTCCTAAAACAGCGGGGAAAAAAGATGGGTGCTTTAAAACAAAGGTGGCATAAAATGCTACTACTCTGTGTGCTGGAAAAATAGAGCTTTGCCTTAACAAGAGCTGTTTTAAGGTGGACACTGGAAGAACACTTTAACCTCTCCCTACCTAATACACTATCTATCCTTCCCTCTACTTTGACTTTGTTGTGTGGCTTCAGCTCTGAAAAAAGCTATGTGTTGGTGGTTTTATGGAACTAGAGACCAGCTCCTTTAAACTGTCCCTGCTTTAGTATCTCTCACTTCCCAACTGTAAACTGACCTAGTATACACTGAAGGTAGCCTTGAAAAGAGCTTTTGCGTTATCAATAGGCCTAAACACTTTCCCTAGCAGCTAAGCGATCTGTCCCTATGCTTTTACAACGCTGGCTCCGGATGCAGTGTGCACAAGATAGGCGGCAGGGCTTAAATAGACCCTATGACACTGCGCGGTCAGCCAATCACAGTAATGCCACAACCATGATGTCTGTGGCATTACTGTGGTTGGTTAAGAAGCCCTGCATGTTTAGTGGCTGCAACGAGGTGCGTCACAGGAGGGTATTGCATCCCTGACTGAAGATGCGATATTCTCCATCTCAGTAATGACATGATTAACCTTCAGAGCTCCATACTCTACATGCACCACTTAGAATAGAGGGCCAATCAGACTCTGGTGGGCGGAGTGTAGCAGTAGTGAGTAGGAGAAAAGTAGAGAAGAGAGGAGTGGGAGTGGTTGAGAGGGAACGTAGTAGAAGAGGGCTCTGCACAGTTCCGTGCAGCCCTGAAGACCACCTACCGGTTGGCGCCATCAATCGGTGCGATAAACCGGAACACAGGGCGATTACCTAACGGGTCAAAATATACCCGCGCCCACCAACCACCGGATTGCTGGTTCCGAGGTGAGCAAGTCGTTCATCGAAGCTCAGCAAACCAGAAGTGAAGGGATCGCTTTCTAGGAGCACCTCACTACCGCCACAACTAAGCCGTCTTGCCAGCGGAGCAACCACATAGGGAATCAGGCTCCCCTCACACCGGGTCGCACGTACCGGCAGGGAAATTCAAGTAGCCCCCTTGTACCCGAACTGGCGCACTAAGGCGACAACGGCAAAGAGAACAGGTTAAGAAAGGAGGAACACAGCGGAGCTCTGAACACACCAGTCATTGCTGGGACCGCCCGGTACGTTACCTGTTGACTGTATACCCTGTACCATCTTACAGGTTACAGTAAACACCCATTATAGAGGAACTTGGTGTCCATGTCTCCTTCAGAACTGTTTAAATTCACACTTACAGCATCATAGAGCTGCCATCATCCATCAAGTGCAGCTTCCTGGCCCCGGGGACTCCCGCTCGTCCTGTGGGGAGCGTCCCATTTTGCTGCCGTACATCCCCCGGAGGCCCAAGCAGCGCCGGTGAAATCACCGATTCCCGCAGGTGGTGTCACGACAAGTAAGAATTACCCCTATCCGTTCAATCACCCCTTTTGATCTGGACCACCACAGCCTCGGGCGCGGAACCATGACGGGAGAAGCAACGCCCGAGACGTGAAGACCCCGGCTACAGTGAGTCACAAAGGAGGTGCCAAAACTGCAGGGCAGGACATCCAAATATAGCGAGACGAGTACACAAATACTAGCAATATAACGAGTAACTAGAATACTGTTTTAACCGTGCGAATAGTGAATAGTAACGAAGTAAAAAACAGAAATATAAATTACAAAAGTAATTTTTGGAACTGTAAAAAAATGCATTGAAAAATAAAACTATTTCTCACTCAAAACAATGCCTCATAGCTATAAAAAAACAACAACATTTTATGGCTATGAAACTGTGGAAGGCAAAATGATAAGAACAACAGGCTGCTCATAAAGGGGATCTGTCAGTGTGCTTAGCCCTTTTAAGCTGTCTATATGGGTATGCAGTGTGGCGCCCCACTACGCAGGCGTCACAGAGGGGTACTGCACCCATAAAAGCGGTGCAGAAGCTCCAGCTGCAAGCACATTCTAGTATGGTGGGTGGGACCCATAAACCAGCACCCTACATTAGATCACACAGTGGGAGGTACCCAGGAGGGAACAAAAACCACTTCCAGGGGGAAGCAAGGAGAGCTTTTTGGAGGGGCCTGTTGCCTCTAAGAGAGTGGAACAAGGAGGGGGTCTCTCGGCTGAGAGACCGAAGAGAGATTGAGGAAAGATCCCAGGCACAGACAGCTTGAAGGGAAGAGGAACTCAGAGGGTTCAGTCCAGTCAGCTTACGGGTCCTGGAGCCTGCACCTGTGGGATCTTTAGGACCACAGAAAATCCTGAGTCCTGGGGAGTCTACAGCCACCCCAGGGACCTGAGCAACCCAAAGAGGGTACCGGGCACCGCTTGATGGTTCAGCGGTCGGCCAGTAGAAGGTGATCCGACAGGAGCGAGGGTGAAAGGAGGAACGAAAGTCCGGCTGATTTCAATGTCACCGGATTTCATACAAATTACTGGGAAGAAGGAAGGAATAGACGGGAGAGAAGGCTCACACCAAGGGTTCCATCATACCACCTGGGATCTGCTTGCAGCCACCCGTTAGCTACTTGTTTTAACATCTGAATACTGAAATGAGAACTGTAACCATTGCTGCTAAAGTTTCCAGTAAAGTGCCCGGAGTGACGTAAATTCGACTCTGCTGCATCTTCCTTTGCATGAACTTGTTCTTCCACAGGATTGCTGCCCCGGAGGTCCGGTCCTGTCTGCGGAGGACTTCACCATCTTAGCCGCAATACCACCGACTCCAGCGGACTGTGGTGGCGCTGGTGCAAATCACCAGAAACTGCAGGTGGCATCAAGACAACAAACTGTATATAATCCACTGTAAATATTATCCCCTTTTTAAAATAGGCCCAGGACACGGGATCAGGTGTGGCCGCCATTCCCCGTGACACAGCAGTTAACCCTTTGCTGCCTGATACCCGAATACTCCAAAGCCTGGGTGCTACAACAGGGCATATAAAGTTGAGTAAATTGATATCTGTAATCGGATATTTTATTCCATAGTAATCCATTTTTTTAAAAATATGTAATTGAGCTGTTAAAATCTATGGCCGGACATAGATCTCCCCTAATATCTGCCTCCAGAGCTTATCTTAAATGAAAGAGGCATTAGGAAAGTTGATCCTACTGACAGGTTCCCTTTAAAGGGGTTGTCCGGGCTTTTTCTATAATTTACAGGTATATCTAGGCTGCAAAATGTTGACAGTTTGTAATATACATCCTGTCAACATTTTCCATAGTTACCCAAATATCACCTATTTGCGGCAGCCAGAGAACGTCAGGGTGTGTGTTTGTATTGGAGCCTGCATGGAAATGGAGAACTGGAAGTTAGGCCCAGACTCCTCCAAACAACCCGACTCCCCCAGTCTTAGTATGCCCAGCCAACCCCAGACTGCTACAGGCCCTCTCCAGCCCCTAATGTCACCACCCACCTCCATTGCACACAATGGTCCCCTGCTCCACTGACACAATGTGCCGAATCCGCAACTGTTTAGTATATTCGGTACACTGTGTCAGTGGAGCAGGCGACCGCTGTCTGCAATATAGTGTGTGCGCTCACCCTGTGGCCAGTGTCAGTGGAGCCGAGGTTCGCAGCCCTGGTCTTTGTGCACAGTCGAGCCGATGCTGTTCCTCTCTATACCTCCTGTACCACAGAGCCGGCAGCTGTGGTATAGAGAGGACCAGCTTTGATGACTGTCCCCACTCTATAGTACAGGAGGTATAGAGAGAATAGCATCAGCTCCACTGTGCACAGAGACCTAGGCTATGGACCTCGGCTCCACTGACAGCGGCCACAGGGTGAGCGCACACACTATATTGCAGACAGCAGTTTCCTGCTCCACTGACACAGTGTACCGAATCTACTTCACAGCTGCGGATTCAGCACACTGTGTCAGTGGAGCAGGGGACCGCTGTATGCAATGGGGGTGGATGGTGACATTAGGGGGTGGGGAGGGCCTGTAGCAGTCTGGGGGTGACTGGGCATACTGTAGACTGGGGGAGGGGGCTTGTTTGGAGGAGTCTGGGCGTAACGTCTAGTTCCCCATTTACATGCAGGCTCCAACACACACACACACCCTGAATGATCCCTGGCTGCCGCAAATAGGTGATATCTGGGTAACTATACAAAATGTTAACAAGATGTATATTACAAACTGTCAACATTTTGCAGCCTGGATACACATATAAATTATCCAAAAAGCCCGGACAACCCCTTTAAGGGGTTAAAGTACTCACAACTATTCTTCATTTCTAAATGGCATATGAACATAGAAGAAATGTATATTGACAAATAGAATGGAATAAGTCTGGTGACTTAGAACAAAATGGGGATAATGAGAGAGAATATGATGGCAGGATCAGACTACACAGGATTTGTTTGCACAGTCCTAGTCAAAAGTTATGAGAATGATACAAATGATTTTCTGAATATTTACTGCTTCAGTGTTTTTAGATTTTATATTCTGTTATTTTTATTGTTACATATTATGTACCATTATAAGTATTTAATAAGTATTTACACTTATATTAACTAATACATAATGTTTATGCAAAGACTCAATATAAGCCTGCTTTCACATCGCGATTCTTGTTCATCCAATTTGGTCTCCATGTATCCCTATGGGCACGGATGTGCAGGGATTGGTCCTGATTGGCATCCGACTGTGTCAATTTTGTGATGGATCTATTTGTGTCAGATTTTTTTCCCGTCCCCAAAATCGAAGCCTGCTCCAATTTTGGCCTGCCTTGAAAAAATTGGAGAGAAACGTACAGAAATGGATCTGCTGCTGTCGTTTCAAATAACATGGAGCTTTATGGTGGCGGATCAAAATGGATCTGTCAAAAAATTTGATCTGTAAAACGGATCCGATTTGCTGTACTGCGCATGCTCAGAAGCAAAGTAAAGCCCTATCTCTGCTAACTGATGATGATCCATGGAAAACACGGATCCATGGGCATCAGTAGCATCTGTTGGCACAGATTCGTTTCAGTCAATCTGCTGTTTTCTGCAATCCTCACACTAGCTGTCTGGCGCCTAACCAGAGTTTGACAGCTGGAAGTGTGTAAAAATGAATGAAAATTTACCAAAATGATGTGAAGTCCCCTATTTGCTAACAGCCAACGTAAACCCATCACCTGGGGGCTAATATCAGGCTGAGGATAGGTCAATATCCATGGCTCTTCCACCCTAATAATATCAGCGCCGCTGCTGTTCAAAAATAGGTGGGACTCTACATCTTAAATAAATAAATAATTGAAAAACAACAATGTGGGGTTTCTCCCATTTTTGATAACCAGAGCAGATAAAGCAGACAGCAGTGGGCTGGTATTATCAGGGTGGGAAGGTCCATGGTTATTAGTCCATTTCAGACAAAAAAATATCAGTTTGCAGCATAATATTAGATCCACTAAATCTGGTGCTTTACCCAGCTCTTCACAGTTGCCCTGTTGCGGTGACAATTGGGGTAATATATGGGGTAGATGACAGCTGTGATTTGGCAAAAATCACAGCTGCCATTACATCCTGGGTTACAAATGAAGAAGTGTCTATAAGACAACCTCATTATTAACCCTGTAAGTCAAAAGAAAAAGCACAAACCTAGAAAAATCTTTTATTTGAGATAGAAACACACATACCCTCTTTCACCCATTTATTAAGCTGCAAAATGCCCCTGCAGTAATCCAACGTAATTCACACAATGTCCAATAATGATCCTCAGCTCTGCTCTGTTGCATCCCAAAACCCCAATTCTGTAGCCACTGTGGGCTGATGTGTTTTGACTGGGAAAAGCCAATAACCCATCCTGACAATACTAGCCTGATGCTGTCTTCTTTATCTGTGCTGGTTATCAAAAATGGAGGGGACCGCACACTGTTTTTTTCTAATTCTTTATTTAATATTTGATAACCAGGGCAGATACAGCAGACAGCAGCAGGTTGATATTATCTAGGGTGGGAAGAGCCTTGGAAATTGGCCCATTCCTAAACTTTTATCAGCCCCCAAGTGATGTATTTACCTTGGCTGATTAACAAATAGTGGGGATCCAATGTCCTTTTTAAAAATAATTAAATTTTTACACTACACTTCCACTGTCACACTCAGAGCGCAGACAGCCAGTGTGAAGAACAGGAAACAGCAGACTGACTGCAAACAATCACAGATGCCGGCACAGAGTATGAATAGACAAGAGGTGGGGGAACAAGAGGCGCAATAGTGCCTCATCACTAAAGACACTCAAAATGTGGGTGATAAAACAAAGTTCACTCACCTAGCCCAGTTGTTGACCCACAACTGGTTTGAAGGCAAAGGATTATATTTGGCTGCTGCAGGACCTCCACCGACCACTCACACGTGGAACGACCATCAAAGGATTGAGAAAGCAAGGTGTGTCACAGTCTGCGCTGCCAAGTCCCACAAATCACCAGGAATCCAATTTGGATAGCAAAAGAACTTCTTTATTTCCTTTCCTACGCGTTTCGATGCCCCTCCTGGCACCTTCCTCAGGGATCTCAGATCCCTGAGGGTGGCAGACCACCCACAATTTAACTTTTTATGCGCATATTACAGGGATGAAGATGGCAGGAGGGAAAATAAAGAGATTTACAATGGACCCCTAAGCAAATGAGTAGTACTGCAAGGCATACAAATAGCTATGATTTAAAAATGTACAAATTCTTAAAGGATATCTGTAAAAAGTTTTTTGCTACCATATCTGAGAGCAACATGATGTAGGAACATAGACCCTGATTCCCACAATGTATCACTTACTGGGCTGCTTTCTGTAATTTTGATTAAAATCATTATTTTTGCTTCTCTAAATGCGAGATCTGTATAACCTTGCCCATACCACTGATTGGCAGCTTTTTGTGTACACTGTGGAGGCAGAGTTAAACGAAGCTCATAAATATGGAGAACTAACAGGCAGCAGGTTTACTAGACCTCTAAGGATAATTTCCTGATGACAAAACCGTGATTTATCAACAGCACAGCAAGCAGGCAATAAGTGATACATTGCTGGATTCAGGGTCTCTGTCTTTACATTATGATATTCTCAGATTATATTTGCAAAAACCTGGGATCAGATTCACTTTAAGTGTCTTTACATTCCTGGTCATAAAATAATCCATAAACACTGCATTTACAAGTACTTTGGCTTTGCTCAGTTCTTGCCTCCTTGTGAATAGTGCTTAAGGCTTTCCAAAAACGCGTTAAAGTTATAAAATATACATTCTATTTTAGTTGATGAAGCCCAAAACTGCAATATTGCCATAAATCCCCTTGTGCAGTAATAAAGAGAGAGCTTTCAAAGTTTAGAGCATTTGGCAGAATATATGTTTACAGACACACTTATCTCTATAATACGGATAATTCTAAAATCACCACAGTGTCCTGCAATTGCCAGGGGTATCAAGATGACAAATGAGATACTCCATCTCTATGATATTGCTTTCTCATGTTTTTAAATGGAAAAATATAACATCCAGGAGGAGATCAGATCTCTGTCTATAATTAAGACCTCTGCCTCAAGAAAAAGACCCCGTGACATAAACCTCATTTTGGTGGCTAAGGTTAGAACAGTCGGTGTCATGAGGTTTTCTATAAGGAAGGAATTAATCAGTGACCTTCTCAAAAAACTGTAGCCTAAAGTACAAGAGTTAAATGATAAAGATTTTCTACAAGGAGATGTTTCCTGGGGATTTGTGTAATGTACAAGGTAATTCTCCATCTGGAATGTGCGTTGTCAAAGGTCTATATGCACATATCTGGGTAGTTCATTCAAGTGCTTTAAATTGTATATGTAATGGTATCAGTAAATTAGCAGTATAACATCTGTCGAGCCCCTTGGACAGGGCACTCGGTACCGGACCGGGTCTGCTACTGGGGATGTCCCGAGTGGTCCTGGTCCGGACCGTGTCCCTGGCCTGACAGTGAAAAGGGGAATATTTACAGGGGATAATGTCATCGTGACGCCACCCACGATGTGTGGTCAATAATGGGGACCACCGCTGCTGCATAACCTCCGGGGACGATGTTATAGCAACTAGGATGGAATAGTTCTCCGTGGGCAGAACTGGGTTCCCCGGGGCAGTGATAATAAAGTCTATGGTGTAGTGTAAGGTGCAGGCTGGTGCTGGGTGCCAATGCACTTACTGTCCTGATGCTGTAGAAATCCTCATTCAGCGTTCAGAGCTGACAAGCTGTGGCTCTCCAGGTGGGAATCCTCTGCAGACCTGTTTGGAGGGAATCATGTGCAGGGAGAAGCATACGAGGGAGTCGGAGTCAGGGTTCACCGTGTTTACTTCTCAGCTTTGCAGTTACAACTTAGTCACAGCTCCAGTTACAGTTCACAACACAGTTCACAGTCGTTACACGGGCATTACTCTCCCCTCCAGGTTCCTTTACTCCCTGCAGCCAGGTTGTTCCTTCTATGACCCCTCACTCTGTCTCTGTCCTTTCCAGGCTTTTGGTTCTGGTTTTATTCACTTGATGTGCGTGTCTCCGGACGGTATGGCGGTGGCTCGGACCCCTGTGGGCCCTCGTGGTTGCCACTGAGCTACCCGTCCTTTGGGGTAGGGACCCTAACGTGTAGCTAGAGCCCCCCGTCGGTTGTCTGGGGATACTGGCTGAAGCAACGGTCCACTTCAAGCCGACACTCTGCTGCTAGCCTAGCCTCCAATAGTCCTCCCAGGTGAGGCTCTACCAGGCTCCCTCTAACCGTGTCTTTGGGTCCACATAGGAGGGCTACTCCGCCTGCAGTCTGCCATCTCAGCCGTGGTTCTAGGGCCCAGTATCACTGGCCCTCTCGTCCCTCACACTCCTGGGGTGCTGGCTCCGGATGGCTCTTCGATTCTGCGCTCCTTCCACCCCACTCTTCCAGGATGTGTGTTCTCTGTCTTTGCTGCTCAGCCTACACTGGCCTACTGACTCCTTTCTCCTCCCCTGCTCTATATCTACCCTCTGTCACCTGACCTGCTTGTTGGCCCACCCACTCTCTCTAAACCCACCACCCCTTGCCTGCCTAGAGTTCCAGGCTCCGGGTTGGGTGCTGCCTCTACTGCTGTGTGGGTTGTGTGGGCTGTGAGGGTGTTGGGGTTCAACTGTCTTTCCTACCTTCCTGGCTGCAGTTCCCTTTGTGGCCTCCTGGTCGCAGGGGCGCCACACATCCCTTTTGCCTCTGACCATGGAAAAAGGGATCTATCACATTCTGATTTTTCAGGTACAACCGTCAACATTTTGATGACAGCAGCAGTACCCTTATGTAAACAACCAGAGTACTCCCATATCTGCATTTCCCACATTGTCCTCCCCATTCCAGTAATATAAAAAGGATATCCCCTTATTATAAGCAGCCTTTAGCATGTAACATAGATCCTTGAATGGGATGATTGTGGAAGAAAATATGGCCAGGCGAGATCTTATAAAGTGACAATGGGCGTCCCCTATAGTGTCATATATGCAGGATCTACATTATATTTCCTATAAAAACTTTACATTAGTTAGTAACTGTAAGGCAGCCATGATAAGCTACAATATATACAGTCCTGCTCATGGTTATTGGCACCAATGAATGAATCAGGTGAAATCGCTTTTTTATATAGAGTACTAATCTTAAATACAAAAGAACGAATGATAAACAACAATTTAAAACAAAAAACAATAGGAGGAAAAATAGAAAAATCTAAAGCTTGCTGTGTTAATGGTATTGGCACCCTTTACATTGTGTTTCCATAATAATTTATTTTCAATTGCCTCTGGTAAATCACAAATGAGAATTACCTGTGTTAAATTGTCAGTGCCAATGTGACATGAATTGTACAATGAATGTTGACTTCAATGACTCCTCACCTGCCCCCCAAGTCCACCAACGCGCACACCCTCGCAGAAACCTCACAAATCTTGATGCTCACACATTCTCCAACACCTTTTTACCGCTATCATCCATATCCTCACTCCACGACACAAATAATGCCACAGCTTTCAACAACTCTAGGCTCATATCAGCTATTGATGCAGTTGCCCCACTTGTTCTTGGCAGAACACGACAAATCAACAGACAACCCTGGCACACAGACACCACTAAAAATCTGCGGCGGGTGTCTAGGGTTGCTGAGCGGCGCTGGAAGAAAACTCATTCACAAGAAGACTACACAGCATTCAAACAAGCACTTCTAACATTCAAGTCAGCACTCACCACTACACAGAATTACTTCATTACCCTCATATCCTCTTTGTCTCACAACCCAGGCAGTTATTCAACACTTTTAACTCCCTCCTTCACCCCCATGCCCCCTCCTACTTCTCGTATCTCTGCAGAAGACTTTGCAACACTATCAAGATTGATCAGATCAGACAAGTCTTTACTACCCAACCACCACAAAACCCTATGTATACCAGACAATTCCCCTCCCCCACTAACCCTCCTCCCCTCCATCACTGAAAAGAACACGCACACCTCCTCTCCAGATCACACCTCCCCACCTGTGCACTGGACCCCATCTCTTCTCACATCCTCCCCAACCTCACCGCCACACTCATCCCAGCCCTATCCCACCTCTTCAACGTATCACTAACTTCTGGTACCTTTCCTTCTGATTTCAAACATGCAATAATTACACCTATCTTAAATAAACCATCCCTCGTCCCCACCTCTACATCCAGTTACTGGCCCATATCCCTGCTCCCGTTCGCCTCCAAAGTTCTCGAAAAGCATTTTCACACTGTAATCTCATCCAACCTCTCATCTAACTCTCTCTTTGACAACCTTCAAACTGGCTTCCGCCCCCACCACTCCACTGAAACTGCCCTGACCAAAATTACTAATGACTTACTCACGGCGAAAGCTAACAGACAGTTCTCCATCCTCCTCCTTCATGACCTGTCCTCTGCATTTCACACAGTCGACCACTGCCTCCCATTACAGATCCTCTCTTCCATTGGTATCACTAATCTTGCCCTCTCCTGGATCTCCTCCTACCTTTCAAAATGCACTTTTAGTGTCTCCTACTCCCACACAACCTCCTCGCTCCATATCCTCTCTGTTGGGGTCTCTCAAGGCTCTGTCCTAGGGCCCCTCCTTTTTCCATCTATACTCTTGGTCTCGGACAACTCATAAAGTCCCATGGCTTCCAGTACCACCTGTATGCTGACGACACTCAGATCTACCTCTCTGGCCCTGACATCACCTCTCTGCTGTCCAAAATCTCAGAGTGTCTATCAGCCATTTCCTCCTTCTTCTCTTGTTGCTTCCTAAAACTCAATGTAGACAAAACTGAACTCATCATCTTTTCTCCATCTCACACACCTTCTTACCTGATCTACCTATCACATTAAATGACATCACACTTTGCCCTGTACCTGAAGTGCCTGCCTCGGAGTAACTCTTGACTCTGCCCTGTCCTTCAAACCGCATATCCAAGCCCTTGCCACCTCCTGCGCCTCCAACTCAAAAATATTTCCAGAATCCGTCCCTTCCTCAACCCTCAATCTGCTAAACTACTAGTGCATGCCCTCATCATCTCCAATCTCGACTACTCCAACCTCCTCCTCTGGCCTCCCTGCCAACACTCTTGCACCTCTCCAATCTGTCCTTAACTCTGCGCTCAACTAATTCACCTCACTCCTTGCTATTCCTCCACTTCTCCCCTCTGCCAATCCTCCACTGGCTCCCAATTCACCAGCGTTACAATTCAATCTTCTAACATTGGCTTACAAAGCCGTCCACAATTTGTCCCCCCCATATATCTCTGAACTGATCTCCCGATATCATCAACTCGTAACCTCAGATCTTCCCAAGACCTCCTTCTTTCCGCCATACTTGTATATTCCTCATCTAACCAGCCTGCAATACTTCACCCAAGCATCCCCCATCCTCTGTAACTCTGCACCCCAAAACGTCCGACTGTCCCCTACACTCGGAACCTTCAAGCAGAACCTGAAAACCCATCTTAGAACAGCTTACAATCTACAATGACCAAGGTGCCCTGACCGCTCAACACCATTGGACCTGGTGCTCGACCACCATTGGAATCAATGGTACTCTATAAATAAATAATAATATATGTACAGTCTATGAAAAAAATGAGATGGTACCAATAATGGTGAGCAGCACTGTAATACCGTATATATTTTTAGAATTGTGATGATATTATTGTAATTCAAGGCTACATTGTGTGAATTTTGTCTGTTCAAACTTTGTTTAATGCTTTTCGCAATTAAAGCTGCCTCCAATGTGGTGTTGTATGCTTTGTTATAATGCTAATACAATGTACTCTGGGCAACAGAATGAGCATTTAGGAGCCACTTGTGTGTTTCTGTACAAGATGTAATTACAAACAAGTTGTGCAAGACTAATCAAGGCGGCTGTTTATTTCATGCACCATTACAGCTGAAATGTGCTAGAAACGTGAATAAGTACAGACAGTAGATACCTTTTAACTGCATATAGTAATGGACCAAATATACAGTTAAAGAGGAACTGTCACCCCCCCTGGTGTGCGCTAACTGATGCAGCACTGAATACAGCATGTCAGCTGAATTCAGGGAAGGGGTACCCCATGTCTTTAGCCCCCCCTGTAAGCTGTTAAAAAGACTTTATAAAATGTACAGATAAGGAGTCAGGAGGGACTTACTCAGTAATGAGTCAGCACTATTGCTGGTGTCCTCCCCGCCTCCAACCCTCTCTGTGCCACCTCCATCCCTCTCTTGTTCAGCCTCCTGCATGTGTCATCGCTGAGGACTGGAGGTGGGGAGGACACCAGCAACAGCGATGACTCATTACTGAGCAAGTCCCTCCGGACTCCTTATCTGTACACTTTATAAAGTCTTTTTAACAACTTACAGGGGGCTAGAGACATGGGTACGCCTTCCCTGAATGCAGCAGACATGCTGCATTTAGTGCTGCATTCAGTGCTGCATTCAGTTAGCATAGCACCAGGGGGGTGACAGGTCCTCTTTAAGTGTTGAGGATAGGTTCTAGACACAATAGTGGATTTCTCCATCCAAAATAAGAACTTGACTGAGGTCATGAACTAATGAGTTTAGTGTGTAGTTGAGTCGGTCGACAGGGTAGGGGATACTCGATACCGGGACAGGGGGTTCACTTCGGTGGAGATCATGGCTGGTCGGTTCCTGGTTCCGTGCCCTGATCCCTCAGTGGCGGGGTGGTGTGATAATGATGGGGGAATTTGTAACGTGATGCCACCTGTGGTACCTGGTAATAGGGTTACCAGCGCTGCAGCCGGCCGCTGAAGTGATGGGAATGCAGCTTTGGTAGTACAGCTCCCCCAGGTGGAGCTTTACCTCAGGGCAGCGGGGTGAATGAGGGGAGTAGTAGTAGCGGTTCTGTTGTGAACACTGCAGGCGGTGGGGGAAGCAGGCACACATGCACACACACAATAATCTCTGTTTTGGTACCTTTTTACTGATGTTCGATAACAGGCACGGTCCAGGAGGGTAACCAGGTTATCGGTGCAGTTTGGGATATCCACCTTGGAGAGTTGTGAGGCCTCCTCTGTTAGTGTGTGCGGTAATTGGGGTAAGTTCTGCCTGGAGCTGAACCTTCTGCTCTTTTTCCTTCTCCCTTCAGGATGCTTCTCCACAACCGACAATGAGGACCTTGCTGTGGGGATCCCTATTCTCCTCTTTGGCCCCTGGTCCTATGCTTCTTCAGGTTTGGAGTCTTGCTTTCTTTACTTCAAGGGGACTAGATCCTCCTGGTCTGTCCGGGCATTCTCTGCTACCACTAGATTAATAGCAGCTTTGGACTCCGGTGTCCGGGTGGGCTAAAGGGATCTCAGATCTTTTCCTTCTTCTGTCTTCCTTCCTCTTTGACTGGCCTCCGTCCCTCTCTCTTGGGCGTTGCACAGCTGGGTCAGGTTTCCTGGTTCTGGGCCTGGCTTGGTCCCAGCAACCAGCTCCTTCAGCACTAACTGTTCTCTTCTCTGCAGACTGACTGACTCCTCCCCTCAAGCCTGGATCTTTATAGGGATCTGGCTTAAAGACAGCACATGGGTCGCCCCCTCCAGGTGTGGGGTGGAAGGTGTTGGGTGCTGTGTGTGCCAAGGTGTACATCCCTCCCTGCACCGGTGGGTCCTGTGGCAATCCCTCCGCAGTGGTGCCACATAGTCTTCCCACGTCTGCTGTTTATGCACCAGACTAGCATAGTGGGGCACCCATGCGGGGGATTGCCACAGGATCCACTGGTGCAAGGAGGGAATTACACCTTGGTTAGCACAGCACACCACACCTTCCACCCCAGACCTGAAGGGGGAGCTCTACTGGCTGCCTTAAGTCAGTTCCTCTTTAAGAACATCCAGGCCTGAGGGGAGGAGTTAGTCAGTCCCAGAAGTCAGTCTGCAGTAAGAGGGAAGAGAGAGGAGACGGAGGAGCTGGTCGCTGGGAGATTTCCAGGCCCAGGACCAGGGACCACTGACTGCTGTGCGCACCATAGGGAAAGGGTCGGAGGCAAGTGGAGAAAGAAGGGAACTAAGAAAAGGGAACCGGTTACTACAGCCCTTTAGGACACCGGAGTCCGAAGCTGCCAGCATTTACTGCTACAACAAACGCCCGGAAGACTCAGGAGGAGTTCAGCCCTGAGGAGAACAAAGTAAGAGACGCTAAACTGACCAAGTATAGGCCCAGGGGCCATAGGAGGAACAGGGACCCCGCAGAAGGACCTCATTGCCAGTTTAGGACAAAGCCCAGAGAGGGAGAAGAAGCGGTGGGTTCAGGCTCAGGCAGGACTTACCCCACACCACAGAGCACAGAGACAGAGGAGGCCTCATAACTTCATAACTTTCTAAGGTGGAAGTCCCAAGTTGCACCGGGGACCTGGTTATTACTCTGGACTGTACCTGTTACCCTGTCACCAGTAAAAGATACCGAAACAACAATCCCTGTGTGTCTGTGTGCCTGTCTAACCGCCGCAATTCACCGCTTTGTCAGCAAAGACTTAACTACTACTCCCCTCATCCATCCCGCTGCCCTGATGTAAAGCTCCACCTGTGGGGAGCTGTACCACACTCTGCTGCACCCACCATCACCTCAGCGGCCGACTTGCAGCGCCGGTACCATATTACCGGGAACTACAGGTGGCGTCACATATCCTCTGTAAATATCCCTTATCCCCCACCATTCCCCACCATTGAGGGTCCAGGGCATGGGATCGGGGATCGACCAGCCGTGATTCCCCATCAAAGCCGCCATCAGCCTCGGTACCCAAGTACCCCATACCCTGTTGACTGCCTCAATACTATAGGCCTGCAAGTTATATTTCAAGCTCTAGCCAAATTCTTTGGTGAGCAAAGAACAGAGATCTGGGATCAAAGTCTCCCTGTTGCATCGACTCTCCATCTAAGCAGTCGGTAGATGAGTTTTTTTGCGGCTTTGGTCCTTGTCTATGGGGACCCTGATGGTGTCTCTCTGGCAGAGTCGAATCTTCATAGACTCCTGCAGGGGACACTGCCCACTGAGGAGTACTGTTTGGACATCTGGAGGTGGGCCACAGACACCCAATGGAATGACTCGGCTCCTAGGAGTCAGTTCTGTCATGGGTTGTCTAGTAGGCTCCAGGACTCCATGGCTCAGTATTCTACTGCAGAGTTGCTGGAGGCCGCTATGTCCCTTGCCATCAGAATAGATTGATGCCTCAGGGAAAGATCCACCTGGACCCATCCCCCTGTTCTCCTCTTGGAGGAGGTCCCTCAGGTGCAGGTGGATTAACCTATGCAGATGAGGGGTGTCACCTCATGTTAGGTTGCCTATAGTTCACCGTGGGATGGGGGCGTGCTTTTATTGTTGACTTAAGGGTCACCTCGTTGCAGTTTGTCCATCCATACCCAGGCAAACATTTCAAAAGCCATCTCCCACAGGTCATGTGGAGGGTGTCACCCTGTGTGTGTGTTTCCTCTGGTGACCAGAAAATTGCCAATAGGAAAAATGCCCACAGGAAAAATGCCCACAGGAAAAATGTCTATAGGAGGAAAATTGCCCACACAGAAAACTGTCAATTGCGGTGTTACAAAGATTCAGATCTCTGATATTTGAGATACAAGGTGAGCATGTTCGCCTGATATGTGAAAAATGCCCACAGATATAAAGGCCCACAGGAAAACGGAATAGAGTTATAGGGGAGATGCTCTGCAGGACAGAGAATAGTATAGAATTATAGGTTAAATGCCCTGCATGACAGGGGGATAGTATAGAGGTATACGTGAGATGCTCTGCATACAGGGCCGCATTAACCATGAGCCAACATGAAGTGTTTGCTCAGGCGGCGCCATATCGGGGGCGGCAAGGTGGCAGGTTCCCTGCAGATAGTTACTGGCACGGGAGCCGCGGCCGCCGCCCCCGATATATAGTAAAGCAGTGCAGCACGTCGGCTGCTGGCTGCTTTCAAATCTCCCGCCCCCCTGCAGCTCTGTTCTGCACGGAGAGGGCGGTTACGTCATCAGTGAGTGTCCCGCAGGGCAGAGCACGGGACACATGCTGGAGGAGGCCGGAGCTGCAAGGGGAGCGGAGGAGAGAGCTCCCTGAAGGAGAGAGGGGATGTGAGAAGAAGGAGGTGAGAGGAAAGCTGAGGATAGAGGAGCTGGCAGGAGAGAGAGGGTGCAATTAGAAGCTGCAAGGAGAGGAGGGGAGAGGGATGCAATTAGGGGGTCTGAGAAGAGAGGAGCTGGAAGGAAAGAGGAGGTGAGAGGGGGTGCCAGGAGAGAGAGGAGGTCAGAGGAGCTGTAAGGAGAAAGGAGAGAGAGGGGGTGAGAGGAGCTGCAAGGACAGAGGAGCTGGAAGGAGAGAGGGGGTGAGAGGAGCTGCACTGTACACATATGTGCCCAGGAGTGACCCTGCACTGTACACATATGTGCCCAGGAGTGTCCCTGCACTGTACACATATGTGCCCAGGAGTGACCCTGCACTGTACACATATGTGCCCAGGAGCGACCCTGCACTGTACACATATGTGCCCAGGAGTGTCCCTGCACTGTACACATATGTGCCCAGGAGTGTCCCTGCACTGTACACATATGTGCCCAGGAGTGACCCTGCACTGTACACATATGTGCCCAGGAGTGTCCCTGCACTGTACACATATGTGCCCAGGAGTGACCCTGCACTGTACACATATGTGCCCAGGAGTGTCCCTGCACTGTACACATATGTGCCCAGGAGTGACCCTGCACTGTACACATATGTGCCCAGGAGCGACCCTGCACTGTACACATATGTGCCCAGGAGTGTCCCTGCACTGTACACATATGTGCCCAGGAGTGTCCCTGCACTGTACACGTGTGCGCCCAGGAGCGACCCTGCACTGTACACGTGTGCGCCCAGGAGCGACCCTGCACTGTACACATATGTGCCCAGGAGTATCCCTGCACTGTACACATATGTGCCCAGGAGTGTCCCTGCACTGTACACGGTGATGCGCCTCAGGAGCGACCCTGCACTGTACACGTGTGCGCCCAGGAGCGACCCTGCACTGTACACGTGTGCGCCCAGGAGCGACCCTGCACTGTACACGTGTGCGCCCAGGAGCGACCCTGCACTGTACACGTGTGCGCCCAAGAGCGACCCTGCACTGTACACGTGTGCGCCCAGGAGCGACCCTGCACTGTACACGTGTGCGCCCAGGAGCGACCCTGCACTGTACACGTGTGCGCCCAGGAGCGACCCTGCACTGTACACGTGTGCGCCCAGGAGCGACCCTGCACTGTACACGTGTGCGCCCAGGAGCGACCCTGCACTGTACACGTGTGCGCCCAGGAGCGACCCTGCACTGTACACGTGTGCGCCCAGGAGCGACCCTGCACTGTACACGTGTGCGCCCAGGAGCGACCCTGCACTGTACACGTGTGCGCCCAGGAGCGACCCTGCACTGTACACGTGTGCGCCCAGGAGCGACCCTGCACTGTACACGTGTGCGCCCAGGAGCGACCCTGCACTGTAGACGTGTGCGCCCAGGAGCGACCCTGCACTGTAGACGTGTGCGCCCAGGAGCGACCCTGCACTGTAGACGTGTGCGCCCAGGAGCGACCCTGCACTGTAGACGTGTGCGCCCAGGAGCGACCCTGCACTGTAGACGTGTGCGCCCAGGAGCGACCCTGCACTGTAGACGTGTGCGCCCAGGAGCGTCCCTACACTGTAGACGTGTGCGCCCAGGAGCGTCCCTGCACTGTAGACGTGTGCGCCCAGGAGCGTCCCTACACTGTAGACGTGTGCGCCCAGGAGCGTCCCTACACTGTAGACGTGTGCGCCCAGGAGTGACCCTGCACCGTACACATGTTTGCCCAGAGGTGTCCTTGCACTGTAAACATGTGCATCCAGGAGTAACCCTGCACTGTATGCATATGCACCCAGGAGCAGAGGTGTATCTAGGTTTTCTGGCGCCCGGGGCAAGAGTTCAGCTTGGCGCCCCCCACCCTCCCGTGGTCTGAGTAGACGTCATGTGACCAATCATCCATATGCTTATTTTTTACACTTACAGGTACAGTGACTGCTGGAGTATGTTACACGTTGTTAGAAGTGGGCTAAGGTGTTTAATATTATAATTAAAGGGCCTGTCCAGGTTTCAGATGAAAGTCTAGGTGACTGCAGGCCTCTAAATTATCATGGCGCGTGCACTGCTTGTCCCCCTTTCCGCTCCCACATCCCTTCCTTAACCCACTTGTTCGGCACCTGCTATTAACTCTGAATAGCCCCATGTGCAGCACTTGTGATTGGCTAAGTATTCCGGGAGGAGGCATGGTCTGTTGGGAAATTTTACCAGTTTAGGGTGCCTTCACATTTGCGTTCCCCTCCGCAGCGTTCTGTGGAGGGGATCTGCAATGTGACCGCAGCACCGCAAGCCCCTATCTTTATAATGGGAGCGCACGGTGCTGTGCTTGACTGCGTATGACTGTGCGCACCCATTCACTGCCATATGTGATCTATGCGCAGGTGGATGCCTGTGCACAAATCACCCAGTCTCGTCCACACCAGAAATGCAACATGTTGCATTTCTGGTGCGGACGAGACTGGGTGATTTGTGCGCAGGCATCCGCCTGCGCACAGATCACATATGGCAGTGAATGGGTGCGCACGGTCATACGCAATCAAGCGCAGCACCGTGCGCTCCCATTATAAAGATAGGAGCTTGCGGTGCTGCGGTCACATTGTGGATCCCCTCCACAGAACGCTGCGGAGGGGAACGCAAATGTGAAGGTAGCCTTAGTGTGGTGGCGGCTTGTTGATGCTTAGACTGCAGATCGTTACCTGTGGTGTGTGGATGATGGGGCATGGTGGACATGTCTGACTAGTCGGTGCCAGGCAGCACCACATTGGAGCTGCCCAGAGTTTTGTAGGCATGTACCAGAGATAATAGATTGCAATCAGTGCTGCCTCCTGTGCTATAAGGATGCAGGACTGTGTCAGCTACAGGAGCACCGCTCTGCCGCCATTATTGTGTGTCTGTAGGTTGTGCCAAGCCGCCATTGCCATTAATGACCCTTGTTCTGGATTCTTCTGTGGTTCCTCTGTGTGTGTGATGGCGCTGACATCCTTGAGGTGGGGGGGGGGGGCGCCGTTCTGTAGTTCGCCTCAGGCAGCAGAGAGGCTAGGTTCACCCCTGTCTGCATAGCATGGGGATAGTATAGAGAGGTTTAGGTGAGATGCTCTGAAGGGCAGGAGAATAATATAGAACTATAGATTAGATGCTCTGCAGGGAAGAATATTATAGAATTATAGATGAGATGCTCTGCAGGGAAGGAGAATAATATATAATTATAGGTTACAATAGATGCTCTGCAGGAAAGAGGGATGGTGTCAGGCCCCAGGCAGGTGTACTCAGTACCGGGCCCGTGTCGTCGTCTAGGGTTGCGGGGTGTCAAGGTGACGTGACCCGACTCAGTGGTCCCAGGCGCGGCAATAAATGGGGGAATGGAAATAATCAACGGAGAGTTTGTTTTAAAAATAAAAATGTACATGACGCCACCCATGGTTTGTGGCCAGTATGGGCCACCGCTGGAGTCAGATCCTCTGGGGATGATAGTGGTTAACAGCAAGAATGGTAGGCCCTCCAAGGTTATGACTTTCCCCAGGGGAGGGATGTGGGAATAGTGACAAATGCACTGAAGGGCCAGCAAAGTTCAGCATCTGCCGACGAAAGCCAGTGTTACTTACAAGCAGGCCGTCTCTGCCTGCACGGCGATTCAGTTGGCGGCTCCGCAGGTGAACTTCTGCTGCTGTCACACAAATTACAGTCTCGTAAACAAAGTTTCGAGCTTGACTGGGTCTTTACTTAAGCTGGGGCATGTAGCGTCCTACCACTTCAACAGGGTCGGTTTCAGCCTAGTCCCTTGGTGCCCTGTTGGCTCGGGGACACCTTAGACCTCTTCTCTCATCCCTTGGTGCTTGGCCTGGGACCCGAACTAGTCATATGTTGGCACTGGCCGCCGGGTCCGGGTTCTTCCTTTTTGGTGCTACAGTCTGTAGGCTCTCAGGGTGTCTCGGCTTAGGAGTTCTGTTCCTCTCCCACTACAGCTCGCCAGGAACTTGAACCTGAATTTTCCTTATCTGAGTTCTCCTAACTTAGTGTTCCTGGGTTTTTCTCCAGTTCCTCCACCCCTTCCCGGGCTTTTCCTTACTTTCCACCCTCCACTTAATCCCTCCCGCTATCCCTTGCATGACATGAAGTAACTAGGACTAGGAATCGGGGGTTGTGTTGGGTGTTGGTGCGAGGTGACCAACTTAACAGTCCCAGCTGTAGTGCCTTCCTTTGGCCACCGGTCCGCAGGTGCACCACAGAGGTATAGATGAGTTGCTCTGCAGGACGGTGGGATATTATAGAGGTATAGGTGAGATGCTCTGCATGACAGGAGAATAATATAGAATTACATGTTAAATGCTCTGAAGGAAAGGGGGATAGTATAGAGGTGTAGGCGTGATGCTCTGCCAGGCAGAAAAATAGTATAGAGTTATATGTGGGATGCTCTGCAGGACAAGGGAATAGTATATAAGTATAAATTAGATGCTCTGGAGGACAGGGGGATAGTATAGAGGTAGAGCTGAAATTCTATGCAGGACAGGGGGATAGTATAGAGGTATAGGGGAGATGTTTATTGTAGTACAGGGGGATAGTATAGAGGTATAGGTGAGATGCTCTGCAGGACAGGGGGTTAGTATAGCGTTATAGGTGAGATGCTCTGCAACACAGAAGAATGTTGGCAAAAATTGCCCACAAGTTTATTAGCACTTTATTAAAGACCTGCAGTCCCATGTAACTCCACAGATAATCCAGTGATAATTCTGTGAGTACAGATAGCAGTGATAGCTCCTCTGGATCACACTGCTGCTGGTCCTGCATGTGCGTTGGGCTGGTGGGAAGAGTAAACATGCAAAAAAATTCAAAATAGATGGTTGCGCCACACTGCAAATTTAGGGGTATAAATTCCCGTTACACTATATGTTTCACTTACCTAAGTTGGTTGTGCCCTCTGACAAACTAGATTAGCCGCAAGTAGGTGAGATTTTTTATGCAGGGTCTCTGTCTTCATCTATTGCCTGTCTCTCCTTTCACCCAGGTCTGTGCTCCGTCTCTCACACGTGCACCGTCCCGTGCACGTGCAGGGGCCAGGTTTCTGCTTTCTTCAGCAAGGTCCTTCCCAGAGCTGCTCGCACCACTCTCCCCGAAGGGAGAAAGGAACGTAATGCAATAATAAATGTGGTATATAGAAATGAGCGCAAGGGATAATGGAACAAGCGAACGCTTTTGTAGACATTACCTATAGTTTATTACAATAAACACAGTACAGGTCCTTCTCCCACAACGCGTTTGACGCTACATGCGTCTTTCTCAAGTGGATACTGGACCTCTATCAAAACTCCAGTATCCACTTGAGAAAGACGCATGTAGCGTCGAAACGCGTGGTGGACGGAGTAAGGCAGAATCAGTGATGGCCACTTTACACGCGGCAACAGGAAGATAGAAACCGGCAGGTGTCGGAGACAATTGTACCTTTTACCTTCAAAACACCTTGCAGATACCTGAATTACACGCAGGCCCCTTCAAGGTGTTTTGAAGGTAAAAGGTACAATTGTCTCGACACCTGCCGGTTTCTATCTTCCTGTTGCCGCGTGTAAAGTGGCCATGAGAGATAAGAGCAGACTGAATCTATCTATTGCTGATAATGACAGATTCCTACAAACCTGAGAGATCTTCATTTTTTCACTTGGTCAACTGTAAATCGCAAATTGATCACATATCAGGTGAACATTCTCACCTTGCTCCTCAAATATCAGAGATCTGAAACTTTGTGATGCTGCAATTGGCAATATTCTGTGTGGGCTATTTTCTGTGTGGGCAATTACCGTGTGGGCAATTTTCCTGTGAGCAATTTTTAAGGAACGTTTTTCCCTCTTCTCCGGCTGCTATCCCATCGGGACAAAAAGGGGATTCATTCCCACTCTTCAGGATATAGCTGGGCCTCGGTCTCTCCTCCAGAGTTCTGTGAGAGGAGGATATTTGGGATCTGGCTCCTGAATTAGAGATGAGCGGTGTTCTAATCGAATTGTTCGCCAATCTCAAATTTGAACTGTTTTGGGCGGTGTTCGAATCATTCGACAAATTCGAACAATTAGCTTGAAATTCGGCAGTTCTAGGATTGTTCGATAACACTTCCATCACCAAAAGCTTAATCCTCCTAACCCTAACCCTAGCCCTAATACTGCAAATGAATGTTAATATACAGTTTGTGTGTATAGTGTGTGGGCTCACCGTTGCCGGGTTCTCAGGTCTCAGGCACTGGCTTCGGTCACAGTTCGGTGCCTGAGGCTGGGTAGGCCCAGTGGTCAATGCACGTTTAAATAAAGATAAAGTTTGTTTCATGACGCCACCTGTAGGTGTCCGGTGATGGCACCGGCGCTGCTCAGACCTCCGGGGTGATGTGCGGCAGCTAGATGGGATCGCTCCCTACAGGGTGAGCAGGGGTTCCCCGTGGCAGTAAATGGATTTAAGAGGAATAAGGAAACGCGGTCGGTGTGGTGCGACTGGAAGGAGGGACACGCACCATAAAGTCTTTTGGTACCTTTACTGGTGTTGATGGGTACACTCAACCGGGAATGAGGTAAAAAACTTCAGGAGTTTCCACAGCAAGCAGTGTTGTAGGCTTCCTAGTATACACTGTTTTTGCTGGAGGTTGTCGGGCATGAAACCCGACCGAACCGTTACTGCACTTTCTTGTGTGACTCTTCACACCCGGATTTGCTGCACTGAGGGCACTTCTATGGGACTCCTGCCAGCTCTTGACTCCGGGCTCTCATTTGGTGGTGCTTCGGGTGTCCGGGGAGCTAAACCTCCTATTTGTAGTGCTAGTTTCTCTACAAAGTCTGTACTGCGTCCTTGTAGCTCGGACCCAGTGACCGGAACTCTGTTAGGGTGAGTCGGGATGACTCCTCTGCCCCTATTTAGTACTTGCTTCTCTCCTGTTCCTGTGACCCCTATTCTAAGGGTCTACCACTCTCCAGGTGTCTCTGGTATGGGCCTAGCGTGGCTCCACTACCAGGTCAGCTCACTCAGCTGTTTACAGTTCTCTAGTGACTGCACACTCTGGTGTTTCTCTCTCCAGGACCTGTATTTATAGGGGGAACTGGCTTAAGGCAACCAGTGGAGCTCCCCCTACAGGTCTGGGGTGAAAGGTGTTGTTTGTTAGTGGGGTCTGCTTGCTGTGCACTTTCCATCCATGTCCCAAGAGATCCTGTGGTGCCCTGCACAGGGTGCCACATGTGCAGGGGGGCTGTATCAGAGCTGCTGCAATAATAATGTCGATCTCCATTTTTTTTCTCCTAAAGCATGTACAGTGGCGTGGTTCAGGCTGCTAGCCAATCACTGTGGCATACTGCAAAGTGCATTTTTTTACATAACCAAGGTCATCATTGGCTGTCTATGTCACATGTCCTAGCCCTATAAGACCCGGCCATTTTAACGATTGCCACCATTTTCTCATAGCTGCTGCAGAGTGTCAGACAGCACCACTGCTGCTGTGTGCATGCGCTAAACAGTGCAAACTGTACATTGTGTTCTTAGTCAGCGAATGTGTGGCGCCCCTGTCACTAGGTGCCACATGGTAGTATTACACCTTAATATAAAATTGTGTTTTTCTTTTCCCTGTAAGGTCATCAGCTCAGGGTTCACTCTATGGAGTCTACTTTTACACCCACCTAGGACCACACCATTTAGAATAGGGGGAACCGATAATTTAGTAGGTCCCATAGGGTGGGGGCGGAGCCTAGGATAGAGGAGGGAGAGTGACAGTTGAGTTTACCTCAGACGGTGCTGGGAAGGCAGACAGAGAAGTTCAGGCCTGACAGCCCAGCTGAGAGGAGGGTGCCCCATCTCTAAGTGGGGACCCAGGACAGAAGGCAACAGACCAGGACTGGTTGGAGCCGGCTGGTCACATTGGGGAGCATCAACATTGCGGGTAGCCGAAGTAGTCAGGCGTTTATCACTGACTATAGACCGACGAGCTGCAGGCCTAACATATCTGGGTTGCCGTACGCACCACAAGGTACCTCACCCCTCAGGACCACAATAAATCCATAACCGGTGGGATAACGGCCCGATTACCGACTCCGGGGGAGAGTTTGGACTCCTCTTAAATTCGGGAAAGGATAACCGTGCCTGACTGAAGGAGATCAGGGGACTGGCGGGAGAGCTTTGCAAGGGTGGAGAGAAGGAAGGAAAAGTTTATCCCAGAAAGCTATAGAAAGTAGGACATCTAGAGACTCCATAACAGAGAACCTGGAGCTGGTGACCGACCCCCGGTAAGCCGGACTGTACCGTACACCATGATCCTCTGCTGATACCTATGAAAGTGGAGTAAACTTGCTTTGGACTTTGTCTTCCTTACTGTGGTGCCCGGAGGCCTCAGTATACTCAGCAGCTCAGCAGAGGGGTAAGAACTGCAGCACCATCTTCACTACTGCCCTCCCTCACCATCTTCCTTCATCGCTGCCCTGAGGTAAAGCTCCACCTGTGTGGAGCAGTACCACACTTTGCTGCCCCAACCATCACCTCAGCGGCCGGCTGGCAGTGCCGGTACCGAATTACCGGAAACTACATCACGATCCCCTGTAAATAATCCCCTTTATCCCCCATCATCAACATCTACCCAGCTGATCACCAGGGCATGGGACCGGGATCCCGTCCATCTATGACTCCCTATTCAGCAGACCCGGTGACAGAGTTCCCCTTCTGCCCCTGGCCGTATCAAGTCCAAAGTTAGATAGATAGGTTTAGGGAGTAGGGACTGGAGGGAGGATGCAAACCTTAGCAATATCTGCCCTTTTGAGGGCTGCTCCATAGGAGTAGCATTTAGGGACTAGGGACTAGTAGTCTATCATCCATTTTCAGGGCTACTTCATAGAAGCAGGGACTAGCTTTAATTTAAGCCCTTTTGAGGGCTAGGTTAGAGCAGTTTCTATTAGTTTTTGCCAGGCAGGTGTGTGCCAGGTGTGTGCCAGTGCTGTGCAAGTGTTTTTCACAGCATCTGGCCACAGTCATCTAGGTAATAGAAGGGGGTGGTTGCCTCTACAGAAGTTCCCCATTCTGTGGGTGAGAGTTGCATGTTCCAAAAGACGCATGCTTGGTAATAAACGTGCAGGTCCGTATCTGCGTGTGAATGACTGTGTTTGGGCGTCCACTAATGCCATCAAGTGGAAGTGTGCTTGGGGGGCTCTGGGCTCTGAGTTTGTCAGTCCATATTGGCGGACAGACATTGTTAACCCTTCGCCTAGAACTGCCCCCAGTTCTTGGTGCCCGTAATGTGATTCAAAGGTCATTTCTCCGGAGATGCGTCGTGTCTCTGGAGCTGACATTTACTCCATCTTTACCTCGCTGCGCAGGAGGTATCCTTGAGGGATAGAGAATTACAGAAATAGATGCTGGTAGGTGGCGGCATTCTTTCAATAGGGTTATGTGGAGCCCACTGGGACAGGGTACTCGGTGCTGCTGGGGGATGTCACGGCGGTCCTGGTCCGGACCGTGTCCCGGGCCCGCACAATAAAATGGGGGGTTACTTACAGGGGATTTGTCAGTCGTGACGCCACCCACTCTATGCGGTCAGTGATGGGGCCGCCGCTGCTGCAGAACCTCCGGGGATGATGGGATAGCAGCTTGGATGGAATAGTTCCAGTGGGTAGAACTGGGTTCCCCGGGGCAGTGGTGATAGTAGTAGTAGTCTGTGATGGTGGTTATTGATGCCGCAGGAGTAGGGGTAGCAGTAGAGATGATGAGAGTAGAGGCAATGGCAGTTTATGAGGGCAAGTGGGGCTTCAGCATAAGGAATACACACACTCACGGTTTCTATTGTTTTCCAAGTCTTTACTTGCAGATGGTATTACACAGTATTGTCCACGGAGTTTGTACCAGGTTGCTCCCACCCTGACTGGGTCCTTGGCTTCCTACTTATGCGCTGTGTGTGGCCCTGCTGCCGCTTGTAGCTGTACTGCTGGCCCTGTCTCTTCCCACGGGTACCAATCTGCTGGGCAACTTGAGTTCTCTGTGTCACTGACCCCTCAATGTTGCTTTGCTATGGTAAAGTGAAGATGGTGGACCTTCACTATTCCGGTATTTACTGTCCTGTCTGTCTCAGGCACAGCCTCGGATCCGGTATCCGTCTTAAGCTCCTCTCCAGGGTAAAGTTTGGTATGTTCCTCTGTCTCCTTTCCTCAGACCTCTCAGGGCCTCCACTTCTACTTGACTCTGCTCCTGCTCCAGACTACCACTAAACTCAAACCGACTAACTGTCACTGTCACTCTGAGGTAAACAACTTGAGCTCCTCCCACTAGTGCAGGTGCCACCTAAGCTCCTCCCACTTTCTAGTGTAGTGTTGTGTGGGGACTAAACCTGTGTTGATGTTTATGTGGCACATTAACCCTTGGGGTGCCACAATATCCCCTTAGTTAAAGACAGTACTCCGGGACTGTGGAACAATAAAGAAACAAACAATTAATACAATTAATATTTACAAAGACTTAAAAGTAAAAATTACAAAAATCACTAAAGTTCAATAAACAGTCCAAAAATTCAAAAAGCAGTCCTTCCGGAGGTTTAGTCTTTTGCCTCCAGGCTGATGAATATATACAAGAAAGTTTATACCACAACCAGTCCGTGGTAGTATGGTCCATAAAAAATAAAATAAAAGGAAAAAGTTTGAAGAATATGCAAGAAGTTTATACAGGATTGTCTCTGTAGGTACTGGGCTTTTTTAACGTTGCATTAACTATGTACATTTGTCCACGGGCGTATCTGCTTAGGAGGCCTGGATTGTCTACACCACCCCCAGGCACTTTCTTTCCCTTACTTAATGTACATGGGGGTTAATCCAGTTCCTCCACCCTTTTGGACACTATCTACCGAGTTTAATTTATATTAACAGCAACATATTTACATTTTACAGTTAATTTGACCTTTTAATCCCTGTACCTAGCTGGTAACCGCCCTCTGGTACTACGCTCTGATCTGCGTAAAACGGGTATACTACTTGCATGTAGCCTATTGGTGCTGGTGGGCATGTACCTACTTGTAGTGTTTGGTACTATAGAAGATGAAGATCTGACTGTAGGACTGGCAAGCTCACTGGGACCAGGAATTGATTCTTCCTCTACGGGTTCTACTTCCAGTTCTTCAGGTCTTGGGTCTTCTTCTGGTAACACGGGTTCTGGTGTTGGTTCCACCATTGGAGGGAAAGCAATAATTGGGACTACAACGGCTCCGTGATAATTTGGCCATGTTTTGGGGAAATCTCCTAGCACCGTATGAAATACTTCATCTTCTTTTTCCTTGACAGGTTGGACCTGTACGGGTTCTATTACTTCTGGTGTCTTCAGGGTTTCAGGACACAGTTTTTTTTTTTTTAAACCATTTCTTTTTATTTCAAATTTTCAAGTCAAACATGTATCATTCCATAGTGACATTATCAAGTCAAACCATTTGCAAGGGATAAAAGGGATAATAAACATAGTAGGAACCATTCTAAATTTTTATAGAACCGTGAAGGAGCCACCCTTACCAAGCGGGTTAGCTTCCTCACATTTAACATTCTAATAGGTACCTATTAAAAAGAAAGAGTACCTAGAAAAGGGGAAAAAGAAGAAAACCAGACAGGAAAAGAGAGGTATGTCAGGGAAAGGACGAATAACTAACATGACATTTAGCAACAGGTGAGAGGGGGGGAGACCACATGAGGGGGTAGGGAGGGGAAAGGAAGAGGAACCAACCGACATTTCCTTATTTTACATTGTTAGAGATTCAACAGCTACAGATTGTAGCATTTAGAATATGGATTAGGTTCCACACTCAGGTTACATTTCCATATACGATAATCAAGTCCTCAAAGAGAAAGAAAGCTTCCTCATGTCAAAGCTAAACAGCAACTATGTTATAAGGTGAATCAGTCCACAAGTCCCACCACGCTAGGACCTTTGTACGCCTTCTGGAATCATGGGCCAAGAGTAGTTCGTACTGAAAGTGGGTATTAATCGCCTCCACCACCATTCCCCTGGAAGGCAACGATGACTCCCTCCATAGACCTGCCAGGCACCTACGAGCAGCCGCTAGTACAATTGCCATCATCGGTCGGACTGAAGTCGGCCAATCAATCCAGGACACAGTTTGAGATGGTCTCTAGACACAAGTACTGAAGTTCTTCCTTCATCTTTGCTTATTAGACACATTTTAGCATTGTCTAGATTGGATGGTAAGACTGTGTATGGGATGGTTTCCCACTGATTATCCAATTTGTTAGTGCATCTCTTTCTTCTGAGCACTTGCTCACCGGGTTGTAATGGAGTTGCTTGAGCACTTTGGTTATAGGTTCTCACTTGCCTTGCTCTAGCTTGCTGAAGATTTTTCTCTACGCACTCTTGTACTAGGCGATACTGTTGCTGACGTAGGGTATCCCAATTGGATTCTTCAACTTCTGCGTCTGGTTTCACGATTCCCATAGTCAATTGGTAGCTTGCCGGGTCTTGCACGCATAAGATAAGCCGGGGTGCAGTTTGTAGAACTCACCGGAACATGGTTGTATAAGTCTACCAAATCAGGTAATTTATCTGGCCATTGATTTCTCTCAGACTCTGGTAACGTTTTCAGTAGGTCTATTACAATATGGTTCATCTTCTCGCATAAGCCATTTGTTTGGGGATGGTACGCTGTTGTGCGGATCTTCTTACAGCCATACATATTGCAGAATTCTTGGAAAATCTCTGATTCAAAGGCTGGACCTTGATCTGCAAGGACTTGTTCCGGGTAACCATGCGGTCTACAGAAATGGGTCTGAAATGCTCTTGCTGCCATCTTTGCTGTCAGGTCCTTGACGGGTACCACTACTAAGAAGCGTGAGTAATGGTCCACGATGGTTAAGGCATAGACATAGCCTGTCCGGCTTGGTAACAACTTGACGTGGTCTATTGCGACTAACTCTAGTGGTTGCTTGGTTACTATGGACTGAAGTGGGGCTCTCTGTTGATCTTTTCTTCTGAGGTTGCATGGGCCACATTTCCTACACCAATCTTCAATTGATTTTCTCATGCCAACCCAATAGAATCTCTCTCTTAGGAGCACTTCCAACTTCTTCCATCCGAAATGACCTGCACCGTCGTGGTAGGCTTCTAAGACCATTTTGACGTCTCGCTTGGGTACGATTATCTGCCAGACTAATTCATGTATTTTTGGATTGGTATGCCTTCTGCAGAGCTTCCCTTGATACAGGAACAACTTGCCTCTCTCTTTCCAGAGTTGTTGGGTCTCTGCCGGGGTGTTCTGGTTAGGGTACACACCTTGTTGTGTAAGCAGTTCTTTCACTAGCTTCACAGCTGGATCACTATCTTGGGTATCAGCCCATCCATGGTGCGCTAACGGGTTAAGACTTGCCTGTTGTACTCTTTGGTAGATGTCGGGTTGATACTTGTCTACCTTTGAACGATGAAAGGCCGGTAGTTCAATTTCTTCCAACTCTTCTGGTTCCTCTTCCATGTCTTCCAGGTGGGGCATCCGAGATAAGGCATCTGCGTTCCCGTTCTTGCGACCTGCCCTATACTTGATGACAAAATTGTAGTTAGACAGCCGGGCTATCCATCGCTGCTCCAATGCACCTAATTTTGCTGTATCCAGGTGGGTCAACGGGTTGTTATCCGTGTAGATGGTGAATTCTGCACCCGCCAAGTAATGCTTAAAACGTTGAGTTACAGCCCAAACTACTGCCAGTAGTTCTAACTTGAAGGAGCTGTAGTTCTCGGGATTTCATCTGTAGGCCGGAGCTTCCTACTTGCAAAGACAATAACTCACTCTTTGCCTCCTTGCATCTGAGACAACACTGCTCCCAGTCCCACGTTGCTGGCATCCGTATATAGAATGAATGGTTGATGGTAATCAGGGTATGCCAGAATCTCTTCTCCCGTCATTGCACATTTCAACTTGTTAAAGGAGTCTTCCTTCTCTTCACTCCACTGGAAAGGAGGATTACGGGTTGAAGACTTTCTTGATTGTCCTACCAGGATGTCTTGTAGAGGAGCTGCTAGCTTCGTGAATCCACTGATAAATCTTCTATAATAGCCTACCAGGCCCAGGAATTGCCTCACTTCTTTCATGTTAGTAGGTCTTGGCCAATCCCTTATCACTGTGACTTTATCAGGATCCGGTGCTACTCCCTCTGAACTCACGACATGTCCCAGGTACTGTACCTTTGGTTTGAGAAGGTGACACTTGGATGGCTTGATTTTCATGCCATATTTGGATAAGGCTTCAAACACTTCTGCCAGGTCTTGTAGATGTTGCTCATACGTCTTGGAATAGACTATGACGTCATCTAGGTACAGGAGGACAGTTTCAAAGTTCTTATGTCCTAGGCAGCTCTCCATCAGGCGTTGGAAGGTCCCGGGTGCGTTGCAGAGTCCGAACGGCATACAATTGAACTCACAGAGGCCCATAGGCGTAGTAAACGCTGTCTTCTCCTTATCGGCCTCGGCCACAGGAACCTGACAGTACCCACTAGTCAGATCAAGGGTGGAAGAGTAGTTAGCAGATTTTAATGCAGCTAATGACTCCTCAATCCTAGGTAATGGGTATGCGTCCTTATGTGTAATGCGATTAATCTGCCGGTAATCTACGCACATTCTCATGGTCCCATCCTTCTTTTTAACTAACACTAGAGGTGCTGCCCAGGGGCTACAACTGTCTCTTATTACCCCTGCAGTTTTCATTTCTCTGAGCATGTCTTTGGTGATTTGGTAGTGAACGGGTGGTAATGGTCTATACCTCTCCTTTATAGGCTGATGGTTACCTGTGGGTATAGTGTGCTCTACTCCTTTGATTTGCCCAAAGTCTAACGAGTGTTTGCTGAATATCTGCTCATATTCTTTCACTACCCGGTATACTCCATGCTTTTGATGGGAAGGTGTAGAACTGGTACCTACATGTAGCTTTTGGCACCAATCCTCCAGCTTTTCTCCTGAGCCATTGTCATCCGCCTGACTTTACGGGTCCAAGAGCTCGACGGCTGTGATGTTGTTATTATCAACCGTGTACAACTTAGCCATGGTAGCATACTTTGGTAATGTGATCTCATCATCTCCACAGTTTAATAGGCGTAATGGCACTCTTCCCTGGTGTACCTCAACCACTCCTCTAGCCGTGAGTATGGTAGGTCTACTGTCTGAGTATACGGGTTCTACTAGGGCTTGATAGTCTTGCCCTTTGATGCCTATTGCGGCTCTACACCAGACCAACATTTCAGTTTTGGGAGGTATTACAATGGGTATTGGATCACTTACTCGTACACTGCCGATTTCACCTCCGGATATTTCTACCTGTTACTTTAACATCAGAGCTTTTATTTCTTTGTGCAAAAGCCTCTGCTGTCTGGTTCCGGCAGTCTCGGCGATCTGCTGCAAAACAGTAATTACCTCGGAAAAACATTTTTCAATTACATTCATTCCTAGTAACATTACTGGCTCTCGATCTCGCCGGTCAACATCTATAATTATAATACCCTGGTTCTGCAATTCTACCTTTCCAATCTGAATGGTCATTTCTCTGAACCCAACCTGTGGTATTAATTGTCCATTACTAGCCCATACTTCCATGTTAAAGTCTGATGGACCACTATTAATGTCTGAATCAGCCCAGTACCTTTTGTAAAGAACATGTGGGATTGATGTTATCTGGGATCCGGTATCCAGCAAGGCATTAAAGGGAATGCCATTCAACATGATAGGGATCACCGGCTGTCCTCCCACGAATCTGTCAAACCAGGCTAAAGGACCTATAGAGTTCATACCTGAGGAGCGGCCCACCTGCCCAGGGAATCTCCGTTTAAAGCACACTCTCGGGCAAAGTGACCTGGTTTCTGGCAACGGCGGCAAATGCGCTGTCCATCCGGCTGATAGCGATCGCTGCGTCGTCCTCTTGCTGCTGGGTATCTTCTGGGCCTCATCCACGGGACATCCTCTCTGCTGGTCGCCAACTTGATCTTGGGTGCAGACTTTGACTCTCGCAGCTCCTTGATGACCTTGGCCATTGAGATGACAGTGTCTGTCAGGGCATTAGCTTTTGATTGAGGGCCTCATTAGAGATAGGCTCTCTGTGTTCAGCAGCAGTCATTGACATGGCAGATGTTGCTGATGCTATCGGTTGCTGAGGTGCTGCTGCAGGGCCCTGTATAGATTGCAGATTCCGGGGCTCCTCTACCTGCTGCAGATGAATAGCTCTATCTTTTAACTCAGCAAATGTCATTTTAGGATTCTGGATGAGCATCATACTAAGCTGTCCTCTGTGGGACGGGGATAAGAGACCCTCTATGAACTGGTCAATTAGCATTTTGTCAGCTCCCGGGGCTAAGGCATGTTCTGCTAGCTTAAGTGCTTTGAGTGCTTCCTGCAGATTTAAGGCAAAGTCTCTGGCACTCTCTTCAGGCTTTTATTGACATGCAAAGAACCTCATTTTAGCCCGAGTATCAGCAGTAGATTCAAATGCTGCTTTTAATCCTGCTATTAGATGCTCTACAGTGTCCTTATCTGTATCCAGCCAGGATGCGACCTCCCGCTGTGCATTGCCTGTTAATTGTCCAATAATCATCCCTACACGCTGTGCTTCAGTGAGAGGGTACATCACATAGTATGCTTTTATCTTGCTAATAAAGTCATTAAGAGTATTAGGCTCACCGGAGTATTGAGGCAGCCACATTGCCCCTGGAGTATACGGCATCAGGAACGGCATGATAGGTGCTGCTCCTTGCGCCGCTGCACCGCTGGGTGCAGCTCCTTGATCCGGCACTGGATTCTCACCGGCTACTCCGCCGCTGCTTGGCACCGCTGGCTGCGACATCCTGTGCCCCCTTAGTTAAGGTCCGCCCTCCGTCTTCCGCTTTTGTCCGGATGTCTCACAAAGTTTCCGCTGTGCACCAGGGATTCTCTTCCCTTCCGGATGAAGTCAGAGCGGTGAGCGGTTTTTTCTTCCCGCGCGTCGCAAGCTCTGTAATGGCGGATTTAGAAATTTTCAGTCTCTGTGGCGCAGTTACAATTCAGCTTGGTGCGCTCCCAGCAATGGCGGCAAATTTAAAACAGTCACTAATCACGGCACACAATGCCCGGTACCGGGCACGGTAGATCCTGTTCGTGACGCCAGGTTCTGGAGCCCACTGGGACGGGGTACTCGGTGCCGGACCGGGGTGCTGCTGGGGGATGTCACGGCGGTCCTGGTCCGGACCGTGTCCCGGGCCCGCACAATAAAATGGGGGGTTATTTACAGGGGAATTGTCAGTCGTTACGCCACCCACTATATGCGGTCAGTGATGGGGCTGCCGCTGCTGCAGAACCTCCGGGGATGATGGGATAGCAGCTTTTGAGGGCTAGGTTAGAGCAGTTTCTATTAGTTTTTGCCAGGCAGGTGTGTGCCAGGTGTGTGCCAGTGCTGTGCAAGTGTTTTTCACAGCATCTGGCCACAGTCATCTAGGTAATAGAAGGGGGTGGTTGCCTCTACAGAAGTTCCCCATTCTGTGGGTGAGAGTTGCAGGTTATCGGGTGACACCACGGTTGTCGGTCCTTCAAGGGGATGTTCATGTTCCAAAAGACGCATGCTTGGTAATAAACGTGCAGGTCCGTATCTGCGTGTGAATGACTGTGTTTGGGTGTCCACTAATGCCATCAAGTGGAAGTGTGCTTTGGGGGCTCTGGGCTCTGAGTTTGTCAGCCCATATTGGCGGCAGACATTGTTAACCCTTCGCCTGGAACTGCCCCCAGTTCTTGGTGCCCGTAATGTGATTCACAGGTCATTTCTCCGGAGATGTGTCGTGTCTCCAGAGCTGACATTTACTCCATCTTTACCTCGCTGCGCAGGAGGTATCCTTGAGGGATAGGGAATTACAGAAATAGATGCTGGTAGGTGGCGGCATTCTTTCAATAGGGTTATGTGGAGCCCACTGGGACAGGGTACTCGGTGCCGGACCGGGGTGCTGCTGGGAGATGTCACGGCGGTCCTGGTCCGGACCGTGTCCCGGGCCCGCACAATAAAATGGGGGGTTACTTACAGGGGATTTGTCAGTCGTGACGCCACCCACTATATGCGGTCAGTGATGGGGCCGCCGCTGCTGCAGAACCTCCAGGGATGATGGGATAGCAGCTTGAATGGAATAGTTCCAGTGGGTAGAACTGGGTTCCCCGGGGCAGTGGTGATAGTAGTAGTAGTCTGTGATGGTGGTTATTGATGCTGCAGGAGTAGGGGTAGCAGTAGAGATGATGAGAGTAGAGGCAATGGCAGTTTATGAGGGCAAGTGGGACTTCAGCATAAGGAATACACACACTCACGGTTTCTGTTGTTTTCCAAGTCTTTACTTGCAGATCGTATTACACAGTATTGTCCACGGAGTCTGTACCAGGTTGCTCCCACCCTGACCGGGTCCTTGGCTTCCTACTTATGCGCTGTGTGTGGCCCTGCTGCCGCTTGTAGCTGAACTGCTGGCCCTGTCTCTTCCCACGGATACCAATCTGCTGGGCAACTTGAATCCTCTGTGTCACTGACCCCTCCGTATTGCTTTGCTATGGTACAGTGAAGATGGTGGACCTTCACTACTCCGGTATTTACTGTCCTGTCTGTCTCAGGCACAGCCTCGGATCCGGTATCCGTCTTAAGCTCCTCTCCAGGGTAAAGTTTGGGGTAACTCTTTATCCCGGGTATGTTCCTCTGTCTCCTTTCCTCAGACCTCTTAGGGCCTCCACTTCTACTTGACTCTGCTCCTGCTCCAGACTCCCACTAAACTCAAACCCACTAACTGTCACTGTCACTCTGAGGTAAACAACTTTAGCTCCTCCCACTAGTGCAGGTGCCACCTAAGCTCCTCCCACTTTCTAGTGTAGTGTTGTGTGGGGAGTAAACCTGTGTTGATGTTTCTGTGGCACATTAACCCTTGGGGTGCCACAGTTATGCTGCCTACTCTGCCCTTGAGGGTCCGGAGGCACCTCGTTAAAGGGGTGGGGTTTACTGTCACGATGGTCTCTCTTACCTGGGAGACTTGTGACTGGTTTGGGACCTCTGTCTCATTCCTTTATTGAGACTCCTTTTTAAACATGTTTCTTTTCTTTGGTAGTTCAGGACTTAATGTCAGTTTCTGCTGCTAGCAGAGTCCATAGTTTCTTTACCAGGTGTGGATATTTTGTCATTCCCTTTCTTCTTTCCTTGTTTATTTCAGTGGTTTAGACTAGTGCTCCTGCCAGTTATTCCCTATTGAGGGTTAACATCAGGGACAGTGAGGACCTAGGTATCCTGCTCGGTGACGATTTGAAAGAACTCTTATAGGGACAGTAGGAAGATTAGGGCACAGCCGCAGGTGAGTGCAGGAGGTCACCTCTTCCCCGTTCCCTATGAGCAGGGCCCTCTGCTATATTTGTCCCCCCGGTGTCTCCTCGTCTGTTGTTTTGTGTTGTGCGCCAGACTTTGTTGGTCCGTGCATCACTGTCATGCACGATACCTGGACATCCCCCCTTATTCAAGCGTGACTGCATGATGCATGCTCCCAGCAGGGGCATTTCTTCCAATGGGTCAGCGACCTAACAGGCCTTTTATAGGGCAGTCCTCTTTAATCAATGTCCTTTTGGGAAGCCTCCTACTGTCGCCACAGCTCTTTCAGTGATGACCTGAACGGACATGTCATTTCCATAGAGTAGGCCACTCCCGGTTGGTTTCAGTAGGTCACAAGGGATGCTCCTCCTGAGGCATTCTCTAACACCTGCCCCACAGCACACCCTATCAGGAGCACCTCTGAAGAAGATGGCAGAGGAGTTAGGGGATGGTCACCCCTACTAGCACACACTGGAGGAATTCAGGCAATCCCAAATGGTCCTTCAGGCTCTTCAGCCTCAGTGGATTTCACTCCAGTCGGCTCACTCCCTTGGCCTGGCCAACAGCTGATGCTCCATCCTCTTTATATGGGCCTCCTGCATGCACTTTTTGAAATCCTCTAAGGTGGATGCCGACTTACCCCCAACCACTTACTACCCTTTGCAGCCCTTTACTTTCATGAAGGTGACCACCTACAACATAGAGGGTGCGGAGTCTGGAAGGCAGATTGTCCTTCTCCATGGAGGACCTGGTTACCAATGGCCTCTTTGGCTATGAACACATACCCCCTTCTCTGAAAGAAGTTTACTACCTGGCCCTGGGTTACATTGCTTCTCAAAGCTGGCCCGCTTAGACCCCTACAGCCACTCTCTGGCAAGGGCTTTTGAGAGGCGATTCTCTTCTATAAATGACAAGGACCAGGGTGGTTCAGGCATATAAGGTTTCTTGCTGGGAGGGGGTAGGGGACCCCAAATGGAATTATCCCATTTGAAAGCATCTGGAAGGGTTGTTATGGAAGGCAGGGAAACAAGGGCTTCTAGCACTACCTGCTCCTCAATATCCACATCCACCATCACCGGCTGCAGGATTGGTAAGGCCAGGCAGGCTCCAGAATCCTCCAAAGTCTGGATGGCTTTAGCTGGCATAGGGAATGGCTCATGACCTGAGCTCCATTCCGGTGGTACTGTCGCGTCGTCGTCGAACTTGGTGACTGATATTCCTGCCCCAGCCACTAGGCAACCCCAGATTCCTTTGGTTAGTGGTGCTGGTGATATGGGGTTTATGTCCTTATCGGGACCTACTCCTTTGGTTCCTGCCTCTGTCGCTGGGCATCACCATGCTCCTCCTGTGGGTGATCCTGGTTAGAGGAGAGAGGTCCCTGCAGAGGCATCTGGTGGGCGCAGGATTCGTTTCTCTATCAGAAGTGGGGTGATTGGTACCAGTCGCGCATCACCATTTGGCCTGGTTGTAGGGGCGGTCTGGATGATGTCATCAGGTTGTGAGCTCCAGCCTATAAGAGGGAACCGGGCCTTTCAAATACCTTGGGGTCTGTCCTGCAAACGGTAGATATATTCTTGTTTTTTTTCAGCTATCTAGTTTGTGCTCTATTATATTGACTCTGACCTTTGCCTGGATTTTGACCCTTCTACCGCCTGATGATTTTGTGCTTTTGCTGCCCTCCCAGTTTTCAATGCTGCCTTCTGACTACACTTTTGAATCCTGATTTTGTCTATTCCCTCACCTCCTTGTCCCTTCCTGTTGACCTCCCTGCTCTGGTCTGCTGCTCACCTATAGACAGCTACCTCCTGAGCTCTGCTGTAATTTCGAATCCCTGTGTAGGGGTAAAGGGTCTCAGAGTTTCTCTTGGTGCTGCCTTACCTGCAGGTCAGCCTTTACACCGGATGGTTGTCACAGGTACCTCTTCAGGCATCGGCAACCAACACTGGATTCGGAACTCGCTGCCGACTAGACCCAAAGCGGGGTGTGTGGCAGCACCAGTCCACTTCTCCTGCTCTCCTCCGCGCTGCTCCAGATGTAGTGAAGCACCCTCGGCCCCATGAGTGGTGAGAAAATAATCTCCTCCTGAGCAGGCATGTATTGTGATGGATACATGTCTGGATTGAAGCCACTCAGTAGCATGGTGTTGCTCCTCTGTACGGCAATTCCAAGATGGCGCTGGCCTCTAAAGTGACACCTGGTTTCCAGGTGAAGGATGAAGTAACGTAAAAAGAAAACAAGGAATTTTCCCCAAAAGGCTAGCACTTGCAAAAACTACAGTCACATAGTCCTCTTCATCTAAAAGCAGGAAAACTTTATTAGTGTATACTAAAAGAGGTTAAAATTGCTATCCTACTTGTTTCGAGCAAAAAATGCAGAGACATGTATAAAGTGAACAACTTTATATACACACACATGACTACAAGTCGCTGAAACAACTTACTACACCCATGATTAATGATATAACACACTTGTGCATGTACAAAAAATATTCTAAGCTTATGGAAAGAAAGGAAAAAAAGCGATTGCACATTTTCAAAAAGCAATATCCATATTATAGTGTTTTACTAGTGTGAACAGACCTATAAGAATATGCATGTTAAGTATATAATGGACTATTTTTATTCTGAATTGCTAGCAGATAATTGTAGAAGAGGTAACTTCGCATGCTGCTGACCCTCTGCAATAATAAAGGTTTTCTCTCTAAACGCCCCCCAAGAAAAACATAAAAGCTCTTATCAAGGGATTCTTAAAGGAGATTTTAAGCTTCCTGGAGTTCACAGCTGCTGGCATATCTGGTACTCTTCCAAAGGACCGCAGCCTGCTGGTGTCCCAATGCCCGTAAACTCGGGGAAGCTTAAAACTCTTTTTTAAAGCTCCCTTAAATTCACCAGGTTGAAAGCTATTGGTAAACCCGATGGCTGTGAACTCAGGTAACCTATAGGTTACCAGAGTTCTCAGCCACAGGGTCAGCTGGTGACCATTTGGCCCCAAACCTTACAGGCCATTTTATGGTTCCAAACAATTACCGAACAAAGATGAGTTCACCAACTTTGTAGCAAAGTGTTCGGGTTTCCAATCCCAAACTGAAGGGTCCAGATTTGTGCTGAATTTGAAATTGGCGAATGTGTTTGGAAAACATTCGCTCATTACTAGTGTTAACCCAAAGATAGGCAAGATAGAAATCTAATCGTGTAAGAAAACATTCTATTAGTCAACATCGCTCATTCTCGTAGAAGATGATGTTTTGAAAAGAAGGATTAGATCAACACTACACAATTAGTCCCCTAGTATATCAGAGGATCCAAGAACTAAGACATATCTTACTAACCATAGATGTTGGTGAGGCAGCTCACCACATACAGATAGAACACCTTCTTGTCTTTGTACTGCATCAGCTTTGAATATTTTATAAGCCACACAGATGGTTTATTTATGTTGTTCAATCACTGCCATATTTTTTGTTCCAATCCTTTGAGAGGCAAGTATGCATTAGCCCACAGCAGTGAGCTTGCATGCTCTTCATTTACCTGTAGCACAAACTGTCTCCTCCTGCCTTAGTATGGACTTCAAAGGAACACATAAATAGAGTTTGACAGGCTGACTACTTAATCAGGTTCTTGGCTAGCTCATTTAGCTTTTATTCCATTCTCTTTCTTTGGAGATAAATTAATTTTGATGCAGACTTATGCCTTATTTACATGGTAGAGCCATGTGAATATGGATGTATCAACAGTTGTCATGTGCTGAATATAACCTATAATGGGAATGCAATGTTTCTCTAATACAATATGTAAAGGAGTATTCCACTCTTTTATGGCTCTGTACAAAATGAAGCTGTCATATGGCCACATAAATGAGTACTTTAAAAGGTTAATTTTGACCAGGGCAAATGATCACCGGTCCACATGATAGGTGTTAAAATGCTTATTGCTCAGTGTCTTGGGGTGGGGTGGGAGTGGCAGGCAGGGCACTTGCCTATCGCATAGCTAGCAGGGAGAGAAAAAGTGGTGCTGAGAAGCCAGTTTCATTCACAGTATCAGATTGCTGCTGCAGCTACACAACACATATAATTCCTCTGTCAGTAGCAATCAGCAGCTCATGTGCTGGAGGTGGTCTGTGTGGCACGGGCCTGCAGCAGTGATCAGCTGAATTGCTGCAGTTTTCAATTCTTCCCTGCTCCTCCTATACATACAGACAGGGCCGGCTTTGGGGCGGGGGGCAGACTGGGCAGTTGCCCAAGGCCCCCACCTTCTGAGGGGCCCCCAGACAATCACAAACTTCAGTGAAAGCACAGAACTTGCACTATTCTACTTGTAATAGTACAAGTTCTGTTGCTATCACTGCTGTTTTCATGGTTGTAGAAGGATTTTTGGTGACATCACAGTCATGTGACTCACCAAAGGTCCTTCCTTCTTACTGAGCTGAGGGAGTCCCGGCCTGCACTACAAAGTGTGTTCAGGACCTGCAGACTCCACCTCTAATAATCAGCCCCAGGAGGCCCCGGCATGTGAGGAGTCAGGAGCTGCAGCTGGCGGCAGGATGTGGGGACAGGAAGGAGCACAGAAGACCAAGCTGGAGTCCGGCCCTGGTGATATAGAATCTGTGCAGTGTGTACACCATGTCTCATCCCCCATCATCCCTCTCTGGCAGTCGGTACTGATGGAAGGGGAGGACATGGTAGCTATGATGTCTGCAAACCCTATGCAGAGCCTGATCCATCCATAATCTTGCTCTGCGCAGCCCGATCCATATCCCTTCTGCTCTGCGCAGCCCAATCCGTATCGCTTCTGTTCTGTGCAGAGCCTGATCCATATCTGACTCACCGTAGCCGGGACTTCACGGGGCAGGCGTTTGTCTCCTCCTTGTCACAGGACCGCGCCTGCGGCTGTGGGGCCCGGTAGTCTAGATCAATATTGTTGACTGAACAGTTAAGGGGTAGTTAATTCTGTCGTGACGCCACCTGTGAGAGTTCTGGTGAGTTCACCAGTGCTGCTTGGGCCTCCGGGGGTGTGATTCAGCAAGATGGAACGCTCCCCACAGGACGAGCGGGAGTCCCCGGAGCCAGGAGCTGCACAAGATGTTGTGAGGCAGCTGCAGTACTTCTAACATGCGGAGATGGACAGTTCTGATGGAGCAAATTGCAAGCTCCAGCTCTGGAACGGGGTCGGTCATGGTCTCTGACCCTGGAACGGGGTTGGTCGTGGACTTTGGTAGAACAACACAGTTCACGGGCTTGGGTGATGAGGCAGGACAGGTTGTAGGCTCTGGTGAGGTAGCGGAACAGGAGCTGCTTTCCGGCTCTGGAGTGGGACCTCTTGTAAGTCCTTGCTGGACAGCTCGGTGGAGTCGGCTGGCCAGACCCGCACTCCAGCTGCGGATCGTCCACTCTGTGCTTTCCATGAGTCTCACCCTTAGGTCTTGCAGCGCCGCTTGCCAGAAGTCGGGGTTGCCGTCTATGGTGAGGACGGGACCCGGACCCGGATGGCCAAAGGCTGCTCTGGCCTCCGCCTCGACCTCCTGCATCAATTCGTGGAGCGTCATGCTGGCCATCTTCCTTGTTAGAACCACACCCGTCTGACCAGGTAACCGTTCTGTTCGAAGAGCTGTTGGAAAAGCCTTGACACTCCCACTTTCTGGGGGTTTTTGTAGTCCATAGGTGGGATAAAGTCTTTGGCCCGCCCCCATGGTTGTTTCTAGCAATCAGGGTGGACAATGATTTTGGCGCCTCTGCCTTGGCCCTCCCACGAAGAGGGGCAGAGGCTCACCCCTGGGCCTGTATGTGGTGGTTCACATGGCGGGGACCACCATCTTGGTCGCCATCTTGGCCCAATGGTGAAAAGGTGGGAAAAGTTTGTTTTGGTCGAACAAAGTCCTTTTTGATGAAATAAAAGTCTTTTTTAAGCACACAATACCCGTTAAGGAACGGGCCTGCTCGTATCCTGTTCGTGACGCCAAACTCTGACTCACCGTAGTCGGGACTTCATGGGGCAGGCGTTTGTCTCCTCTTTGTCACGGAACTGCGCCTGCGGCTGTGGGGCCCGGTGGTCCAGATCAATATTGTTGGCTGAACAGTTAAGGGGTAGTTAATTCTGTCGTGACGCCACCTGTGAGAGTTCCGGTGAGTTCACCAGCGCTGCTTGGGCCTCCGGGGGGTGTGATGCAGCAAGATGGTACGCTCCCCACAGGACGAGCGGGAGTCTCTGGAGCCAGGAGCTGCACAAGATGTTGTGAGGCAGCTGCAGTACTTCTAACATGCGGAGATGGACAGTTCTGAAAAAGGCATGGACACTGATAGTCTCTGTAACGGGTATTTTACTGTAACCAGCAGGTGATACATGGTATACAGATAACGGGTAACGGACCGGGTGGACTTAGCAATGACCGGTGTTTCTCAGAGCTCCGCGGTGTTCCTCCATTCTAACTTATTCTGAGTGAGTTGCCGATGTCGCCTTTGAGTGCCAAGGTCGGGTACAAGGGGTTACTTAAATTTCCCTGCCGGTGTGTACGTTCCGGTGTGAGGGGTAACCTGGGTCCTTTTGGTGGGTACTCCGCTGGCAAGACGGCTCTGTTTGCGGCGGCGGTGGGGTACTCCTGTAGAGCGGTCCCTCCACTCCTGGTTTGCATAGCAGTGATAAACGACTCCTAGCTTCGGAACCAGTGATCCGGTTGTAAATGGGTGCGGGTATATTTTGACCCATGGATGGTCGCCCAAGATCCGGTTGTTGAGGCACCGGGTAATGGCGCCCAACCGGTGGTGGCCCGGGGGCTGCACGGAACTGTGCAGAGCCCCCTCTCCTACGTTCCTCTCGGCCACGTTCTTTCCTCCTTCTCCTACATTCTCCACTAACACACTCTACTCCTACACTCCGCCCACCAGGACCTTATTGGCCCTCTATTCTGATGATGCATGTAGGGTATGGAGCTCTGAGTTTTAACCATGTCATTGCTTAGTCAGAGAATATTGCAGCTGCAGTCTGGGCTACAATACACTCCTGTGACGCACTCGATGCGGGGCGCCACATATCCCTCCTGCTCTGTGCGCCGCCTGATCCGTATCCCTTCTGCTCTGTGTGGAGCCCGATCTGTAGCCCTCCTGCTTTGTGCGGAGCCCGATCTGTAGCCCTCCTGCTCTGTGCAGAGCTTGATCCGTAGCCCTCCTGCTCTGTGCAGAGCCTGATCCGTAGCCCTTCTGCTCTGCATGGAGCCCGATCCGTAGCCCTCCTGCTCTGCGCGGAGCCCGATCCGTAGCCCTCCTGCTCTGTGCGGAGCCCGATCCGTAGCCCTTCTGCTCTGTGCGGAGCCCAATCCGTAGCCCTCCTGCTCTGCACAGAGCCCGATCTGTAGCCCTCCTGCTATGTGCGGAGCCCGATCCGTAGCCCTCCTGCTCTGTGCTTTCCTCCCATTTCTTCCTGACCACTGGCTTCAGCACTGCCCATGGCTGCTGCTGTGGGACGGGGATGCAGTGTGAAGGTTAGGGCTGCTTCAGGAGACAGTACATCCTATAATGTGTGTATAGTGGGTATGTAATGATGTGTGTGTATATATATATCTAATATATAAAGCTAAATGTGTGTATGTGTGTATGTATGTATGTAGGTGTGTATGTATATCCGGGATTGGCATCTACACCGTCGCAACTACAGCCACTAAATTTTGCACAGTCACACGTCTGGACCCCGGGAGCATCATAGGCTATGTTGTGAGGCGAAATTTTAACCCTGCGTGTTCCAGTTCACTGAACAATTTTGGCCCTATCTACATAATGGGGAAAAAGTAAAAGGAAAAGGGTGGGAGGAAAATCGACAGCTGCCAGCTACAGCCACAAAATTTTGCACAGTCACACGTCTGGACCCCGGGAGTGTCATAGGCTATGTTGTGAGGCGAAATTTTAACCCTGAGCGTTCCAGTTCACCAAAGAATTTTGGCCCTATCTACATAATGGAGAGAAACTGACAGTTACCAGTTGACAGTTGTGAATGAGAGGGGTTTAATGACAGCACCAAAGACTAACAGCATATACTAGCATATAGTCACTAGGGTGGGGCCCTGACATGGAATATTCACCATGCACGGGAACATGTATACACACCACATGCACACAAAGAGTAACAGCTAAGGTGGAGCCCCAACATTGGATGCTCACCACGTACCCGAACACAAACACACACACACCACAAAGAGACACACACAACACAGAGACACACACCACACAGACCCCCCCACAGGGACACACATACATACACACCCTATAGAGACACATGCACTCACCCCACAGGGACACACACACACCACAGTGACATACACACATACACACCCCACAGGGACACAGAGATACACACACCCCACAGGAACACACAGACCCCATAAGGATGGACACACACCACAGAGACACCCCTCCCCCCACAAGGACACACACCACAGGGACACCCCTTCCCCCCAAAAGGACACACACCACAGGGACCCCCACACAGGGACACACGCACACCACTGGGACACACACCCCAGGGGCACACACCCCAGGGACACACACACCACACAGACAGACTCAGATGTGCACAAATCGCCTCACACAACTCGCCTCATACGTCTGGTATCTTTAATTTCCAAAAATAAACATCTGATTAAAAACAGCCAATGTACAACACATGTGCCATACAGGGAATTAAAGCAGATGTCAGTCACATGAGCTGTCTATTATGTGTATGTGTGAGGTAACATATACTGCCTGGCCGGGGGAGGGTTTACTATTGGCTGTAGATTTATCAGGCTGCCTATAGCAACCAATCACAGCTCAGCTTCTATTTTCCTACAGGTCATTAATATGACATATTCAAATTCTATTTTGTTATAGCTAACAGCAGTTATTTATTAACCCGGGCGTAGCGGGTACTACAGCCAGTATATATATATATATATATATATATATACTAGCTGTGAGCCCGATGCAAATGCATTGGGATTCTAGAACGTGCGTTAATTAGATTATAGTAGCTATATTATTTATTTATTTATTTTTTTTATTTAAATTTTTTGTGAATAACTTAATGTTATGAATATTTTATTTATTTGTTTATTTTATTAGAATTAGTTAATGTTATGAATTTTTATATGGAATATTTTTTTTTATTATTTATTATTATTATTATTGTAATATTTATTATTTAATATTTTATAATATTATTTTTTTTTTTATTTTAATTGAATTTTTTTTATTGAGTAATTTATTTATTTAGAATTAAGTTTATGTTATTAATATTTTAATTATATTATTTTTATTTTATTTATTTTTTTTTTAATTTAGATTTATTTTATTATTTATTATTTATTATTATTTGTAGATTAATTTTTTATTTTAATTATTAATTTATTTTTTTTATTAGATTAATTTTTTTTTATTTAATTTATTTATGTAATTAATATATTTTAATTTTATTATTTATTTTATTTTTATTTTTTTTATTTTTTATTTTTTATTTTTATTATTTATTATTTATTATATTATTTATTTTATATTTTTTTTTAGTATTTTTTATTATTATTAAATTTATTTATTATTTGTTTATTTTAATGTGAATTTATTTTGTATTATTTTAAATATTTTTTATGTGTATTTATTTATTTTTATTGTCTTTAAATGTAAGTGAATTTTTCCCATTGAGAAACATGGATGAATGAGGCGCGAATCTGATTGGCCGTAGTGGAATAGTAAAAGTGTTTTTTCCCATTGATAAAAATGTATGAATGAGCCTTGAATATGATTGGTTGGTGTGTATTTGAATGTGATTGGTGCGATTTGGATCCGTGGGCGGGGCTTCCAGAAACTCGCGGCGGCCATCCTTATTCCTCAGTCAGCGGAGTGGACCGAAGAGGGAACATCGAGGACCCGGAGCTCGCTGGAGGAAGAAAGAAGACCGCCGGATGGAAGACTCGTGGCCCGGGCTGAAGGAAGAGGATGCCTGGGCCGGAGGGAGGTCTGGACCTGGACCTGACGAAGCAGATGTCATGAAGACCGGTAAGTGATCTACGGCGTCGGGGTTGGGGGGGGTGTGAGGACATATTGGGGGGGTTTGTGGGTGTGCGGACATATTGTGGGGGGGTGTGAGGACATATTGGGGGGGTTTGGGGGGTGTGAGGACATATTGGGGGGTTTGGGGGTGTGCGGACATATTGTGGGGAGGTGTGAGGACATATTGGGGGGTTTGGGGGTGTGAGGACATATGGGGGTGTGTGCGGACATATTGTGGGGGGTGTGAGGACATATTGGGGTGGTTTGGGGGTGTGCGGACATATTGTGGGGAGGTGTGAGGACATATTGGGGGGGTTTGGGGGTGTGAGGACATATTGTGGGGGGGTGTGTGGACATATTGTGGGGGGTGTGAGGACATATTGGGGGGGCGTGCGGACATATTGTGGGGGGTGTGAGGAGATATTGGGGTGGGTTGGGGGGGTGAGGACATATGGGGGTGTGTGCGGACATATTGTGGGGGTTTGGGGGGGTGCGGACATATGGGGGGGTGCGCGGACATATTGTGGGGGGGTGTGAGGACATATGGGGGGTGAGGGTGTGAGCACATATGGGAGGGGTCTGCTAACATAATGTGGGGGTGTGCGGACATAATGTGGGGGTGTGCGGACAAAATGGGGGGGTGCGGACATATGGGGGAGGGGTGCGGACATTGCGGGGCTGGGGAGCGGTGCTGGGGAGCGGGGCTGGGGGGCGGTGCTAGGCTGTGGATGGGGGCTGGCGGCGAAGGTGTGCGGGCAGTGAGTGGGGGGTCTGTGCGGCGTTGGGGGTGTGCGGTGCTGAGATATTGGGGTGGGTTGGGGGGGTGAGGACATATGGGGGGTGTGCGGACATATTGTGGGGGTTTGGGGGGGTGCGGACATATGGGGGGGTGCGCGGACATATTGTGGGGGGGTGTGAGGACATATGGGGGGGAGGGTGTGAGCACATATGGGAGGTGTCTGCGGACATAATGTGGGGGTGTGCGGACATAATGTGGGGGTGTGCGGACAAAATGGGGGGGGTGCGGACATAATGGGGGGGGGCGGACATATGGGGAGGGGGTGCGGACATTGCGGGGCTGGGGAGCAGTGATGGGGAGCGGGGCTGGGGGGCGGTGCTAGGCTGTGGATGGGGGCTGGCGGCGGAGGTGTGCGGGCAGTGAGGGGGGGTCTGTGCGGCGTTGGGGGTGTGCGGTGCTGGGGGGCGTTGCGGGGCTGTGGATCGGGGCTGGGGGGGAGGCACAGGGGGCAGCTCCATAGTCGCAGGTGGGCTGTGGGTAGCGGGGAGCAGAGGCGGCTGCGCCGCCTCCGCTCCATGGTCCCCGGGCGAGATGTGGGTAGCGGGGAGCGGAGGCAGCGCGGGCGGCATCGGCAGGGTGTGGGTGGGCAATGGCTCGCAATGGCCGCTACGCTCGCAATGGCTGCCCCGCTCGCTCCATCCTGCCCCGCTTCTCCATCCTGCCCCACTCGCCACCATCCTGCCCCGCTCACCACCATCCTGCCCCCCTGCTGGCTCCATCCTGCCCCGCTGGCTCCATTCTGCCCCCTCGCCACCATCCTGCCCACCCCGCCACCATCCTGCCCCGCTCGCTCCATCCTGCCCCGCTCCCAACATCCTGCCCCCCTACCACCATCCTGCCCCCTGCCACCATCCTGTCTTGCTCGCTCCATTCTGTCTCGCTCGCTCCATCCTGCCCCGCTCGCTACATCCTGCCCCGCTCGCTACATCCTGCCCCCCCCGCCAACATCCTGCCCTCCCCCTCCACCATCCTGCTCCTTCGGCTCCATCCTGCCCCGCTCGCCACCATCCTGCCCCGCTCGCTCCATCATGCCCCGCTCACTCCATCCTGCCTCGCTCGCTCCATCCTGCCCTGCTCGCTGCATCCTGCCCCACTCGCTCCATCCTGCCCCCCGCCCGCCACCATCCTGCTCCTCCGGCTCCATCCTGCCCTGCTCGCTCCATTCTGCCCCGCTCGCTCCATTCTGCCATGCTCGCTCCATTCTGCTACACTCGCCACCATCCTGCACCGCTCGCCACCATTCTGCCCCCGCTTGCTCCATCCTGCCCCCCGTCACCATCCTGCCCCGTTCGCCACCATCCTGCCACCATCCTGGTCCTCCAGCTCCATCCTGCCCCGCTCACTCCATCCTGCCCCACTCGCCACCATCCTGCCCCCCCCCGCCACCATCCTGCTCCTCCGGCTCCATCCTGCTCTGCTCCCACCATCCTGCCCTGCCGGCTCCATCCTGCCCCGCTCGCTCCATCCTGCCCCACTCGCTCCATCCTGCCCCGCTTGCTCCATCCTGCCCCGCTCGCCACCATCCTGCCCCCTCCCGCCACCATCCTGCTCCTCTGGTTCCATCCTGCTCCTCTGGCTCCATCCTGCCCCGCTCCCTCCTTCCTGCCCCACTCCCTCCATCCTGCCCCCGCCTCCATCCTGCCCCCCGCTGCTCTTGCTCCCCCGCCTCCATCCTGCCCCCCCTCCACCTCCATCCTGCCCCCCTCCGCCTCCATCCTCCCTCCCTTCCGCCTCCATCCTCCCTCCCCTCCGCCTCCATCCTGCCTCCCCTCTGCCTCCATCCTGCCTCCCCTCCGACTCCATCCTGCCCCGCTCGATCCATCCTGCCCCACCCCTCGGCTCCATACTGCCCACCTGCCTCCATCCTGTCTCGCCCGCCTCCATCCTGCCCTGCTCGCTCCATCCTACCCCCCAACACAATCCTGCCCCCCTTTGCCCCGTCACTATCCTGCCCCCCTGCTCCATCCTGCCCTCCTTGCAGTTAGTGGTCATGTGACCGATCAGCTGATCGGTTTCCCAGGCAACGACAGGTCCTAAAGGCCTGTAGGAACTAGAAGACGGAGGTGGAGCGAGCTGGCGGACAGGTGAGTATCCTCACTGAGGATTTTTTTTACTGTGGAGGAGCGGGGGCCTCGGGGAGCGGAGTATTGCCATATACCATAGTGCTGCTATACATGTACTGTAATGTACCGCCATATACTATAGTGCTGCTATACATGTGCTGTCATGTACCGCCATATACCATAGCGCTGCTATATATATATATATATATATATATATATATATATGTATATATATATAGTTCACTCACGTTGACTGAACAAGTTCTGTCAGTCACAACATGTCAACTACATACATATTCTATAATACCCGATGCGTTAGAGTCGGGCCACCATCTAGTATATATAATTAGTGGTGTGTAGTATATAGTGAATACTCATATGTAGATACTGATGTGTAGTATATAGTGTATACTGATGTGTAGATAGTGGTGTGCAGTATATAATATATACTGGTGTGTAGTATATAGTCAGCATAGGAGGTAGTATAGGGTCTTATATTTTTACTGTGGGAAACAAGTGAAATAAGAGGGGCTTGTTCTAGTAGTGGAGACTCCTTTTATAAATGAAGCTGTTGGAGTATTATTCACCCACTTCATTAAGAGTTGTACACCACTTCATGAATTAGGAAATGTACAAGTCCCGTGAGCCTCAAGCACAAATCTACACACACACATGTATATACACAGAACATACATATTATAGACTATATAATATGTATGTTCTGTGTATATACATATGTGTGTGTAGATTTGTGCTTGAGGCTCACTGGACTTGTACATTTCCTAATTCATGAAGTGGTGTACAACTCTTAATGAAGTGGGTGAATATTATTCCAACAGCTTCACTTATTAAGACTGGCCATACACAATGTGTTATAATGAATCGGGACCATTGTTCTCGGCAGCACTTCACCTGGTGTAAACAGAAGTACTGCCAATAACATGATCTGTATGGGGATAGAATGATCTATTAGTGATTGTTCTAACCCCAATGATATATTAGTGATTGTTCGCACTCCATTGATCTATTAGTAATCATTCTATCTCCATTGATCTATTAGTGAACGTTCTATCCCCATTGATCTATTAGTGATTGTTCTATCTCCATTGATCCTTTATTGAAAGTTCTATCCCCATGTCACGGTGTAGTGAGAATGCTGATGAGGGAATGGCAGTAATGGGCAGGGTGACCAGGGAAGACTAGTCTGACCCTAGTCTAGGAACCATGATCCCGAAAGTATCTCTGATGGTGAGAAGGTTCGGGCCTCCAGCCTCTCCCTACAACTCCTTTACCAGCCCTGCACTATTCCCCCTCACCTCCCTCCACAGAACCGGGATACAGTAACTCCGAAGGAAAGGACATCAGCCACACAAACACACAGTTCAGCACATCACAGCTTCCAGGCATAGAGTTAGCACCACCTGTTGGAAGGAGAGGCTACTTAAAGGCTAGGGGAGTGCAGTTCAGGTGAGTCACATGTCGAGCCCCAGGGCGTAGGGTACTCGGGTATCAGGCGGCAGAGGGTTAACTTTGTCACGGGGAATGGCGGCCGCACCTGATCCCGTGTCCTGGGTGACTATTCTTTAAAAGGGGAAATTATATACAGGGGATTATGTACAAGTTTGACGTGACGCCACCTGCAGTACCTGGTGGTCAATGCAGCAAGTGACTTTTCTATACGGGGTAACGGGTAAGCATCTTTGTGTGTTACGCAATTCATTTGCCTATAGTCTACACACATCCTCATACTACCATCTTTCTTTTTAACCAGGACCAGTGGAGCTGCCCAGGGACTACAACTATCTCTGATGACCTCTGCATCCTTCATGTCCTGCAACATCTCTTCAGCTCGCTGGTAGTGTGCTGGTGGTATAGACCTGTATCGCTCTTTAATGGTGGATGGTTTCCTGTGGGTATGTGATGGTGTACCCCTTTTTTTCCTCCCAAAATCAAGTGCTTGCTAAACACCTGTTCATACTCTTGAACTACCCGATAAACTCAATGTTTCTGGTGAGAAGGTGTGTGATCAGTTCCTACATGGAGCTCCTGACACCAATTCTCTAGCTGCTTCTTGTAGTTGTGATCTTCATCTGAACCTGGTTGAGTAAGTGGTTCTACTGCATGCATTGAGTTGTTGTCTATGTGGCGCCCCGCAACGAGTGCGTCACAGGAGAGTATTGCATCCCAGACTGCAGATGTAATATTCTCTGACTAAGCAATGACATGGTTAAAACTCAGAGCTCCATACCCTACATGCATCACCAGCATAGAGGGCCAATAAAGTCCTGGTGGGCGGAGTGTAGGAGTAGTGTGTTAGAGGAGAATGTAGGAGAAGGAAGGAAGGAGAAGAAGTGGTCGGGAGGAACGTAGGAGAGGGGCTCTGCACGGTCACGTGCAGCCCCCGGACCACCTCCGGTTGGCGCCAATGCTTGGCGCCCTGAAACCGGACTCTGGGCGAACATCCACGGGTCAAAATACACTCGCGCCCATCTACAACCGGATCACTGGTTCCGAAGCTAGTAGTCGTTTATCATTGCTATGCAAACCAGGAGTGGAGGGATCGCTCTACAGTAGTACCCCACCGCCGCCGCAAACAGAGTTGTCTTGCCAGCAGAGTACCCACCAAAAGGACTCAAGGCTCCCCTCACACCGGAACGTACACACCGGCAGGGAAATTGAAGCAGCCTCCTTGTACCCGATCTGGCACCCCAAGGCAACATCGGCAACCAAACTAGTTTAGTACGGAGGAACACCGCAGAGCTCTGAAACAACACCGGTCATTGCTAATTCCACCCGGTCCGTTACCTGTTACCTGTATACCATGTATCACCTGCTGGATATAGTAAAATACCCGTTACAGAGACTATCAGTGTCCGTGCCTTTTTCAGAACTGTCCATCTCCGCATGTTAGAAGTACCGCAGCTGCCTCACAACATCTTGTGCAGCTCCGGGGACTCCCGCTCGTCTTGTGGGGAGCGTTCCATCTGGCTGCATTCCATCCCCCGGAGACCTCAGCAGCGCCGGTGAGATCACCGGAATTCCCGCAGGTGGCGTCACGACAGAATTAACTACCCCTTAACTGTTCAGCCAACAATATTGATCTGGACCACCAGTCCCACAGCCGCAGGCGCGGTTCCGTGACAAGGAGGAAGACAAACGCCTGCCCCGTGAAGTCCCGGCTATGGTGAGTCATCTACATGGTACAATTTAGCAACAGTTGAATACCTTGGTAACTTAACTTCATCATCACCATAGTTCAGTATGCATATGGGTACTCTTCCTTTGCGTACATCAACCACCCCCTTGGCTGTCAGGAGTGTAGGACTACTTTCAGACATCACTGGCTCCACTACCGCTGTCACGGTCCTGCCCTCTGAGGCCTATTGCTGCCCGACACCAGATCATCATTTCACTTCTTGGTGGTACCACAATAGGAATTGGATCTGTTACACATACACTACCAATTTCACCATTTGCATGCGCAGGGCATGCAGACGCAAACGCAGTGCAACGCAGCACATACGTATGTGAACGCAGCGGAGAATCTCCGCATGCGTTCGCATAAGTATGGTGCCCGGACAGCCAATCAGCTGTCTTGGGGGCGGCCGGGAAGAGGAGATCAGCGGTGGAGATCTCCTCCTCCTGGCCACAGCTGATCTCCCGCCGGTGTCAGCGCGGGAGATTTGAAGAAACAGCTGATCTGACAGCTGTTTAAATCTCCCGCGCTGACACCGAATAGGTGATATCGGTGCAGGAGATAAGAAACAGCTGATCGCTGCTTAAAATCTCCCGCGCCGACATCACCTATTCGGTGTCAATGCAGGAGATTTAAACAGCTGTCTTCAAATCTCCCGCGCTGACACCGGCGGGAGAGCAGTGAAGGCTCCAGCTGATCTCCCGGCGGCCACCGGGATAGATTTCAATGTGATCCTGAGCGTTCTCCTGCGCTGTCATGCGGAGGACACTGCGGATCCATTGAGATCCATGCATTGTTTGTGCGCTTGCGGGCGCTTGCAGATAAAACAAGCGCCCGCGACCGCACAAAAAATGCAACAGGCTGCGTTTGGAGGGCGCACAAATTGTGCGCATCCAAACGCAAACGCAACCGAACGCAGCCAATAGGCACGCAGGCACATGCGTTCCCATGTTAAACATAGGAATGCAGTGCGCAAGCGTTTGGCTGCGTTCTGTACGCTGCGCTTGCAAACGCAAGTGTGAAGGCAGCCAAAGACAATCAAAGTTGGCTTCTGGACACCTTATGTGTAAAGAATTACATTCTGAAAATCTGTGAAGGAACAGCACTCTATACAGACACCAGTAGTCAGATTCCTACTGTATATTCACTAAATAATGGCTGATCATCGCAATATGACATGAATATAATGGGGAATCATCGCACTGCTTCAGATATTGATATTCTGACATTTCCGGAAGAATGATCTTTTTTGCATGGAGGTCATTTTTGCCAGGCTAGGCAGCTATAGTTATTTTACATGTGAATGTGGAACAGCACTTACATTTGCTAATTGTGTTGTCCAGAATGGTTTTTATGGCGATGTACTTGATCAAAATGAACAATAGCCTTTCAGACTAAAGTCCTTCCTTTACGAAGGATTGAGCTATTTCACATTTATGAAAATACTTGTAATGAATGGCATGTACAATAATAGATGTACTGCTCCTCACGCAGCATTGTTACATAGACAACATTGGCTTCAATGGGTTCATATTTATATATGTACTTTTATTGAATATCACGATTTGTTAAGCAGTAAGTGGATGACTAATATATATAAGAGCTTTGACAGTGATGGGAAGCTTACTAGATCTAAATGAACTGATCAAAGAGGAGTATTTATAGTATATATCCAGTTAGATCCACTAGTTCTGCGGTACACCTGAAAGTCAGAAAGACACATTAGGTCTTTTACCCTCAAAAAGTTTATATAGAAAAGGATAACAAAGATATTGTAAGGTAATGGCGCATTTTAAAGATACACAGAGTCCATAGGGTGTCTTGGATGGGTAAATTTAACTTTAGAAATTGCTTTTTGCCTCCATCCTTTAAAGTTACCCTGTGAGGTTGTTCTATCCCCCTAGTCTATCACTACAGGTACCTTTACACGCCGCGACGGCAGTCTGGATACATCCCGCTACTTCACGTGCACGAGCACGCTCAAACGGCTACAAACGGTCAACGCACCCTCTTTACACGCCGCCATAAGGTGCGCTACGCCACGCTACATCTGTAGCTAGCTACATCGCCGGGTGTGTCAAGTAGCCAGCTGTAGCTCAGCGTACCACGTTTACACAGCGCTACAATAAGCTAATATGGGCGGACCTGGTACAGCAGGGACAGCACATAGGCGTGCCACAATCTTGGATTACGAGCCGTCCGTACGATGATAGGACAGCGCAATATCATCATGATTGGCCAGGCATCGCAGGAGGCTGAGACATCCAGCACGCTCGAGCAATTGTGTAGTGTGACTGGTCAGCTCCTTAAATATGCCTCCCTATGCAGCGACTACCAATCGTCATGCAGGAGCTTCCTCCAATGATCGGTGATGGGGCGCGGTATCCCAGAGCCTGGGTCACGCCTTAGCTACATTGCAGCTACAGCCCCGGGTGTCCAGAGTTCCCTTCCGTTGCCTCTTTACACGCCGATACAGCTCGCTACCATCGGCGATGTAGCCATCAGTTTTCGAGCAGACCTAGGAAACAGATGTATCTGTTGCCGGCTGCAGCGTCACGTCTTCAGACGCCGCTACGACGGGCGATATTGGCGCTACAAGCTACATTTGTAGCCTGTAGCGGGATGTATCCAGCCTGCCGTCGCAGCGTGTAAAGGTACCATACCTGTCCCAGCACCTTGCTAGCTGATCCCTAACCATCCCTTTCTCACCTAAAATTGCACTATAAAGATTGAGAAAGATGAGTTATAAACTTACATATAGTCTGTATCTGGAGACTGGAAAGGCGGGGTCTGGGACATGCTGAATGCGAGGATTGGAGACTGGAAAGGCGGGCTCTGGGGCTCCATACTCCTATCCTTGCATTCAGCATGCCCCAGACCCCGCCTTTCCAGTCTCCAGATACAGACTATATGTAAGTTTACAACTCATTTTTCTCAATTTTTATAGTGCAGATTTAGGTCAGACAGGGATGGTTAGGGATCAGCTAGCAAGGTGCTGGGACAGGTAATGGTAGACTAGGGGGCTAGAACGACCTGACAGGTTCCCTTTAAATGGTATCACAGTCCAAAAAAATATTTTGCCTGTCACCTGTCTTCTGTTTGACTGATTGAGTCTGATCCCCAGTCCATCAGTTTTACCAGCCACATGACTCTGGCAAGGAAAATCCTTCAATTGGTAGCAGTATGGGGTGTATCGATTGCTGATGCAGGGATTACGACTACGATGGGGCCCGTGGCTAGAAGGGCCCACAGACCCCAGTACCTGTTTCATATGGATGCGCTACGGTGCCTGTGATTCCCCCTTTCCCCCGCAATGAATAAAGAGAGAGCACTTCACTGTCCACTCTCTCCTTCCACCTTCTGCTTCCACTCTAACAACTCCTGGTCCATATTTTGCATTGGTGTAAGAGGCCAGATTAACCCCCCGCCCAAAATATACCCGGAGTTAAAGTGGCCTAGCCCAGATTATTCCCTGGGTATATTATGGCCTAGCCCAAACTCTACCCCGGGACCATTGAGTGATATACTCAATAACGGGGCCCCAGTCAGTGCACAGGAGCCGAGGCAGCACACAGGGGCCCCGTGGAGGCAGCAGCACAAGGGATCTCAGGAGAGAAGAGACAGCAGCACAGAGGATGTCAGGAAAAAAGAGACAGTAGCACAGAGGATCACAAGAGAAAAGAGACAGCAGCACAGAAGATGTCAGGAGAGGAGACAGCAGCACAGAGGTCAGGAGAAAGGAGAGACAGCAGCACAGAGGATGTCAGGAGAGAAGAGACAGCAGCACAGAGGATGTCAGGAGAGAAGAGGCAGCAGCACAGAGCATGTCAGCTACCCGGCACCCGACCAATCAGCTGAGTAGCACGGTATTGGCTGGAGATTTAAACCTGACTCAGCTGCACAGCTGCTAGCAGTATTGGCGCCACATTTCAATACTGGGACAAATATCTAGAAAAAATGATGAGGTGTGACTCTAACCAAAGTAATATAATCTACAAAGAGTGCACATTAAAATGAATTCTTTATTAATTATTGCTAAAATCAGTCAGTGGTGTGTGTATTCCCTACACCTGTATCTTGGTAAAAAAGCTGAACAGTGTGGAGGCAGACCCCAATACATCTATCCTTATCCTACCAACTGTCCCTGCCTGACAAGGGAGGCAGGGACAGTTGGTAGGATAAGGATAGATGTATAGGGGTCTGCCTCCACACTGTTCAGCTATTTTACCAAGATACAGGTGTAGGGAATACACACACCACTGACTGATTTTAGCAATAATTAATAAAGAATTCATTTTAATGTGCACTCTTTGTAGATTATATTACATTTCAATACTGCTAGCAGCTGATGTAACTTAGGTTAGTACTGCATGATGGCTCAGTAGTTAGCACTGAAATGGTGGCTCAGTGGTTAGCACTGTATGGTGGCTTAGTGGTGTAGCACTGTACGGTGACTTAGTGGTTAGCACTGTACGGTGACTAGTGGTTAGCACTGTATGGTGGCTCAGTGTTAGCACTGTATTGTGGCTCAGTGGTGAGCACTGTATGGTGGCTCAGTGTTTACCACTGTACGGTGACTTAGTGGTTAGCACTGTATGGTGGCTCAGTGGTTAGCACTGTACGGTGACTTAGTAGTTAGCACTGTATGGTGGCTCAGTGGTTAGCACTGTATGGTGGCTCAGTGGTTAGCACTGTACGGTGACTTAGTGGCTAGCACTGTATTGTGGCCCAGTGGTTAACACTGTATGGTGGCTCAGTGGTGAGCACTGTAGGGTGGCTCAGTGGTGAGCACTGTAAAGTGGCTCAGTGGTGAGCACTGTATGGTGGCTCAGTGGTGAGCATTTTATGGTGGCTCAGTGGTGAGCTCTGTATGGTGACTCAGTGGCTACCACTGTACAGTGACTTAGTGGTTAGCACAGTATGGTGGCAACCAGAAAACCTTGACGGTTAATAGAAAACTTGACTGTTCAGGATATAATAAAAGTCATAACATTCTGAAACTTCAACTTATAAAGGTGCCTTTTCATGGAGCGATTAATGGCTCCAGAGAGTGCTTTCAGATGATAATCATACACATGGCTGGTGATAGGACACAACAATATAAACGTTTAAAGGTAAACACTGATAACAACATTAAAATGATTAGTAAAAACTGATAACCACATTAAAATGATCTTCTTATTTTCAAGAAAAAGTGCATGTTTTGTTGTTGACTGCAGATTGAAGCTTGTGTGTCGCCCCACCTGGTCAGGCGGCACAAATGGGGTACTGCACCTATAAATGAGTGTGCGGTTACCCCTGTCACAATGGAATGCAAATCCTAGCACTCCCACACACACCCACTTAGGCAGATGGCAGAGGCCCATACCGTAGGGGGGGGAGTTAGGGGAGGAGGGAGGACAAACAGTTGAGTTGCAGACTAGGCTGAGGAAAGACAGAGAACGGCAATCCTCCGAGTGAGCGAAGGAGGAATCCCAAGGAGGGGCCTGGAGAGAGCAAACAGGCAGCCCAGACGAAAGGAAGAAACCCCCGAGCACCCATACTCAGGAGGGAACCCTGGTCTATTACCGGAGCACCGGTTCCAAAGACGGCGAGGGAGTTCAGCCCCTCAAAGAGAACACTGCAGGTCGCATACCGTTTACCGGCCCCGACACCCTGTCAGGAGGAATTGTCACATCAGGATTCCCATCTACAGCGGGCCTGGAACAAAGTGGGCACCTCAAGACAGGCATTGAGAGCAGGACACAGGGTAGATCCAAGCAGGCATTCCACAGGAGACTCCCAGAGACTTTGCAGCCGTTGTGACTACTCGGCTAGCTATGTCGTCCAGAGACTGTAACCTGCTGTGTACCGTATCACCATCTGCAACGTTCCAGTAAAGTACTCGGGTAGAGTGCACAAGTCTCCGTGTATTCATTGCTTCGCCGCACCCTGTTCATCCATCATCAGCACCCCGACCATCGCCAGTGCATCCCTGCCTGGGGGGTTAGCTCCATCTGCAGGGAGCTGTACCATCAAGGCCACTATACTACCACCCTCCGGACAACTGAGGCGTCGCTGGTGTCTAATCACCAGAAGCTGCGTGTGGCATCACGAAACTACACTACAAACTTTATTCCCATTCCCAACTCCCCTTTTGAAAAGCAGAGCACCAGGTCCACAGGTCTGGGCAGGCCACCGTTGACAACCCCACAGAAGCAGAAGAGGGCCTAGACAACCAAGTCCCCATACCCTTGGTGAGTCACTTGCGGTATAGGTTAACCAGTCCATGGTGTCACCGACTTTTGTGTGGACAATGTCACAACTCAACAGATTTACTGTGTGCCATGATTTCTGCATCAGTTGTCCAGACTCAATCACGAGAGATGCCAGAGGTGTTCATATATTCATTCACATCTTGATTAAGGTAACCCTGTAGTTTTTTGGACAAGTCAGTTTTCATGTGGTGGAGTACTTTAGCTCTGAAAAGGGAGTAGTTGTCCTCTGTTCCTGTTATGATATAGCTGATGGCCCGAAAGTATCAGTTCCCATCACCTTTCGTTTTATATGTACGTCATACTTGTCCAAAATCTCTTGTGCATCCAAAGTACACAACCCTAGTAAACGTAAGGTCAAGAGTAGTGGTAAGATATTTCCTTCCTGAACTTGGTAGTAGGTTGAAAGTCTTAGTTTGCTTGGGTGGCAGAGTCACTGGGACAGTCATTAGGAGACTGGGGTGGTAGAAAAGTCTCTTCATCCTGGTAAATCTTAAGGTTGCTGGCATGGTAGGTGTTGCTTAGTATCTTACCAGTCTTATTGTTTTTAAGTTTTACTCGTCCCTTGGTTAAAGGTTCCACAACCAAGTAGGGTCCAACCCAGCTTGGTTCTATCCTTGAACCCATGCGATGAATTCAACATTGATTCTTGATATAAACAACGGTGCCAGCAGTGATTTCTTTGTTGCTGTTGTGTCGGCGATCAGAGGCTCGCTTTTGGTGTTCCTGAGCAGAATGGACGTTGGTACTTACAGTTGAGTGGATCCTGTTATGAATGTTTGTGAGTGCATTTAGCACATCAGGGTTGGCATCATCAGATAGAGACATGACATCCACAGTGTCATTTGCTGATGGAGTGCGGTCAATTGGAAGCTTAGTCTTTTGTCCATACATGACCTCAAATGGAGTGCACTTGATTGACACATGCACAGATGTGTGATCGGAAAACAAAACACCAGGGATGAACTGGTCCCAGTTGATCCCTTGGTCATTGACAAGCTTGCTAAAGGTACCTTCACACACAGCAATTTTGCTAGGCAATTTCACTGGCAATTTGCTGGTTGCAATGAAATCATGGACACATTGTTCTATTTTGTTGCTGTGTACAAATGTAACAATGTGTCCATGATTTCACTGCAACCAGAAAATTGCCAGTGAAATTGCCTAGCAAAATTGCTGTGTGTGAAGGTCCCTTAAGAGATTCTTTGATTGTTCGAATGTCACGTTCCAGCTGGCCATTTGTTTGTGGGTAGTAGGCAGATGAAATGCGGTGATCTTTTTGAAAATGATCCACCAGGTTGTCGATGATTGAGTTCACAAACTCTCTTTCCTGGACGCTAATCAAAGTGTCCATACAGCCTAAGGCGGCCGTCACACGGAACGATATCTTGCCCGATATCGTTTAAGTGATCTCCTTTTTGATCGCTTAAGCGATATCGGGCAAGATATCGTTGCATGTAATCAAGCGATTTAAGATGTTAAATCGCTTGATCGTGACATCGCTGATCTGAGGTTCGGTTCTCAGATCTAGCGATGAACGATGCAACGATCTGCATCATCGTGGTGTATGACACCACGATGACCCATCTCCCAGCGACCGCGCCTATGCTGGGAGATGGTAACTATGGTACACGTCGGGTAACTAAGCAACGCCCGGCGCCTAGTAACCCGATGTGTACCATAGTAACGAGCGAGATCGCGGCTCCGCATCGCTGGTGAGTCTGTCTGTGTGACATCTCACCAGCGATGTGAGCGATATTGTAAGCGATCGCGCGTGCACGTGATCGCTTACAATATCGCTAAAGATGTCGCAGCGTGTGACGGCCCCCTAAGCGGCAAATAATGGTGTACAAAAAGATTGCTACTGATATGGCACTTTTGTCTGGAACAGCTGTTGCTTCAGTCCACTTGGAGAAATGATCAGTGACAGCACCTAAATATTTGTTGCTGTTTGATTTTTCCTGAAGAGGACTGATCATATAAATCCCAACTAAGCTCCATACTTTTCCAGGCACTGGTATACTGTTGAGTGTTTGAGTACTGTTTTCTCCTGTCATCCTCTGTGCTGCTGTCTCTTTTTTCCTGACGACTCTGTGCCGCTGTCTCTTCTGTCCTGACATCCTCTGTGCTGCTGTCTCCTCTCTCCTGACATCATCTGTGCTGCTGTCGCCTCTCTCCTGACATCATCTGTGCTGCTGTCTCCTCTCCTGACATCTTCTGTGCTGCTACCTCCTCCCTGACATCCTCTGTGCTGCGGCCGCTTCTCTCCTGCCATCCTCTGTGCTGCTGTTTCTTCTCTCCTGACATCCTCTGTGCTGCTGCCGCTTTTCTCCTGCCATCCTCTGTGCTGCTGTCTCTTCTCTCCTGACATCCTCTGTGCTGCTGTCTCTTCTCTTCTGACATCCTCTGTGCTGCTGTCTCTTCTCTCCTGTCATCCTCTATGCTGCTGTCTCTTTTTTTCCTGACATCCTCTGTGCTGCCTCTTCTCTCCTGACATCCTCTGTGCTGCTGCCTCCAAGGGGCCCCTGTGTGCTGCCTCGGCCCCTGTGCACTGACTGGGGCCCCGTTATTGAGTATATCACTCAATGGGCTAGGCCATAATATACCAGGGGAATAACCTTGGCTAGGCCACTTTAACCCCGGGTATATTCTGGGTAGGGGATTAATCTGACCTGGTTCACCAGGGCCCATCAGACTTTAGTTAGACCACTGGAAGCAGTTGAATATGTCATTCCATTCATTGTTAATGGGACTGAAGAAAATAAGCAAAGTAGGTATGCAAATAACATGTATAGAGAATGGGATGCCAGCTTTTAACAATCAGTCAAAATGCCGACATTTGATTTTGCACCTTACATTTATCACCTATCTAATATTTCTTAATTGAAATTCATTGGTAAAGTTAAATTAACAAACATTAGAAAATGATGTATAATTGTCCTAATTTATTTCTAAAATGTACTGCAGAGGTTTAAATTACTAGACAAATACAGCTTTGAATATGAGATGTTTGCAGTAATTTCCTGATATTTAATTCTTCAGAGTGTTCTTTCAGATATAAAAAATATAAAATTATATTCTAGACGCTGGATTCCAAATTTCTTGGTGGACACATATACCCAAACCGCAGTAATTGGTTACATATTTAGTTATATACATTGTGAGGGTCTTAAGGTGGTCTTTAACTCCTTATAAAGGACTGTGTATTACAGTACTGTCAGGCACAGGTCAAGGGGTAAGCAACGACACAAATGGCACTTTGCTACAGTTCAGATTTAGACCAATCATTACCTCCACTAATTGTTTTTGGAAAAATATGTTTTCAGGAGCTCAGACCACATGTGTATCAAACCATGCAACATACATATCAGGGTAAGGTGAGATATCACAGGACCCCTAGAATAGAGAACGTTTGTATTCTTTTTGGTTGAGCAATGAGAATGGTCACTTATTATCTTGGAGACGGCAATTGTACCTTACAAATTTACTTCTTCCAATTTCAGGCATATGAGCACTGTATTTACCTTTGGTCCTTAGTTGAGCCATGCTGGATTAATAAAGATTACATGCTTTTAAAGTATATTTATCTTATTCTGCCATCATCTTTAGCATAATGACATTATGATTTTCCAACTTGGTAAATGTATTATGTATATTGAACTGTCACAACTGATATACAATGTACTGCCTCTCCATGTTACACAGACTTGCTTTTGGTCCTTCCTAGATAAAGAGCTGGTACCTTTACAAAGTGATGCAATAAATATTACAGCTTGAAGGATGTAAGCAGATGGTCGGATGGAAGAATTCAGACAATGAGGAGGCAGTGGCGACTGAACCAACAATAGTGTGTAAATTATACACAAATCAATCATCTTAAATGTGAGATTATTGGTATAGCACAAGTAACACAAGTAGCATAAGTATCAGATAATTTGACAGTGGACTAGTCAACATACAAGTATCGAAAATGCAATCACACTATTCTCTGCATAGTACTATTACACAGTATTATTCTTACCACTAACTAATGGTCACCGTTGGTATTATTGTGCTCTAGATCCCTCTATTTGGGAACTGTCAGTGTCACTTATATTCATTACTTTTCATCTAATTATGGAAAGAATACTATAAAGGTACAGGCCCTAGCGGGGTTGGAATTGCTACTTGCTAGGCCGCAGGTGCAAGGTGCAGGGGGATCTCTGCACACTCTCCACTGGCTGGTCACCTTCTGCTCTGAAGTGCGGCCTATGTTCCAACTAAATAATTCATCTCTGTGCAGAAAACTGTGGCTCGCCTCTGGATCTTGACTGGCATAGTCTGCATCCTGACCACAAAGTCAGAGCTCTGGACATTGACCAGCATAGTCTGAGGCTGGATCATGAAGTTGGGGTTCTGGATCTTGACCAGCATAGTCTGCGTCCTGACCACAAAGTCAGAACTCTGGACATTGACCAGCATAGTCTGAGGATGGATCATGAATTTGGGGTTCTGGATCTTGACCAGCATAGTCTGCGTCCTGACCACAAAGTCAGAACTCTGGACATTGACCAGCGTAGTCCGAGGCTGGATCATGAAGTTGGGGTTCTGGATCTTGACTGTCATAGTCTGGATTTTCTTTAGTTCTTCTACTGGTACGGATAATGGTTCTTCTACTCATAGCATATGCCTGAAGACTATCACTATGCACACACTGGGACCAAGATGGAAGTCCCTGCTGCAGTATAAGATGGAAAAGATTGTTCTACTTACTCCCCTGAGGAATTGTAATCCAATGAAATACATTGGGAGGTGTGGTGTTGCTGTATAAATTAACCAACATAGTTATGGATGTGGTGACAGTGAATTATCTACCCCCCCCGAATAAGAAAACTATGCTTGGTGGCAGAAAGTGAAAAGGTCTCCCTTGGAATTGAGTGACATTTTCTCATCTATATATCCTGTTTACATACTATACTCCCCAATGAGATGTGTTCACATATCTGAATTTGCATTTATGTGAAAGTTTATAATCTCTATGAGGGTATAGAGTATCTTATGGTGAGCATTTGACAAAAGTGTCTGTTATTGAAATATCCTAATAATTCTACTTCTAGTGGTAAACTTATTGTACCATAGCCACCTGTGTGCTTTAGTTTTTTATTCTGGCTTGCCCATATGATCCGTTTGATTTGTGGTCACACTGGGATATCATAACGCAGTGCGTGTCTTATTTTTTAACATTATGGTTTCCTCTATATTTTTTTGATGTATATTATAAGGTATATTTAGGTTATTAATATATTTTCTGTAAGGGATAATACCACCTACTGCTATCTATATACTATTTTGCTAATTTAGACCCATGTACTCTATTAACGTTCTTCTACCAGCTCACACCACTGAAAAACTTCTCAACTTAGGTCATGGATCTTCCTCTCTGCTCAGGTCATGAATATTCAGCCACAAACTGGCTCTGCTGCTCACACAACTGCTCTCTTCCAAATCTAGGCATCTCTTCTTGTCCCAGCCAGGTCTTCTATATTTAGTCACTGTGACAAAACTGTTACCTGAGGCGGCATGTCTTCTAAACTCTTCCTCTAGGAAACACACACTGAGCTCTTTAGTTCCTGTTTACTCTTATTATCTTTGGCCTTGCATTTACTTCTGCATCCCCTTAAGGCCCTGTCGCACAGAACGACCGCTCCAGCGATCCCGATAGTGATAACAACCTGCCGGGATTGCTAGAGCGTCGTTACCTGGTCGCGGGGAGCTGTCAAACAGGCAGATCTCCCCAGCGGTCAGGGGCATGGGAGCCACCTCCACATCGCTGAAGGCGATGTTACAGCTCCTCCCTGCTTAGCGCTGCCTGTAAGCAGGGAGGACGCGGGAACTATGATAAACAGCGGGTAACTAGGCAGCGCGCGCTGCCTAGATACCCGGTGTTTACCATGGTTACCAGCCAGTGAGGTCACTGATCGCTGGTTTCTCCGGTCACATGCAGCGATGCGTGCTGACCAGCGGGAAACCAACGATCAAAAAATTACCCAGAGCACTTTGCAGCGATCACGACCTCACAGCAGAGGCCTGATCCTGCTAAGTGTCACACATAACGAGATCGCTGGAGAGATTGTTGTAACTTCACAGTTACAATGATCTCTCTACGATATCGTTATGTGTGACTGGGCCTTAAAGGATAAAACCATCGCAGATGGAGAATAGGCATAAAATTATTCTCAAAACTACAAAATACTATAATCCCATTCTCTGATTTTGTAGTTTTACTGGAATTCGGACTCCCAGATCGTGGAGTAACTCTCATTACAGAAAATAATCTGTGTGTTTATCTAGGACCTTTTATCTATAAAGCCACAACGCCATCTGTGTAGTAAAACAAATAATTCTCTCCTTCCATTCGTGGTTTTGTTATATTTACAATGGCATGTCGTTTCCTAGTAGAAGCCCTTTCTTTTATCATTACAGGGGAGCGCTTGAGAAACTATGAAAAAAATCATTTATTGAGCTGCATGGTTCAAAGCAGGAAGCTGGAAATCACTTTTTATGTTCCTCAATCCACTCCTATAATTCAGCAAACTAAAGCCAACAGTCTACTCCCTTATTTAACCACAGCAGGACTCACGGCTTTCGGCAGCTAATCTATAATACATAGTTAATAACTTCAAAGGTTCACACTTTGAATAACTACTCATTTTTATAGCTCAGTTCTTGATGTGTCCACAAAGGAAGAAACAGGTGGTATATGAGACAGTAACACTACAACTTCATGGATAACACTCACTTAATTCAGCTGTGCTCAAACATTGTGTGCCAAACCGGTCTTCTTTCTGCAAGCTATAAATCTGTATATATTTTAAGGGAATGTACACATTTTAATGCTGGTTGAGTGCTATTGCTCCTGGCTCTCCCATAGACATATATGGGCAAAGTTATATGTACATTTAAGGGTTTATCCAGCACTGTATATATATATATTTTTTTGCAGTGTGTGAAGAACTAACAGGCAGATAATTGTTAACTATCTGCATGTTGTGCCCGGTGTCGATCTGTACTATACGTCCTGATCGCCTAGATTTAGTGTACTTGTTCTTGTCTCCCTCATCCTCATGTAAAGCGCCATGGAACCTAATGGCGCTATATAAATAAATAATAATAATAAGAATACTATAACATAGTTGGATTTCTCTGTCGCGGAACGAAAAAGAATTACAACATGAAAGATAATAGGAATATATTCTGATTAAAATAAAAAATAAAAAATATTAAAATCCATTATGAATATCATATTCACATGTCATATGGACCACACTATATACATTGTAATTCAAATGATGAAAATCGCTTATTAAACTGAATCTATAGTCTCCCATTGTGATTTCCTGAACATTATGTATTGATTCTGTGAAATAGCTGTGAACAAAACTAACCCTGTCATACTAGTCGGTACAATTTTTGTCTATATTGTTTTATATGTATATATTTTCTACATATAAAACATATATATTATACAAATAAATATATGTGAATTTAAAAACTAAAATCAAATATCCATAACATGTGTTTGCTTTTAAGAGCAAATGTTAATCATATTTAACATACATTATCAATGGAACTTTGGCAACTATAACCCCTAGCAAAAATTAAGGAATCACCTGGCTCGGAGGATGTTCATTCAGTTGTTTAATTTTGTAGATAAAAACAGATCACAGACATGGCACATAACTAAATTCATTTCAAATGGCATCTCTCTGCCTTGAAGAAACACTAAAAGAAATCTTGAAAAAAAAATGTGCTAGCCAGTGACTGTTACTTTTGTAGACCAAGCAGGGGGAAAAATTATGGAATCACTCAATTCTGAGGAAAAAATTATGGAATCATGTAAAACAAACAAAACAACACTCAAATACATCACTAGTATTTTGTTGCACCACCTCTGGCTTTTATAACAGCTTGCAGTCTCTGAGGCATGGACTTAATGAGTGACAAACAGTACTAATCATCAATATGGCTTCAACTTTCTCTGATTGCTGTTGCCAGATCAGCTTTGCAGGTTGAAACCTTGTCATGGACCATTTTCTTCAACTTCCACCAAAGATTTTCAATTGGATTGAGATCCGGACTATTTGCAGGCCATGACATTCACCTTATGTGTCTTCTTTCAAGGAATGGTTTCACAGTTTTTGCTTTATGGAAGGATGCATTATTATCTTGATAAATGATTTCATCATCCCCCAACATCCGTTCAATTTATGGGATAAGAAAAGTGTCCAAAATATCAATGTAAACTTGGGCATTTATTGAAAATGTAATGACAGCCATCTCCCCAGTGCCTTTACCTGACATGCCTTTATGGTTACAAGCAGTCAGATGCTCTAGATGTTCATTAGTTGATCTGACAGCTTGTAAATGTCTTTTACATATTTTTTATATTTTTCAATAAAATGGAAGTTTTATGCAGAAAAGACCTCTGAAGTGCACTGGGCTCTCCATCGCCGGGTCTCATATTTGCTTCTGAATTCTATTGATGTGTTTGTTTGGTGCTCTGAGCTCGAGGTTTATTGGTCCATATAGGGTGATGGCCATTTTTAACCCTATGATATTTCACTTGGAGTTTTCCACAGTATTTGATGGCCCCAATGTATTCCACATGTCTTCGCTCATGAAATGTATTGTGTCTTTAGAGATGGCTTTATTACTACCACCCTCTATCTGCCTTTTTGGTAATCAAGAGGGTCACGTGACTACAGAGATGAATGCTAGTGTAATAGAGCATCCTTGATGTAAGTAATTTCCAGACAAGTTAGGCCTTGAGGGTCAGGAGGCCCTTTGTAGAGGGTGGTGGGGTACTGTCAGAAGTCAGTAGGAGACTGGTGACAGCTTTGGAGCTGTGGATTTAAAACGTGTGGTTTTCACTCTTACCAGTGAGGGTTAATTTCAATTTACCTGCTGGTGGTGCTGGGTTAGTTTGCAGCAGTGCGTGACCACACCCACCTCCCATTAAGTAGGCACATGGTCCAACACAGGTTGTTGTGATAGTACATTCCTGATCTACCATTCTGGAGGTGTGGATCTAGTTAAGCTGTTGCATCTGGAGTCCTACTAGAGGGTGCTGTTGACCGGCTCCAGGGCCGTGGGGTACCCGGTCCCGGGTGTTATAGTTTATGGGGTATGTCACGGGGCCTGTTGCCCGTTCCCGTGGCCCTGGTGGTCGCTGAAAAGGGGTTTACAGTCAATGGAGTAAAATAAAAGATGATTCGTGACAACACCTACGGTTTCGGTAATGTTACCGGAACTGCAGGACGGACCTCCGGGGTGATGGTGGAACAGCTAGATGGTTACGCTCCCCATAGGTGGAGCGGGATCCCCTGGGCAGTAGTGGAAGTTTGTGGTTTCACAAGGGATGCAGCTGCACCAGGCCTTGTCCCTGATCCTCCTCTCTGTTGCGGTTGGCGGTTCCTCAGGTGGAAATACAAAAGGACATCACACAGTCCTTTTACTCTATACAAGTTTACTGGCAGTTCTTTGATAACACAGTCTTTTTGGGTCTGCCTGGCCCTGGTAGTCACTGGGAATTAGGATGCTTTACTCAGGACCCTCAGTGGAATGCCTGCCATTTCTGTCCGGTTCCTTCCTGTGCTCTCTCCTGTCTCCCTCAGCGCTCTTGCACGCAGAGCCTGAAGCCAGCTCCCATGGATCTCTGAGCGGAAGACTCCTCTCCGGGTCCCCCAGACCCTATACAGTGCCTTTTACTGGAGGTGCCAGGGGTCGGCTGCGACTTCCTCTAGAAGCTCGGGGGCTCTGCTTCGACAGCTCAGGGATGAACACCCACACCATGCTCAGAGCCAGTCCTCTGTTCCGGGACAGATCCCTCTGCTCAGTAATCATATCGGCTCCGAATTCAGGTGTACCGCACTTCCTGGTGCTCTTAGGATCCCCTTCCTTCCTGATGGCTTCTCCGCCATCCTGCACTCCTCACTCCCCAATGGAGCTCTCCTCAGACTAACCTAACTCTCTTCCCACCCACACACTTTTCCACCCTGTCACTCCCCCATGGGACTGGGTCCTCTCTGAAGCGGGTCCACCGACGGTCCCCTACCTAGGGTTTGTGTGGATGTGTTGCATGAGGGTCCTTTGCGCATCATACCAATTCCCTAGTCACAGGAATACTACACATTTTTTTATGGGTGCAGTACTCCTCCGTGGCGTCCTGATCATTGGGGCGCCACAATGTCCTTTCTGTTGCTTGTAGAGCTGGCAGCTAATGTTGTACGGTGTATCGTTTTTGTGTTCCCCTGTGTGTTTTTTAGTGTTTAGTGGGGTTGACTAAGCGCTCATCCGATCTATTCTTTACGTAGGGCCCAGATCAAAGTTAGCCAGGGCCAGGTATCCTGCTCGGCACATAGGTGCCAAACTTATCTAAGGTTGTCAGGGGAAACAAGGGTCAGCAAAAGGTTTGGCTAGGGTCATCAACTGCCCCTTTACTAGATTCAGGGATTCCCTTTCCTGTCGCTGTATGCGAGGTGTGAGGTACCTTCCCATACCTTGCAGTAAGTAGGAGACAGCTGAAGGAAAAGGTCTGTTGCTGGCAATATTATATGGCTTTAACAGTTAGAAATGAGTACTTACAATTAAGGGTTTATTATTGTCTCCTATTTGAAAACAGTAAGTGAACTTGATTCTCCTAAGTAAAGGCTTCTTAAGGGTTTTTATTCAACAACAAAATAAAAAAAATAGCAAAGTGCTTTAGAAAACCAATCATCTGTGCAATTTACTCTTATTAAAAATCATCTCTGTTCTCAAAAGTAGAGGGATTTTGCCTTTTATGGCCACTTTACACACGGCTACATTTCTAGCTTATTCACAGGTAACTTACTGGCTGCAGTGAAATCATGGAGACATTATTCCATTTGTACACAGCAACAAGATAGAACCATGTCTCCATGATTTCACTGCAGCCAGTAAGTTACCTGTAGCCACCCAAGAAATGTAGCTGTGTGTAAAGGGGCCCTTATAGTTTACTACTACTGGCCACCAATGCAGTCTATTTCATGGTGGCTGGCTTCCTAGTCAAGGAGAGTATTCTTGAAAGTTCTTCGCTTTACAGTTTGTACAATACTGCAGAGGAAAACTGCCTATTATTGATGCATGGGGACAACGTATAATTCAGGACAGTGGCTCTACTTTGCCACCCGTCCAAGCTATTAATTTTCAGGATAGCACCGCTTTCCACTCAGCAAGTAGGAAGACTGAATGTAGGGGTGTGGTGCACTCTCGAAGAAAGAAAATGAGAAGAATCTTTTAGACATACTCCATAAATGGGACCTTTCGGAATACCAGATGCCTTAAAAGTAATGGGCTCTTAAGTCCCTTAGTTTACAGCAATGGATGTACTAAACAGTGTTAGAATTCATGTCCTATAATTTGAAGTACATAGACTGAAATGGGCTACCTTTTACTTTAGTAAAAAATATGGTAGCATGGGGTATTTCAGGGGTAATAGATCCATGTATAATCACTGGCTAACTGACAAATATAGTACAGTAGCTGCCTACTTGTAGTTTTGTACAATATTTAAAGGGAAGCTCACCAATAATAATAACAACCTAAAGAAATTGTGGCTTCTGGGAGAACATTAACTTTATTTTTCCCAGGAGCTGCCGGCTTTCAGTCATGCAGGTGTGCATGATGCTTTTATCTTCCAGAATAACCTTATATGTACAGATTAATAGTGGCACCAGACCCATTAGGACCCCTTTAAAGAGGACCTGTCACCCCTCCGGTGCTTGGCAAACTGAATGCAGCACTGAATGCAGCATGTCTGCTTCATTCAGGGAAGGGTCCCCCATGTCTCTAGCCTCCCTGTCAGCTTTAAAAAAGACTTTAGAAACCTTACAGTTAAGACGTTGCGTGGGTGGGATATTATTAAGAGGTCCTGGCTGCTGGCACAGTCCTCCCTACCTCCTCCTTGTGTGTTCCGCCCCCTGTATGTGTCTGTCCGCGCCTCCTCTTCTGCTGGGTCTGCCCTCCTCTTCTGCTCCTGCTCTGTGTGACATCAGGAGCAGAAGAGGAGGGAAGACACATAGAGGGGGTGGAACACACAAGGAGGAGGCAGGGAGGATTGTGCCAGCAGCCAGGACCTCTTAATAAGATCTTTTTTAAAGTTTACAGGGGGCTAAAGACTTGGGCACCCCTGCCCTGAATGCAGCATACACAATGCAATCAGTGCTGCATTCAGTTTGCCAAGCACCAGGGCCGTGACAGGTCCTCTTTAATACCTTTTCCCTGTATCTATAAAAAGGCTGTTCAAATGTAAATTGCCTTTAAAGGGAACCTGTCACCTGTTTTTTGCAACCAATCTGAGAATAGCATAATATAGGACCCGAGATCCTGATTCCAGTGATGTGTCACTTAGGCTGCTTTACATTTGCGTTTGTGTCTGCATGCGGAGGGCATGCAGACTAAACGCAGGACAAACGCTGCCATACTAATGTGAACGCAGCGGAGATTCTCCGCATGCGCTGACATCAGTATGGTGCCCGGCCAGCTAATTAGCGTTTTCGGTGGCGGCAGGAAGGCGGAGATCAGCGCAGAGATTTTCTCCTCCCGGCTGCCGCCCAGATTGCTGATTGGAGTGATTTAATGAGATCGCAGCGTTCTCCTGCGCTGTCATGCGGAAAACACTGCGGATCCATTGAGATCTATGCATTGTTTGTGCGCTTGCTGATAAAAGAAGCGCCCGTGAACGCACAAAAATGCAACAGGCTGCGTTCGGAGGGCGGAGGAGGGCGCACAAATTATGCGCATCCAAACGTAACCACAACCGAATGCAGCCAAATGCAGCTACTATGTGTTCCCAGGTTAAACATAGGAATGCAGTGCGCATGCGTTTGGCTGCGTTCTGTTACGCTGCGTTCCAAACGCTAATGTGAACCCGGCCTTACTGTGCTGCTCAGTGTAGTTTTGATAAAATCACTGTTTGATCAGCTGGAGATTATCATTAGCAGTCTACTTGGCCTGCTGCCAGGTAGTCTGGCATATTCACAGACAGCTAAATCTGCAACAGAGAAAAAACACTAATTTTATCATAAATGACAGCAAGCAGCTCAGTGAATGACACATCGCTGGAATCAGGGTCTCTATTTCTACATTATGCTGCTCTCAGATGGGATGGCAAAAACCTGGTGACAGGTTCCCTTTATGTATATATATACAACTATTGATTCTCATGGTAATATAATGTATACTAACACATTTACTGACGTTATGCCATCAAGTCACTGCGTAAAGGGCCACCAGGAAAGGCAATATAAAGAATACCAAAGGCAGTGTGTGGAATACCAATTTTACATAGAGGATAGATGAGATGCTGAAAAGTATAAAAAACAACTTATTTAGAATTCTGCAAGCCTTCTAAATGAGGCATGCATATTATAAAATATTATTCGCTAATATATTCAGGCCCGGAGAAGGGATTAATTATTAACACATATATTATCATGACATGTTGAGTGTGACTTGCTATGGTAATATATGTAAATGCGTGGGTGATCCTACAGCAGATGTAGAGCTATATAATGCAAAATCATTTCCATGACATTATAATGTTGCACTCAAAACCACAGCTATGAGATAAACCTGAAAAATGAATTTAATTGATTCCCATTTTTTGCATTTTTATTAAAAGTATAATTATTTATTATTAAAAATAATGAATACAGGTAGAATTTGCTCAAACCCATAGAAAAGTCCTTTAATGCTTGCATCTTTGCATTGAACTTATAAAATTGTTGCTTATCCTGAAACCATAAGCTTTTCCCTGGTATATGGTGAAGAGACAGAAGAATAAAGGTAACGGTAACGTGGTCAAACCGCACAGTGATGCTTGGCCCCTGAGGAGCTGTTCACTACTGGTCCTGGATCCTCCAGATAATTATACAGCTTTGAACTCCTTGATTAGACATGCTCTTATCCCAGTGCGTCTCTTTGATCACTTATGATCATAGCTGTGAAAGAAGAAAAGAAGTATTGTTATTGTGCTAGATGTTAGAGGTATGTGGGCCAGCTAAGATCCGGAAGGAGAAAGTTGTAACAACTTCTCTGTACTCATCTTCTCTCCTGATATGAAGGATCCAGTGCTGGAATGGCACTGAACAATATGTGCAAACAATGATAGCAAAAGAAAATGTTCTTTTAGTATAGTATAAATAAAAATATTGGTACAGGGTGATGAAATGGGCATAAACCCGTGCGGCTGTTTAATCAAAGAGCAGTCTCGGATCAGTCCATATCAATTATAATGATTTATTTGGTCAAAGTGTTTCGAAGCCACAACGGGCTTCTTCCTCAGGGCAAGAAGATAGAAGCACGTTGTGGCTTTGAAACGCTTTGACCTAATAAATCATTATAAGGCGGCCGTCACACGGTTCAATTTAAAGCATGATATCGTTAAGCGATCTGCTTTTTGATCTCTTAAGCGATATCGTTTGTGCATCGCTGCGTGCGATCAAGCGATTTTACACTGTAAAATCGCTTGATCGTTACATCGCAGATATGGGAGCCGGAGCTCATATCAAGCGATGAACGATTTAACAATCTGCTTCATCATGGTGTGTGACACCACGATGAACGATCTCCCAGCGGCAGAGCCTATGCTGGGAGATGGTATCTATGGTAAACGTCGGGTTACTAAGCGCCGCGCGGCGCCTAGTAACCTGATGTGTACCATAGTTACCAGCGATCTCGCTGCTCCACATCCCTGGTGAGTCTGTCTGTGTGACAGCTCACCAGCGATGTGACGATATTGTTAGCGATCGCGCGTGCACGTGATCACTTACAATATCGCTCACGATATTGTAGCGTGTGACGGCCGCCTATTTTATATGGTCTGATCCGAGACTGCTCCTTGATTAAACAGCCGCAGGGGTTTATGCCCATTTCATCATCCTGTACTCACACCTCTCCACATGGGTCTGCAGCAGCTGTTACATGCGTATATAGTGGTTGCGACTCTCACAACCACAAGAGGTGAGCCTTTCTTATAACTAACGGCACAGTTTATGTATAAAAGATAAGACCCTATCTGCACTTGATTTTTCTCTCCAGATTTCTGAATAAATAAATTTGATCATATTGTACATATAGAAGACTGACAAAATTAGTATATTATTACTAATATATATTACTTTTTAAAGGACACCTAAACTGATGGAAAATGGGTCGAAAGAGCCTGTAATTAGATTAAGGCAATGGTGTACCACCAAATGTGGCAGATGATGTGGCTGCTATAGGGCCCATTAATCAGGGAGCCCTGGTGACAGCGCTGTCACTGGGACCCCTTCCCACCTTTGTATCTACATCCACTTCTTCCTCCATCATTCTCCCGCTATTTCTGAGCTCTTATGTCTCAGCGCAGCGGGCGCAATTATATCACTACTGCGCACTCACTGTACCAAGATGTGCAGAGCAGGAGAACACCCTCATGGAGACTGGAGCAGCGGAAGACAGAGGAGAAGTATTTACTTATTTATTTTAAATCAGTGGGTGAGCAATGGGGGTCTAAAGGACTATGGTGTGTGCATTATAATATATGCAAGACTATGGGGAGGGCATTACACTATATGATGAACTATGGTATGTGCATTATACTGTATAGAAGACTATAGGGGTGCATTAAAGTAATTGGAGGACTACAGGGGGTGCATTATATATGGAGGATAATAGGGTGAATTATAATATACGAATGACTGTGTGCTGTGCATTATACTATATGGAGGACTATGGGGTGTGCACAACACTATTTAGATGAATATTGGGGGACATTATATGATATGTAGAACTATGGGGGGTGCGTATTACTATATAGAGGACTATGTGGGGCCCAAAATATTATATGGAGGATTATGAGAGGTGCGTTATACTATACGAATGGCAATGTGGGGCCCATTATACTATGTAAAGGACTATGGTGGATGTATTACACTATATGGAGGACTATGTAAGGCCACATTAAGCTATGTGCGGCCATTATAATATTTGGAGGGCTTTGTTAGGCCATTATACTATTTAGAGGGGTATGTGGGGGCCAGTATACTATTTGGAGAGATATGTAGGGGCTATTATAATGTTTGGAGGGCTATGAGGATATTTTTATACTTTATGAAGGGCTATTTGAGGACCATTATACTGTATGCAAGCAATTATACAGCGTGCAGTTTTGTGTGGTGTCTATTTTGCTGTAAAGAAGCCATTAAAGTGTTTAAAGGACTAGTGGGGGCCACTATACTGTATGTTAGCCCATTATATTGCAGGGAGGGTTGTGTGGGGGTCACAGTTGGGAATCATACTGTGTTGCGGGACACTTTACTTTGCCGTGGTAGTTGAAAGGGTATACAGTAGGGTCATCATACCATGCCTGTGTTGGGCGCTGTGGAAGAATTCACTGTTGGGGTATCATACTAGTCTGTGGGAAACTTTGGTTGGTATCATACTTTATGGCTACAAGGGTAATCAATGGGCTTTAATAGGAGGAAAACATCTTTGTAAGGGCTTCAAAGTTATGCCCTTATGTGACCTAACCTAATTATTAATTTTTTTGGGGGATGGGGAGACCCAATTAAAAATTCTGCTATAGGGCCCTATGATTTCTTTCTACACCCATGGAATAAGTTAAAGTTTAGAATATGCAACCCATCCAAGCATTATCATCTGAGATAGTATTGAAGTTAAATCATAAAAGTTCCCTAAGGATTCACTCAGACATCCATTTTTAGAATATGAAAAAAGCAGGACATTGTCCATCATGGTTCTGAATCTGATTTTCATCCTGTTTTGGATTGTGTTTTACCATTAATGCAACATCCATTTTTCTTGCATGCAAAAAAAGTCTTAGTTTTTCTTATTGAGCAGTAAAAGACTGAAAGTAGAAAACATCCTAGTGCTGTGTTTTTCACAGACTCATTGATTTTAGTTGGCAAATTAGATAAATGACTAAGATCAAAGATTATGTAGCTTATCATGAGTATATATATATCTATGAAAAACAAGGATAGAACAGCAAAAAAGAACATCTGATTGGGAACCAACTGTAAAGAGTGGGAGCCAATGCGCTTCCAGTAGCTTTGTGTACACAATACAATTGAATGTGGATAACAGCACTTTTACTGTACATTCTCCCCTCTAAAGCTGAATTTAAATGAGGAGTATATTATATTATTACATCTCACTCATATTTCACATAAAATATGGCAAATCACTTTAATTACTTCTAAAACAGAGGTATAGCTAAGGGTTCAGCACATGATCGGGCAAAACATACTAGTGCAGCTCAATGAATTAGAACATCATCAAAAAGTTAATTTATTTCACTAATTCAATATAAAAAGTGAAACACACATATTTTATAGAGTAATTACAAACAGCGTGATCTACAGTATTTCAGGGGTTTATTATTATAAATGTTGATGATTATGGCTTACAGCCAACTGAAAACCCAAAGGTCATTATTTTAGAAAATTAAATTAGGGAAGATGATGGGTTAAAAACTGCGCTGTCCACGAGGCATCAAAGTGTGAAAATCACAATATAAGATAGTATCCTAATTCATTGAGATGCAGTAGTATATGTAGACTCCTAAACAGGTAACCGAGTATTACAACAATGGCGCTCCTTAACATGGGTATAGGGGAAGCTGAGCAGATGACTGTTCTGTTACTGCAAATAAATCTCTTTACACAGACCAACACAAATATTACGGCCATATGGTGACCACATAGTGGTAGCTACAAGTCCTGCAGAACATACAAGTAATTACAGTACAATTAGTCATAGTGACTTACAGATTACTTTCTGATAGAGTTGTTAACTTTTCACATCTTAAACATTTTGCCCAGACCGACGTGATGACTTTTCCAGCTACAACTCATCTGCAGAGTTTACAGTAAAGACATACAATAAAAACGTATAATAATTCTCATATTTATTGCAAAGTCCTCAGTTAATCCTAACCTGTATAAACTCCTCATCCAATGGGTACTCCAATGCTGAGCCACTGCTGCCATATGTGTCTCTATTACTATATCTGCTTCATGTGACAAAAACAGTGCTCCTCTTAGTGCCCCACATAATGATTCCACCACTGTTCTACTACATAGTAAAATATCTCCTTTTTGTGCTCTCAAAATGGTAAAATTCCCCCTTAGAAAATATTAATGTCCTAGAAAAATATGTATTTTTTTCCCTTAGAAAGTAATAAATCCCCATGTGAAACTTTGACAGTCACAATACCCTATAACAATATTGCTTCTTAAGTGCCCAGTTAACATTTAATGGGAACCTGTCATCAGATTTTCCCTATATAATGTATGGCCAGCACCTGTAAGCCCTCTGGCATTCAAGAATGCCATGCAAGGCCAAAAAATAGCTTTTTATTATACTCACCTTCATCTGCTTCTCTGGTCTTGTAATCCTCTCTTGCAATCATAAAGGAACCTGAGATAACTTGTATGAAACTAGTTGCTTCTCTCACAATTTTTTTAAAATCTGCCTTCAGCTCAATTTTGAGCCATGGCGACTTGATCAATGAATGATCTGTAGGAAGATCGATATTTTGCATGTCTAGAAAGGTCCGCCAGGGACTTCTCTGCTGTTGCTTTGATTGTATGAAGCCATCGTGTTGCTGGTCTTCCTCTTCACTTTGTTCCTTCTTGTTCTTCCAACCATTATGCCCTTCTCCAGTGATTACGCTCTTCGTATGATGAGTCCAAAGTAGGCAAGTTGTAGTTTGGCGATCCTTGTTTCAAATGACAAGTCTACCTTGATTGTTCCAGTCTTCATTTGTTTGTTTTGCTCTTCTTGTTATGCATGATATTGATAACATACTTCCCCAGCACCACATTTCAAGCAGGTTGATTTTGCTATGTTATTTCCTTATTATCCAGGTTTTGTAACCAAGTGTAACCATAGAAAACACCAAACAATATACCAGTCAGGATTGAGATGCTCCTAATTTGAATACTCTGTCCAATAACTTCATTGTTGATTTACCTAAAGCTATTCTATAGATTTCTGATGTCATCGCTGCACCTTGAGTGATTATCGATCCAAGTAGGCTGAAGTCCTTCACAACTTCCAGTTTGTCGCCACGTTCATCTCATATTTGTCCTGGTTATATCTGGAAGTAGTCAATATGTTTGTATTTTTTATGTTGACTAATTAATCACGACACAACAACTAATCACAGCAATTTCATTGATTTAGGCAACCAAAATGCCTGAAACATTGAGATCCAGCTATGATTGATGCTACAACAGCACTGATCATAGGTTAGAGCCAGGTAATGGCACTGTTACCTACTCCTGCCCTGATTGGAGCGATCATGCTGTAACATGTGATCGATTCAATCAGCGTGAGAGTAGGGATGAGTGAGTAAAATCGTTACTATTCGGTACTTGCCGAATAGTAACGATATTCGGGCTACTCGCTACTCCCCGAGTTTCTTGTGCTTACTCGGGAGTAGCGAGTAGTCCTTTAACTTTTGCAGTGTATCTATATGTACACTGCAAAAGTGCACTAAAAGTGAATAAAAGTTGTTAAAAATAACAAAATATCATACTCACCTATCCGACGCCTGCACCAGGACCGGCAAAGAAGATATCCGATCAACGACAAGGACCTGTGAGTCTGACAGCCAATCAGATGGCTGGTAGCGATCTGGCCAATCAGATGGCTAGATGTCAAACCATGTGATCGATACCAGCCACCTGATTGGCCAGATTGCCAGGTCATTGATGCACGTTCAAGACCTGGCAATCTGGCCAATCAGGTGGCTGGTAGAGATCAGGTGGTTTGTGACATCTGGCCATCTGATTGGCCAGATCGCTACCAGCTATCTGATTCGCTGTCAGACTCACAGGTCCTTGTCGTTGATCGGATGTCTTCTTTGCCGGTCCCGATGCAGGCGTCAGATAGGTGAGTTTGATATTTTTTTATTTTTTAACAACTTTTATTCACTTTTAGTGCACTTTCGCAGTGTATATATAGATACACTGCAAAAGTACTCGCCCGCCCATTCACTGCCATTGAACTCGCTATACTCACAACGAGTACCGAGTACCGGGACCTACTCGTTGCAAGTATAGCGAGTCCGATTATTGCAGTACTCGCTCATCCTTACATGAGAGTGGTGGTTTGACCTTGCAGTGACCGCTCTACTCAGCCTCATTCCGGTTTAGAGACACGAGGAGGGCAGTCCTTATGCCATCTTGCTGGGATTTGTGGTGCCACAAGCAATTTATACTTGTGATACCACTCCCTGTGATCCTGATAATGTCCTACTGTTCCTCTGCTTCTGCCTGCTCTCCTGCTGTTCCTTTGCTGTCAGTGAGTAAAAAGAAAAAGAAATTTTTTTTTGTTCCTTTCCCTGTCCCCTCCTTCCTTCTGCCACCGAGTGCTGATCAGGTACTTGATCGCTCATCAGGTACATTATCTCTCTGAGCAGTTTGTAAGTCTCATAGTGGTGCAAAGAAATTTATATGCCCAACATTTTTTGGCCCAAAACCCTGCTTTCATCATTTTTTAGGTGGAGTTCTATTGATGTAGTAGAAAAAATGAGGTCTTGGGCCTGATTCTCCACATGGGCATAGTGAAGAAGCTAGAAATTTGTGAATATTCAAAGTTTGATATTTTATATAACACTCCAGAAGTTTGTGGATTTGGCCCATAGGCAGCTTGAGGCCCTTCACAAATGTCTACATTTCAGTGACAATTCAGAAAGTCCTCCCCTAGATGACTTGAATTTTGACCAACTTTTCAAAATTGGGCAAGTCATTGATCACTTCAGAAAAAAGTGAGCTAAAGTGTACATTCCCCAAAAGGAAATCATCATAGATTAGTCCCTTATCCACTTCAAGAGGAGGGAAATTTCATCAGTGCCTGCCCAGTAAGAGGGCAAGGTACAGGATCAAACTCTATAAGCTGTGTGAGAGTACATCAGGCCATATTCACATATTTAGAGTTTATGAAGGAAAAGACACCTGGATCCAGCCCCCAGAATTCTCCATTGTTCTGCTCTGACAGTGAGTGGGAAAATTATGTGGGATTTGGTGCACCTACTGCTGTTTAAGGGATATCACCTGTATGTTAATAACTTTTATACCAGCATCCCACTCTTCCAATACATCTCTTTCAGAGCAACCGCAGCTTGTGGTACAGTGTGCAGAAATCAGAGGTACATCCTTATGTCGGTAATTGGGTAGCTGCTGGGATAGTGCTAGAGCAAAGCCCAATGTAGGTGTAGCGCTCACCGAGGTGTGAGGGTGGAGCTGTGGACCCACTAGACTACACTTGGGTTGTGGAAGCTGACCCTGGTATAGGAACAGGCAAGAGATGAAACTTGGTGGTAACACACAGTCTTTAATTGAGAAAAGCTTGCAAGCACAGACAAAACAGAGCACAGATCACAGTCCATAGTAGAGCATGTAGACTGCACCAGGCTCCATTCAGAAATCACTCCCTCCCTGCAGATATAGTGAATTTAGTACAGGTGTGGCAGGTTCTCTGCAGATGTACTGGTTTCAGTGTAGATGTAGCAGCCTCTGTGCAGATCTAGCAGGCTCTATGGTGAAACAACACATAATTGACATGGAGCAGGATAAAAGGACAAAGACTGGGCAAGGTACGGGACAAGGGACTTGAGAACAAGCAATGCAACTAGTGACAAGAAATATTGCTCAGGCATCATCCATAAGGGGAAGGAGCCTATGGCCTCTTAGCGATAAGTTGAGAGGCACTTCAGGAAAATGGTGTAATGGGCCTTTAAATAATAGAAGAATGTGGTGCACACTACCTAATCGTACTCCCGGAAGCCCTGTTCAGAGGATGCAGGCTTCAGGAGGAGAAGGAAGCAGATGAGGAGTTAGGAGGCAGTGCAGGGCCACAGCCAGGTTGGAGAAACAGATATGGAAGGCATGGCATGGAGATGGGCAGACCTAGAGGGACCGCATGATGGGCACTCCCTGCCAGTGGAGACCGGCCCTGTGGCCATAACAGGATGGGCGGACTACACAAAGCCGCGAGATGGGCACCGACCTTCCTGCCCAGAGGAGGCTGGCCCTGCAGCAAGGGGCATGACAGTAGTGACAACATGCTTGTGGTCAAGTACAGGGATGGGACAATAGGGACGTCTTTTTCTTGAACTCATAACATGGTCATGGCACCACTGACATCACTGTTTGAGGTATCTCTGCATAGATCCACAAACCAGTCTGTGCCCTAGGATACAACAAAAATATGAGGGGAGTTGATCTCTCTGATCAAATCTTCAAGCCCTACAGTACCATGTGGAAGGCTAAGGTATGGTTCAAGAAGCTGGTTGTGCACATCTTTCAGATGGCACAATATAATGCTTTCATGCTATGACGATATGCAGGTCAGAATGGCACCTTTCTTCAGTTCTAGGAGGTAGTGATTAAGGCCCTGATATTTTGAAAGAGAGGAAGAAGTGGGCCCCAGTATATCTCCCAGGTGAGGTTCCTCAAACAACCAAAAAAGGCGGTCACAAACGACGTGCTAAGTGTGCTACAAAACCATGATAAGGATGACACCTGCCCTGATAAACCTGGACTGAGAATGAAAGACTGTTCCAAAATCTATCAAACGTCTATGATCTAAATTAATATATGCCAACCTGACATTCCCTACACAACTCACACATGACAACCTGATGTACTCTACACAACTCATAACTGCCAATCTGACATGCTGTACACAACTCACACTTACTAGCCAAAAATTGCGCAACACATTTTCTGTCCATTTTATCCTGTTGTCCATGTGAAAATGAAAACATGTGGGGTTGAAGCAACATTTTTGTGGTAAAAATTCATTTTTTTCATTTTGACGTTGCAACATTATAAAATTTCCTAAAGCAACTGGGGTTCAATGTGCTTACCACACATCTATACAAATTCCTTAAGAAGTCTAGTTTCCAAAATTGGGTCACATGGTATCTACTAACAATTCGAACCAATTTTGCGCTTCAAAAGTCAAATGGCGCTTTTTCCCTTCCGAGCCCTGCTATGCACCCAAACAGAAGTTTTCTACCACATAAGGGGAATCAGTGTACTCAAGAGAAATTGCACAACAAATTTTATGGTTCAATTTTTTACCCTTGTGAAAACTAAAAATTTTGAGCTGAAAGAACATTTTTGTAAAGTAAATATGATTTACTTTTAATTTCATGGCTCAACGTTCTAACATTCTGTGAAGCACCTTGGGATTTAAAGTGCTCACCACACTCTGGATAAGTTCCTAAATGGAGTCAATTATGAGGGGTTTCCCCTGCTAAGGCACATCATGGGCTCTCCAAATGCAGCATGGCATCCACTAACGATTCCAACAAATGTTACGCTTGAAAAGTCAAAAGGCGTTCCTTTCCTTCAATGCCCTGCCATGCGCCCAAACAGTAGTTTTCCTACCACATTTGGGTTATTGGCCTACTCAAGAGAAATTGCGCAAAAAAAATTATGGTGCAATTTTTTTCTTTTACCCTTATAAAAATAAAAAAATTGAACTCAAACATTTTTCTGGAGAAAATGTTTTTTTGTCAATGTTCTAAAGTTTTCTGAAGGGTTAAAGATGCTCCCCACACACCTAGATAAGTTCCTTAAGGGGTCCAAAATGAAGTCACTTGTGGAAGGTTGCACTGTTTAGGCACATCATGGACTCTCCAAACATTACATGGTGTCAGCTCAAGATTCCAGCCAATTTTGCACTTCAAATGTCAAATATTGCTCCTCCCCTTCTCAGCCCTGCTGTGCCCTGATACCCAATATGTAGTGCAAAACTACATATGAGTTATCAGCACACTCAGGAAAAATTGCACAACAAACTGTATGGTTCATTTTCTCCTGTTATCCTGGTGAAAACGCAAAATTTGGGGCTAAAGTAAAACTTTTCATTTTTTTCCTTCACCATTGCTTTAGTTCCTGTGAAAGACGTGAAGAGTTATTAAACTTCTTGATTGTGGTTTTGAGCTGTTTGAGGAGTGCAGTTTTCAGAATGGTGTCACTTTAGGGTATTTTCTGTCACATTATAGGATTCTCAAAGTCACTTCAAATGTGATGTGGCCCCTAAACAATTGGCTTTGTAAATTTTGTTAAAAAATTAGAAATTGGTGATAAACCCTTCTAGCTCCAAAAATGTATGTTCCAAGAATTTGGTGATATAAGTAGACATGTGGGAAATGTTATTTATTACCATAACTATTTTGTGTGCTATAACTCTCTAGTTTAAGGCCATGAAAATTAAAGTTTGAAAATTATGACATTTTTGAAAATTTCTGATTTTTTTTCACAAATATGCACAACAAATATTGCCCTAAATTTACACCTTGTCTGATACCCCGTCTAACTCTTAACCATGCAGTGTTGCCGTATTCTGTTTGGACCGTGGCTTCTTTAAAGATGTAAAGATTCCTAATGATGCTAATCACATTGACTAATATCCTTCATGGTATTCCAAATTTTCTGGTGATCAACACAGTTGGGGTTTTTGCTGTAATCTGTCAAGCAAAAATAGATCTTATAGATGTTATATTCTTTGTAGTTTTCCATTACCCAGAACATTAGTAATCACGTCTCTTGTTCCTATGCCTTTTCTGAATCTTGCTTGTTTCTCTAGCAAGGTAAGGCTTTAACCATCTTTCTATATGTGGAGCCCACTGGGAAGGGGTTGCTGCTGGGGATGTCACGGAGGTCCTGGTCCGGACCAGGTCCTGGGCCTACACAAGTAAAAGGGGATATGTAAATGGATTAAAGTTTGTGTGACGCCACCCACGGTATGTGGTCAATGATGGGACCACCACTGCTGCAGAACCTCTGGGGATGATGTTAGGCAGCTGTAGATGGAATAGCTCTCTGCAGGTAGAGCTGGGTTCCCCAGGGCAGTGATAGTTAAAGTGTATGATGGAGGGTTGTAATAGGTGCAGTTCACTTACTTTCCTGCTGCTGCAGCCTTCTTCCAGCCAGTGTACAGAGCTGGCAGGCTGTGGCTCTCCAGGTGGGACCTTTCTGCTGTCCTGCTTGGAGAAGTTAGTCATAGACAAGGGAGCAATGGTATCATAAAGTTCTGTCTGCAGATAATCATACACAGGAGTCGGAAGCATGGTTCACCGGGTTTACTGTGCAGTTCTCTCAGTACAACAGTTCAAGTTACAGTTCAGTTCTTACACGGGTTACAGACTTTCTGCTCCGGGTTCCTCCAAACTCCCTGCAGCCAGGTTGTTACTTTGCGACCCCTCACTTTCTCTACGGTCCTTTCCAGGCTTTGTTCTCTGTCTCTGTGTGTGTCTCCGGACAGTGTAGTGGTAGCTCGGACCCTTGTAGGTCCTCATGGTAGCCACTGAGCTGTCTGTTCTTTAGGCGGGAACTCCAACCTAGAATTAGAGCTCCCCGTCGGTGAATCTGGGGATACCGGGTAGATCTTCGGTTTCCCGTCAGAGCCAACTCTCTGCACTTTGCCTAGCCTCCAATAGTCCTCTCCCGCAAGGCACTATCAGGCTCCCTCCTGACCCGTGTGACTCTGGTTTCAATATGGAAGGCTACTCCACCGGGAGATGGTCAGGGCTGCCGTGTTTCTAGGACCCAGTGCTGCTGGTCCTTTCTTTCCTCACACTCCTGGGGTGCTGGCTTTGGCTGTGCTTTCTCTCCATGGTTTCTCTGGCGCTTTGGATTCTGCAACTCCTTCAGCTCCACTCCTCCAGAATGTGTGCTTCCTTCTTTCTGCTCGGCACCCTCTGGCCTACTCTGGTCTTTTCAGCTCGGTCTGTGCTTCTCAGCCCACTGTGGCCTACCCTGTGTCTTGGCTGCTCGACTCACTCCGGCCTACTGACCCCTTCCTCCTCTCCTTCCTCTATTTCTACCTTCTGTCACCTGACCTACATGCTGTCCCACCCACTGTCCTCTAAACCCACCACCCCTTGCCCGCCTAGAGTCCCGGGCTCCGGGTTGGGTGCTGTGTGGTGTGTGGGATGTCTGTGAGGGTGTTTGTTTAAACTGTCTTTTCCTCCTACCTGGCTGCAGTTCCCTATGTGGCCACCCTGGTCGCAGGGCCGCCACATATACTCTTCGGTAGTGTTTTACTGGCAGGAGGTATGAGTGCAATTATACTATAGTTTTCAAAGTTGATAGAATCTTCCCTCTTTGGCATAGGAATAGAAACTGATCTTGTTCATTCCTTGGGACATTTTCCAGTCATCCATCTTTGTTGATACAGATGTGTGCTGACATCAACTGCTGCTTCAGAAGATATTATTATCGCTATTGTAATATTGTCACATCCAGGTGCTTTGTTGTATGACAAAAGCTTTATTGCAGCAAGAACTTCATCTTTCAGGATTTTCAGATCTTTATCATTTCCAGTCTCAATTTCTTCCTGTATCACTGAGTTGTTATTGTAAAGGTGCTCAGTGTACTCTTTCCATCTTTCTGGCTGAGTTAGTGATCTGATTTGTTCAGGCTCAGTAAGTATGTTCCTGTTGGCATCTTTCAACATGCCCACTCTTGGTTCAAACTTTCATCGTATCTCTTTGATCTTTGATATATCTTCCTGGCCTTGCCTCTCAGATATTCACTTTCTATCTCTGTACATATCTTTTGTTAAAAAAAGTTTTTTGCTTGAATTACTATCCTTATTCTTTTACTGATGTTGCCTGCGGCCTGCTGTTAACTTTTGCTTTTGCCATTTGTCTTTCTTCGATGATCTTTAGAGTCTCTTCTGTTAACCATGGCTGCAGGGGTCTCTTCTGCCTCTTGTTCATTGTCTTACTGACTTCTTCAATAATAATAGTCCTTATATGTGTCTATAATTCCTCAGGCTCTCTTTTATCCATGTCCAGTAACAGACTATTAAAAAACAACTTCAGGTATGTTGGCCAAATTAAAGTTGGAAGCAGCCTGTTGTCTAATCCGTCTATGCAGCTTGACTATAATCTTTGATGTCAAAAGTTCATGATCTTTTCCTCAGTTAATTTCTGACCTTGTTTTCACAGCAATGATAGGTGAACTTCATTTTTGGTGAAAACATATAGAATCAGCCTGATTTTATAAGCTTTTTGCTGTCTTTTCAATTTCCTCTTCAACTTGATCATAGAATAATTCATTGTTTTCCTCCTTGGCATCTGTTGTTGGTGAGTAGAATTGTATGACTGTGACATGGATTGGTGCTCCTTGTAGGTGTACCGAGATGACCCTATTATTTACTGCATTGTACAGTACTGTAGGACAGTGATAGCCATTCTTCAAATAGTAGACCCAATGTTCATTTGACTGGAAATGTCTGGATTAAAGGGAACCAACCATCAAAAAATACCTATCTAACCTCTAAATATCTGTCCCTGGGGCCCTAAATGACTGTTCTAACCATCCCTGACTGACTAAATCTAACTAAGTACAGGCACAATAAATCACTTTTATACTTACCAAATTCTTGTCGCCTGGGCGTTCCTCCAGGGTCTCTGTCAGCGAGGCGGGTCTCCTCGCTGCTGTCCGTCTTCCTTCCAGGGCGGCATCTTCTTCCTACGGATTCAAATTACCCGCCCATTGCATCCTCGCAATGAGCGGGTCACGTGCTGCAGGCCCCGCGTCACTTCCGCCCGCCGCGTCGCTGGGACTGTGACGCGCCCAGGCCGGCTTCAGCATGCCATCTGCGCATGCTCAGAAGCCGGTCTGAGTGCACCAGTGACGCGGCGGGCGGAAGTGACGCGGGGCCTGCAGAACGTGACTCGCTCATTGCGAGGACGCAATGGGCGGGTAATTTGAATCCGTAGGAAGAAGATGCCGCCCTGGAGGGAAGACGGACAGCAGCGAGGAGACCCGCCTCGCTGACAGAGACCCTGGAGGAACGCCCAGGCGACAAGAATTTGGTAAGTATAAAAGTGATTTATTGTGCCTGTACTTAGTTAGATTTAGTCAGTCAGGGATGGTTAGAATAGTCATTTAGGGCCCCAGGGACAGATATTTAGAGGTTAGATAGGTATTTTTTGATGGTTGGTTCCCTTTAAGTCCATCTTAGATTGCTAATTCCTAGTAAATCGAGTCCTTTTCTGTCCATTTTGGCTTTGACAATGCCAAGTTTACTTAGTTGATGGTTTGTACGTTCTAAGTTCCAAATCTGATGATATTGTAGAGATTTTGCTCTTCTCCTTCAAGCAACCGACATCAGTATCAAGACAACCTTGCAGCCTTGATCCTGCCACCCCAGGAACATTGATCATACCAAGTTAACCATCAGCTCTTTCTCAGTAGCATGTTGAGTGCCTGCTGACCTAGGGGAGCATTTTCTTGCACTATATCATGGTTCTTCTAGTTCCATTAGTTTACTCTCCAAGTTTTCTTGGCAATGTATGGACGTAGATTGCCAGGACTTTAATGTAGTTCCAATGAAGGTGCCACACTGAATCAGTGTTGTATGTTGTCAAAACAATCCATCGCATGATGAATCATCCTGCTGCTGATGCTGGGCAGTATGCTTAGTCTAGCACTTTAGCTGTTACCTGTCCACCTGGGGTATCTCTGCTGTCAAAATACACTGCTGATGGTATTGCTTTCAACTAACTGATGCACACAAGAGCCAGTGTGACAAACGGTACTACCATGAACAGGGTCTCTTTTATTAGCTAATTTTAAAGCTCATAAGTCCACTGTCAGGAGGACATTGTATAACAATGATGTGCAAACAGAATAGCAATTGCTCTTTAAAAATAAAATTCAGCCTTTCTGAATTTGAGAAAAACTAGTAGACAGTGTTCTCATCCAACTCTCTCTTTGACAGCCTTCATTCCGGCTTCCGCCCCCACCACTCCACTGAAACTGCCCTGACCAAAATTTCTAACGACTTATTCACGGCCAAAGCCAACAGACAGTTCTCCGTCCTCCTCCTTCTTGACCTGTCCTCTGCATTCGACACAGTCGACCACTGCCTCCTATTACAGATCCTCTCTTCCATTGGTATCACTGACCTTGCTCTTTCCTAGATCTCTTCCTACCTTCCAACCGCATATTTAGTGTCTCCCACTCCCACATGACCTCCTCACCCCATCCCCTCTCTGTTGGGGTCCCTCAAGGCTCTGTTCTGGGGCCCCTCCTTTTTTCAATCTATACCCTTGGTCTGGGACAACTCATAAAGTCCCATGGCTTCCAGTATCGCCTGTATGCTGATCTACCTCTCTGGCCCAGATGTCACCTCTCTCCAGTCCAGAATCCAAGAGTGTCTATCAGCCATATCCTCCTTCTTCTCCTCTTGCTTCCTAAAACTCTATGTAGACAAAACCGAACTCATCATCTTTCCTCCATCTCACACACCTCCATTTCCTGATCTATCTATCTATCACAATAAATTACATCACACTATGCCCTGTACCTGAAGTTCGCTGCCTCGAAGTAACCCTTGACTCTGAGTTGTCCTTCAAACCGCACATCCAAGCCCTTGCCACTTCCTGCCACCTCCAACTCAAAAATACTTCCAGAATCCATCCCTTCCTCAACCTCAATCTACTAAACTACTAATGCATGCCCTCATAATCTCTCGTCTCGACTACTGCAACCTCCTCATCTGTGGCCCCCTGCTAACACTCTTCACCTCTCCAATTTGTCCTTAACTATGCTGCCTGACTAATCCACCTCTCTCCTCGCCATTCCTCTACTTCTCCCTCTGCAAATCCCTCCTCTGGCTCCCAATTCCCCAGCGTATCCAATTCAAACTCCTAACATTGACTTACAATGCCGTCCACAATCTGTCCTCCCCATATATCTCTGAACTAATCTCCCGATATCATCCAACGCGTAATCTCCGATCCTCCCAAGACCTCCATCTTTCCTCCACACTTGTACGTTCCTCATCTAACAGCCTGCAAGACTTTGCTTGAGCATTCCCCATTCTCCTGAATTCTGCACCCCAAAATGTCCGACTATGCCCTACACTCGGAACCTTCAAGTGGAACCTGAAAATCCATCTCTTCAGAACAGCCTACAGCCTACAATGACTATGGTGCAACCTCACCACCACTGAACCTGGTACTCCACCACCACTGGACCGACATTTCACCACCACTGGACGTGGTGCTCCACCACCACTGGACCCGGCGCTCCACCACCATCAGACCTGGCGCTCCTCCACCACCAGAGCAGACCCAACCTACTGTCTCTCTCCCCACCGCCCTGTAGAATGTAAGCCCGCAAGTGCAGGGTCCTCTCTCTTCCCTCTGTATCGGTCTGTCACTGTTAGTTTGTTCATTGTATTTTTAACTTGTTTGTATGTATCCTTTTCTCATGTACAGCACTATGGAATCAATGGTGCTATAAAAAGAAAAAATAATAATAATCCCAGATTAAGTGGGACTGTCCCGATTTGGGGGAGCTACTTAATACTTTAGGACTTTGTTCTGACTTCCAATACTTTCTTTCCAGCATATTCATGGCTCCATCGCTCCTTTTCTTTGGAGCATTTGAGGGGTGGGCTTAACATCTCTGCTCTACATATATTTATATTAATTAAATAAACAATCAATCCCCTAATTCTCTGGTCCACAGGAGTCAAACCCACAGCCATTATCTTTGCAGTCAGTAAGGCTGTGAGACACAGCCTACTTTGATCAGCATAGGAACATTTCGCATGCATGAGGCTGCATTGTGGAGAGTTAACACAGAGACAGATTATACTGGTATAAAGAGCTACATCTGCACATAGCAGTGTATTTTTTGACCCTGTATTCTAGAGGTAAAAAATAGGTCAGATTTTTTGGTTTCTATAAAACTACTAAAAAATTATTAAAAATAATTACAATTAATGTAATTATCTCTTTTTTTGAGAGATCTGGTCTCCCCTAGACATAAATCCACAACTTACATCTTTGCCGCGAACGATTTGAGCCACAAAGTACACTGAATGGGGTATAGGAGGATTTTCTTTTTTTGAATTTTCAGTGCAGACTGCAAAACCACAGACAGACTATACTGATACATACAGATACATCTGTACATAGCAGTGCATTTCTTTGTCTTTGTATTCTAGAAGTGAAGTTACTGTCAGATTTTTATTTTCCTATAAAATGACTAAAAAATAATGAAAAAAAAATTACAATAATGTCATTTTTAATGTGATTTATTAGAAAATGATAAACATCACAAATCAACAGATAACAACATATTTGCTGTTACTATATTCGTAACAACTCACACAGCACAGATATCAGATTATTTACAGTGATCAGTAAATGGTTTAGAAAAATGTTGTAATTGGTCTTTGTCTCTACAAAATGGGAGGCCATGTTAACAATGTTTTCTATAGGTGTCCACATCACATGACTCAATAACAATATTCTCTGATTATTGTCTGTTTGCATCATCTTTTGTGTTTTCCCCCTTATTTGATATATTTTTGGTGCAGATGTGAAGCAGCCTTCTTAATGCTTTTTTACAGTACAGAGAAGCTTTGATTCTGCATGTATTAATGCAACTGCACTTCTGTTCTATAAAAAAAAACCTCTTAAAGCACCACTTCAGAGTTGTTTTTAAGTGCTGAAGTGATGCTTTAAATCTAAGTCCCCTGCCCCCATTCATATACTCCCCTTCCACTGGTCTCTTGCGGGTCCATCTTGTAGCTGTAACTTCTGATTGGTCACAAGTCAGAAGTTACTTCAAAAGCTCCCAATGCATCTCTATGAGAGCCAGAACAAGGCTGTCATACAGATGTATTGGATTGTGACATCCATATAACACAGGAGACTGACCACAGCAGCAGTGATATAAGATGAAGTCACCTGATAGTGAGCATATGACAGGGGCTGGAAGCTTGACTAAAAAGCACTAGTCCAGCGCTGAAATAAAATGATGGAGTGGTGCTTTAAAGAGGACCTGTCACCCCCCTGGTGCATGGCAAACTAAATGCAGCACGTTTTGTACGGTCATGTACGGCCCGGCGCATGCACAGTGCGCATATTGAAGCCGGGCTGTCCCACGTGATCAGCCCCACAATGCACTGGGCCGGATATGACGCTCCGGCCCGGAGCAATACGATGAGAAGGGGTGGGAGAATTAAAACCAGGAGGATTTACAGAAATGAATGAAGACACCCATCAGGGTGTGATAAAGAGGGGACTGACAGCGAAAGAGGACGCCCAGGGGAACTACTATCCCGCTTCGTTATCATAACAACATGTAGTATAAAAAGCATTTTATACACCATCCCAGCACACAGCACAGAGAGGGATAGTTAAATTAGTAATAGGAAGATGTAGGGACAGGTAATAACAGCTTGGGGGGCTTAAACTAGGAGACAGGTTCCCTTTAATAAAAAATAGATTCAAGATATAATGAAATGAATCCCGCACAACACTGATATCGCAGTGATATATTGGAACATTGGAAGTAATGATATCCTTTGGTATTGTTTTGTGAATGGTAACATACGTGCCTGCAACTTAGCTGTTTTATTTCCTGCAAAATAAGAGCAATGACCGTGTGATATCAAGTCGTAGGCAAGTTGGATGAATGTCTTTGTGTCGTGAGTTCTCTCAGAGTTACTGATACGTGATACATGTCACTGTGTATCCCTGGCTTAGAACTGTGTAATATCGATGCTTTGTTGCTCCTGAAAACTACTCTGAGTGACATGTGGGCGTCATTCCGTAATGAGAGTGCTATGCGAGAGCGATTTTTCCTTTGCCTTTTCCATGTCTGTGTGCTATCCATGTGCAGTCTGTGTGGTATCCGTGTACCATCTGTGTGCTGCACGTTTTACTCGCACCCATTGATTTGTATTGGAGAGATATGCAGCCACTTGCATCATGCAGCGATTTGCCCTGCACGCCGAGTGTTGCGCAGGAAATACAGATATGCTCTGCCTTATTGTTTAACATTGGTGTGAGTGCAATGCGATGTTTTTTCACTCACAGATTTTATACGCCGATGTGAGTGAACCCTAAAATGTACATTGACCTGCCCAATGAATGTTATAAAAAAAAAAATCTAATTCAGATTTGATGTGTATTTGTCACTCTGCCTGAAAAATATTGTATAAAACGGAATCAGGATGTCACATGAAGATTAGAATAATACCAATGCAGATCGTCCAGCAGATAACATGCCCTCACACAGTTTCACTGTGAACAAAGCAGCAAAAGGTTCTTCAAAAAATAAAGAATACAATTCTGCAAAATACAAGCCCCCATGTAACTCCATCTAGGAAAAAATAGAGTTACATCTCTTAGAATATGGTAAAAAACAAAGTTATTTGCAAAGCTTGATCTTATTGCAAAAAAAGTTATAATGATAAAGAAAATACATGTATTTGTGGCACCCCAGAGTCATAGTGCCACAGTGTCACCATGGTTAGGTGTCATTAGAGAGCAGTAAGGGGTATTCCATTCAGGCAACACGCAAACAACACCAACACCTCCCAGACAGAAAGGGGAGACCAAGCAGCCTAGCTTCAGGGTGAGCTCCCCTATATATTCTGGTCTGGGAAGGAGCAAGTTAGTTCAGCTCCTGGGAGGGCTGTGAACAGAGCAGTTCCTGTGAGGACTGTGAACTGTAGTAGAGTGCAGTTCCTAGGAGGCCTGTGAAGAAAACCTGGGTGTAAGCGAGCTGTGCCAGGCTCATCCCAAGGTCCACTGCTGAACACCAGGTCTAAGGCCAGGGTCTGAGGAAAAAGGAGAGAAAGAAACCTACGGGAGGCTGCACCACCCTGATGCTTCCCCTCCGCGAGAGGAACAACGCAAGAACGGACACCGGAGTCCAAGACTGTGAAGGTTCACACACACCGACAGTCAACACCAGAGAGTGGGGGACTCCAGATTCTCCAGCTACACAGTACCAGGGACACAGCAACGTATAGAATCCAGTAACACTGACTTACCAGGGTGGGGTAGAGAAGGGAAGGACTCTAGTTGCCTGTTTTACTGGTAGATGCAGACAGAGACAGGGCGGCAGCCTAGCTTAAGCAACTGCAGGGGCCACAACACAAGCGCAGTGAGGAAGCCAACACAACCCAGCCGGGTGAGAATTACCTCAAACTGCTCTCCAGACTCTGTGGACAGTTTATAACATCTGCCTTAACTTCAGTAAAGAGACTGAGAAAACGCATATCAGTGAGTCTGCCTGTTGATGGGCCTCTGTGAGTTCAATTGTATGCCGTTTGTACTCTGCAACGCACCTGGTACATTCCGGAGACTCATGGAGTGCTGCTTAGGACATAAGAACTTCGAAACTGTCCTCCTGTACATGGATGACATCATAGTCTACTCCAAGACGTATGAAGAGCATTTACAACACCTAGCAGAAGTGCTTGAACCCTTGTCCGGGTACAGCATAAAGATCAAGCCATCTAAGTGTCACCTGCTCAAACCAAAGGTGCAGTACCTGGAACATGTAGTGAGCTCCGATGGCGTAGCACTGGATCCCGAGAAGTTTACAGTGATAAGGGATTGGCCAAGACCCACCAGCATGAAAGAGGTGAGGCAGTTCCTGGGACTGGTAGGCTACGATAGAAGATTTATCAAAGGTTTCACCAAGCTAGCAGCTTCTCTACAAGACATCCTGGTACGACAGTCTGAGAAGTCTTCAGCCCGAAGTCCTCCTTTTCAGTGGAGTGAAGAAAGAGAAGAATCCTTCAGGAAGCTGAAGTTAGCCTTGATGGGAGAAGAGATCCTGGCATACCCAAATTACCATTAACCCTTCATTTTGTACACGGATGCCAGCAACGTGGGACTGGGAGCAGTGCTATCGCAGATGCAAGAAGACAAAGAGAGAATCATAGCCTATGCAAGCAGGAAGCTCCGGTCTACTGAAAGAAACCCTGAAAATTACACTTCCTTCAAGCTAAAACTACTGGCAGTAGTTTGAGCTGTAACAGAACGTTTCAAACACTACCAGACAGCTGCAAATTTTACCATCTACACTGACAACAATCCGTTAACACACCTGGAGTCAGCAATAGGTGCGTTGGAAGAGATGATGCCGCTGTCTATTATGACTTTAACTTCAAATACAGGGCAGGTTGCAAGAATGGGAATGCAGATGCCTTATGCCGGATGCCACACTTGGGAGATGTGCAGAGGAATTGGAGGAGCTGGAAGAAATAGAGCTACTGGCCTTTCACCGCCCTAAACAGCAGGTGTATACCAGAAGCATCAAAAGGCAATGCTCAACCCCTTATCACATCATGAATGGGTTGATGTACAAGACAGTGACCTGGCTGTGGAATTAGTCAAGAGATTATTGACACATGAAGGTGCATGGCCTCATAAAGATGCTCCAGCTGAAGCTCACCAACTCTGGAAGGAGAGATGTAGATTGTTCCTGTATAAAGAAAAGTTGTGCAGAAGACACGTTAATCCAAAGACTCATGAGTTGGTCTGGCAGATCATTATACCCAAGAAAGACACCAGATGGTCTTAGAAGCTTACCATGATGGTGCAGGAAATTTTGGATGGGTGCTCTTAAGAGAAAGAGTCAACTGGGTTGGCATGAGAAAATCAATCGAGGAATATTGTAGAAAGTGTGGCCCATGCAACCTGAGGAGGAAGGATCAAGAGAGTCAGAGAGCTCCACTCAAGTCCATAATCACCAAGCAACCTCTGGAATTAGTAGCCCTAGACCACGTCAAATTAACACCAAGATCTGGCTATGTCTATGCATTGACCATCGTGGACCACTATTCCCGTTTCCTTGTGGTGGTACCAGTAAAAGACCTTACAGCGAAGACTGCAGCGAAAGTGTTCCAGACATACTTTTGCAGACCTCATGGCTACCCAGAACAGGTTTTAGCAGATTAAGGTCCAGCATTTGAGTCTCAGTTATTCCAAGAATTTTGTATCATGTATGGATGTAAGAAGATTCGAACAACAGCTTCTCATCCAAGACAAATGGCTTATGTGAGAAGATGAACCACATAGTGATCGACCTTTTGAAGACCTTACCAGCATCAGAAAGGAATCAATAGCCAGAGAAGTTACCCGATTTGGTAGACTTGTACAACCATATTCCAGTGTTTTCAACCAATTGTACCCCAGCTTATCTTATGAAAGCAAGATCTGGTAAGCTGCCAATAAATCTTGATATGGGAATTGTCAAACCAAATGTAGAAGATTCAAATTCAACCAATTGGGATACTCTACGTAAACAGAAATACCTTCAAGTTCAAGAATGTGTAGAAAAGAGTCTCTAGCAAGCAAGAGAGAAGCAAGAGAGAAACTTCAATCAACATGCAACAGCAGGTCCTTTGCAACCTGGTGAACAAGTCTTGAAGAGAAACAGAAGAACCCATTAGTTAGATGATCAATGGGAACCAACACCATACACGGTTCTACCATAAAACTTTGTTAATACTAAAGTATGTTTAATCAGTAAAGATGGAGGCAAGACATCCTCAGCAGTATGAAGAGACCATTTGAAATTGTGTTATGAAGCCCTGAAGACCCACAAGATCCTGTAACCCAACCAAATGAACCTAAAGAAGAACCTAAGAAGAAAGAAGAAGATGTGTTCCATACAGTCTTAGGAGATTTTCCAAAAACCTGGACGAAGCTATCATGGAGCAGTATTAGTCCCAATGCTTGCATTTCATCAAGTAGTGGTACCTGAACCAGTGCCTGCACTACCACCTCAACTCGTGCAGCAACAGGAAGAAGTTTTAGTCAAAATAAGTCAAGATTAGAAGAACTGGAATTCAACCTGTAGAGGAAGAACAGGAAGAACAGATTCCTGACCTAGTGAACTTGCCAGTCCTACTGTTAGATCCCCATCCCCATCAGAACTAGAAACTCCTGAAAGGTACAGTGCTGCACATAGTCTAGCACTAAGTACTCCCGTACACTTGTAGTAAGAAGGTCACTACGCAGTGCACAGGGTAAGCTCCCAGCTCGTTACAGAGATTAATATTACAACGTTTCACTACTCTACCTAAGCTCCTCCCACTGGGACCAGTTACCCTGGTAAGGTTTAGTAAATTGGTCCCCTAGCTCTAAGTGTATGAATGTGGGCATGAGGGCCTCAGGTTGAAATTACCATCCTCTGGTGACCAGGATACCACACTACTTATCTAGGTGCAGTACCCCTATAGTAGCGCACTGACCAGTGGGGCGCCACAACAGCAAGGTGGCTCCGCAGGTGAGGATTCTGCTGCAGCTAATAATAAACAGTCTCAGGCACTTTTGAGCTGACCGGGTACTTTACTTTCCATTGTTCTTAAAAGCAAGTTACCGCACAGTTCACAGTCACAGTTTTACACTTTACCAGGGACCCGGGTTCTATTGCAGTTCAGACGGTCCCTTCTGGTCGCTCCCTTCAGTGTACATTTCATACCCTGTTTGTCTCTCTCTCTGTCCTCGCTCACGGGTTCGGTCCGGCCATCACGGGCTCTTTAGTGATGCTTCCCTCTGCTTTAGGGTCACTAGTACGATGGCTGTGTTCCTACTCCGTGGCGGTAGGTAGGTCACGGGTCATAGAGTACCCTGTACCAGTCCTTTGGAAGTACACTGAGCTGTAGGCTGATTTTTTTGCTAAGGGAAAAAAAAAAAAGAATAATTTAAATCTGATTTTCTAGCGAGTGTGACGAGTTGCGTGTGACGGAGCGTAAGTGCGGACGGAAGTAAGTGTTGACTTGTGATTCAGTGACTTTGGATTCAGGGAGTTGGAAGGGAGGAATTACTGAATTGCAGGTTGTATTTTATTAATACTTTGCATTTCTTTTTACTTATCATTTCTGTCTGGTGAAATCCCCATTAGGAAATGAGCTCCATAATTGGCAATGCCATCCAGTGTACATCTTTACCACATGTATGCATTCCTTGAACAGCCGGTCGAGGGTGCATACTGCTGTGTGAGATGTGAGTACGTTGTGCATTTGGAAGCCCAGATACTGGTATCTAAATGAGCAACTGACAACGCTGAGATCCATAGACAATATGGAAAGGAGTCTGCTGCTCACTGAACAGCTGCTCAATGGGATAGATGTGGGGGAGGATGGTAGTATGGAGCTGCAGACTGTGAGGTAGCTAGCTGGGTGACAGTTAGAAGGCGGGGTAGAGGGAAGGGTGCCAGGGAGGCTAGCCCTGATCTGGCACACCCCAATAAATTTGCTAAGTTGGCAGATGAGGGGGGTGTGAGTTCAGGTACAGCACTGCTGCAGCAGGGCATGACCTCTGAAAGCCGGAGGAGTGTCTGCTCCAGTAAGGGGGAAAACAGGAGAGTAGGGCAGGCCAGACAGGTGCTGGTAGTGGGGGACTCAATTATTAGGGGAATAGATAGGGCAATTGTCACAAAGACAGGGATCGTCGAACAGTGTGCTGCCTACCTGGCGCCGAGTCCGGCACATCGCTGATCGGGTTGACAGATTACTGGGAGGGGCTGGTGAGGACCCAGCGGTCATAGTGCACATTGGCACAAATGACAAATTAAGGTAGGTGGAAGGTCCTTAAAGATGATTTCAGGGAATTAGGCTGCAAGTTAAGGCAAGGAGCTCCAAGGTAGTATTCTCTGAAATACTGCCTGTACCACGTGCCACACCAGAGAGGCAAAGGGAGATTAGGGAGATAAATACGTGGCTCAGGAATTGGTGTAGGAAGGAGGGGTTTGGGTTCCTGGAGAACTGGGCCGACTTCTCTGTTGGCTACAGGTTCTATGCTAGGGACGGGCTGCACCTCAATGGGGAGGGTGCAGCTGTGCTGGGGGAGAAAATGGCTGGAAGGTTGGAGGAGTGTTTAAACTAGGGATTGGGGGGAGGGTATTCATTGTATAGGAGGGGAAGATAGTGTAAATAGTAACCTGGCACAAGTAATAAAATTGGGGTGGCATGGTGGGGTTAGAACAGACAATATAGTAGGAAGGAATAGAGGTAAAGAGAGATGCATAAAGTGCATGTACACTAATGCCAGAAGTCTCACCAACAAAATGGAGGAATTAGAATTGATTTTGTTGGAAAATAATTATGACATGGTGGGGATTTCGGAGACTTGGCTGGATGAGAGCCATGACTGGGCTGTTAATTTACAGGGCTATTGTCTGTTCAGAAATGACCGTACAAATAAGCGAGGAGGAGGTGTATGTTTATAGTAAAATCATCCTTAAAACCCATCCTGCGTGATAATATAGGTGAATCTAATGGAAATGTAGAGACTCTGTGGGTGGAGATAAGGGGAGGGGGAAAAATAATAAATGACTGATAGGGGTTTGTTATAAGTCCCCAACAATAATGGAAGTGGAGGAAAATATCCTCATAAAGCAAATAGATGAAGCAGCGACTCAGGGAGAAACCATTATTATGGGGGACTTCAACTACCCTGAAATACATTGGGGAACAGAAACCTGCAGTTCCAGCAAAGGTAATAATTTTTGAAAACTATGAGAGACAATTACCTTTCACAACTGGTTCAGGACCCAACAAGAAGGGGGGCACTGCTGGACCTAATATTAACCACAGGCCGGACCGCATATCAAATATACGGGTTGGAGGTCACTTGGGTAATAGTGATCATAACATAATAAGCTTTCAAGTATCCTTTACTAAGATGTGTAGTAGAGGGGCTACAAGGACACTAAACTTCAGGAAGGCAAATTTCCAACGGTTGAGAGATGATCTTAATAAACTGGGACGATGTCCTGAGACATAAAAGTACACAAAGCAAATGGGAGATGTTTATTAGCATCCTAAATAGGACCTGTGCACAATATATACCCTATGGGAATAAGCATGCTAGAAATAGGAGGAAACCACTATGGCTAAATAAAGCGGTAAGAGGTGCAATAAGTGACAAAAAGAAAGCATTTAGGGAATTAAAGCAAGTAGGTAGTGATGAAGCATTAAATAAATACAGAAAATTAAATAACATCTGTAAAAAGCAAATTAAGGCAGCAAGATTGAGACAGAGAGACTCATTGCCAGAGAAAGTAAAAATAATCCCAAAATATTTTTTAACTACATAAATAGTAAGAAACTAAAAAATGATGGTGTTGGCCCCTTTAAAAATAGTCTGGGTGAAATGGTGGATGAGGATGAGGAAAAAGCCAATATGCTAAATTACTTTTTTTCAACAGTATTTACACAAGAAAATCCCATGACAGACAATATGATCAGTGATAACAAAAATTCTCAATTAAATGTCACCTGCTTAACCCAAGAGGAAGTACGGCATCGTCTAAAAATCACTAAAATTGACAAATCCCCGGGCCCGGATGGGATACACCCCAGAGTGCTGCAGGAATTAAGTACTGTCATAGATAGACCATTATTTTTATATTTAAAGATTCCATAATAACAGGGTCTGTACCACAGGACTGGCGTATAGCAAATGTGGTGCCAATATTCAAAAGGGGACAAAAACTGAACTTGGAAATTATAGGCCAGTAAGCTTAACCTCTACTGTGGGTAAAATCCTAGAGGGTTTTCTAAGAGATGCTATACTGGAGTATCTGAAGAAAAATAACCTCATGACCCATTATCAACATGGTTTTATGAGGGACCGTTCCTGTCAAACTAATCTGATAAGCTTCTATGAAGAAGTAAGTTCTGGACTGGACCAAAGAAATGCAGTGGATGTGGTGTATATGGACTGTTCAAAAGCTTTTGATACGGTGCCACACAAAAGGTTGATACAAAAATGAGGGCAATGAGGATAGGGGAAAATATGTGTAAGTGGGTTAAGAACTGGCTTAGTGATAGGAAACAAAGGGTGGTTATTAATGGAACACTCTCAGAATGGGTCACAGTTAACAGTGGGGTACCACAGGGGTCAGTGTTGGGCCCGCTTCTATTTAATATATTTAGTAATGACCTTGTAGGGGGCATACAGAGTAGAATCTCAATATTTGCAGATGACACTAAACTCTGCAGGGTAATCAATACAGAGGAGGACAATTTTATATTACAGGAGGATTTATGTAAACTAGAAGCTTGGGCTGCTAAATGGCAAATGAGCTTTAATGGGGATAAATGTAAAGTCATGCACTTGGGCAGAGGAAACAAAAGGTATAATTATGTGCTTAATTGTAAAACACTTGGCAAAACTGTCACTGAAAAAGACCTGGGTGTATGGTAGATGACAAACTCACATTTAGTGGCCAGTGTCAGGCAGCTGCTGCAAAGGCAAATAAAATAATGGGATGCATTAAAAGAGGCATAGATGCTCATGAGGAGAACATAATTTTACCTCTATACAAGTCACTAGTGCGACCACACTTAGAATACTGTGTACAATTCTGGTCTCCGGTGT